>CM067220.1:32028868-32662948 GCA_034190945.1 Octodonta nipae | reverse complement strand
TTTTTTGGCATTAATATATTTGTTAAACATTTCTTTAAAGAAAAATTTCCTGCATAAAAGTTATAATATGTGTAATAATTTGCTACTTTTAATTATTTACACAAGCATTAAACAAAGTTGTTCTTAAAATTTATATTTTGCGAAGATTCTACACTTGGAATGTTTTTAATTTATAAATAGAAAACATATATTACAATCATACAGGTAAAAGTATAACCAAAATTTTAAATATTAATTTATTGGCATTCAAAACTTTTTTATCAAATAATAGGTTTTTCTTAAGATGATATATTAAGTGTGTTAGTATTGCTGTTACCTACATGCTCTTATTAAGTAAGTGAGAGGGTTTTTTTCTCTATATTTCTAGTTTTCGTTACATACGTTATTAAACCCAGCAGGCACAGTAATGGGCCTTGAAGACACTTTAATTTAGTTATATATATATATATTATATATAATATATATATATATATTATATATATATATAAAATAGTTACCAAATATATTTGTGCTCTAACCAATAACTCCAATAGTTTGCCCAATTTAGAGTTCTCTTATCCCTTAGTAAAATTTTTACATGTTAATTGCTGTAAACCAAAACCTTAATTGGTAATAACTTTACAAATTAAGTGACCACTGTAAGGATAAATATTTTGTAACATGTTTGTTTTCAATAATCAAATAAAGTATAAAGGAAAAAGCTTTTTCCAACTACCAAACTATTTAATTCTAAAAAAATATGAGCCCAATAAATGTTGATTATTTTCATTTAGCTGACTAGAATTAAGAACCACTGATATTATACCAGTGTCGATAGTGTCGATACTTTGGTGTCGATACGTGGTATTGTTGGTATCGGTGTACTTTTTACTTTGGCATTTACCCCCGCTAAATTAGTATTTTCCGGGACATTAAGGTTCTCCCCCGCTAAATTGGTATCGACATTTTCTTTCGATACCAGTATCGGTACTTTTGTTTCGATACTACTACCGATACTGGTATCAATAATACTGTTTGCGATACCGGTATCGATGCTTTAGTGGTATCGCAACGTCCTTAGCCACTGCTGCTTTTACAGAAAATCAAAATAAACATTTTACGATCAAATTTTCCGCCGCCTCCACCAGCCAATATTAAATAAATGAGAATTTGAAGTAATTGAAAATAGATTAAATAAACTAAATAAATTAAAATTAATTAACCAACATCAAAAAAGGATAGATGTTTGTAATTTGTCTGTATAAACAGTGTGTCTACTTAAATGGAGTAACATGAAAAACTTTTTTATTGTTAATCTTAAGGAAGAAGTTATTGTGCCTAAAATATCTGTACTAAAACCTAAATTAAAATCCTCACACGTCAGTTTTGTTAAATATATAGGAGATTTGTCTAAGAAAAATTATGAATTTTGCTTAAAATAAAATACCTTTATTAGAATTAAAATTCTGCTCTCATGTTCGTTGAAACGGCGTTAAATGTTTTTTTTGTCTTTATCTTTAAATGTATAACAATTTATTAAAGCTTCCAAATACTTTTTTAATTGCACTTAAATATTAATAGTTTCCGAATTATTTGCAAAAATTAAACTCATTTTTCTTTATCTTAAATTTGAGAACTTTTGCAATTATATATGTGTGAGTTTGATAATTTTTTAGATTTTTGATATTTTTACTAGTAGTACTACACAAGTTTGAACTCAACTAGACTTATAGCGTAATCTTTTAGATCGGACTGTTTCGACTTATGCCAGTAAGCTTATTGGTTCACTTTTGAGTTTTTAATATTAGCTTTAGTTTCATCTAGGCCCACGGTATACACATAGTCGTTCCGGAGTGATAGATAGAAACTAGAATTGTTATCCCGTTTCAAATACGACAACTGTAATTAATTTATTATTACATTGCTAGATGTTGGAAAATCATTTAACAAAACAGCCCCTCTTAATAATTAATAAAGTTATTATACTTTATCTTTGTTGTTCATAGTTGATATAAGATGAACTGAACATATGACAAACTGTTCTTAATTGTTTTTTAACAATCATTTTAAATAGCTAGTCAAATACTAACTCTCCGGAATTACACTCAAATGCTTGTTCTTGTATAGGTAAATGTCCTCAACTAAAATAGTATTCCTTGTTGTTTCAGAGGGCGATTTTCAGAAGATCCACCTAAAGGCTGTTGCGGCCTTTTATCATGGAAACCAGGATCATTACGATGGTTTATAGCTTTAATAGCCCTTGTGGCGGTTTGCTGCGTTCTGGTCGGGACAGCCCTGGGCGCAATGCGACCTGCTGGTCGAGATCACTTAACGGTTTCACTGCTAATGATAGGTAAGATCGTATAATAGGTTTTTTTTCATTTAAATACTCAATTGAATTTCAGTTGAATTGTTTTTGTTTATTAATCTGGTAGTAAGAAAAAGTCATATGCTAATGGCAAAATGTCTCGTATAATTAATTTGAATTAACGAAGTAATAACTTATCTATCAATAACTATTTATTTTATCCAAACGTTGTATCCACTAAGATTTAGATGATGGGTAGTTTATTCTAGATAACCCAAATTTGAAGTTTTCATTTATTTATGAAAGGTATAAAAATAAACAACTGAAGTGCTTTTATAGTTTTCTTAAAAGCAAATTGACAGCTCCGGGAACTTATTAATTAAACATTGAAAGGATGCTGCTTATTGTTTTCTAAATAATTATCTACCTTCTCGATATTGGTATACTTATTTTGATTCAATCTAATCGGTTTAGTTTCTTGTCACTTTTACTACCTGTAATATTATGTGTTTATCAAAGACAGTAGTAGTGCAGTTTATTAAATCACACGAAAGGAAGACATTTTCCGGTATAGCTTTTAAATGTATCATCAGTATTTTGTTTAAAGATATTCAACATACATATATATATATATATATATATATATATATATATATATATTTTTATGTGGAAAGGAAACAATTGTTTTATCTTTCCAAATGGTTCTCGGTCCTCGGTTTATATATTTTTGATTGAGAAGTCTTGGGTTTTTGGACCATTGAAATAATTCTAATTTAGTTTTCGTGGTAATTTTATATTTTACGTACGTTTCGACCAATTCTTGGTCTTTTTCAAAAATATTGTTTTATGGAAAATTAATGACAACATAATTTTACACACACTTAACCACTGTATATAAACTTAACATATTTGAAAAGTATTGCGCCACTACAACTAAATTTATCTGCCTGCCTTATGATGATCATAAGGCAGGCAGATAAATTTAATATATGAATATTTATTGAATATTACAAAATTTGTTATTTGCTGTTGCTGCTAACGTGAAAAGGTACTTCAAGATCATCAAATCTCTTGAGAGAACTTCAATATGAGAATGATCTATCCAAATGACAAATTTGTGGAGATTTAAAAAAATTAAATTTTTTGTTTAATTTGTGAATGAGGCAATAGCGACAGTAAAATCATTATGTTTACTTATGATTCTTCTAAACAAGGATCTGTTACTTTAGGATAGAAAAAATGTTAAACCCCTTGTATTATCTGCAATATAAAACATGGCCTCATAAAAAATTTCTTGAAAACAATGGGTCAGAATGATGCTGGATATTAATTCCTAAAATAGTGACACCAAAATTAAAGATGATATATTTGCAGCATCTCATATCAGGCTATTGATGAAAACCAGACATGCTGAAAAAAACTTTGTAATTCGGAAAAATAAGCTTGTGAAACTTTCATAAGAATGACTGGAAACTTTGGTTGAAATTACCGATTAACTATAAAAAATGCTATTGAGTTTTTAACAAGCTATAAGGCTTTGGGTTTTAACATGTCTTTAAAACTACACGCATTCTCATTTGAACATCTTCCCTAAAACCTTGTGAAGAACATGGTCCCAACAGACAACAGTCCAAGTATGTTCACTTATATTTATAGATACTGTTACACTATGTATAACCTCACTTTTATTCATACAAACTAAAAATATCATATATCTTAAAAATAGGTCATATCTAAAGTAGTGTAATCTCAGTTATAATATGTGAGTTAAACATTTTCACATTACATTCAAAAAGTGAATTTTTGTTGACCAATGAAATCAAAGTAATGGTATAAAATATTAGTATTCAGAGAAATTTTCTTGGAGCAGTCAGATTTCGGATAAATTCAGCAAAATGAATAACATTAACGAATACAACGTTTGAATCCCGACGATAGTTCTCCTTCACATGCACATCCTGCTTGTACGTTCGAATCATACCTACCTTACGAACTCGACGTTACTTCAGTTCCTCTTCTACCGATATATCATTTTGCATAAACTAGATAGAGATAATATTTCTCGATGTTAGACTTTGAAGTGTTTCATTCGTTCAGAATAATATTTTCTACACCAGATGTTCCTCAATATTACTTCAATCGTAATATCCATGAAATAAAGTTACTATGTTTGGACAGAATTGTCGGAATTGGTTGTAATCTCTTGCGTAAGATTTCCTGCAGAACTTTTGGAATAATATTTTAAGCAAATGCACATTCAAATAGTCGTATCCGCTCTTAATATTTTTCTTATTTATTACCAAAATAGCAGACAGAATTAAATTAAATAAATTATTTTTTTAATAAAATTAAAAAATATAGGAATAAAAAATACAAATTTAATGGTTCTCACCCTATCTTTCTGCCTTCAGTAACAAAAACGCCTCCACGATCTTTTTGTTGGTACTTCACATTCTAGCCGCTTTGATAATTATGATAATATCTTTCTGAGATTTTTCCATCCATTGAACGCAGGACAACATATTGTTTCTAGTCGAAAATTTTCATAAAATAAATAATTGAAAGTATAAAATATTTATTAAGCAGTAATAGATACAAAAATCACCTGATCCTGATTTACGACATCGACGTAATGACATGTTTGAGGCTTGGAATGCTTTGGTTGACACGTCACTTTTATCTGCTTAGAGTTCTTAGTCGTGTACCTTCTAGATATAGCCTGTCATGCACAAATGTCGTGGTAAGACTAAGAGAGAGAGGGGGCAATAGAGAGGGCAAGAGGCTATTTCACTCGATTAGGAGCTACTTTCAATCAAATACGTTCAGCATGTTGTTCATTGGCTGCTTCCACCCACTAAGTGAAATAGCCTGTTACTGTCTCTATAGTCCTCTCTTTCTAGCGTTGTCACGATTTTGTGCTTGACAGGCTATATCTAGGAGGTACATGATCTAAGTTTGAGTTATGATGCCATGGCCCTCTATACGTTTATAAATGCAAATAAACTTGAAAATGTTGACATTTACCTATATGATTTTATAAAATATGTGCGTTTTATTTCGTTAATTATCTGGAAAAGAAAGTATTTATTTGTTATTTAACACAATAATAATTAAGGTATATACTATAATTATTGGCAATATTTGATTTATTCAATTTATAATACAGGTCTTTTAAATTTCTAAAAAACAAAATAATTTTTTAAATAAATAAGATATAATATATACCCACTGACAAAGAAATCTCAACACCCAGAAGGAGATGTTTAAATTTAATATTGTTTTGGTAAAACATATATGCTATAGTAAGAATTAAATGAAAAAAATGATAATGTAGGGTGAATGCTTTTTCATATAAACTTTTTTATCAGTTAATATTATAGTGGTTTTTATATATTTTTTAATTTATCAATAAAACTGTTTTCGGGATGCAAATCGATGCCTAGGGTAGGTAGGTGTACGGCGAATTTATCGCCAGCCAAGTGAATTTCAATTGGTTTACGGGAGGCGGATTTTTCATTTCGAGAAATCCCTAACCGCACGAACATAAATCCAATTACTATGACAACCGTATTCTGATAATACCCAAAATCGGAGAAGAGTAGGCACCTGACGTCGAAGGGGCACAAATGAAGTTCAAGATCGACTTAGATACCGATGTTCGACAACTCGAAATTTTCCTGATGAGTGGTTAGGAGAACAAGGCCATCTTGTAAGAGTCTGGACGGTTTACCACCATATAAGGTCTTTTAGATCACAGAATTATCGACTCCTCCTTGGAAATGTGGAATGGCATCAGATTGTCTTCTCTGATGAATCTTGATTCTGCTTGGGTAGAGATGATGGCCGAAGAAGAATTAGACGGCATCAAGGAGAAAGACTTCAACCTCAATTTGATGTTGAGCGACATGTACAGTGCATCCCATTTTGGTTGAGATTGCCAGGTTACTCGGTTGTTATTGAAGATAGAGTCTTGCGGTTTTCACATACCTGTTCTACTTTTTTGTGAAACTCAGGATGGCCATATCAGATTTTGCATAAGTGTTTCCATTTATAAGATACAGGGCGATTTTGATAATTTATACTTTTTGGACCCCTTCTATATCTACGAAGTTATTAGAAATACTCTTGCGCTAAGAACTACGTCTAATAGAAAAATTTGCATAGAATCCAGTGGAGTACTTTTTCCGAGAATGGTTTTGAAGATACTACACAACATTATATATTTTTAAATGGAACACCCTGTATTTTATTATTTCATTGAATTCGTTATTTTTTTCCCTTTAAAATAATGTATAATACAATACACATGGTATTATTAGAAATGCTAAAAAACACTAAAAAGCTGAGTTTTTTGCTAGTAGGCCACGTATTTTCCATTTAAAAGGGGAATCAAACAAATAATTCCATTTGAGATTTTTTATAGGAGTTTATCAGCAAAGAAAAATAATGTTAACAATAATTCAATAACATGAAACACGAAATTTAGGTACCTAAAAGCAACTAATAAATAGTTATACATCGTTCATTATGTATAACATTTACCTATATGATTCAACAAGTATTACAAATCAAATATCTTAAAATTAATTTTGGACATTATTTATTACCTTATTGATTTAACTGTTCAAATTGTTGTCCATTTTCCCTAACACATAATTGACAAACCTTTTCAATACGCCTGAGTGCATTTAAAATTATAACAGGTCGCCTTTGTAAATCCCGAAAAGCTGCCTCCGTTGCGGCACGAAGTTCTTCGCGACTGTTGTGTCTGTTGGTATATATTTTATTTTTCAAATAGCCCCACAAAAAAAGTCTAATATAGATAAATCCGGTGATCTTGGAGGCCACCTAATTGGTCCATGTGTTCCTATCCAACATCCTTGAAAATTATTTTCTAAAAAGCGCCCTATTAATCTAGAATTGTGGGCAAGGGCGCCATCTTGTTGAAAGTGTATAGAATTGCGAAAGGCGTGGGGAACATCTTCCAATATTTCGGGTAATAAGTCTTCTAAGATTGTCAAGTACCTATTGGCGGTAAGGGTTCCTTCAAAAAAGCGGTACTTTATTTTTGTCCCCAGTATGAAACAGGCTACATTAAAACCAAATCGACCCTGCTGTTGTCGCTCAAAAATGCGGGTTCTCATCATACCAGTATCTTGTATTCTGCCTGTTACATATACCAGCACTGCTTATATGAGATTCGTCTGACCAAATAACTTTCCTTACAAAATCATTGTCCCTTCGGGTTTGGTCTAAATCCAATTGCAAAAATTTAACCGTCTTGCTGCATCACCAGGATATAAGTGCTGGGCAATATTGACTTTGTAAGGTTTAAATTTATATATATTTTTTAAGTTCTTTGGACCCGTGATTGAGAAACTCCAGTGTAATTTTCTAATTTCGCACAATAAGTCTGGTGATAGGCATGAACGCTAGCTAACACATTTATTTCATTCATTTCTCGATTTTCTTTGTTATACACCTTTTATCGAGGTTTAGAATATGCACCAAAACTTAGTAAATTATTCTTTAGATATATATTTGATTTGTAATACTTGTTCTGTTTGTTATACATAATGAACGATGTATAACTATTTATTAGTTGCTTTTAGGTACCTAAATTTCGTGTTTCATGTTATTGAATTATTGTTAACATTATTTTTCTTTGCTGATAAACTCCTATAAAAAATCTCAAATGGAATTATTTGTTTGATTCTCCTTTTAAATGGAAAATACATGGCCTACTAGCAAAAACTCAGCTTTTTAGTGTTTTTTAGCATTTCTAATAATATCATGTGTATTGTTTTATACATTATTTTAAAGGGAAAAAAATAACGAATTCAATGAAATAATAAAATACAGGGTGTTCGATTTAAAAATATATAATGTTGTGTAGTATCTTCAAAACCATACTCGAAAAAAAATAGAGGACTCCACTGGATTCTATGCAAAATTTTCTATTAGACTTAGTTCTTAGCGCAAGAGTATTTCTAATAACTTCGTAGATATAGAAGGGGTCCAAAAAGTATAAATTATCAAAATCGCCCTGTATCTTATAAATGGAAACACTTATGCAAAATCTGATATGGCCATCCTGAGTTTCACAAAAAAGTAGAACAGGTATGTGAAAACCGCAAGACTCTATCTTCAATAACAACCGAGTAACCTGGCAATCTCAACCAAAATGGGATGCACGATTCACCGAACAGTAGGCATTATGGTATAGGATGCTATTGCACATGGAAGTAGGTCACCTTTAGTCTTGGGAACATGACAGTGCAATTTTATCTTCAGGAAGTAGTAGAGCCGTATGTACTCCTTACCTTAATCGGCTCATGGTTCCCATATTTCAACAAGATAATGCTCGGTCTCATGTTGCTCGAATTAGTTTAAACTTTCTTGAAGAGAACCATATGAATCTGTTACCATGGCCGCCCAGATCCCCCGATCTTTCGCATGTCAGTTAATCATTTCCAAGATCGAGGTTCACAGTTGTGTTTTCATAAGTTGGAATTAAATGTAAAACTTTCTGTTGTAATATTTAGAGAAAAAGTTATTCGTCATAAAAAATTGCATATTTTAAATCGTATACTGTAATCATTAAATGTCCCTTTTTCAATTGTATACGAGGTTTGTCAGCAATAAGAATTTTGCTTAAACTGAAGTAATTAGAATTAAAAACTGCAGCTCATTATGCTATATGACTATAAATTGTAAAATAAATTTTCAAGTCACTTTTGTCAACTGTGTACATAACTAGGTTTGACAAAAATACCAACTTTGCTTAAAAATGAAGTACCTTTTTTGTGTCTTAAATTGTTATCAAACAAAGCTTATTCAATTATACTGTATCACTAAAAATTGTGTAATAATTTAAAAACTGATTTGTTATAAAATTTTGCGGAGGAGAAACTATTAAAGGAATGTAAATGGAATTAAATCAAGGTCTGATAATTAACAGACCTAAAAAGTTGAAGATTCTCAAAAATTCAACAGTAAACAAGATCGGTGAAAATAATGGATGTTGCTTAAACCTAATATAATAATCTCGAACAAGTTATTAGATTTGAAAACTGCAATTGAGGTAATGCAATCACTAAAAATTTTGAAATAACTACATTTTTAAAAAAACAAAAACGGACTTCATAAAAAAGTAACTAAAAAGCAAAAAAAAACAATTTCCTTTAAATACTCTTTCTGTAGTCGATGCCCAGTTAAAGGGAAATAAATTGGGGAGTACATTTATGAGCTGTTCAACTTGTCACCGATTTAAAAAAAAATTTTGCAGAATTTTTCATGCTTTTTAGTTAAGTTATTTTTTTAATGCAGCTATTCGTTTTTCTCATCAAATTATCTTACGATTTAAATACAAATTAATGTGTTGGCAATAATATCTACTTTACACAATGAAGATATTGTCGAACTCTCAGATGTAATCACAAATAAAATTGCAAGGCGTATCTGGGCGTATTAACTTTTAATACGAAAAACACGTGGAAGTGTACATTCAATGTGCATTTATTTTGTCAATCCTGCATCCAGTGCCTGATCAGACGGAACAGGCTGTCAGAATTCACGAGTCATTTCGTTCCAATGCTATGTCTGTGTTGAAAAGCTTGTCGCGTATTCCCTATAAACACACACGGATTATCCGACGTAATTCTAACATATCTACATCTCATTTGTATTCAAAGCTATATACGTTCCAAAATCAGTTTGTATAGGCTCCTACACATCAATATAATGCTAAAAACGAATCTGAAACCCTTCAAACGTCAGCTCCCATTTCGAGGGAAACTTTTCGAGAAATCATCACTCCCACACATCTCTCTCAGCAAATTGGGAAACCTCTCTTCCCTGTGACACAACGTTTCATTTTATGTGGAGTAATCCAAAGCTCAAATAAATAACGAATATGCTATTCGAACATGTCGGTAAATAAACCAACCATTCGAATGCTCTAATTCGACCAAACGAATATCTTTAATCTACGATATTGTCGGTCGTTGGTGTTAGTTTCCGATGAAACATTTAAAGGTCTATATTTTTTGAATTTAAAACAATTTTAATAGATGATCATTAATAACAATACATTTCTGCCGGGTTGCCTATCGAAATATTCCTGTAATTAACTTTACTTACTAATTTTTAATTCATTCTTTAAGTACTTTTGTGTTTCAAAACGTACTTTATTAATTCATATATCAAATAAAGGTTAAAATAACTAATTAGAATACTTTAGTACATATTAATAAACCTGAAATTACAATATAGTTTTAAAGTTCAGTATAATTTCATTAATTAAAATGAAGCACACCTACTAAGCCATGACCATTTCTGTATTATATCCAAAATATTAAGAAACACAATGCACCTACTGTCAATTAATGTTAAATAATATTTTTTTAAGTGAATTTAAATTGAAATCTTGAAAAGAATTTTTTGCCAACTTTATATATTTTTAAATAAATTTTAGCAATCCACACTAAACCTCGTCAATAGCAACCAAATAAAAATGTAATAATAAGGAATATCGGGTTGTGTAGTTTTTGTCTTTGCCTATTCATAGGGGCCGTTCAAGTATTACGTAAGCATTATAGGGGGGGCGAGGCTTTGCTTTGCTTATTTTTGATGACATTGGTGGTAAGAGTTTTGCTTACTTTTGCTGTCAAGGGGAAGGGAGGGGGGTAAATAATTATAATATATAGATAAGAGAATTATTATAATTCTCTGTTAATAATTCGAATTAGGCCCGATGAATGAACACATACAACATTATATAAACAAGTTTTACCATTTGTGGATTTGTCCATTTTTACGAACAAACGGATCAATTCATTTGAAATAAATCTGATGGGTACTTGTATAATTACCGCTTCATGTTTAAAGGCTCAACCGATATCGATAAAATTTGATATGAAGCTGTTTTGGGTCTTGGAATAGCACACATGATGTTTTCTTATCCTCAAAAACTAATCGATCATTTTCAAATCAGAAGACTGTCAAATCAGTTTTTGTCATCAGTATTAACAAAGTTCAAGATACAGATGACAGTGGTGCACCTATCTTGTAGCATATTCGCAGGTATGGAATATCACTGTCAGAGCTACAACTATACGCATTATTAGAACATCTATAGTCCAGTCATTGTAATCTCATGACTCTTAACATTGAGCTCGCTATTCTTGATGGATTTCTACAGATCTCCCAACAGACTCGCCAATGCAGACCTTGAGAACAACGGTGGGCGGACGATCGTTGTTGATGGAAACCCATATTCAAAACGATTACATGGCAGTAAAACCCGACTAGCCAACATATTGGCACAACTCCGGATATCTACCAACACTATTAAAACAACTGACAAAAGAATTCGATAATCTTTAAAAGACTTGCACTTATTTTGGTGCTTATAACAATCAGTTTCTTAATACCAGGTTTAGTGAGATTGACTAACCTTTACGTGACTTAATGAACAACAACTGTAGATAGTAAAATACTGACCACAGAAGAGCAAGTATATCTCTTAGTTTTTTACTTGGCAAAAACAACATGACAAAAGGCTACCAGACGCTTAATATATCCCAAACTAAAGCATGAGGGACATCTCCTTACAGCCAAATACGATAGATAATGTGAATTTCTTGTAGACTTGAGAACTAACAGTGGGCGAATATATACAACGATGCCATGCATCAACTTACATTACGGTCTACACAAGCCTCAGCCAATATTATCGAAAAGCTTCTTTTTCCACACACATTCCCTGAAGAGTGTGGCATTGAGTGGAAAAGCGGTGTTGTAAATGTAAATCCACAAATGTCTTTTGCATGCAGCATGCAGTCGGGAATTACACTAATTTCAGGTCATTCCAGGGTAAGTCTCCAGTTAAAATCAGCTGAAAACATTGCTACTGTTGCTGAAAGAGTTGCAAAACACAACGTCGTTCACACCAGTTACACATTACACACAACAGTTTACATAGCAATTGGCATAAAGCGCATCTGCATGTGCTGTTGACTCAAGAACTAAAGCCGAGAGACCACTAACAACATCATACTTTTGTTGTCCTGAGCGACGAGGCATATTTCCATTTAAGTAATAGAACTGACGGATCATTTCATGTCACGTTGTTGAAATTGTTGCAAACAACGCACAGCTTTACAATTCGATACTTAGTCTTTTTTCAGTAAGAAGGAGCTGCAAACTACACCGGCGCAGCAGTAGCACTAGTACAACAACGATTTCCCAGACATGTGATTTTGAAGGGAGACATCAACTGGTCCCTTTGGACACAGCTAGACTTTTACCTCTGGGGACACAGTTTATTCCAATACATGTTCTTCCAACAATTGAAGTGCTCATAGATTGGAACTTTATAACGTGTGCTTTATTACAATAACTGACATTAAATAGAGTAAAAAATGAACAACCATCATGTGATACTGAGTTTCAGAGCCTAAAGTGTTAGAAACTTACAGGAAGTGTAATAATATTACAATCGTCTTATTATTCATATTGTACATTATTATACCAAACAGACCGTTGTAATATTTTTTGTAACGTACATAAATGTCAATTTAGATTACCTAGGTATGATACCAAGTGTATTTCCGGTGAAAATTTTTTTTTTTGCATTAGCGTTCAGAATTATAGGGTTAGGTAATTATAATAGAAAAAATGTCCAAAATACAGATTCGAACTGCTTTGATAATTATCTTTCAAATAGAATAAATGTACCTGTAAAAATATACATAAATACATCAGTAAATTATATTACCCTATGCTATCCACAATGAGCCAACATATATCTGGATCTCCCCGGTATGTATATAAATCAACGATAAACGTTTTTGCCATATTCCTGCGTGTCACCATAGCTACCAGTGCCGTAACAATCTGCACTCTCTCTGATAATGACACGATAAAGCTTATCCTTTTCGGTAGTAACTTTCGTCCAGAACCGACCTGGACCCTTATGTAAGCTCTATAGTTTGGTAATTTATGTGGCCTAAGTCACAAAAGAAGGTGCAGATTGACCACAAAGAGAAAAAGAACACTTTGTTACATGGGAGTAGCTTTTCGGAAAATGTGATAAAGTCTCAACTTTTTTTAATGGGTATTTTATTCCACATATAAGTACAATTTTCAGACATTTTAACGACTAGTATAACAACGTGCATTAGAGGTTATGAATTGGTAATGCTATTATATATTTAATGAACTTCCTTATTTATTTCGATTTCGTATCCCAATTCAATATTCACAAACCTAAACTAAATTACTTTATATTTCAAATCAACTACTAACACTTGCAACTATATTCTCTTCGACTCAAAAAACTGGATTTTCACTTCCACTACTTGCTTTTGCTATAGAACCCTCCAGAAAATGTCCTCCGCTATTGTTTGTGAGGTAATTTTTGTTTGTGTATGATATTCAAGATCTTTCAGAGCTTCATTGACATATTTTACACTTTTACTGACATAAATCCAATTTATATATATATATTTTTAATAGAAGGAAGTACACTATTTTAACAAGTAAATTTAGTTGAATCAGTAGCTTTTCACTTTTCAAGCGAAAAATTCTTTTACATGTTAGAATATGCTAGATGGCTCTTTAAATGAAAATTTTCCCTAAGGAAGAGTCAATGAAGGAGTCCCTCCATGTATCGGAAAAGTTGTAAAGATGACTAAATAAAGACACATTATAATAATGGTATATATAATTATATATATTATAATTACTTTGCATTGGTCAACTAATGACTGCCACTCTTTTTTATTGGTTCCCTTAGAGATGCCTTCTACTTAAATTTTAATTTAAGTAATTATTCAATAATTAATTGTATAGTTTAACCCATTCATTGATTGGGTTAATCATTACATAAATAAATTCTAAAAAAGCTGATCAAATGCAAATCAACAAATAAATGAAATTACCAAAAAATTTGATGTGTGGTAAACAAATACCCTCATAAGTAATACCTATGAAGATTCATTAGCAGACACATGTTCTTAATCTATTTTTATCACAACCAAAATTTAACTAAAGTGGAATAATTCCCATTCCTGTTTGTTAAACAGGATATATAATCTCTTCTAATTGTAAGTCAAATTTCCATAGAACAATTATTTACCAAAAGCTTTTTTTTTATTTTCATGTATACAGATTTTCTTTTAAAGCTAGAGCTTTAAACCTCACTGTATATTTAAACAATGATTTAATTAAGACACAAATAAGATGAAAATTAAACTCAAATCCTGTTACTGAGATCTGCATCTCAACTTTGATGACATACAACAAGGGGTGACTTTTCCTGAGCAGGTCAGGATTGAGTAGTCAATTTAAATTTTCATCGCAAATATTATTGTCTTAGTTGAAATGTTATATTTCTTCTGGACTCTCCTGTTTCCAATATTTGGGTTTTATAATTGAAACATTACGGGAAAGTTAAATTGCTAATAATCCTTCAAATTGTATAATCTTATTTCCAAATTTCTTTCTTTTAAACTTACCTAGTTCTCTTTAATGATTATTCAGAAAATTGTGACATCAATTGTATTTAATTAAATTGTTTGTCCATGATGATTATCGTTGATATTAAAATATCATTTTACACTTTTTCACATTTTAAACTTATGTTAACAACTTGTTCCGTGTGACGTTTCCTTCATTCTTAGTTTATTGTCATCCCCCAACTTCTTTTTTGCCTTTCTTACAATGTTAGAAATTATTCTTCTTATCGTTCTTCCACCATTCGCTATAGATTTTTTTTCGCTATTCTGTACAATTTTTTTTTTCTCGTTATTTTTTCTTTATTTTTTTTATATTCTTTTCATCAAAAAATAATATTTCACCTATTGCTATATTATGTTGCAAAGTTTCTGTTTTGTACCCCAATGATTTTCTGTTTGTTGTTTAACATATAAACATAATATTTTCTTTAATTTAGGGCTAAATACTGAAGACTTGGCCTTGAACAACTAAATCAGTGAAGAAATCAACTGAAAAGAGCTGATCTAAATAGGGTACATTTTGTGTACGAACAAAAGAATAGGTTAAGGTCTTGTTATAGGAAGAAGGGGGCTTGAATCTGAAGAAGACGTACAACTGTGCAGGGAAAACTTTTTTTTACAGATTTAAATAGCAGAAATTAGTCGAAAATAGACACTATCCCTTTGCCAATAGGCACTGAGACCATTTCTTTTCAAAACAAGATCTCACACTCTTCTTTTGACCTCACAAGAACTTAAATTAGTCAGATCAGCTCTAATTCTTCACTTATTTACTTGTTCAAGGCCAATTCTTCACTTATTCACTTGTTCAAAGCCAATCAGGCCTCCTCGAAATATATCTAGTTCTGTCTATTCTGAGCAGTTGTTACCCAATATGTCTTCATTGACTTGTTATTTGCAATTTCAGGAAGTCAGGACTGAGAGGATTCACTGATTGAAGGCTTTTGTCTTGAGTTTTATTGGGACAACTCCCTTGAACACATCCCGTAATTTACCAAACGAAACCGATGCTAGTGGCATTTTTCGAAAGAATCTACTATTTATTTTCCACATATATTGATTGAGTAGTTTCATAGAAATTTATTGGTGGTCCCATTTGCCTTATTGCGTTTTGCAGATACTGTATCATATTTCTAGGCTCGCTTAACGTGTCAGTTATGAGGACGATATCGTCTGCAAACCTTACTTGGTCTTTCCCCGTCTATGTTGATACCCTTATTCTCCCATTTAAGGATAGGTGCTAATTGAGACGCGTAGAGCGCGTGTGACATGACGCAGCACAACGCGAACTTTTGTAACCTATAGTATTGAATGGAACAGCGCAAATTGTTGCAAGGCACGACTCGCGTCTACTGACAGGCGCGTCGCGCTGTAGTGTTTTGAAAAATGGCAAAATGAGACTTTAATAGAGGCGGTAGGATGTCGAAAAGGGTACTACGATACAAAAGATACTAATTATATGAAGACAAAACTGAAATATAAAACTTATTCGTTCGTGAGTATGACATTTTCAGACGCAATTGGGTACGAACTGCGTCTCAATATGCGGATAACCACGCGACGTCTGTGATATGTGCGAGTCGCACCACTCGTGTCATGTCAGCTCGGTCGCGCTGTACGCCTCTCAATTTGCGCCTTGCCTTAGTGTTTTAACGTGTTTTAGTATCGGTAATATATTTCGCATTCTTCTAATGATTTCAAAATAGCTGGCAGTTCAACAGTTCGAATGCTTATGGTAATCAACAAATATTAGGGCCAGGGATAATTGTACCCTCTAAGTAATATTTTCTAAGCAAGTAGGTGGTCGTTTAATCCATAAACTGAACAGGAAACCGCGTATTGCCTTGGTGATAATGTTCAAAGTTTCTATCCAGTTTAGTTGTTCAGATGCATGTATACAGCTTATAGGGGTAGTTAAAGCACTGATTGGCCAGTAATTTTCGATGTTTGTATCTCCTTTTTTTTGGAGGCGATATTTTGGGCATTTAAGTCCTCCCTCAGTCTTCAATTCTTGAAAAAGTTGCCAAAAAATGTTCTCCTTAACGGTCCTTCGAGTCAGTTCTTCTTCTTGTTCATTTCTTTCTTAAAAAATTGTTCAATCCCCAAATACTCTTCTCAAAGACATTATGCTCTTCTTCAATCTTTCAATTTTAAGAAGTTAGGCAAGGAAGTATTTGTTTAATATTGCAATTTCTGGGTCTCTTATATACCTTGTGCGTAGAGTAGTAAGGAAATTCAACAATACCGTAAGTTCTGAATTGTCTACCAGTTCCTGCCCTCTCCAATATGATATCGTCAAAGATTTTCTTGCCGCATTCATAAAAGCACAAAATTCAGCCTCGGGAATTGATACTGTGAGGATTTAATCCCATTTTCTAAATTTTCAATATTGCCAGGGCGGGTCACCTATGTACAATCTTTAATTTTTTTTTGCCTCTTCATTAGGATTTTCTCCCCCAGAGTTTTCCGGCATTAGATAAGTATTTTAAAATTGTAATTGGAGAAAGTGTAGTAAGGCAATTTCGAAAAATTGCCAGTATTACCGGCCGTCTGTACAGATATTCCGCCATACAAATATTCTGAGAGAATGAGATGTCTACAAAATGTGTATAAATAGTGTTTTGCATGTTGTGTGATACTTATCTTGTTTGCAGACATTTCAACTTCAACTCTGGAGTCGTTGTCAATCGCTGTATGTTATAACTGGAGGTTTATTTTAAAATTTTCGCTTTGATGTTAATTTTCCTGTTTATCAAAAATTTTGACTCTGGCAATTGTGATCACTAGATATCGAGAGTACCGTTTTTTGCTCTTCTAGGTATGAGAGTTCTTCATCCCAAATCCACGTCATTGAAAATGCCCCGATTTCCACGTTGTTTACCATCATACAGCTGACTTCCTCAGGTTTTTTTATTTTCGTCTTGCAACTATTTTGTACATGCACAATTTTTGGAATTCTATGTGTACAGTGTTATGTGTGACTGTGGCCATACATATACAGGTAAAGTACTTTAGAAGTAAGGAAAAGTGAACACCAATATGCCATTTCTAGAAGATATGTGTGATTTAGCCAATCATGTATTAACCGGCACAGCAGCCATAGGATAGACTGGAATAAAACAAAGTTCTTGTTGAAAGAAGGAAATTCAAAGAAGAGAAAACTTAAAGAAGCCAGCAGTATGATGGCATAAAAGGTAGAAATCGGGGTACCTTCAATTGACCTGGATTTAGGATGGAAAAATCCATTGCTAGAAATATCAATCAACCGCCAAGCTATAATTATCAAAATGTTATTTTGTCAAAGAAGAAAATTAGCATTAAAGCAAAATTTTTAGAATAAACTATAATGCAGAGCGATTGACACATATAATTATTACACCATACATAAAACACTATTTATACTGGTTGATCATATTGTAGATATCTCTTTCTCTCAGAATACTGTGAGGAACAATTTCTGTAGAGGAAACCCTATTCAACAGGCAAAAAAATAAACAACCTCTGAGCAATCTTTTCGAAATTACTTATAATCTTATATTTGTTTCATGAAAACATTTACACTTACTTAAAATATTCTTGTATCAATTCTACTATTTTTTGTTCCTAACAAAATTAACTAAAACGTTTCATGTTACACACAAAAAATTATTTTTTCTACTTCTTCTTCTCACTCATGATTAACCGTCTACGCCATGAAGCTGCCCAACTTTTTGCCGAAATACTAGTCCACTCCTGTCAATGTATATATTAGTCAAAGTTCGACGCCACCGCCCGCCGCCCGGTAAGGGGTATCATTATGTCCGTTCATGCTCCTCTCGTTTCGTTTGATTTCCTCCCGGCATGTTTTTTGATTAAATCGATGGGGTTGGGTAGCTTGGAGACAGGGTAGTAGCTTTGATTTACTTATGAAACTGAGTTGGCTAAACATTGCCATTTTAATGATGTCTGCTCAACGTACCGTTGTTTATACAGGATTAAAAATTAACCTCGAAGCTTCTGAAGCTGAAATGTTTCAAAAGACCGAACGAATTTATTGGATTCTCTGAATTATTTAAACATCTAGCCGCTTGATAGAAAATTGGGAACTCACGCCGAAATGTTGGGAAGATTTTACGTGTAAGTGAAAGTGAGATTAAATTGTAAAGAAAGTTTACGAGCGTGTTTTGGAGTCCAAAGAAAACCGCAGGTATTTCTCATCGATTATTTTGAACAGAATTTCCCTTTTTAGAAGTTTCGTTAGAAGTTAATGTAATGCTTGTCAAAAGATCAAATTATTTTGAGAACAGAATTTTTTAAGCGATTTCCAAAAAGGACGTATTTTTTGTATGTTTGTTATTTGATTTCTCCAGTTGTGAACCGATTTCAATTTTTTTTAATAGAGAGTACATCCGGATTGGTAAAATTTCAAATTTGAGCAAAAAATTCTATTCGTAAACCGATGAAATTTGGGAATGAACACATACCTGCATGGAAATCGACCAATATACCTAATATATTAATCGATTTCTCCAAAACCCCTAACTGATTTGTACAATTTTTTAAATTGCAGTCCACTAAGGAATATCCAGAAATGTTCTCATATATTCTTCTATGATTTATAACATGCAGTTTAATAGAAAATCGCCGAAAATTCCAATATTCCAATCAAAAATACCATCGAAGTGACCTTCTTTTCCTCATAAATATTTTAATTCCAACGTAATACTTGACATTTTCGGGTCCTTAAATAACGAATTTCAAGCTCATTCTGTTTGTATACCTGTTAAATGACGATTTACGTGAAAAATTTTCTCGGCCTAATAGAAAAATCAGTGACAACACATCTCAAGCTCCAAACTGCTATTCGATGCGATTATACACAGAATATTTACTATAGCAATAAAAAATTACAAAAGCAAAGAAATAATAATTAATTTAATTAACCATATTTTTGGCTTATTAAGTGAACACGTACCATTTTGTTCGTATAACTATTAGCGGTGAATTTAAGGGAAAATGTATCATTCTGAAATGTTATTAAGTTTATACATACAAAATAAAAAATACAAAAAAAAACTACCCGAGTTCAAAATAGAACTAAAAAGCTGACAATAAAATCTTTAAAAAATAATTTAATACATCTCAAAAACTAAATAGTTGAAAATGAACCGAAATATTAACCGACTCCCAAGTAGAATTAAAAAGTTGATTATTTTTAGCAAAACGTGTTGTTAGTTACCTACACACAAAATAATAAATAAAATCTTCTCATTCTGTGCAAATTAATTACCTACCTATCTAGTATATTTTTGCTTGGCACCTACTTCAAAAATATACTAGATAGGAAAGTAATTGATTTGTACAGAGTAAGCATCTTTGATTGTTTAATTTCTTTTACTCTGTATATAGGTTTTAACAATAATAAATGTTCTACTTGAAAGTCAGTTAATATTAAAAAAAATGTTTTAATAGGTACGAATCCTTTTTCAATACACAATTTTTTTCTTCACAACATGGAATAATATTTATTTGTATTACAATTTTGACATACAGTTCTTAAATGCACTGCCCAATGAAATGCCTTAGACCTTTAAAGTATGGCACACTTTCATAATTATACGCCAACATAAAGATAACTATGAGAACTACTAAAATCTGTAATATATATATATATATATATATATATATATATATATATATTTCAATTATTCATTTCATTTCATATTCAGTCATATTTTATCATTATTTCATGGTGTCTTGAGAAGAGCCGAAGAAGAATTACTATCTGTTAGAAGTACTGCAAGATTGTTCTGAGAAGAACTTCTATCCTCAGTCAAAGCTAGAGTTTAAGACAAATAGTATTTTATGTCCTTTGTTCGATTGACAATATTCCTTAGAGTGTATATGTGATCAATTGCTTAGATCATTTACCATCTAGATATAGCCTGTCAAGCATAAAATCGCGGCAACGCTAGAAAGAGAGGGTAATAGAGACAGTAAGAGGCTATTTCACTTAGTGGGTGGAAGCAGCCAATGAACAACATGCTGAACGTATTTCATTGGAAGCATCTCCCAACCGAGTGAAATAGCCTCTTGCCCTCTCTATTGTCCTGTCTCTCCTTAGTCTTACCAGGACATTTGTGCATGACAGGCTATAACTAGAAGGTACATGATCTAAGGATCAATTGTGCTGAAGCCACTGCTTATCAAGTCGTTGAGCTAAATTTAGTAGTAGTTTTCATTCTGTTCTGAATGATCTTACTGAATATTTTCTACAGCACTGGCAGAAAACTTTTCCATCTGTAATTCTTATCATCCTTCCTACCTTTCTTGTGAATTAATGCTACAAGGACGATATTACATTGGTATAGTATGTGTCTGGCTGTTAGACCGTGTGTATATATTGTTACGAATTACAGGGTGTTTTAATTACACTTGTCTTCCTATTAATTAAACTTTATACAATTGCAATCAACGATAACAAAATCAAAATTGACAATACAAACTCCACTCATAAATCTGACGTTTAGTGTCAAACTAAAACTGAACTAATGGCGCACTTAACCAACTCTTTTGTCTCGGGACATTTATTTATTATAATTAGAAGTTCTGAGTTTTCTAGAGGGCTCTATGTTACTAACATAGAAATCAGTAGATTTTTTTCAACTGTCAAGTACCATTTGCTGACAGTGACATCTAGTTAGTATCTACAGGTTTCTCCCTCCGGCGAAGTTATATCTTTATTCTGTTGTCTTCTGATGATGCTGAACACTATCTCAGGATAAATCCATTTCATTAAATTATCAGCTATATTTAATCCATATTATGAGGTATAGCTTCCCTGAAGAATTCAAAGAGCTAACGAACTGAAGTATTTAAGGTCTTCAGAATAACCGAAGGAGAATTGAAGATCTCTGGACAAATTGGTTGTGAAGTTTGTCAAAAAATGTAAGGTTTACTTAAAAATAAAATACCATTTTACGATAAAATTTGGCGGAGGAGAGAGTTTTAAATAATGAATATAATTATCCTTATTCGAATTCTAGAATTAATTGAAAATTAGTTAGAATTAAATGAAATAAATGTTAATTAACAGACTTCAAGATGAAAGTTCTCAATTCGTCTGTATATACATAGTGTCCATTAAAATTGAAATGATATGAAAAATATGGACAAAAATAGTTATTCATCATCAAAAGATCTGTATGGTCTGAAGCCTAAATTGATATCATCATATTTCACTTTTTTCAATTGTATACGAGGTTTGTCAAAAAATACTAATTTTATTTAATAGTGAAGTAATTTGTTTTTGGAAAAATCTGAAATAGTCATTTAGAATTGAAAACTGCATCCGAATATGGTATTATATCACGACAATTGTAAAATAAATGTAATAAAATAACATAAACTTATTTCTAACATTTCGAAATATCTTAACCAAAATGAAATAACATAATATTTTAAATACTCATTTTGAAGCCGGATGAAACATTAAATAAATGAGTTTCTAATAATTATATTATTATAAGCCCTGCTTTGGACTAACGAGAAAATAGGGATTTGCAGACGAATATTAGTTCATACTTTTTTTATAGTTTCTTTGATGTTTTTGAAGCTTCGTTTTTTTAAGATTTATTTATTAAATAATACGATTGGTGTCCTGTCTGTTATTGTTAAAAACACTACATTCCGGATGCTGTAAAATCATTTGTTACAGGATTATTAATATTTATTGATTTAGATATGCTCCTGCAATCAATACCACGTAACAACTAGGTCTGCCTAGTAGTCAATCGCTTTTCATCTGTTTTAGTTTCATCAAAGCAAATAATAATTCATTTGCTTCACGCATCACTAAATATGAGTATAACGATACTCAACTTTCATTATATCGAGGTCGTTATCTTCAGTTGCTGTCTGTTCGGCTTCAACAACTGGAAAAACCACCATGTGCGTGCAGATGTCGAAGACGATGGAGAAAAAGAAGAAGTTGAATGGCGTTGTTATAACGGGTTATTTTTGTTATTTACCACAAAACTAGGATTCAAAAGGAAGTAAAGCGATATCTGCCAGACGACGCCTTGTTAATAGTCGGAGTCGTAACATGCATTACGTGTTGCGGCAGCTGAGAAAAGATTTATTGGTTTTGTCAAAGTTTCTTGATTGTCGCTGTTTCTATTCAAGCGGATTTAATTTCAGTATTTCACTTTCCTGTTTCAGTATTTCACTTTGACACTTACTCACTTAAATAAGATTTATTCATTATAAAATCAAAAGTAGAAACATCAGTACAATTACATTTCACGGAGATAAGAATTTGTAAAAAATCAGACTTCTCCATAATTATTATTTTAAAGGTAGTTCAAAACAATAACTTATTTTAGTAGCTTTAGCCGGGATTAAAAAATTTACTAGCAAAGTAGTGTTTTCCTAATTTGGCATGTACTCGAAAGTACCATAAATAATTTAAATGAGAAAATATATACCCATGTACAAGAATTTTACTTAAAGTTTCTTAATATGTGTCTACGAACCCTTTAAAATACCCAATAAGTTGAATATTGTGTATAATGGTGAAGCTAAAATAAATAAGCTTGCTATAGAAATATTGGGCGAGTATCTGGACCCATCCAAGGAATTACCTGGGCTGGAAGGGGAGTAAACACTTTTAAAATAATGTGCAAAAGAAATTACTATTTCCTGGGGATTGGTATGGGGTTGTTGCTTATAGGACATTTTTCCTGGAATACGTGAGGAGGAGCATTATTGATTAATAAATGACCAAGAAGCGTTGGGATCGGTTTGTATTTTGTTCTGTAGGGTATTTAAGTACGTGTGAAAAGAATTATTAATTAGTTTGTTCACAAGTTTCTTCATGTCACTAAATCTATGATAATAATATTCACAGCTTTACCCTTTTTGTGATGGAGGTTGTTAAGTTTAATATTTTGAATTAAATAGTGGGAATACCTTGTAGGGTACTTAGTAAATCTGTTTATTTTATGGCGGGATGAAGTGATTTAACAATTCGTTAAGTGTATTATAAAGAATGTCACAAGCTGCATTAGGATCTGTACAAGGAATTCCAGTTGAGATCGCATAAAGCAAGGTGTAGGCTGTGATAATCACCCTTTCTAAAGTTATGTGTTTTCTGTCTGGATTCAAGCGGAAATCGGTTGATATATAAAACTTCAACTCTGATTGATATAATACGCGGGGGGTGATAATTGTCGATATTTACTAGCGGGTTGAGTTCCGCTTTCACTACACAAGGTACGCTCACCAAGACTAAATCAAGCAGTCCACCATTGGCATTTATAATATTGTTTTCTTGTTTAAAGTTTTTAAATTCAATAAAAGATTGCAATCTAGTAGTTTTGATGTTTGTGTTGTTGAGAAACGGAATTTTGGAGTCCCCTCCAGGATATTATCTAAATGTAATAAACAAAACACCACCCCCTCTGGTTCTGTGGGTCGCTTTAAACTCTCTGTCCTTGCGGAAAACTTCGTACATAGAGGATGATAGCAATTCGTTACTGGTAACATTATTATTAAGCCAAGTTTCTGTGAAGGCTATAAGATCGTATTCACATACATACGTGCACGGCAGAGTATACTTCATTCACTTTCGTGTTTAGCCCTCGTACATTTTGGTAGTACATGGAAATTATTCTGTAGGGAGGATTTAATTTAAAGAAATAATCTTAGGACAACCCTTATCATACTTGATGCGTAAATTATATTCAGCTTGGGCAATTCTGACATTCAGATCCTCCTTCTCCTTGCGATACAGTTCTTGTAGCCTAAGAGTTTTATCAAACGATAGACGAAACTGATTGTAATTTCTGTTAGCTTGAAGTGATTTGAGTTAGCGAGTATTTTCAGGACAATTTCATGATTCTTAAATCATTCCATTCACTAATTCTTTAACGTCAGAAGCATTTTCAGGATCAGGTGAAGCCTGTTTAACTTCCTTGATTTTGCTGACGTCCCGTTGTAATGCCATTATTAGTGATTTTTGATCGGCAATGTTGTCGCCTAACTCTGAGCAAGATTGGCAGGTCCAGCTCATATTCTTCTTAGATTTAAGGCTTCTTATATCAGCTACCGACAGATTAACACATTGGTGGAAAAAATTGTTTTTACAATTATTTCAGGAGATAACTTTAAAATCCTCAAATTGCTTATTGAAACAATTGCCATTTACGTTGGTCATGGTTAAAATTATTTATATTTATTCTTGTTATTTGCATGTAAAAATCTAAGGTCTAAGCAGAAATAATAAAAAAACAACAAATATTTACTACTCACTCAAAGTACTCAAGGTACGTTGTACTCACTGCTGTATAAGAGTTGAACATTTTCTTTCACTGTTAACTGTATTACGGACATTCAATTTAGAGCACGTTCACAATGTGTAGTAAACTTAAAGCTCTCCAAGTTTTATTTGGTATAAGGTAATTTTCTAAATCAGTTTTAAGCACATGGTATAAATGTATAGTAATTTGAAACATGTACAAAATCGTCAGTGTATTGAACCTAATGGATGTCGGTGACATCTACCGTCTACTGAGTAATTTAAGTATATGAATGCATACTATGCTATAACATATACCATACTCTTGACAGATGGTTCGAGTGTTTTATATAAAAACACATAAGTAAATATATATACAGATATATATCCACATATTTAGAACTATATCATTCAACCTATGACAGCCGTTTCGAACCAGGAGTTCTCGTCAGATATGCTTCCTTGAATGACAAGTTCTAAAGTGAAATACTTGGATGTAATACACATCAGTAAGACAACAGTCTTAGAACTTGTCACTCAAGGAAGCGTATCTGACGAGAACTCCTGGTTCGAAACGACTGTCATACGTTGAATGATATAGTTCTAAATATGTGGATATATATATATATATATATATATATATATATATATGTACAAAATCATTAGAAAATTGCCAAACGTTCTTTTTGTATTTATTATTTTAACACAAAAAGATCATTAACAATTTTTCTCATTAGAAATGTAATACATGACAGATGCAGGCATACCTTCACGGCATATCTCTTACTATTCGTCTCCTGAACTCGACGTTAAAGTTTTGCACAAAAACTCCTGGAGATAGGCAGGGGCGTACCTGGGGATTTTGCCTAGGGAGGGCAGACGGCTACCTCAATAGGTGATAGAATGAACTTCGAGCTTCCAAAATATGTAATAGTAGTTTGAAAATTGTGTACCGAGTGTTTAAAATAAAACCCGAAAATTGAAATGCGAAATAATGAAAAACTCATTTTTTTCAAATAGAAACCACCATTTTTTATGCCGTTATCAGATTAAGCATCGAAAATAAGAGGTACTTTATTAAAAGTTACCTATACGAAAATCTCATAGATTTCGACTTATTCGAAAAATATTACATTTTTCAGCATCCTCATTAAAAGTAACTAAGTTGACTGTTGCTAAGGACTAAAATGAAATGTCAGTGTGAATTGATTCAGTATATTAATATCGAATAGCAGCACGTCTAAATTATACAAACGAAGATTTACTTATTATTCAATGAGAATGCAACAAAGTGATATCTAGAACATGTAATATGTTTACAGTTCGATATCCGCAAAAATCGAAACCAACACCAATAACTGTTAAACGGATTTTGGAGAATTTCAAGAACTTTGGATCCTTTAAAGCTAAAAGACAAAGAAGAAAACCAATTGTTGATAACGAAGCAATGGAAATTATAATTTTGGGATATTACGCCGCGTATCCTACGAAATCAGTCAGGCAAATGGAACTTGAGAGTGGATTCAAGAGAAACACAATTCTTCAAATTTTTACAAAACATAATTTCCATCCTTTTTCATTCAATACTGTACAGCATCTGAAGGGTACAGATTTTTTAAAAGGAACTAAATTTTGTGAATTTATTTAAATTTTAACCTAGGTAATGACTCATTCTTGGACAACATCAATTGGACGGATGATTCAAAATTCAAGAAAAATGGAATCGTTAATAGGCATAACTCACATTATTGGAGTGATATAAATCCTCATGTTTTGAGAGAGCAACATCTTCAAGAAAGTTGGCAGATCAACGTATATTGCGCACTCTTGTAGCTTCTTTGATGAACCATATAAACTAATTCTTTATTCTCTAGGGCTAGGATATTTAAACATTTTAGAAGAACTGGAAAATGATTATTTAAATAATCTTCCATTGGCAGACCATCGACACATTTTCTATCAACATAATGGGGCTCCTTCTCATAATGGCCATCTTGTCAACGATTTTTTCCAATCAACATTTCAAGACCAATCAATGGATTGCGAGAAATGCTCATTTTCTCTGCCCACTCCTGTCCCCCAATCTATCCATACTGGATTTTTTTATTTGGGGTGCAATCAAAAATCAAGTTTATGAACGTCCAGTAACTACCAAATAAGATTGCGAACAGAGAATACGAGATGCATTTCAAAATTTAAGTGCCACCCATGAGCAACTGATTATGAGATGTGAGAAGTGTCATCAAATTGAACACTAATTTGAACATTTATTGAACTGAACTAAACATAATTTCCATTGTTTCTTATTTAAAAATTGGTTTTCTTCTCCATAAATAATAAGTAAGTTTAAATCTTCGTTTGTATAATTTAGACGTACTGCTATTTTTTTCAGATTTAACACACTAAGAAGTATCATATAATTCAATATTATTATACTGAATCAACTCACACTGACATTTGAGTTGAATCCTTAGCAACCGCTTCAGCCAACTTAGTTACTTTTATGGAGTATGTTGAATTTTTTTTTTTTTTTCGAATAAGTCGAAATCTCTCAGATTTTCGTATTAACAAGTTACCTCTTATTTTCGATGCTTAATCTGATAACGATATAAAAGAATGGTGATTTCCATTTGAAAAATTGAGTTTTTCATGATTTCGCATTTCAATTTTCGGGATTTTTGTTAAACACTCTGTACACAATTTTCAATCTAATATTACATATTTCGAAAGCTCGAAGTTTATTCTGTCACCTTCTCGAAAAAAATCTCTTGATTCCGCTGCGTTACTTCATAATTGGCAATTATCTGAACGCCTAAAAATGTCAATTTTAATAAACATTTTGGAATATCTCGAAAAGGGCTGAAATTAAGTATAGGGTATTTATTATACATGAGTTAGTCTTAAAATTACCCGTAGAATTCAGAATAGCAATAATTTAAAGGGTGTTCCATTTGAAATAAGCAAGTTGGTGTCAACTTCCGGTATAACCAAAAGTGGCACATGTTTGAAAATATTATGACTGGACTGCCCCCAATCGAAAAGTGATATCAGTAATTTTTCATTGAATTCGTAAATACCGTTTTCCTATTATCGATCGATATCATTCCCGGTGGGCCACCCTGTATATATAATGGCTCAAAAGCAGGAGTCGAAACATGGAGTATATAATAAATTCAGACGCGGTTCTCACCCGGAACCTAGCTCCATATATATATATATATATATATATATATACACGTATAATTAAAAATATCTTAAAGCTTGAAACCAACTAAATACTGTAAAAAGCGTTTATAATTGAGACGACACTTATTAGCTATTTCCTGCCACTTAATTGAAGCAAATATAATTTGCAATTTTAACGCAGGAAATTGATTAGCGGTATAATGCTGGGCAGTTAGCGTTTGGTGTATTACATTTTATATAAATTTCATAATATTTTATTAAACTATTAAATTTCCTTAGTACTTCCATAACTTTACTGAAACTTAATATCCTCTATGTGGCGTATCAGGAAACGACATACGTTTCAAACATTTCAAAATTCAGTAGCAATATACTTTTAGCTCATCGAATACTAATATGTAGCTATTAACTATATTTCACCCATTGTTTTTGATTGTATGGTCAAAAATATAAGCTGTGAAAGTGATTTCTTGTAGATGTAACAAAACAGGATATTGTAAATTCAATAATTTATTGCATAAAATATAGGTCGCAGAAGAATTTTATAATAGTTAAATTTCAGATAAATATATGAGAGGTTCTCTGAAACAGTCTGTTTTAAATGTTTGCAAAATAAAGAACATATTAAAATATTATACTTAATATTTGTAGACCCGAGATGTAAAGACCGACATCTAGGATTTTCGGGGAAACCAGCACAAAGAGGTTCCTAGTCAATATCATTCTTGTACAAAAGAATGAAACCTCGAAGAGAGTATTCAATATTTCTAACAGGTGAAGTAAGCTAAAAATTGTATCGTGACATTCTAAACTAGGAGTTGCGGAAAGCAGCAGTTACACGGAACGGCTCCAGATTCGCAACCTCTGTGTACTAGTTTCGCCGAAAATCCTAGATGTAGGTCTTTACATCTCGCGTCTACAAATCTACCGTTATGTATCAAATTCACATTCTATAGTGGAAAGCGCAACTGATGAAGGTTCCCGACCAGAAACAACATAAACCATATATATGTCTTGCTTACAAAAGAATGACACCTTGAAGAGAGTATATTAGAATATATTTAAAGTGGTTTCTTTATAAAGTCCTTACACTACTTTACGAGGGCTGCCTATTATATTTCGGGATTAGAGAACAAAAACAAATATTAATCATCGAAAATCGCTTTATTGTTTTTCAAAATATTCCCCATGAAGATCTACACACTTTTGCATGCGTTTGAACCAATTGTCGAAGCACTTTTTCCACTCTGATTGAGGTAGGTATCTCCAAAACATGCATTCTGAACGCAGCAACCGCTTCTTCAGGTGTCGAAAAATGTTGACCTCTCAGTTTGTTTTTTACGTACGGCAATAAAAAGAAGTCATTTGGTGACAAATCAGGACTATACGGCGGATGACTCATCAAATCGAGGTTTTGAATGGTCAAAAATGCAGTTGTTTAAGCCGCTGTGTGAGAGCTCGCATTGTCGTGGTGAAGAGTGATCCGTCTTCGGCTGTTGGTTTTTCTCATTTCTTGAAAGACAACTGGCAAACAAATGTTTGTATACTACTCAGAATTGACTGTTCTGCGTTGTTCTAGTGGTACGGTGGCGACATGTCCAGTTTTTCCGAAAAAAAAGGCGATCATTTGCTTGGAAGTGCTTCGTGCGCGAACAACTTTTGTAAATCCACGATTCATCACCTGTCACTATATCATAAACGTGTTTTGAAACACCGTGATCGTATTTTTTGAGCTTTTCTTTCGACCAATCGACACGAGCCTTTTTTTGAACGATTGACAAATTGTTTGGGATCCAACGCGAACAAATTTTTTTGACATTCAAATGTTTATGCAATATTGAATGTATGCTGGTCCCACTAATGCGTAACGTTGACTCAATCTCACGATAGGTCACATGACGATCTTGCAATATCATTTCGCGCACAGCATAAATGGTTTCCAGAACAACAACTGTTTTTGCACGACCTTAACGAATTTGCTCATACAATCGATAAACAGTGGTCCTTGATGGAGTTTCATCGCCAAAAATTAAGTTAAGTTCATCCATGCACTCTTGCTGACTTAATCCACGTCGAAAGTTGTAAAAAATAATCGCACGAAAACGTTCACGATTTAATTCCATTTTTTGGCCGAGATGAATCCTTTAAGTTACTATAAACAACACATAGCGCTCGTATGTCAAAACGTTCTGAGTACGTATAACCTCAAAAATGTCAAACTTTACGATAGAGCTGTCAGTTGTGAAATTGCAACACTAGGGTTGTCCAATCCCGAAATATAAAAGGCAACCCTCGTACAACAAAATTCATAAAATACTTTACATTTAGAAGCAGTGTCAATTATAAAGTACAACAATTTCTACAAAACCTATGTTATTATTTTTTCGTAAGCTTCCCATACTACATAACACTATTTGAACAATTTATCACTTTTGATGAAGATGCGTTAACGAATATGGGCACTAAAAAAATAAATTACACATTTTGATTTCAAATTCACACTGCACTATTGATCTCTGCAAGATTTCTGATTCCTTACTGAGATGTTTCACTATTTCTAATCCATGTGTGTGTAGAGGTAGTGGCTTGTATTCTTTGGTTTATGTAATTCTTGCACTAAAAGTGTAATAATATTCAAATTTTCTACCTTCAGCTAAAAATTAAGAAATTATCACTTTTCGATAATATAGAAAATCAATATGCATTGGTCATCTTCATCTCATTTTTGTTTGAAAAAACTGAGTTGATAGCTTATTAAAAATATTTTCACATGATTATTTAGCTCATTGAATCATCCTTGTTTATTTTTCACATTCTTAATATTTTACTAATATTATTCCATCTGAACACCTTTTTAATTTATTAATATTTGCTGAATTTACAATAATCTGCAATGTTTACAAATACATAGCACATCTGTGAATTTATTCAAGAAATAAATCAGAATACCTATATAAGAATTTCGACTGATATGGCAACCTCACATGCATAAAACAGCAGAAATTTGTGGTATGTCGTGTCAGGATACACCAACTAGAGGATTACACACTATTTTTTATTTGAATATGACTAACATAATTTCTTCATTAATAAAAACTATCAAAAACCTATTAATAACACTATTTCTAACTCTCCAGATTCAATTTATCTTCATCAATATTTAGGTCGTAAAAGAATATTTACCAACCACTTTCAGTTCCTCCACAGAGAAGAGTGTTTCATTGCTTACTTCTTATTACACTTTCGGGATTTTATGTTTTCCCAATATCTGTGCTCTTCAAACGACAGCTCTACGGTGCAGCACTGCACTCGACTTTATTTACTTTTTTCTTGATAAACGAAAGGTTTTCGAGCTCTTCGTTGTTTCAGTTGACAGATTGATTACTTTGTCGAACTTTAACAATGCTGCACGTTCCATGGACATTATAATAAGAAACATATACCGGTATTAACTCATCTCCTTTAAAAGTTTCGAAATTTGAAAGATTTTTTTTCGGAATTAGAAAAAAAAGAGTTACTTCGTAGGCTCTAACTTAAATGTATTTCATATGAAATAAAAGCAGTCATTATTTTTATGGCTGAAAGTCACATATGTCAATACATTTTCAATTTGTTCACCTTTGTTTTGTTCCAACTGGATCATTTGAACTACTGAACTAAAAATCAAAATAAATATATACGACTCCAACCCAATAATAAACGGTATGTTATCGTTAATTCACCAAAACTAGAAATGCCCCTTGACATAAATGTATTCCCGTTATCTTTGAGTTTCTTAATAGGTACATACTTATAGCGTTCTAAAGAACTATAGTTTTAGATGTTTACCTCATACTTATAAATCAACTTAATATTTACATATTTAGACACATTATATCCAATTTTATGTTAAAATAAACTAAAATTGATTTTATACATTATGGCAATACACTCGTTAGGTTAATCAATATACGTAAGTTTCTTAACATAAGTTTTCTTTACAAACTCAAGTAATAAAATACAGCCCTTGTTGAGACTGATATCTTAATTTTAATTTAAAATTGCTATTCACATTAAAATTAGTAAGGATAGTTTAGTTCACAGATATTTCATTCTTGCTACTGCCAGTAAAAATGTATGGGAGCATGAACAGTTAAAAAAATAATAGCTAAATAAAACTTAAAAAGAGATGTTGCTGTTTTTATTGTTAATAATTATTGTGAATGTTTAGTATACGAGTAAAAATATAAGTAGTTATAATCAATTATTTACAAAAAAATTAATGAATTAATCTTTGCAGTGTGTTTTTGCTAACTTATTGGTTTATTAATTAACAGTTTGTTATAAAAAATTGCTGGATATTTTTAAATGTATATTTGCATAGAAAAGCAATAACAATAACTATATATAAATGTCAAATAAAAATAGGTATTTTTTATACAAATTATTTATTTTTCGATATTTAATTTTTATTCACAGGTTAATTTTTCTAATTTTCATCATATCTTATTTAACTACACAAACAAGTTATGAACAAAACAATTCTACCTCGTGTTTAAATATCGGGAAATATAAAAAAATGTTATTTACCTCGAAACTATATTTTTCATATGAAATGTAAACTTTATTTTGTCAGATAGATGGAAACGGTCTGTTTGTATTTGTCTAAAAAATGTGTTTAAATAAATAGTATCAACAATTTGAAAAAATATTTACTTAAATGGTCTATTCACTAATAATATTGTGTGTTTACAATATTCATAAAAAAAAATCAACCCAAATAATTTGATTTGCATGTCAAAAAACGTAATAGCACATGTTATTTAACGTTAGAATTATGCAAGGCCCATACATATTTTTCTATTTATTTTCGACCGTTTTGTCAATAATAGAAAAAAAAATTGTTTGTGCCTTTTTAAGGGCATATAACCTCCCAAGGCTGCATTTTAGGGCACTTGTTAATAGAGACTTTTTGACTTATTTTAATGTGTTTTATACACAGCAGAAGTTTAGAACCCTATTTTGGAAACACCCTGAACAGACCCAATTTTGAAAACTCGCCATAGGCAAAATCCATTTTTATTGACCTATTTCATTGACTAAAACAACATATTGTTAAAGCAAAAGTTTGGATTTATCAAGAACAGAGGAACACATGTTGCCTTAAAACTAGTGGTTAAATTCGACCCTGTTTCATGAAATTGTAAAAAGGATATTTTATAAGAAACAGAGTTATAGAGAAATCGGAAAAGTAGATGTAATAACCAAAATTGTTCATTCATATTGACAAATCTATTGAAATAAAAAGAAAATGAAAATGTAATCAAATATCGGTATCCGAAATATTTTTGACAAATGAATGACTTCCCAAATTTTTGACTGGAACCGCTCCTGGCAAAATATTCGATATAATAATTGGAAGATTGTTCTTTGCAACCTAAAAGTTGCAAAGAACAACCCTAGGAGAACTTAGTTAATTCATTCTCTATTGTCCGCTGTTTGACAATTTTTTACACAACGCCTTGGGGAAGGTTGTGATAATAATATGTTAATCTAATAATTAAATTCACATTAAAAACAATATTTAATATGAAAGTTACTGCAACGCGTCCGAGAAATCAATACTGATCTACTGCATTGACTATTTTACCACTAAACAATAACAACGCTTGCATGCCACTTCCAGAAGTACATGCTCTAAGAATATATCGAACGACCACTCCCTCAAAATATAATTACTCATTGTTTTGAGTTTTGACCGTCTGGCGACAGCGGCACTCAGTTGTTTGGCGTTGACACTATGGACGTAAATAATGCATTTTTATTGTATTTTATTTAATGAATTAACCCATATTATAAATTAATATTAGCATTCTGCAGTGAAGGTCGTCAGTAGCTACTAAACAAAACAAAAATGAAGAAAATCGGTTGAGAGACAGAGGAGAAAATGGTACCTAATCGTTTTATCTTTTCCTATTTATATATAGATTAATAGTTATTTAACAAAATGTACAAAATGTCAAAGTAACTGACTTTAGTGCCAACACACTACGAGTGTACCTCTGGGCACATTACTGGGGCCATAATTACTCTTTATTACATATATCGGAGACAGGGTATAACGTTTATGATTTCAATGTTGTTGCCAGTTTGTACGTTGCTATTTAAATTGAACTACTTTGTGTTGGTAATGTAGTTTGTTGGTTTCTTTTTTTCTCGAGTAGATCAATTGTTTTGTTTGTAATATTTCTACATTATCATTTTTTTAAACTTCATTAAAAGGGAACTACTTTGAATCTTTCATATAAGGATTTAGTGCCTTATTTTTAACGTTCATAGATGATTTGAATATAAATTCAAGTGATTTTCTGCAAATACTTGTATTAAAATTGTTGTTTTCAAGAGTAAACTTAATTGTGGATACTTTACTATTAATGGGATCTAAATAGCTACTTCATGTTGGAAATATATTGTTTTCAAAGTTCGATAAGCTATATTATTGTATTAACAAATAGTTGTGTTCTTGTTTGAAGTAAGTAATCAAGTTATAATTTATTTTTATAACTTTATATTGTGAATAAACTGACAATATCTAAACGTACTAAAATTTCATCGTTATTTATTTCTGTATTTTTCAATTTTCATAAAAGATCTCCTGTATTTATTTGGAATATTTTGCAAAGATGAGCCTATCGAGCTTACAAGGTGTCGTAAAGGTACAATCTCAATTTTGTTTATGGTGGTTTACAGTAGTAAGGTGTAAGTTGTTTGCTTTCTGAAAAATTTAACCCGTGTTTGTATTGGGAAATGATGTGATTGGCTATTTTTTTCTATTTTTGATGTAGGTTCTTTGTTGAGTTATCATTCATAAACTACTTAAAATTATAAAAAAATTTGTGATGAGATAGCGTAACAACTGTTTATGTTTCTCCCCTAACAACTCATAGCAGTTGATGCGAGAATGTTTGTATCGGATTAAAACATTTTTTAAGATAATTAAATTTAAAATCGCGACTAAAAGAATCAGTTGAGCATTGTGTGTTTTAATGCATAACTATTTCGCTTGAATACAATATCCTGTTCGAAGATACGCTTCATCTTAATACCAGTTTGGAAACCTTACTCTCGATACAGATTGTGGTATTATGTATTTTGTGTTCGTAACCTTTACAGGAAGTAGGGTAAAACAGATGGTTAACTCAAGGTGTAACGAACGAGTCGGCAAAACGACATTGTGGTAATTTAATATCCAAAACATAAGGTCACATAAGCTCCAAATAAAATATTTAATTATATGTAAATATTTTATTTGTTTCTTTTTTTACATAAATAAAATTAGAGTACTTGGTGATGTTACAATAAAAATAGATTCCGGCAAATTAAGAACTCCCATGTTTTTTGAAGGTGGTTAAAAATAATATTACAGTATTATTTTCAATGGCCCATATGATATTATTTGTTTGATATACAATTGTTTCTGATCTTGAGTATTGTACTGTTTTTATTTACACACTCATGCTCAGTTTATTTATTGGATTTATTTAGAAAAAAAGTCCAACTCATTCTAATTTATTTCCACTACTTTAACACAATTTATATTCATAGAACTATTTACAATTTATCTTTGCTATGCGGCAGTCGAATACTCAATGAATGAATGCTTCTTGAGCTCTCCGTATTTATATATTTCTTCTCGGAATTCTCCAGAACAGCAAAGAGCCGCCGAGACTAGACTAGAGAATTCTTCGAAAACTTATTAGAAATATCGGATTCCACGAATTATCGGAGGAATTCTCGTCACAGTATTCATAGAAATTTATTTTTATTATTTTTTTAATTTTTTTTAGAATTATATTAAACGACTAACGAATTTTATATATTATATTATATATCTAATCGGGTTTTCAAAAATGGCTTTAACAATTTTGCACAAATGTACAAGATTTGGAACTTTAGGATCACGAAATCGATATTTCAAGACATGTATTGGCTGAAATTTGAATTCAAGAGTGAAACTCGGTCTCTCCGCTCTCAAGCTGATGAAGTTATTTCTTTTACTAACACCACGCTCTGAATGTCTATATATAATTAAAATATATACTGAATTTAGGAAATAAGGAGTAGACCTATAGAATTGTACTGTTGGGATCACAAAAAAACTAACAGTAGGAATTTGCCCAAATAATTTAAACCAGGACCGTTACAATACCAGTATTTCCTCACTAAAAATGAAGTACTAGCCCATAAATTTATTGAATGTCACTTGATACGAATCATACAAGTCACTACAAGTGATCTGGAAATATGGGTATTATACAGTAGTTGACCTTACTGGGAGTAAGCATATTATTGATGTACAAATGTTGACGTACATATAAATAAAAACTAATACTTTCGTTTGAGAATTACTAAATTACAGCTTTTAATTCATTTATTAGTACTTGCTTGTACTTCTCTAATTAACTGCAAGCTGACCAAGTGATTTCTATACGGACGAATACTTGGTTTTTTCCGCTAAATACCTGGCCACCATTACAATAATTTAAACTCTATATCCAATTTGATATTTTTATTAATAATGTAAAATTTAAAAACTTTTTTATCTCTAAAGAATAACATTTATTTTTCATTTCTATCGCATGGTCATCAACCCTCTGATATTTTTTCTCACCATTTTGTTCCTAGGCTTCACGGTTATCCTTATAAATTATCTAGAACAGTGACATTTCTAGATGATTTTTTATCTGGAAGTATCAGGTTTACAATTCTTGTTATTCATGTTTAATTCAATATAGTATTAATATGAAACATTTAAAACACTCTGTTTCTAAACCAACTAAACATGTTCGTCTTACAAAAACCTAATAAAAAAGTTTATGGAAATTTTATTATCCTTAAAATTAGATGTAACTATAAATATTTTTATGACACTTTTTCTTTAAATTCCTAGCCATATAAAATACCATAAAATTGAAACTTTTCCCGTTATAACACTTTAACAACCATTTGAAAACTTAAAATTGTTCGTTTTTGTAAGTGCTATTTCACATTATGCAATCAATAAAATTGAAGAGTGTATAAAAAATTATTTGGCAAATATTAAAAAAATTATGGTTGATTATTTTGACTCTTATAAGTAAACCACATGAGAAAATAGTTTAATTTATTACTATAATTATTATTTTTACGTAATTGCGGTTAAAAAACGATGTGTTTTACAATACTAATAATAATAAATAAGGTGTCGGTGGTAGTATTATAGTCCGGGAGCCAGTAACAGAATTGAACGACCAATTTCCTCTCGTTCAATACTTGGTGGAATGCTTTCTTAAGCTATCCCATGAGCACCGTGAACGTCAGCTTGAGTACCCTGGGTGGGTTGGGGCAGGGGAGCGCCCCAATGACCTAAAAAAAATTTCCCCCGACTTACAAACAGGCAGCTGACACGGTTTTTTGTTTAAATAATAATAACAATCACCATGGGCCAGCTGACGTTCGCGGCGCTTCTTGGGATAACTAAATAAAGCTTTTCACAAAGTATTGGCCGAGAGGAAATGATGGACCTTAAAATGTCACTGGGTCCCGGATTTGAAGGTTAAATTTCTCAACTTTTCAGAAGTTATCATGTTCCTCTTTCATCCAAATTACACAGTTTCAAGTGGAATACTCTGATTGTTATTGCATTTTTAGATTCTGTGAAAATTTACATTTTTTTTTTTTGAGAAATACGTTACTTCAAATAAATTGTATATGTTCAACCAAAGCAATTGATAATTTCACACTTATTAGCTGGAGAAACTCCTTCAAATATTTTTGTTAACGATAAATCATATAGTACAGGATCCGTGGCCTATTTTTTCACTTGATTACTATCAAGCTAATTTTCCGTGAGTAGCTTCATTTTGATAAGACGCCCAACAATTTCCTGTGCGAAAATTTTTGATTGTGGTAGCTAACAGAGGTAGCAATGATAAAATATGTCGATTTGATGATTCTTCAATATTTATTACTAACTGAATTGTTTTTATTAAATCTTATGATAATTATCTAAATTATTTGAAAAAATATTTGTCCTACAAAATCTATGGTTTCATCAAAGAGTCCTCCCCCTCCAACATGTATTGATAACGAGATCACCAAAAATGATTACTAACCAGCTGATTTTTTTTTACTTAGTTAATATATATATATATATAATGTAACGGTCATATTGTCCTACAAATTCCATGGTATGTTATCCCGGTCCTACGCTCAGAAATTGTTAATACCATAAGACCATTTTTCTCATTACTAACTGTAGGACAAAAATATTACATAATAGGTTAGTGTGTTCAGTGCCCAAATAAAACAATGTCCTACAAAAAAACAGGTATGTATCACTTGTCCGACAAGAATTGTCATTTTTTCGTTTTTCTATTTCTAACATAAGATACAGTGAAAAAATCTTTTGTAAAATTTAAATAAGTTTATTTTTTTGGAAAATTAGGTACAAAAATTGGTGTATTGGTGTATTTATAGATAAAAAAAATTAATCTTCATCATATTCATCTGATGAATCTTCATAATCTTCTTCGGCGCTCTCGCTTGCACGCTCGGCTCAGGCGGAACATGACAATGAGTCATACTTTTTCGTGCGTGCTGCTGGCGTTCATCGATTTATAAGACGTTATATTATCACGTCAAAATATATTCAAATAATTTCTCGAAAGACAAAAAAAAATAAAACGTAGTTAACTGAAAAATGCTTACTAACACGCTTATACTCGACACAAACGTGGGATACCTACTACGACGGAGTAAAAATGCTCTACGCACGCGTAACGGCGTGACTCAGCTGTTGTAGAAAAATACAGAAACCCAAGCGGCACAAAGTTTTCTTTGTTATTGTTTTGTTTAATTTCAGTTGACGTTCAGTAATTTTTTAACTTATTGTTGAGTGAAATCTAAAAAAAAGTCAACATTTTTTTTTCTCACGCTTGAGAAATAAATTGATTTTTAATTTCATGACTTTCCAATATATATTCAATTGGAGCACCGCAATAGCGTACCACGCTATTTTTACATCAAGGATCTGTACTACTACTTTTGACCGTAGGACCGGGACAACGTACCACGGAATTTGTAGGACAATATGACCGTTACATTATATAAATATTAACTAAGTAAAAAAAAATCAGCTGGTTAGTAATCATTTTTGGTGATCTCGTTATCAATACATGTTGGAGGGGGAGGACTCTTTGATGAAACCATAGATTTTGTAGGACAAATATTTTTTCAAATAATTTAGATAATTATCTTAAGATTTAATGAAAAACAATCCAGTTAGTAATTAATATTTGAGAATCATCAAATCGACATATTTTATTATTGCTACCTCTGTTAGCTACCAATATCGAGAATTTTCGCACAGGAAATTGTTGGGCGTCTCATCAAAACGATGCTATTCACGAAGATTCAGCTTGACAGTAATTATTTTTACATCAATGATCTGTACTACTACTTTTAAGCGTAGGAACCGGGATAACATACCACGGAATTTGTAGGACAATATGACCGTTACATTATATAAATATTAACTAAGTAAAAAAAAATCAGCTGGTTAGTAATCATTTTTGGTGATCTCGTTATCAATACATGTTGGAGGGGGAGGACTCTTTGATGAAACCATAGATTTTGTAGGACAAATATTTTTTCAAATAATTTAGATAATTATCATAAGATTTAATAAAAACAATTCAGTTAGTAATAAATATTGAAGAATCATCAAATCGACATATTTTATCATTGCTACCTCTGTTAGCTACCACAATCAAAAATTTTCGCACAGGAATTTGTTGGGCGTCTTATCAAAATGAAGCTACTCACGGAAAATTAGCTTGATACTAATCAAGTGAAAAAATAGGCCACGGATCCTGTACTAATATAATAGCACGCATTTAAAAAAATAATTGCAAGTTCGGTATTTTATCTTAATATCGGAGAAACCAATAACTTGCCCACAATCTTTCCATACATATTTATATGTTCATTGATGGATATTAAATTTACTTATTGTACAAAGTACAAAGATAACTTTTAATGGAGGACATTTAGTAAATTTTTGGATGAATTGCCGCTAATTTGATGATTTCTTGTTAAAATAAATCCCATGGAGCTCCTGCACACTCTAGAAATGGAGTTTGTGTCAGGAGTTAGACCGTGAGATTGGACTCCTCGGTTCCCAGATTTTACCACCCTAAATTCTTATGAAATGAATTTAAAAAATACATACTTTTTCTGAAGTCTGTGTCAAATTGAACAGAAAAGTTGCATAATTGTATTTCAGTTTAACTTGGCACGGTTAAAATCGGGGACGTAGACCTTTTGGACCCTAGATCCTGAACCTAGATCCTGAATAAAATTTTAAAAATTTTCATTTTTTGTAATAATTTATTTGTTTATTATTGAAAACAATTTACGTTATTGTTAACTAATAAAATCGAATATGATTGAATTATATACTTTATTTATCAGTGTTAAATATTTAAAAAGCTACAATTTTCTATTTACAGAAATTATTTATTACGGCAATATTTTTTTTATTGTGGATTAAGATAATTGGAATATATTTTAAAAATTAGCTGAGGAATGAGCACGCGAATATTGATGGAACTGTTGAAGATGTTACATGAAAATGTTTTGCAAAAAAATTTTAAACCTTTTTAGAGCTGAGTTTCTTCATAAAACACTAACATTTATTTTTCACTCAATGAAAGTAAAATATACAAGATTTTTCAAACGAGATGTAACGCTTTTTAGGGAAAATAAAGATTTAATTATCTTTTAATTAAAAAAACTCTTTCAATTTTCGACCAGTTCGTGTTGACTGTAACTTTGTTATTATAAGCGGAGTGCTGTATATTGCTAGGATGAATTCACATAAAACTGAAAAAATTAAGGTAAGTTTTAAAACCATTTTGTATGTTTCCAAGGAATATTTTCTGAGATAATTTAAATTAGGTATCAGAAAAATCTCTAATACAACCCAAACCGTAAAATGTCACATTTTTCAAAAAAAATTTCATAGAATTTTGTCAGCCATACTTAGTTGAAACTTAGGGCTCTTACTATACTGAAATTTAGCTTGTTAATTTACCAAATCCAACATTTAAAAAAACTCAAATTCGAATTTTTCATTTTTTAAACGCATCATACAATAAATCAAATTAAAGGACTCATGATGAGATATACAATTTTTTTTTTCAAATTTTTAAAATCAATTGTTTAAAAGATATTAACAAAAATATAAAAAATACACATTCTCCCCTTTATTTCCGAAACAAAGCGACCTAAAATTTTGAAAATAATTATTGCTATAGCTTGAGTTTCATAGGAAAAATATTAATATTAATTTTGGGGACATATTAGAGAATTAAAAGAAAAATATATTTTTTTCAAACGCATGTAATATATCAAATAAAATGATTTGTTTAAAATATATTAACAAGAATATAAAAAATCCACATCAACTAGCACTTGCCAATTATTGTTTTACTATTAAATTCGTTTTTTAATCCTTTTTGGATTGCTATGAATGTTTCTAAAATAGTAAAATACTGTGTTATTTTGGATTTTTACTTAAAATAGCCAATTTCGTCCTAATTGCCTTAACAAGTGTGCCATGGACAATTGACACCTACTGTAAATGTTAAAAAACAAATTCAAATACATTTTTACCTTCTCTACAAAAGTGAACGACCCCGAAGCTCATAATGGATATTCCAATTTAGATTTAAATAATTTATTTTGCTCTCGTTATAACCTGTAATGGGACACTCAACATGAAACCTAATTATTTTCCAATTTAATCATTATTACAAATTCTATAAATTTTAGGTTGTTTTAATAAAAATATGAAAAATACATTTAAGCAATTAAATCCCTCAAAAATTCGAATATATTGACAGTGCCAATTTTAAACTCAAGTTCAACACTTTAAGGATCAAATTATTTATAATATTCACATTAAACGTGACAGTTACGTTGCACTCAAAATGAGATTAAACGTTTCCGCCTTTCAGCTGAATTCAATTGTGAGCTTCCAACACACTTTAAATTCATCATCGAGAAACCAGCCGTTAGTAGTTTTCTTCTTTTTTTTCATCAGCGATGCCCCACATTGAAATATTTACATAGCGGTACTTTCGTCGTATTCGAACAAATTGTTTGTTCTAATGGATGGCAATTTTATACAACAATGAACGACAATATAAAAAAATGTCTTTTTGATGACGATGAACTTAATGTTCATAAAGCTTTATGCTTTATAATGTACAATGGCATTCACAAGGTTTCATTATAACGAATAAATTCCTTTTGAAGAAATTTCGTGAAATAAATCACTTCATATACTCGTAATGTGCAGTATTTGAGAAACAAAGAAAATCAAAATGTATTTACAAGGTTTCGTTTAAAAAAATGGTTCATTGCAGGAAAATTTATGAATACTTATTGTTTCTTATTGTACTTACCACGTGCCTTATTCAACAAAATGACACGGAAAATTTAAATTAGTCTTATATGAGAACGATGTTAACACAAAGCACTGAAGGAACGAGCAAAATCAAGTCCAGAAATCAGACAGGCAATAGGTAAACGCAGCATAAGGCTTCCTATAAAATCTAAACTGGCATCAAGGCATTTAAAGACTAACATATATAAAACAATATTGTTGTATGGTTGCAAAGCCTAGACACTGGCCGTAAAAATGATGAGCTTTTTACTTCTTAAAATGTACGAAGAAACACCTGGAAAATTTAACGATAAATAAAATCGAAACGTTTGCAATTGGTGTGCCATGTAAGACAACTACTAGGTAGTCGCATAGTCAAATTCGCATGGCTGGAAGTATCAGTTGGTAAAAGCTCATGAGACTAATGATTATTAAAAACTGTTAGTTGTCATGGCAGATACACAAAAATGGAGGACTATTCTGTGAATATAGTGTTCCCAAGTTCTACACTAAACACATGAACAGAATCGTAGAATTTTATTAATTCATCCCACGTTTTTTTTATGTATGCTCAGTGATCATTCAAAAACGGTTTGTGCAATTTTGATGATTTAAACGGCATTATATTAAGCATTTATAACAAAAAGTTACCATATAATTTTCTATAACGTAAGATTTACGTTTTTCCAGAAAATCAGATGAAACATTGAAAAAAAAGAGCAGCAGTCATTTGAGACTTAACGATGAAGCAAAATATTACGAAATATACTTCTCTTTTCTCGTTATCTTACTGTCTCTATTTTTCTTTATTTGTGTCACTATTAGTAATGGATATAAATATATCAGGTGAATTAAAATAATTGTCACTATTTTGTTACGAGTCAAGTATTAATCCTAATTTACTTGTTAACTTAAACATTTCTGCAAGGAAATATAAGTTTATATATTGAGTTAATGTTTGTAAATAGTTTTGTTCAGCTAAGTAAGTATTTGAAGATCAGATGTCAAAGAAAAGTTTGTTTTGTTCTTAGCTAAAATCATTATAAACACAACATTTATACAAAACAATAAATTATATTCATAGATATTCAACGGTAGCAACAATTTAAAAAAATTTCTTATTCTACCTAATATTAAAATGAGTTTTACTTATTTTATATCACTTAAAAATAGGACTTAAAATTAATTATTAATGACATAATATTAAAAAAGTATAATTGTTCTCGGTTTCGAACCCGAGAACTTTGGATTCGAAACCGTGCGCCTTAGACTCTACCACTTGTCTTTGGTGCTTTTAACAGCTCCCGATGTATATAATACACCAATTGCCTATATTGAGGAATTTGTTTATTACGATAACAAAACGATGTTTTGCTTAATGTGTATCCTTCTATGAGTCTATATTCTTTGATAATATGGAAGTTTAATGCCAAGTAGTAATGTAGTATTATTTTTAATTTCTGACATATGAGACTTACCTATCACAAAGAGAGAATTGGAGTTTTCATTAGAACGAAAAGCAAATTTTGTGCCGGTATTGTATATTAGTTTCTATATATTATTGATTTTCTATGAGAGAAGAGCCTCTTAATATATTACCTGGTCCCTGTTTCTTACACAGAGAACTGACTTGGATGGGCATTTCCAGATCGAGCCAGTGTGTCGCAATATATCGCAAAGGGAGAATTGGAGTTTTTATTAGAAATTAGCAAATTTTGTCTTATTGAAAAACAACATGGGACCACTTGGTTATCCCCCGAAACTAATTCCTTTTTAATTCATTATACCAGATATTCCGAACAGAAAATTTGTCTAGTTTTAATCCAGCGACTCCACCAAAGTTACTGTATAATAAGGAAGTCGGTAAAAAAGTTTTCTAAGAAACGGTACAAGCTATGTTAATGAAAAAACTATGGAACCACTTCAGGATATCCCGGAACTAATCCAATTTCGTCTCAATTTGTCCAAATATTTTTTTCATATTTTTAATGCCGCCGACTCCACCAAGGAATAGAGTATAAGATAAACATAGGTAAAATAGTTTTTCCCCATTTTCTAAGAAACGGTACAAGCTATGTTAATGAAAAAAATATGGGACCACTTCGCGATCCAGTATAAATGGTCGAAATTCCTTCAGCCGTTTGGAAGTAGTACCTGAACAAACATTAAAAAAAAACATAGATACAGACGAATTGAGAACCTCCTTCCATTCTTTTTGAAGTCGGTTAAAAAAGAGTATATGTCAGAAAATAGTTATTGATTGCACACTTTTGTAAATATAAATTAATTTTTCAACTTCATTGAATTTCTTTTAAATAGCTATAATTCCCTTCGTGCCATTCGATTGGCGACATTTTTGTTCAAATGATAACATATTTAAATCAGGGGATTACATAATAATGTATGATAAAATAATAACTTTAAATGGAATGCAAGTATTTTCCATACACATCATATAAATAGCCTGTTTTATTTATTTCAAGAACTTAGTTTTTATCAATTCGTCTTATAAGAAGTATTTAATGTTAAGTTGCTATTCATCATTTTCATGTACTAATATAAAGTAATTTACTGGAGGTAACTTCTTGACTAATAACTACAAACAAATTATTTTGTCTCTATTATAGATTAGGAGCTGCTCTTTATTTTTCCACATTTGATGTTTATGGTACAATGTTTCTTATTTGACATTACCTAATAATATCAAAATGGCTTGTTATCAGACGGAGAACGCACAGAAATTTTAATAATGGTGGGTTACGGAAATAACTTGGCTTGAAGAAATATGTGCCATATTTAATGACGAAGCCCCGATTTCTAGTAAGTAAGTAGTAGTAGTAGTACTGTAAGTAGGATACCGAGAAACGGCAGGTATCAAAGATTTACCTAGATTGGCAGTCCCAAAATTAATGATGACCCCAAATCAACATTTAGAGAAAACCCTCACACAACAAAAACGGAAATTTCAACGAGACAGTCGCTGGTGGCAAAATGTTTAAAGGATGTCAATTTTAACCTTACAAGGTGCACCTCAATCATGAGCTCACAAAAGATGATCCTGATTGATGATTACAAATTTGTGAAATTTTTATGCAGCAAGGTGACGAAGATCCCCAATTTAAAAATAACGTTATGTTTTCCGATGAGTCTACTTTTTATTTAAATGGTGCAATAAATCGTCATAATTTTCACTGGGTACAAACGGTATACATACAGAATTCACAAAAATTCGCCCTAACTTAAGTCAAGCGTTCTCAGACTCCAAAAATACTCAACATTTAAATACTTTTCCAACAAGATGTAGCACCACCACATTATGGTCTGCACGTAAGGATGTTTCCCGACATTACCATTTATTGATTGGTAGACGTGGGTCAATTGAGTGACCAGTAAAATCTCTAGATTTGGCTCCAATGGATTTCTTCTTGTGACCCCATTTAAAGAACGAAGTTTATGTCGATAGGCCAGAAAAGTAGTAGAATTTGATAGAACGCATTAGACACAAATGGCGAATGCCAAGGCTTCCGAAATGATTCAAAATGTCATTAATGCAGTATATCATCGACTTGGCAGTTGTCAAATTGCAAACGGTGAATAATTTACTTTAATTGTAATGAATTATTACTAAAATCATATTAATTGTCGTTGATTAGTAGTTTGTATCAAAAATTATCAAATAACTCGCTTATTCAAGTATGTTGTCATTTGAAAAAAAATGCCCTTGTTGTCGTGAAGAATAAGGAATTACAGATGGCATGAAAAGTCATGTGACCTGACATGTTTCGGCGTTTTTCAAAAAAAAAAAGAGAAAATTGTCACATTTATGAATTTTTCTCAGAACTTTATCTAGGATGGTCTTGATGATGTTCTTCTGTCTATTGTGTAGAATCATATAACTTAAGTCTCTCGGTTTATTAGTCCACTGTCTACTGTGCTCTGTTATTGATTAGTTTTCCATTTTTATAAAACTTCCGTGGGCGCCCCGACACCCATTGGCTGGGTCCACCCTTGATGAGCAATCGTAAAAAATTTGGGTCACATAACTACAACCTTCACGTTTTTATTTACTTGAGGTTATATGTTTTTTACAGTTTTTTTTTTAGAGAGAATACATTGTTTCTTAGAGAAAATTCTCATTCATATTTATTACTTTTATTTAGTTTTAACCTAAAGCAGTTCTATGACAAAAACTTATTAATTAACGGTACAAATAATTTATGTCCTTGTGAAACATTAGAAATCATAAAAATGTTATTTCTTCACATTGTATAGCACAGTTTCCCTTTTCTTAGTAGAACCATTGCAAAATATTGTTCTGTTTGGCTGCACAATTAATAATTTTATTCCACTCGAATTGCATAGCAGTTCACATCACAAAACCGTTACAGAAACCCCTGGTATCAAAAAACTAAAATTATGTTATTTAGTTCAACATATGACTATAATAAAATGAACAAGAAAAAGTGTAATTTTTCAAATTAACTTAAGGCGCAAATACTAAATTTTCCAAATTAATCAATTATCAGCAAGTATGTATAAGAACACTTTTTAAACTCTTAATTTTAATAAGATAATTGGTCAATTTTCGAAATGCTCGGTAAGTCAAGCGCATCTCAATAATTATTGTCTGCATTCTCAAATTATTAACAGCGAAAGTGAAACATTTTCCTCCGATTGTCACTTTCACATTATTGTATTAAACATGAGAAGTAAAACCATATGGAATTGTGTCATTATCTGAATTAGATTATAATAATAGGTATTTATATAATATTAATTATATCTGTAAATATATTAATAATTAAAGTGATCCATTATAATAACTAAGTTTATAGAAAACATATGGTTGAAGACTTGACAGATAAAAATATATTTTTGGAGAAAATGTCAAATACCACGTACTCGTTTGTGTATTACTGTATAAGAGTTAGAGTATGCAAACTGTGAAGGCGCACTATATACATTTTTTTTCAGACCTGAAAAACATCCAGATTTTGATTGTAGTTGTTTTCAGAAACTTATTGATCCTTATTCTTAGGTATCTATTAACAAAAATAAAGGCTGTTTAATACGAAATTTTACAAGAATTCCTCGACAACCATGATGAACGTTTACAAGGCTGAATCAAAACTCTGGCAAAGGTCGTTTCGTATTTGTTAATAGTGATGATATAGTGATCGATCAGTATTTACACATCTTTGTACCGTAGCTCTTAACAAATGGACATGTAAAGCATCTGATTTGCAAATTAGTTTTTATAAATTTAAGCCGAAGCCCATATTTTGACAAACCAATGTATATCGAAATGCATCAGTAGTTAATAACATATTTTGAAAACAGATAGGCACAAATTGTTTCTGATTCAGTTAACTATTCAAGACCTCATCATTTAATTCGAACAAAATCCAGTTATGCAGATTCATATGCTGGCAAAATGTGACAAATGTTTTCGCCAAGTACTCTGCAACTCCTGCCCCCCTCCTAGATCTCCCTAGCCGAATATTAAAGAACTTACCATTGTATTAAACGCAAATTTCTATCTATATTACTAGAAAATTTCTGATTTGCCTTCCTCTAGGCCAAAAACCTACTGACCCACTCCCTCCGGTTAAACAGCATTCTGAAATACATTTCTGCTGATAGAAACCGTCAATCTATACATCAAAATAACCAACACGTTCTGTTTATTCGAAAAATAAATACTCAGGATGAAAATTTTAGTATCAGTGCAATCTACACATAATAATAATTATGTGCAGATTGGATTTTTACTGTGAAAGAAATGTGACAGGATTTCCATGAATATGCTCCATGGGAAAGGTTGAAATTTATTATCAGTGTATAGTTTGGTTTTCCAATCAGGCCTACCAGTCGAATGATGATTTCTGATTTGGGAGGAGGTTCTGGGGAGACATTTTACAAAAATCAACCATTCCCCTCTTATCTCCGAAACGATTCAGCCTAAATTTTAAAAACAGAATAGTGAATATAGGAGGTTGCCCAAACTTTACAACAAAAATAAGGAGAATTCCCTAATATTAATTATGGAGGCACCGTTTTCAAAGGCTCGATGTGATATATCAAATGAAAGATTTTTTTAGATATTTTAAAAATAATTTGTTTAAAAATTATTAATAAAAATATACAATGCTCAACCCATCCCCTTTTTTATCTCCGAAACTATAGATCCTTGAACTTTGCAAGAAAAATAATGGAAAAATCTAATAAGATTTTCGGGGGCAAATTATAAAATTAAATGAAAAACGACCAATTAAAATATTTGGAAACGCATCATTACTAAATCAGATGAAAGAAACCCTTTATCAGCGAAAATATAAGACCTGAAATTTTGAAATGAAATTAGAAATGTAAGGGCTCATTTGAGCTTTACAGGAAAAAATAAGGAGAAACCCCAATATTTATTTTGAGCGTATTATAGAATTAAATAAAAAAAAATTAAAAATTCAATCGCATCATGTAATGTATTTAATGGAAGTGTTCATTATAAGGAAGAGAAATATATTTTTTATATTTTTAAATAAATTTGTTAAAAAATATTAACAAAAATATACAAAAATCAAGCGCATCATGTGGCAAATCGAATAAAAAGGCTCGTCGTGAGTAATAAAGGAGTATATTTTTTATAATTCTAAAACGCATAGATTAAAAGATATTAAGGAAAATTTTTCCTTAATATATTTTAATAGAATACGTGCATTTTCTTATATTGTCCAGGTATTTGCTACTTGTATGAAACTGGAAAATTAGAAAAATATATAGTATGATTTACCTACATTAACATAAATCTCAAGAATTAGAGCATTGTTGACGGCCTCACAATTAACATACCCAACTTCCTTCAGTGCCTTCATAAATAAGGTTTATTTGCTCAATTACTTTACAGTCAATTGAAAAATATCCAAAACTCGGTTTTCTGTTTTTAATTTATCATAATCGTTGTGTCTGCCAAATTTTGTATATGTAAAAAAAAACATGCTTTGTAAGAATCGTTACAGCATGCTAACATTTCATTTAACCCCGCAGAAAATGCTTAGCAATCCTTTTGTTTTGTCCAGACTCTTCATTTTTTCAGCTCTATTTACTTCTAACACCGAACCAACGAAATTTTCCATTATCCTGATATTGACAGGCTATTTTCCATTTCATTAGCTATCGCACAAAAATTAAGTGAAACAAAGCGCTCGATTTTCCATTGTGCCGATGATGTTTAATTTTCACCATAAAAAAATGAATACACAATTCCCGAGTCATACGCACCTGGCAATTAGTTATCGTTGTCGGTGTTTTTCTCTGTTTCACCCCATTGTACGGTGGAAAAATATATTTTTGCGAAAACACCGACATTTTAATTCATTATGGCACAACGACGTATTTAATGTGTGAGAGAGCGTATCAAAGCCCACTATGATGTATGGGCTGGAAACCTAGGCCGCTGATGTCACATTTATGTTGTACATCAAATATTTGGATTATTGTATGCCATTTGAACTGTTCACAGTTTTAAATGAAAATGGGACCGTACAATAAAAGCATATAGGTACGTGAATGTTGACATTATAAAATGAAGTGAATAATGACCTACTACTATTTATTTTTCATTTAAAAATTAATTATGGTCTTTTTTTGCTAACATAGTTCATCAAAAAAAAACAATCTACAAATTTATTTAGCTAATGTCCGGCTTTAATGATTTTTTATTGTGCTGCATTTATACCTGACTTAAGTGTTCATATACAGTTGGCAATTTCATAATTGTATGACTTCCTTATAAAGTAGAAAATGAGTGGATAATAAAGGGCCGGGCACCTTTCTTATGGAAAAATGGACTCCCGTCAAATTTTTTGAAATTTTGGTGTGTTGTAGAAGTTGACGTTCTGATGAAAAGAGTCCATGGGCTCAAACAAATTCTATAACTAGTTTTCGTCATACAGAGTGTTAAATATCGAAAATGCCACATATTTGATATCAGATTTCCAATGATAGACGTGCTTTATTTACGGTTATTGGAGAAATTATGATTTGTACATTACTGTACATAAATATTTTACAAAACAATTGCCATAAGTTTTAGTGGATTACAGGATATTTAATAAATACGTAACATATGATATTGGAAAAATGTTTTTTTTATTACAACGTTGAAAACATAAGAAGAGTTATTGCACAATTAATATCTCGTTAAAGTTGCATGGATGTGCTTCATATAATATACAGTGTAAGCCATAAATATAGCTAGAGAAGGCGTATTAATGGGTAACCCTGTACGAACCATTCGTGCTGCAATTTTAATAAGACATTAAACAGATATATTATTAGTCTCTATACTCAACGGGATATTAAACTGATTGCAAAAACTATACATATTGAATAACTGTTTTTTTTATACTACACCGTAGTTTTAAATTCTCTGCGTCAACTTTGTATGTTATTACATTTTTACGTTAACAAATGTTCAGTGTTTTACTGAGCAGAATGTTATTAAAATTGTATGACTGGTTTTCGAGATATAGAGTGTTAAACTTCAAAAATGTCACCTTTATCGTATCAGATTTCTCATAATAGATGTGTTTTATTTCCGTTTATTGCTGAAAACCTGGTTTGCCCATTGTTTGACATAAATATTGCACAAAAAAATAGTATTAATTATTTTTTATTACAGGGTGTTTCCCATATACGTAACATTTTTTTAGAAAACTCATATTTTATTATAACGTTGAATATATAAGAAGATCTAATTACTCAGTTAATATAATGTTAAAGAAATTAATCTTTGGAATTGTTCATACGTTATACAGTGTGAGTTGTAAATATTGCTAAAGTGGGTATCTATTATTTTTTCCGTTAATAAGTAACCCTGTATAAACCATGTGTCCTGAAATTTTTATATTAAATTATACAAATCTACGACTCATCACACTAAATTCTACAGGTTTTCAAAAATTGTACAAATTAAAGTATTGTAGTTTATACAGGGGTACTCATTTCCGATGTTTAATACTCTAAATCTCGAAAACTAGTCATACAATTTTAACAATATTCTACTCAGTTAAACACTGAACATTTATTAAGGTATTATAACATACAAAGTTGACGGCAAGAATTTAAAACTACAGGGTAGCATAAAAAACTACCATTTTTCAATATGTATAGTTTTGGCAATGAGTTTAACATCCTGTTGAGTATCAAGAAACTGATCGTATATATGTTTATTGGCTTGTTAAAACTGCAGTATGAATGGTTCGTATAGGGTGACTCATTAATAGGAAAAAACAATATATGAATTCTCTAGCTATATTTATGGCTCACACTGTATATTATATGAAGCATATCCAAGTAATTATTACTTTAATGAGATATTAGTTGTGCAAATACATCTTCTTAAGTTTTCAACGTTGTAATAAAAAAAGGATTTTTTCCAAAAGCACATGTTACATATTTCTGAAATACCCTGTAATCCAGCAAAATTTATGGCAATATTTTTGTGAAATATTTCTGTCCAATAATGTAAATATCACAATTTCTCCACTAACCGGAAATAAAACATATCTATCATGCGGAATGTGATATTAAAAATGCGGCATTTTCGATTTTTAAAATCCTGTAACTCGAAAGCTAATCATAGAATCTGTTTGAGCTCAGGGACTCTTTTTGTCAGAACAGCAACTTCTACAACATACCAAAATTTCAAACAATTTGACGGAAGTCCATTTTTCCATAAGAGAGGTGCCTGGTCCTTTGAAACACAAATTGATTTGATTATAAACATAAGAACTTCTTATAACATATTGAGAATGTCAAGTGAGACCTTGGTGAAACGTCTGCGAGATTCAGATTTAAATCATACTAACGATCGGATATATTCTCGGATAATTATTTACTCTTGGTAACTGTTTAATAATGAAAACAAATAAATAATAAAATAATAAATTTTCATCGATTATAAGGTAAACTTAATTGAATATTCAATTTTATTATTTGTTTCAGGTGTCGGAATAGTTCTTGTAACTGTTAGCGGAGTAGCCTGGCGCCTGACTTCACACGACTCTTCAACATGCCGATCTATGCTCGGTCTTGGGAGTACAGAATCAGTAGATGTCTGCTCGCGACGTTTCGTACCTCGGTTACCACCATCTTACGGTCGACCGCATCATCCATACGCTGCAATGATGTATCCGGAATTCCAATATCGACCGCCACCGCCTAGTTATCAAGCTTCGATGCAAGAGTACAGGTTACGGTTATTACTGTTGGATCGGGGAAACACTCCGCAAATTCAAGCTGGTATACAGAATGCTGTGTCCCCACCTCCCACTTACAGAAGCCACGCAGGAAGTTTGTTAAGGTAATAATATTTTACTTCTACATTATAGAGAAAGACGCAATTTTCATAAACTATTGAAAATATTTTATTTCATTCATTTGGTCGAAAACAAATACATATTATTATATCAAGACAATTATTCATCAATATAACATGTTGATATCCGACTCAGACTCGGTTTAAATTTTTATACATTTTTATTTCTTATTAGCCGTTACCCGCCGATTCACCCCCGTACGGAATGTACCTTCGTAAAAAGAAATAACTTATGAAACATATGGGTTATCCTATATAAAAAATTTTCTAACTTGTTTGAACCACCCTACTTAATATAATATATTTCACCCAAACTGCAAGTACTTATGGGCCACCCTATATAACTATTTTATTCGACATTTTTTTTGAATCAACGTGATTCAAAAAAATGTAACTGTAACTCTACTTCACCCTGTATATGCTGGTGTTTTATAATTTTTTGAACACCTGACTATAACTTTTCTCTACTCTATATTTCAGCTATGCAACTGCTTGTGGTGTACCACCTTTTAAAGTAAAATTTCTCTTTACTCTATATATTAATCAACCTTTATATGAGCTTTTTCTAACATTGTGTTAAACGCTCTAAAACTATAATCTTGCTTCTCCCCATATTTCAGATATTCCATATAGTAGAATGCAAATGTTTATGTCTACCCTATATAACAATTTTGTTTAACTTTTTTGATCCATCCTAATGGAAATGATGTGGAACCCTTCTTGAGTCACAAAAATTAAGTGTTGCACCCTAACATCAAACTTTTATTTATTGAAACCCTCACCCAAAACAGCAACTGCTTATTGGTCACCCTATATAACAATTTTATTTAAAAAAAAATTTAATCACTTTGTATAACACTAACTCTACTTCCATCTACATTAAAACCATTCTGTATACACCGCTGCCAATTTGTCAAACATTACAACTTATTTTTGAGCCACCCTATATAACCATAATTTTACTCTACAACATTTTCAACCACCCTGTATGTGCATCTGCTTAGAGGCGACAGAATATAAAAAATTTAAATTCTTCCAATCACACTGTATTAACTATAATTTTACTTCGATCCATGTTTCAGATATTGCATATATGCAAAAGCTCATGTTCTATCCTACAAAAAAATTATCCAACCTGTTTGACTATAAATCTACTCCACCCGCTATTTCAATCACCTTGTATTTGCAACTACTTATCGGGCACCCAGTATAACATTTTTTCTACCACCCTGTATAACTATAAATCCATCAATGCCAAAGCCGCAACTGCGTATGGGGCACCGAAAATAACAATTTTGTTCAACATGTTTTTGAATCAACTTGTATGTATTACAACTAACCTATATACGAAACTGCTTATTGGTCAACCAATATAACATTTTTTAAATAATTATCTTCACACTATGTTTCAACCATCCAATTTTTGCAACTTATTATGAATTATGCTATTTCGCATTTTTTCCTTATATTTTTTCAAGATAGATTAAAGCATATTTTCTCCCCACACTTCATTTAAACCACCCTTCATTTACAACTTTTTCTAACCTTGTTTGAATGACACTGTATAACTATAACTTTACTGCGCACCATACTTCACGTACTCCATATATGCAAGTGCTATATAACAAAATTTTTCTAGCATTTTATACCCACCCTGTATAATTCTAACTGTAAACCACCCCTATATTTCAACAACCTTTTATATGCAACTACTTATTTTCCACGAAATATAACATTTTTGTACGACTCTGAATCCTTAGAACCCTACCCCACCCTATATTTCAACCATTCGGTAAATGGAACAGCTTGTAGATCATACCATTACTTTAAAATATTTTTAAACCCACCTGTATAGCTGTAATTATACCTCGCCACATATTTCAATCATCCTATATATGTAAATATTTGTGGATATTTTTTTAGCCACAACATAAAACAATAATTCCACTCCATCTTATATTTCAAACACCCTGTATAAACAACTGCTTCTAACATTTCCTTAACCCATTTCATAACTATAGTATCTTATGAACATAATTCAAACATCCTAACTGCTTACCTAAGACATTTTTTAAGTTTTTTTATTCACTGTATAAATACTCTACCCTTTTTCAACCACCTGGTATATGTAACTGTTTATGGCCCACTCAATATAACTTTTTTGGACCACCCCGTATAACTAATTCCACTCCCCCTTATTTCCTCTACATCGTATATAACACCCTGTAAAATTACGCCTGATATATGTTGATTTTTGTTAAATCGAAACATGTTACATTTGCACAATCCGAATTTTGAATAAAAGCTAAGCTGAGGCTAGTATCTAATATTTTGTGCATGTGGTGGAACCAATTAAGTAATTGTATTACCCAACATGGTAGAAGTTTTTTCGCTATATCTACCGTTTCTGTCAATTTAGACAGATAAAATGTGTACCAGATTTTAAGTTAAGCTATACGCTTCGCAACAAAAAAAAGATTCAGCAAAATCAGTTAAGTAGTTCTTACGTGATGCCCGAACAAACAAACAAACAAACAAACTGACAAACTTACAATTTTATAATGGTATAGATACCCATTTTTAACATCTTCTTGATAGTTTTCTTTACAATATTTTGTTCTTTTACTTCCTTTGGTAGTAAATTATATATATTAATTGCATTAAACCTATGTCTGTTTTCACCTACATATATTCTAATTTTATTTTTATTATTTTGTTCTATTGACACTGTTTGAATTTGTATACATGTCGTTAAGCTCAAAGTAATAATACATTACAGTAGCTATATTATAATTGTGATGTATGTTAAATATTTTCATTTTCTTTTCTGGATTAACGTTACCTTTAAATTTAATTTTTGATATTCAACTTTTTTGCCTGGTTGCATATCACATCTATTAGAGAAAGTAATACAAATAGACTTGGGTAAATTTAAAATTAGTTGGTTCTTTATTTATTTATGTATTTCCCAAGCTAAACAAAAAACAGAGATATCATCCTTAGATAAGCACAACACTCCCAAACACCTAATTAAATATGCCATTAATGTACATTAAAATTAAGTGTGACCCTGCGGCACCTCAACATTGATCAATTGTTCATCATTTTTCTAGCAGTATTTCATGATTAACCGTATTAAAGGCCTTTGCTGAATCTAGATATTCTGATATTACATGCATATTTTTATTTAGCTTAGAACTATTATAAAAAGTCACATCCAACTCATTGGACATTATTATGTTCTATAAGACATTCAATTATTCTTGTTTAATATTATCTTTTTGGAGATTTTGGCAAGGTTTGATGTAGGTGTAATTATTATCCATACTGTTAAATTCAGTTTTGTATACTGATCAGCTTTCATAAAATTCATTCTACCATAAATTTATTTATACCAATTCTAAAAAAATGTTAATAAATCTTAATAGTCTTGAAAATTAAGAGAATATTTGATTTTTTCAGAGTTTTCCAGCGTTATTAAGCCTTAATAGACAATTTTTAGAGCATTTATGTTGTCAATTTCATTTGTTGGTAATAATAATATTTCACCAGTAGAAATATATAGAATCACAATAAGGCTTTGTGTCATTTGATCTTATGTTTAATGGTTTATTTCATTTTAGTTTGTGTTGTTTGAGAATAGGTATTACATTTGAACAATAGCAACTTTTATGTAATATTAAAACGATATAGGTATTGATTTTATGCACAAAACATCCACAGTCCAACAAATAGCAGGGCAATGTTCAGTTGCGGTGCGGTGCGGTGATCCCGTACGAAATTAACTTAAATAGAGCTACCCTTCTTTATAGCTTTGGATACATTGTATTTCTTGACCTATTATATTAAAAGTAGACAGTCTTCACACAAATTATTTTATTCCAAGCTCTTGCATGCAGGGGCGGATCCATAGTCGAGCTTAAAGTGGGGGGATCACTATAAAATTTACGTAAGTCGGTACTGTAGTTTTCGAAAACATTGTATTTTATGGGTTATTGTGTTAAAAATAGTGGGTATTTGCTTTAAACAAACAAAGATGGCTTTATTATAAACTTGTAGATGTAAACATTCCTCCGTCAATTGTGTTAGACTCAATCCGCGCCTCCATAGATCCGCCCGGCTTTAGTGTCGAACTTAATAACCTTGAAACCCTTTCGAAACTGTTTAGTTTGTTTGAGTATCCACCAGTTTTATTCATCAAGGTTGAATCCCAAGACTTGATGTAATACACTTCAGTTCCTTATAATTTGAAATTATTAAGAACTTTATCGTTATTAGCAGTTGGTAGGATAGATTCTTAGTGCTATATCTATCACAAACTTGCCGATGAAATGTATCCAAAACTGTAAGTTGTTCAATCTACATATTTCATTCAAGTCTCAGAACAATTAAGGCATCAGTATAAGTAGTATCTCTTTTCTCTCCTATCAATTCATTTTGAATTCTACTAATCTCAGCAGAAGCCATAGGTGATTAACTGCCCCATGTGTTCAGGTTGTGGATGCAGTCATGCTGCTTACGGGTCGTCACTAAAAAGGATTGCGTTCGATACATCCAACCGGGTCTTAAATTCAGTTAGAGAAATTTATTTGTAGCCAGCCATTCAAGGGGTCTACTCTGCTACCGTGCTATATAATCAATTCAGCTCAGTAGTACCAAATAATGATATAGTCATTCGAATTACATACACTTGCACAGATTTAAATTGATGCTACAATAATAAGTAAATTGAATTCGCTAAGCTTAGACATCCTATAAATGAACTTAAATATGCATAATGAAACAACAAATGACCACGATATACAATTTCGTAATTCAACTACAGTAGGCAACGACTATTTGGTGATTTAACCAAACATATTTTCGGTCATCGAAAACAAAAGTATCGTACTGGTAAAAGTATCGCAACAAAAGTATCGATACTTCATATGGTTGAGTACTTTTCTTAAAGCCTAATGCCCACACAACTAGACATCATATGTATCAATGTCAGTCAGTAAAGTCAGTTCAGCTTTATAGTAGTCTCGCAGGAGCTTCGACTCTATTCGGTTTTTTGCTAATTCTTATGTAAAAAGGTCTCCTAAAAACAAATCCGAAGGTTGCCGGGCGGTATCCTAGTTGAGAAATGTTTAAAAAAAACTTTTTTATTTTTTTTCGTCGAAAACCGTTTTTTTTTCATTCACTTTGAACAACAAGGGTCTTTTTTCTCTAAAGTTTTATAATTCTTGAACCCGAAATTGAAATTAAAAGAATTACACAATATGTATTTATATTATTGTCAAATATCAACCTGATATCAGAATAGAAAGTGTGGCAAGTGAAATATCCTCTTGCCCTCGCTATCTAATCTTTTAATTGTATTTATGCATTGCAGGCTATCTCTAGGAAATAGATCCTCTAAGCCTTAAAAATGACGCATAAAGCCATCGATGTCCTAGAGAACTTTCTTTTAGTACTTTGATGTTTTTTTATTCTCACGACTTTATTTGTTGCTAAACTATTTAAACAAATTCCCACCCCGTCTTTGAATAATGTTTATTTGGTTCCTTAGATGTGATGGACAGATTCTAAACAACTGACATGATCAAATTCGACGTTATAGTGTACTTTGTTTGATGTTTTTTACTCTCTCAGCTTTATTTGTTGCTAAATTATTTAAACAAATTCCCGACCCGCTTTACAATAGTGTTTATTTGGTTCCTTATAGATGTGATGGAAAGATTCTACACAAATGTCATGATCAAATTTGACGCTTTGATTGATGCTCTCGGCTTTATTTGTAGCTAAATTATTTAAACAAATCACGGCCCCGCCTTTTAATGATTTTTACATGGTTCCTTAGATTTAATGAAAAGATTCTAAACAACTGTCATGATAAAATTCTACGTCCTAGAGTTCTTTGTTGTAGTCCTTTGTACTTTATTTGTTGCTAAATTATTTAAACAAATTCTCGCCCTGCAATAATGTTTAGATGGTTCCTTAGATCTATTGGAATGGTTCTAAACAACTGCCATAATCAAATTCGGAGTACTTTGTTTTAGTACTTTGTTTGATGTCTTTTACTCTCTCGTGTTTATTTGTTGCTAAATTATTTATCCAAATTCCTGCCCCGCCTTACAATAGTGTTTATATGGTTCCTTAGATGTGATGGAAACATAAGAATAAATTTTTAAGATTTCATCGATGCGATACCTACCTAAATATACCTAATAAGTAAAAATATCGAATACAAAGTATCGAGTACTAAAGTATCGATATCGAAAAAAAAAGTACTTGGTACCATAAAGTATAAAGTATCGATACTTTTTCCGTTTCCCTAATCCTGGGCTGTTTTGGCACTCACTAATTGACTTCTCAGGTGCAGTCAAATCTGAAACTTTTTTTCCGCAGACGATTTAAGAGTATATCCTAAAATTGAGAGTTTCAAAGATAACTAGCAGGTGCAAAGTGACCTTGAAGATATTATGACGAGTATAAGTAAACTCTATTTGAACATCGTGAAGTGCAATATATTTTCTTACACGTCTAATTACACTCTTGACAGTAAGACTGTCGAACGAAACATATCGATACCTATGTAACATGTCTGAAATCGTAAATGTTGGGAAGTTGGGAAATTGAAATTAAAGTTTTTTGGTTTTGTTAATTATTATTTATTATTTAGTATTTGATCGTACATCGACAAAACTTTTAAATATTATCTATAGGGTGCATGCAATGGGAAGGGTACCATTATTGGAGCATTTAGGTTTTAATATTTTGAACTTTGATTAAATGTTACAGTATTGAACTCACCAGATTATTGAATCCAAACGTGTTTGTAACATTTAACAAATTAATATTACTGTTAATTTAAAATTATAATACTGAATTTATAGGTGTTTGTTTGTTGTTAAACAAATAAATAAATTCAAAATTAATTTAAGACTATCGCTTTAATGAACAAAAAATACAAAAAACAATTAATGCGGCCGAAAATACAAAAAATTAACGAACATTCGTAAATTCCAGTAAAACTAAAACATTATTCTTTAATACAAAGCAAAATATTGTATTTCATATAGGAGTTGACTATTTAAAAAACAATAAGAAAAGTAAAAATGTTCTAATCAGTGATATGACATTTTAGGCAGATTTTGAGCAACTACCTGTAATTATATCCTGGTCTCCTTTTATTTCTTTCACAGATGTTATTGATAAACCTTCGTAGAAAGACCAATACAGTGGCTTGATAGCTTTATTTTTACAAAGCTCTAGTAGAATTTCAATTTTTTTACCATCAATAGTAAGAGCTTTTTTATAGGCAGGTTTCAGTAAAGTTTTCTTTGGCTCTATATTACTCCTGAGCTGCTTTGAATTATCGCTTACATGAATGGTCTTGAAATTGTTTTGTTAATAAGACGTTTTATAGAAAATAATAAAATACAATTTGACAATTCAACTATACTTCACAAAGAACAACATAACACAAAACGAAAAATAAAAGAGTCTGCCTTAATTCTTTTGAATGAAGACGATTGTATCGTTTCTACATCTGTAGAATTTAATCGTATCTGGTTACCGACAATTAAGGAAGAAATTATTAATGGTAACCTCCTTTTGAACAACCCAGTATCGGGATAGTTCATAAGATTTTTCCTAGGTTTTCCCTTATGACATTAATGGGATCACTGAAACAGTAGAATTCTTTGATCGCATTTTTGGCGAATGCGCTATCTTATAACAAAGTCGGACCTAGGAACGCCACTTATAAATTCTAAAGACAACACTGTCAAATTATTCTAATTTGAAAGCTGTTTGACTATAATGCATGATCTTTAGAATTTTTTTGTGCTACCTGTATATATAGTTTCATTTTCCAATTTACATCAATAAATAAATATAAAGCCATTGACAACGAAGTCAGAATCAACTTTAAAACGTTTGGTTTTCCTTCAATATACGTCGTTTTATTTCGATTGTGGTGTTATTGCCCAAAAAACATAAAAATAATCAAGAATATGCCACAAACAACGTTTAGAAGACAAATAATATTAGGTTGCGTTTTCTCTACTCTAACAATTCTGACACAAAATTTTCCCGATTTCTGAAAATAGGGCTTTTGAATCAAAAATATCTTAAGTGCCTATTTTTTAAGCTTTGTATGGGGTTCTTTTTTTGCTGACCTTATTGTACGTTCCTGCACAGGAACGTATATTGGGCGGCTTTTAAGTAAACGAGTTTTCTCTTTTTCAATTAAGGCATGGACGGTGTCTTCATTTTGTGTATGACTAAAAACTTATGTGTAATAATTTAGGCAACTATCAATTTTGTTGGCTCCTCGTTTTGCCAAAACTTCAACCCTAGTTTTTGCTTTATATCAAAAATTGTCAAGTTATATGTGGCCAATCTTCTTTTATAATAAAAAGTATCAACTTCTCAGCAGGGAGTCGTTAAGACAGATTGTAGATCGAAACAACATACACCAACATTTTCATCTGGCCTTTCTGTATCGTTTTGTTTTTCTTCTCGGCTGAGCTCTTTTTCTTTTAAATGTTCCTCATATTTTTCCCTAATTTTTTCTTTACCTTCTTCATCGCCATTTTCCTAATTAATGCATAACAAACACTGGCCTTCTTTGGTTAATGGAATGATATGTTAGTTTCCGTATTAAATTTTTTTCTGTATATTGACATTTTGCCATAGTCTCCATTAGTTTGTATACAGTTTTCTTTATACAGCCGGTACATGGTGGATATATTGAGACTGCCATCTAGGTACTCCTTGTTCTAGCTTGACAATAATGAGAGCTTACTCGGGGAAACGATTTTATAAGCCTCATAATATCATCAATAATGTTCTCCTTTAACTTTTTTTTTTCCATGTTTCCCTCGTTGGTCTAATCCTAAAAAACCATGTTCATCGTTAAATTTGGTTGTAGTAAAAATTAATATCCAAGGTGTTCTTGAAAAATGTTTTGCAAACACGAATACTTTTGGCCCTCCACCTGAAAAGTGTATTTCAGATTTTTTGATCGACTGCTTCCTACTTTTGCATATCTGAATGTGGGAGAAATGTATGATATTTTATTAATAAAATCCGCTGTTTAACAATGGAAGTCTCCAGTAGGTATCAAAAATTGATTTTCTTTGATCCTCCCTAAATTTGGTAACACATTTTAATCTGCAAATTTCAGTGCACGGATTTTTTCTACTTTCTTCTTAGAGACATTTATATATTCTTCACCGAAATGTCTTTTAGATTTATTTTTATTTTTATTTTTTATTATTTTGTTGATTCATATTAAAAGCACGTTTTTTGAAAGTAAGTTATTAATAACAAAATTCATAACATATTGATAAATTATTCATACTATATTATATACTGTAACAACTCAAACTATTACACTATAGAAAAGAATTATATTCTAATTTTGGTTTGTTGCATTGATATATGTAAACATCTAGTGGCCAGTTTTCGTAGTTCGAGTTGTTTCTCGATAGAAATGGAAAGAACTTGTTGGCGGCTAATTCATAATGATATTAACTCGAAAACGATACTTTTTGAGTTGTTGAGTTTTTGAACTGAGATATCGATATATCTAGTATGTAAATCTTCACTGCTCTGTTCCTGTATCTCTCAACCCCTCGTTTTGTCTCGCTCTGAATTTTATATTAAAAAATTGTCCAAGCCTTAATTACATATTAGCCCTCAAGTATTTCTATAATTATCTAGTCTCTATATACTTAACTAACTAGAAATTGGATTGTGTAAGTTCTTAAAATTATCCACCTTTTTTATATTCAGCTCAAATTGCACTATCACACTTTGTTTTCAGTACAAACTGAAATACTTATCTGTTACAAAAAAGTATAGAGGAGAGAAAATCCTAATGAGTAGGCAAAATAATCAAGAAACTCCTCTACAAGCATTTCGAAATTACTGCTAGCCCACAAAGCTGAAATTTGTGAAACCTACTGCTTCTTAGGGTAAAAAATGCATGCGGGAAGAATTAATATAAGTTTCACAGGATAAACAAAATACAGAAAATTAACTATATGGATGTGATGTTGAATAAAAGAGAATGTAACGGGATGTATTGCTCTTTGACTCCTATTTGAACTGCTAACGGTAGTTTTTTTTAATGTTTAGTAAATTGTTTCTGAGAATCATGCAGCATTGAAAGACCGGATTCTCCCTTTTAAAAGTTCCTGGAATAGTGTTCATTATATTTATTTATATTAGTGGTCGCCCAGTGGTCGAAATTTGACCCTATTTCATGAAATTCTAAACAGTATATTTTTATAAGAAACAAGAGTTGTGGAGAAATCGGAGTAGTAGATGTAATGTCCAAAATTGTTCATTCATATTGGCAAAGCTATTGAAATAAAGAGAAAATAAAAATGTAATCAAATCTCGGTATTCGAAATATTTTTGAGAAATGAATGACCCCCCAAATTTTTGGCTGGAACCGCTCCTGGCAAAATATTCAATATAATAACTGGAAGATTGTTCTTTGCAACCTAAAAGTTTTCGTCATTTGGGGTTTCAATCAAGTTCAGGGATATTGAAGAAAAGGGAGGACCAACAAGCCTAGGAGAACTTAAATATTTAATACATTCTCTATTGTCCGCTGTCTGACAATTTTTTACACAACACCTTCGGGAAGGTGGTGATAATAATATATTAATCAAATAATTAAATTCCCATTAAAAACAGAATATTTAATATGAAAGTTACTACAACTTCGAAAAAATCAATACTTATCTACTACATTGACTATTTTACTTGCATGCCACTCCAAATATAATTACTCAATGTTTTTGAATTTTGACCGTCTGGCGGCGCCGGTACTGTCAGTTGTTTGGCGTTGACAGTATACACGTAAATAATGAATTTTTATTATATTTTATTTAATTAATTAACCAATATTATAAATTAATATTATCATTCTGCACTGAAGGTCGTCAGTAGCTACTAAACAAAACAAAAATGAAGAAAATCGGTTGAGAGACACAGGAGAAAATGGTACCTAATCGTTTTGTCTTTGCCTATTTATATATAGATAGGAAAGTAACAAAAAATAAATAGTACTTTTATTGACAAACATATGTAGAATAAAACAACCCCCATTTTATAAACTAACTTAACATGAATAACGTATTGTATATTAATATTATATATTTAACTCTGACTAACGACACTTTATTTTTAGGGCTCCATTATCAAGTAGACGCGAGACCGCTCATTCCGAATACAGTTGTCCACCATCTTATAGATCTCAAAACAGCATGAACCGCCAAGGTACTCTCCAAACCAATTCTGTACTGCACAGTCGAGAACATTCACTAACTTTGTCCGAATCGACTCACGGAGATCCCGTAGTCAACGTGGTGAGCATTTTGGGAACCACAGCAGAAGATGTCGCTCTTGACAACATAACCTTAGATTCTCTTAAAATGGAACCAGAAAGTGATAACCCGGTGAAAATGCTCCTGAAGGGCAACGCCAGTGATCTAGAAGGTAGCAAAGACGGCAATTTAGTAACTATCGTTCAAACTAGCGATCGGAGTCCTGTGATTGTAACTGTTAGTGGTAGTTCACAGATCGATAATAATAGTTCGGTCCATATATCCGAAGTTCCTTCAGAAATGGAAATTTTAGCACATTTATAGTCAATTGAATAGAGTTGTGTAATTAGTAGAACAGCCATAACAGTTACAAATATTAAGTGTAAAATTCACTGTTATAAAAAGAAGAAACTTAAATACTCATATAAAAAATACTTAAAAGCAAATTCAATTTTTTGGATTTATATAATTTAATTAAACTGTACCTAATTCTCATATCATTTTACTTATATGTGTGAAATCGACGATGATTATGTTATTTTAAAAATTGTAACGAAACCTTTTAGAATTTGATTTGTTTACTGCGAATCGTGAATTCAGGATGTAGAAATCATTTATTGCATATCAAAATTTAATACACATTTCTGTCGAGTCGAATCGATCGAGAATCATATCCATTTTAATTTAAAATAAACTGTTCACGATTTATATACAGTATTATCTATATAAGTTATTAAACATATACATTTAACCTGAATACTCCATAAGTTGTCGGTATTAGAGTTGTTTATAAGGATTTGCTTGTACCATAGACTTCATAATTTACACAAATTTTTGAGTGAAGTTGAAATTTATTATATAATACTGAAATTAACATGTACATTTTCTATTGTTATATTTTCAATATCATGTTAAAGTTGTATATTTGCGATATTATGTGCCTATATAGACGTTGTAGATACATATACATAGCACTTGTATTATATATTTTAAATTGTATAAATGAAATTTTTAATAAGTATCAATTGTTTCAAAAACATCCGTGTTTTATTTTACCCTTCAAATCATTTATTACTCTTAAGGTAGGCCTGAGCAGAAGTTTACCAAAATTTACACTAACTTTTTTTGTCAATTCCTATTAATTATGCGATATATATTTTTATTTTAATTTTCACTGTAGTGCACAATTTTTTTGCGTTAGTGCCTCCGCTGTCAAACACAAAAATTTGCGCAATGCATCGAAAATTAAAAAATATAGCATATCTAATAGGACCCCAGGTATGGAGTTAAAATTTCTTCACAGCTCATTATACAATATACTTTTTCGTAGTTAGGAAGATTTGTTGATCATATTGTAGCTTTTTCTCTCAGAACAACTATGAGGGAAACTAATAATCTGTGCCATTATTTGAATTGCACAGCTGCACTTTATTTTAATACAAAGTCAATTATTCATCTGTTACAGAAAAGTATGGAGGAGAGAAAATTGTAATGAGTAGGCAGAAACGTCAAGAAACTCTTCAAATGCATTTCGAAATTACTTTTTTTAACTTGCTAGTCCACAAAATTTAAATTTGTAAAACCCGTTGCTACTTTGGGTAAAACGCATATGCCCAAGATAAGAAGTATTTTGCGTCAGAATTTTTTATAAATGCATGGATTTGCCTGAAATTTTGACAGTATGTACAGAATAGCTTGATAATTAAAATGTGTTCTATGCCGATAGGCGCTATTACCCTGGGGGTGGAAAATTTTATATTCAAATTAATCTCAGAAATCAATGGAAAACTGAATACTAATCAAAATAATTTACTAGTTATTCGTGACTGAAAAAAAAGCCACATTTCTCGCGTATAACTCGAAAAAACTATATAAAGCAAAATTGTAGCTTATAACAAAATCATGAATTTTTTTACTGCTGTACACTAGGTACATATTGAGTTACGGCTTGTTTAAAGTTGAAACTTTTACGTCTAACGCTATAACTAAAATTGTGACGTTAAATAACGGAGAAACGATGCGTTTTCATGGAAATGTATAAAATCATTTGTAAACATAAAAATAAACCTTCATTTTTTATAAAAGTCTCTAGTACAAAAATTAATAGAGTTATGGCGAAAATAAATAAGGTCGGTTATGGGAATATAAAAATATCCCCGATATGGAGTGGTAAACACCTCCAGGCCCATCAGCATCTTCAGCTAGTTCCTGTCAAAATTTCAGCTAAATCGATGAGTATATAAAAAATTCTGAGGTTCTGCGCTATTTTAACCGTGTCCTGGACTATTTATAGAGTAATGCGTGAAGAACTAATATGTTCCCTAACCAAGAAAATTCAAATAAAAGTTAGCTATAGGTATGTTGAAGAATTGAATTGGGGAGGTATTGGTAGTCTGAAACTGGTAGACAATGTAACTTGAAGTTTCCTTGAACTTCTTTCGTCTTGAAATAGTTGATCTCACAACGTTTCAATAGTTTTTTATCTGCGTCATTAGGTGATTGATGATGACGAAAGCAGATGCAAAAGGTTGTCAGATCAACTATTTCAAGACGGTGGAAGTCCAAGGAAACTTCGAGGATTGGGCTGTACTCTTTAACATTGTACAAATAAAAGTGTCAATTTCTCCACATTGATCCCATCATTTTTCTCTTTTAACAGCTGAGTTTTAACAAACCTGATATCAAAATATGGCTTTGCAACAATCCTTCCATTAATGGATTTTGGTGGTAATATCTTAAAAAGATCAATGCCAAATATCTAAATTTTAACAAACTAGATACCATTTCATGAGATGTGTGAATTTCTGTAAGAGCAACTATTGTTGAACATTCTACCAAACTGTTACCAAACTTAATTTGCCTTAGTCTAATTTATTCACTTTTTCATAACCTTTACTGTAATTATCATATATTTTAAGCTGTTTTAGGTACTCCTCCAAATCCCTGGGTGTTTCTAATTCCGTATAACTCACAATTTGAAAGAACATAAATAACTTTGTCTTAAATATACGTTGGACCTTGCTTTTTTGTTAGAACCTTGTGTTGATGTCTTAGTGTTTAGTTTACCAATCTATTATCTCAAATAGTACCTGTTGCACAGGGATAATAAGTTATCCATGAAAATGTTAAAATTAAGGCTGATCGAATTTAGGACAAGTCATCCTCCCAAATCAAATAAACTGTTTTGTTTTGTTTATTTCTATATTTTCTAACACACACTTTAAAACGGATTATATTTTCATCATTTGCACTTATTGTCCAGTTTGAGAAATTTGTTGCTATTTCAGGCAAACCAAAATTTATCACTCTATCCTTTTCCAAGAAACATAAGTTATGTCGGGTGTAACATTTGCATAGGTTTCGGTTGATTGAAGACAACGAGTGTGTGTATTGTGGGCTACCCCTGAACGTACGTTCCTAAAGTGTGAAAAGTGGCTAGGGCTTCGAGAAAATGCGAAGAGAGGATTAGTGTATTCCGATATATTCGAAGAGCACAGTTCTGGATTGCCTGTAAGAAAGAGTCTCACATCATATTGTCAGGATGATACATTTTGAAAATGCAAGTGAAACACATCCATGATGCATTTCCACCGGCAAAATAAGTTACATGTAAGCTGTGTATCGTGTTATCTTGACTAGCTAACCCAAATATTGCTCTCCCTTACCCAAATCAGATAAAAATTAAATATCTGAGTGAACTCGATAGCATGTTAAACTGTTTTAATTGCTATCTATCGATATGTCAACAAATCCACCATCATGCCCAAACACTCATTTTCAGTCAACATGATTTGGTATTACTGAAAACTGCATAATTCCTTACGAATTAATTGCAAATATAGAGTGTGTTTTGTAGAAAGTTCGCCAAACATGGAGGGCGGATGTAGCCCATATAACATCTGAATAACTTAGGGTTTTTGTTTTTTATTATTATTTTTACTTAATTCCCAGATTTTTGCATATCAACTGTCGTAAATAATTTATTTGTCACTGTAACTTCACCAAACAAACTTAAATCTAATATATGATGTTTGTTTACTCTTCTGTAATCGATATTTGACGCAAATAATTGGGTGAAAAAATGATACAGTTCACAAAATGTGATATTGTAATTTAAAAGGTTAGAACTACAAAAAATAAAACATAAAACAAGTTGCAGTAATTTGTTATAAATTTTGCTCAAACTGGCTTCCACCGCTACGGAAGCAATCGAGACACCTTTTTCTGATTGCCACAGTCGTAGTCTCTAGTCACATCTCATCTCGCATTGTTTCAAAAGCAACATTTATTCTTTCTCTTAACTGCTCCTGGGTTTCTATTTTTATCTCGTAAACGAGTTCCTTGGCCGTCCCCATAGAAAAAAAAATCAAATGGAGTCAGGTTGAGGACCTTGGAGGCCAGCTGCCCCAATCCAAGCGTTCGGAAATAAATTGTCCAGCAACTCTCTGACAATTCGTGTATAATGTGCTGGACAGTCTGTCTTCCAATGAGACATCATCTAATAAGATCGGTAAATTGTTCGTTAAAAACTCAAATCGTTTACTAGATAGAAATAGAATCCCAGAACCAAGAAGCAGTTAAGAGAGTAAAATGTTGTGTTTGAAACAATGCGTAATGAGATCCATGAGATGCGACGAGAGATTACGACTGTGGCAGTTAGAAAAAGATGTCGCGCTTGTATCCGTAGTCTTATATAGGTCACATATCACTGTACAGCAACTACTAGAGAAGAAAAAAGCTAAAAATAGTGAGGCACATTAGGCTTCCTTATAACAAAGCAAAGCATGTGATACAGTCCCTAGAAAAGAACTTAATAAACCACTAACCCAATAGGCATAGCAACACAGCTAATAAATGCTTTCAAAATTCTACAATAATAATAATGTATGTATAAAAATAGGAAACAATGGTGCCTACCTTGATCAAGATCTTCGTAGAATACGCCTTAACTACCTAGAAAGAAAACCTAAAGAAAACGGAGTAGGTAGTGTTCATACATGAAGAAAAAAAAAATAGAAAATCGGTCAAACACCCTTTATTAAACAATTACAAACAGTAACCTGGAATAAAAACATCAATATACACTTTAAGACCAAACAATTCTACAACATTCTGATATATATCTGACGTCTGGGCACCAAATAAGAAATACTAGGGGGAAATCTTAGTATTGAAATGGAGAAGATGCTGTTTATTAACAATATGAGACAGAGTAACGAATCAGTCGTGGGACTCCGATCAATGGAAAACTTTTGTAGAATCGAAAAGTGATGTCAATTTAGACATGTTCGTACTCATAACTCGTATCATCGTTATAGCACTGTTATACCTTATGACGTCACTTTTGGATCCTACAATACTTTTCTATTGATCAGACTCCCACGGCAAGAACTAGTTAGAAGTGCGAAAATGCCGAAAACAGATGGGTCAATAAAGTGACAGACTGAAGAATAATAGGCAGATGAAAAATTAAAATTTCAAATAGGGCGCCGTTAACAATCTTGAACATTGTGGATGATATCTACGGTAATATTTCTAATTGTTTGGCTCTACACTTGCTTTTAAATCTTCTAAATTTGCTGGTCGATGACTGACGTATACTCGAAAGGACTTAAGTTAGATGGTTTGTTAAGAACATAGGACCTAGTTGTGTATATCAGGTTCTTCTAAACCTTATAATAAAATTACTATGCGGGTATGATAACATTTTGAAAAAAGTCTAGTTATCGCCCATTAGTGAGAGTGGAGAGATTTTTTGATCCGCGGGTAGTATTTTATTTCCTACCTATCCTATCCTATCCGATCTAACTGATGAGATCAGATCGAATAGGACCTCCCTCCCATCCGCCCCCGATGGGAGACAGGCAACTCCACAAGTAACCATTTTTTATGTTTCTTAATTTAATAATAATGTTTGTTTATTGTTTTGTTTAAATTTTCGATATCTGGCAATAGTTTTCAGGATATTTGGGGAAAACAACGCTCTCCCTCTATTTTTTTACTGAATGGTTTACAACTTTAGCATTTTTGCGGACTTTGATTTTTAAACTTTCGGGTAGCAATTATGAATAGACTGACAGCTTCTCTTTAATTTTCTGTGAAACCGAACTAGAACTTGATTAAATGTTTATAGTTGTCCTTGTAAAGTAAAACGCACTATTGGTATACGAGAGATAATATTTCTTTCAATAACAAATAATTCCTTTCAATTTTTCTACTTTGTGCTTTATTTACGGTTTATCACAGTGACACAACTTATTTGTGAATATAAAATTAATAATATACTTGTCCTCCATTTGTTAATAGCAGTAATGGCATCGTCGACGCCAAATAGGAATCACTCCAATTCTGAAACAAAAATAAAGATTATGTACATTTCCAATATTTACTTTGAATTGTTTTCAATTGACCAATAAATAATATAATCTAATAATAAATAATATTTAATCTCAAAGAAATCGCCTTAAAATCCGGGGTCTAAATGTAATGCTTTAATAGATTAAACTTTGAAGGCAAGACCTTGTATATTTTAAAAGATAGGATTTTCAATGTCATTTATGAACTGTTTACTGAATATTAAATTTTTAACAAATTCATTTCCAAATAAAAATTATAAAAAAGTTTTTAGTGCAGGAAAAAGTAGAACACAATAAAGTAATAAAACTGATAGAAAACAAAATGATTAACAAAGAAACCAAATGTGTAGTGAATATTGGAAATGAGTATGACAGATTTATTTCATGCCATTACGAATAGAATTCTTTTCTCAAATTTCAAATTCCACTAATCCGGATGGATCACATCGGATCACAACTGGAGAAGAAATCAGATAGCATACCTACAAAAAAGTTCACTCCGTCTTCATAATCTCCTCGTTTTTGGAAGTCAGTTAAAAATATGGAAAAAATATATTCGTGTTCTTCATAAGGAGCCCTTTCATTTTTTATTTAATTTTCTAATTTGCACCCCAAATTAAAATAATAATTTTCACTTTATTTTCCTATAAACTTTGTTTTAGTTTTAGTTTTAGAACAACAACAAATTCTTTTAAAAATATGACAAAAATATATTTATTTAATATTGTCACGTGCAGGCCATATATTGCACTGTTTTTAAATCATAGGCTCATTAGTTTTGGTGAAGGAAGAGGGGTCAATTTTTGTATATTATTTTGTATTAATAGATTTTAAACAAATCGTTTTAAAAATATTTAAAAAAATATTCTCGAGTTTGTCACAACAAGCCGGGTGATTTGATACATTACATGCGATCTTGAAAATATTTTAATTTTTACATTTTTCATTAAATTTTAGAATTTGCCACCCAAAATGAATAGATGAACTTTCTCCTTATTTTTCCTGCAAATTTTGGGTATTTTCGTGGACACACGCAAAAGTGGTTTCAAAGTGGTTTCCGCTCAACGAATGTAATGCTTCCTATTAAATTCCATGTGATTGTAAAAAAATCCTTATTAACTGTTAAAAAGATTTGCCTTGAAAGGAAAAAGCAAAGAAAAAATTTTTGGAAAACATACAAAATATATATTCAGTGAGAACAATAATCATTCGAAACAAAAAAATATTTTTATTATAAATTTGGATGCGCCAAATGTATTATTTACAAATTTGATTTGATATTTCTTTTGTTTTGATTTTTTATGTATAAACTCACCTGATTACTCGAATACCACCACCAAAACCTCCAAAGAATGGGGGTGGTGGGGGTGGAGGGTGGCCGAAACCTATATGTGGGGGTCCAAAACCTATTGGTGGTGGTCGTCCAAACCCTCCAGGAAATCCTCCAAAACCACGGCCTCCGCCAAACCCTCCACCAAAACCACGGCCTCCGCCAAACCCTCCTCCAAAGCCGCCTCCAAAACCTCCACCAAAACCACCTCCAAATCCTCCTCCAAAACCTCTTTGAGCTGTGAATTAAAAAATAGTTATATTTTTTACTCTAATTATTTTCTAAATCATTCTTGAGGACGCCTTAATTATTTTGACTGCTCATTGAGGTTTTCTGTCCTCACTTCTTTTCTCTAACAACCAACACATTTTAAACTTGAGGACGCAAGCTGCATGAGGGTTAATGTGGATCAATCTAGAAGAGTTATTGCAAGGCGAGAAAAATAGAGGAAAAACAAAAATATATCCTTCCCCCTAAACATCCAACAAATAACGCATAACAAATTTGTACTGAGATTAACGGCTTCATTCTAGACGTGTGTAGATTTTTAGTACGATTCGCTGTTTCATATCTTCGAACTGTTCCAAAAGAGTTGAAATGAAACACATCGAAGGCATAAAATGTATCGTTTAAAACTAGAACATCTCACATCTCAGTTGTTCCTGCAATCGTTTTGATTTCGTTCGAAATTGACCTAGTAAGAGTGGACTTTATGGACTTTGGATATATTATATTTCCCCAGATATTGTATCAAAAATAGTTGATATTTTATTTAAACCCACAGAAATTACGTTTTGAAAGTAAATTTTTTCTTCATTTAGTGTCGAAATCACTGAATTGCGGCCCTGGGAAGAGGCGATCGCCTACGTCTCCCCTGTTTAGATCCGCCCCTGCTTCATTCTTCGTGTTGAATCGTCTCCACAACAGTGAAAAGAAGTTAGGAGAGAAAACTGCAGTGAAGAGTCAACAATTTTTTCTATAGTCTATGAATTTTGATAAGATAGTTCCCAAATCCGATGTGCACTTTTTTCTAGAATTCACATAGGGACACCCTTGAATTGGGGCGTAACTTCAGGATGTTTCATCATTTTCTTTGGGGGGGGGTAAATAGAATACTGTGTTTTTACTGTATTCTTTCATTCCAAATAAATTTGGGGGTAGCAACTCCTCCCCTGCTCCCCATACGCACTTGAGGAATGCAACAAAAAATAATAATTAAAATCGCTTTAGATTTAGAGAATATATATCCAATAATACACAATCTAATGCTGATAAGTGGATAAGTGAAATTTATACCTTATACACATTTGGCGAATATATTCAGCTGCTAGGAATTTTGTAGTTTATTACAAATTATATAATAGAATTGTAATACGGGCGAGATTTTAACATGTTTGTGTTGATGTTTCATCTTTGTGTGTGTGAATTATCACAGGAACTGTACTGCCAATGCTTTAATTAATGCTCGAATTTTTAAATATGTAAGTGCCAAAACCAACCTTTCGACATATTTAAGAAATCCTTCTAAAAATAAATCATCCGTTATAAAAATTAATTTTACGAATAAATAACCTAATACTAAAAACCATTCGACAACATCTGCGTCCAAGCTAGCTAGTGCTTTGTCGCAGTTGATCGCTATAAGTTAATTTCATGAGGCGCTTCTTTTGGTGCTCTAAGGGCCAAGTCACGGGGTAGTCTCAGCTCCTTTCCGACTAGTACTCTGACTGGAGTTAATCCGGTGCTGTTGTGAACGTTTGAGCGATAGACGAACATGAATAGGGGAGTATTCTCATCTCAATCACGCTACTTAATGCTGATGACCGTGGATAGTAGTTGTACCAAGGTTCCATTGAATCTTTCCGCCATTTCTTCCGATTGTGGATGCAAGGATGTGGCTGTCGTTTCCTTAATGCCCAACATTGTACAGACCTTCTGAAATACGTTAGAATCAAAGTTCCATCCTTGATGTGAATGCAACTCCAACGGTACACCAAACCTGCTAAAAAGCGGTTCCATCAACATCTTTGCCACCGTGGTTGCCTCCTTATTAGGTGTAACATATGCTTCAGGCCATTTACTAAATAATCCATAGCGACCAATATGTACTTGTTAGCTGTTCTTTCAAATGGGACGCACTCATTGTACTGGTCCATTCTGTCCATTGTCGTGGTCTTCGGGCCCTAACTGGCTGCAGATATGTCACATTTCGGGCACCAGACTCTAAGATCTTCGAAGTAATTTACCCAGTAATATCCAGAGTCTTTTTCATGCCCATTTGATCTCCAGTAATCCCATTATGTACTTCGGTCAGACGGCAGGTAATTCTCTGGGGAGACCGGAAAGCTAAGACAAATAAATGTTCATAGATCTACCACGTACCTGAGTTCCCTTTAAAAATGTACTAACTCTGTCAGCTTTCATTTAATGAAGTGCTAGTCTCTTATAGCTGGTATTCTTGTCCCGATAGTTGCCCAAAGTTCATAGTTTAGTTGATCGTAACTATTGTTACTACCATTCTTCAATTGTTATCAACAGAAATACCGAACAGTGTTAAGTAAGATTGGCGTATTATTCACAGAATTTAAATTTAAATTAATTTTTTTGTCGTAAAGAAAGTTTTGTTCAGTCATGTATTTTTTATTAAATGAATAAAGTATGTGACGATATATACCTTTTTTCTAAATAAAGAATATTTTTATTTCAAAAATAGCATTATTTTCTAAATAAACAAATGATAGCATAAAGTCATAGCTTTTATTATTATTTTCAAGAAAAAAAAAAGATTAAGTAATTAACACTCAGGAAGACATGGGAAAGACTGTAAACAAACACCAAATATATTGAAATTAAATTCGGAATTTAACAAAAACACAATAGAAATAAAGCGTCAAGTGCGTCAGCTATATACGTTCTATTGAAATAGGAAAAAATATCAAGATGAAACGTGAAGACTAAAAATACAAAGATTTTCTACAAGTGTGGAATTCCTGATAACTTGGAAGTCATAAAAAAACTTCATTGTAGAAAACTGCAAAATCCATGCTTCAAATGCTTTGAGTAAAGACGAAATTATGCTGAAAAATTGGAACGTAGACAAATACGAGCCGTTGATTTGGAACTGTTCAATAAAAACCTATTTATATCTGCGGGCTACATGTAACTTTCAAAATGATTTATGATGAGCTTTAAGAAATATTATCAAATTAAGAAATCGAAGGAGTTTATCAGCTCAAAAGCTTGTGGAAATATAAATAAAGGTTTATATTGTGTTTGAAAAAATATTTAATATTTATCAATATATTTCATTTTTTATTATTCAAAACGAAATAAAAAACAACATACCTTCGATAAAACCATTGTTACTCACAAGATGTAACAGTATCACTAAAATGAAGCTTATCACAACTGTCCTCATGGCGACCCAAATACGAACTATCGTGTCTGGACCAAAACAAGTAACCAGTTAACAAAATATTTTTCGAAAGTCATTGTGAATATTAGCACATTTCACTAAAAACATCATAATAACTTCTATAAATAGGCCGGGGATTTTTTCGTTGATGGCTTTTAGGGGATCATATTAACGAAATCTTTCAAAATATATAAACAGCGGAAAATCCTTTTGGTCATAAGACATATGTTATTATTACTATTAACGCTACAATACATTTTCTCATTATATATTAAAATGGAATCATTTTACCTTCAACATTGGACAAATATTGCGCAAATTAACATTGATTTAATGGTCTCAAAAATCACACTTATTATTGACTGACATCAGTTTATTAATATTCAAGTTCACTCAATTTTTTCTTTTCTTCTTTGATTAACCCATTAACGACGAGAATTATTTTCTTTTTTTTTAATGGTTATATATGCTAATATTAACATGATAAGGAACATAATGGGCTGGTTCTTTTTTGTAGACTTTACACCATACCCAGGGAATTACAGAACAAGTCCAGAAAAAATGAATAGAAAACATTTTAAAATGAATAATAAAAGCAAAAGAACCCGCAGAATTATTATGAAGATTAAATTTTAGCAATTTTTTTATAACTCTAGTATTTCTAGTATTTTTTTAACCTCTAGTGTTACATCGCGAGAAAATGGCTTTCAACTATTTTTATTCAAATTCTGGCTTCTGATCTCCATGAGTACCAATTCTAAAATTCCTTGGTTTTCGCTGTACAATCCCTTTTAAGTTGAATTTTTTATGCCTTACTTTGCACCCCACAACAAGAATACAACAAGGTTGAGAAACTGCAGGCCGAAATCAGAGATCTTTTAGACATTCTGCCCGTTGAAAGTTTTGAACTAAATGTAAAAAACTCAATTTTGGGGGCCTGCACACCGAAAACAAATGACCATCAGAATTTGTGCATATGTAGGCTTCATAAAGGATTTTAGTCCACGCCATGCAAACTATTAAAAACTAGTGCAAAAAACACGAAAGTCACTCTCCTAAAGAATTCTGCGAATTCTTTAATTATTTAGAAATTATTTCTAGTGTTGCTGACTAATTACATATTTTTATCTGCAATCCTACATTTTATAAATTTCCTACAACGATTTTAGGTTTCTTGATAAATTATCCAATTTACTTTTCCATTATATCCAAGTTCTTGTTTGATTTAGACAGCAATTTTAGTTGGGTCCTGACCTGATCTTAAGGCCTCTCGTCTAGTGAGAGCGAAAATGCTGCAAACTGTGAAGCAACTAATTTTTGACAATATAACTATAACTGAATAACTATTGTCCATTGCCTCTGTATTTAGCAGTTTAACCAGCTTTTCGATCACTCAGAAGAAGAAGTAAAACAAAAGTATTAATTTAGTATGAAAATAACTTACAAGTTTGTAATTTCATTTCTTACATCCTACCTGCTTATCAATATTAAAGTTACCAGCTCGGTGGATTTCTAAATTCGGTTTGAGCTGGTCGCTCATATTTTTATATTTTTATCGTAGTGTCTTTTCTTAAAAAGGAACTATATCACCAAAGCCCATTTTATCAAGCATCTGCACAACACACTACGTTGTGAGCCAAAGTATTAAATTCCTGCTATAGCTCTAAAATGATGCCCGCAACTATTTTCTGAACTTTATTTGTGGCATCTTCGAGTTTCTTTTTATGGTCCGATTGAGAAATAACACCATACTCGAGAAAAAAATGCTTTATATTCCAGAAATTCCAAACTTAATCTGACCTCGTTGTCAAAAGAGACTTTCAAATGATTGAATATTATGTAATATATAGCCCATTTTCCCGTCGGGTCGGCCAGATTCCCCAAGAATCAATTCTTCATCTCCACTCAAAGTGATCTCGGTACTGGAGCCTTCCCTAAGTACATACTGGTTTTTAGACAGAAAAATCTTTATCCAGAAAAAATAACTGAAGTTTCATTTTGATGTAATTTACTAACTACTTATTCAGTCGTTTGGTAATTTGATGATAATTAGGTATTCCCATTTTTATAGACCTGTAATATTATTTTCGTCAAAGCATGAAATGCACAGGTATTATTAACAAGCAATCGGTATATAAAGTATCCTGATTAACCAATAAATAACTTCCCAAGATTTAATACTATAAAGCAAAAATAAATTAAATTTTTTTTTAAAAGTATGCATTTAATTCAATAATACAAGTTTTTGTTTTTTTATTTTTATCTTTTACGAAAAAATATTTTTCACGAAAGTTGTTGTAAACTTACCTTTTTATGTCCTAAACACACTGATTTTTTTTAAATTTAAAGTATTTATTTTTTCACCTTATTTTGACTTAATATCGAAAAGGCACCCTAATTTTCAAAGAAAAACTCTCACGTCAAAATATCTGCTTTTCTAAAAAAGTCGGTGGGCTTTTAGTTTTGTTAAGGCCCTTCCGCACTTCTCTATAATAGCTATATATAAATAGGCAAAGGCAAAACGATTAGGTACCATTTTCTCCTCTGTCTCTCGACCAATTTTCTTCCATTTTGTTTTGTTTAGTAGCTACTGACGACCTTCAGTGCAGAATGCTAATATTAATTTATAATATTGGCCATTCATTAAATAAAATATAATAAAAATTCATTATTTACGTTCATACTGTCAACGCCAAACAACTGACAGTGCCGCCGCCGCCAGACGGTCAAAACTCAAAACATTGAGTAATTATATATGGAGCGATCGTTAGATGCTGTTATATTCTTAGAGCTTCTGCAAGTGGCATACAAGCGTTGTTAGTGTTTAGTGGTAAAATAGTCAATGTAGTAGATCATATTAAATATTCTGTTTTTAATGTGAATTTAATTATTTAATTAATATATTATTATCACAACCTTCCCGAAGGTGTTGTGCAAAAAATTGTCAGGCAGCGGATAATAGAGAATATATTAAATATTTAAGTTCTCGTAGGGTTGTTGGTCCTCTCTTTTCTTTAATATTCCTGAACTTGATTGAAACCGCAAATGACGAAAACTTTTAGGTTGCAAAGAACAATCTTCCAATAATTATATCGAATATTTTCCCAGGAGCGGTTCCGGATAAAAATTGGGGGGAGGGGTCATTCATTTGTCAAAAATATTTCGAATACCGATATTTGATTACATTATTGTCTTTTTATCTCAATAGATTTGTCAATATGAGTGAACAATTTTGGTCATTACATCGACTTCTCCGATTTCTCCAGAACTCTGTTTCTTATAAAAATATACTTTTTACAATTTCATGAAATAGGGTCGAATTTCGACCACTGGACGACCACTAGTACCTTATGATGGGCTAAAATTTTTCATGAGGTATATAAGTATAATCTGAAAATAGCAATAATAGGCATCTACCCATATAATTTAAAGAAGATTCTATAACTTTCTCAGAATATTGTAGATGTCTTATTAAATATTAAGTTTATTAACTTATTTGGTTGTGAATTATAGTAGTATATTTCGACTTCCCATTTTTGGTTGGGGGGTAATTACAGTAAAAATTTTAATAAATATCTCAAAATGGTACATAACGTTTAAACAAAAATTCGGATTCGAGTTTTTTTCGTTTATTGTTGTTGTATTCTCTTCCTTTTCCAATGAGTTTCATCCTACTTTTATTTTTTTGGTTACAAAAATTATCGATCCTGGTCTATTTGCTGTGGGTTCTAAAACAAGTGATTTACTCCAGAGAATAAATCTTTCTTTGTTTCATCGCAAATACTATTTCAATAACCAAATTTTCTTAAGCTATATACACTTTGGTACGTAGAGTGATTCGAATATCCTGTCTTTCGAAGGTATATATATTTTTTTTTCAAGGAGGACTAGAACTTTGGGTACTTTTTATCATTACTCGTAGGTTTAGTGAAATGGTTTTTGTCACCAATTTGTTGATACGGAGAAGCAGTTTATCATAGTTTATTAAATTCAAGTAGGATTTCTTTTTAGTAGAGTAAAATTACATTTTATTACAATAGTTTATATTTTGACAAGATTTTGTCAAAAACAACGTTGTTGTTCGACCAAAATTTTAAATCTTGACTTCAATATATCATAAGGGCTATACTTTGTATAATAACCAAAAATTGAGGAAAAAAACATATATGACAGTCTTGCGAAAAATGAACACTGCCAGAGAAAGAATTGAAGAATAAATATGAGTGTAGAAAAAAATAAATTCGTTTATGGTCCATTGATAAGTCGAAGAATTATATTTTAGATAAGAATGGTGATTGTTTTACATCATTTCCTGGCTTCAGTAAGCAGACAAGTTTGAAGGTACTAAATATCGTACTCATAACCAACGTTGATTTCAAAGATTATGTGAGTGAGATTGAACTGGAGCCATGGACAAGTATGGGTTACACTTTTTTTGGAGATTCAGAAAGGTTAAAGTTATTCCCAAATAGACGAAAAAATGCTTCAGAATTTCGAAAAATCTGGGGGCCATTTTGTGTACTAAATTATATTATTTGCATAGCCATTTAGATAAATTTCTTGACAACCTGCTTGATTACAGTGAAAAACTAGAATAAGAGTTCCACTAAGACATCAAAATACAGGAGATATCAGGGTCAGTGGGTTCGCTGTTTGATCGCTGGGCCATACAAAAAATTCCTGATCAAAAATACAATAGACAAGCCCAGACAAAAAAATCTTGCTCGTATAATGTAGTTTAGATTTTCGTGACTAATTTCATTATGATTTGTATAATATCCAATATTATTTTAATTTAAAATTAATTGAATTTTTTAAAATAAAATCTCTTAAAACACATTCTAGTCTTTTTTAACATTATTTTCAGTAGGATGGATTGCCTTTCTCTCAAAAAGTCGAGTTAATTCTGAAAATACTATCGTATTAATTGTGTCAAAATTACTAAAATTCAACTAAGACAAATCAAACCACTAGTTTAAAGTGTGTTTTGCAAAAAAACCTCTTTAAGGATTAAAAAGTTTAGCAAATTTTGTAAAAATATAGTGAATGATGTAGAAGTTATACTTTGCTGATATTCATTTTGGACTCTTTTTTAACCGATGTATCTCCAAAGTGTGTTGCACTATGTTTCTAAGTTAACTCTATTGTTTTTGTACTTATTCGCTGAACTAAGGTTTTCTAAATTACTTGCATATCTCAGAGTGCCATTAATATTCTATTAAATAGTAACATTATTTATTTGAAAAATCATCTTAAGGTAACAACGTATTCATATGTTTTAATAGAAAAAATATTATTCATTCACTAATTTAAAATATTTAATATCATAATAACTAGTAAAATAGAAATCTTTTAAGACCCCAATCAGAACTCATCCTAACATTATTTTTCAAGCATCAAAAGTTACACAAAATCATGTTCTTCTTTATGAGGTGTTTTTATCATTAGGCGATTCTTAGGTGGTGTATTCGAAGTTTGAGGACTTCTTAAAGAATTTATTTTGGTACTGACTTTGCCTAATAAATAAGTTTTTAAGAATCCATGATGATATTATTTTGTTTGCTGGGGAATGGTAGAAATGAAGCTTTCGAGATTATCTGTAATGTTCATTTTTATATACGAGAACAAGGCGATCACAATTCCTCCTGTCGTCAGCTCTTTTCTTGGTAACATTTGGAAAGTTGTTGGTTGAGTGCTGAATTTTGCTTCCTTACTGTCCCTTGTTGCTTCTGATGAGTCCCCTTAAAATAGTTGTTGAAGCGTTGACAATTTATGTCGTGTCATCTCATGAACTCTGATAGGAGTAATCGCTAACCAAAAAATATATATCAATAAAATAGCCACAGGGAAATATAGTGGGCATAGAAATCCCCTGTTACCCAAATAGATATATAAGATATATTTTTTTGTTGAACCCATTTACAGTATAATTATTTTTAAATGATTATTCAATAATTGCTAATTAATAATACTTAATTATCATAAGTAAAGACAATTCCTACACCTGTGTAAATTTGTTAGAATATTTTGGCAATAAATATTCCTAAATAGCTTTCTTAATTTAAAACTAACGAGCAAAACAAACATTTATAAGAAATTCTAATTAACTGATTTACAATGTGCATGCGAGAAATAATTTGGGAGCGGAACTTTTCGTTTTTAAAAAACTTTATTTCACAAAACCTCTTAACAATGAATATTAGTATTGACTGTTGTGAGTCTAATATAATACTGAATAATAAATCTTAACTAAACGTACAAGTATTACACGAGAAAATGCTGAAATAGAATTAGTTGGAATTATTATGATGTATCTTGATATCCTCGCCCACGTGGATGACGCCGAGGCTGCATGTAACTCCTCCCCCTTTGAGAGATGAGCCCCTAACTAAGGGTGCGAATTAAACATTGAAGATTCTCCCTTGATCGTCTTCTTCTAAGTGTCGACCACCTCCTTGGGATTGATTCTTCTTTTTTTCGTAGCAGCTGATTTCTAAGAATTAATAAACCAACTGCCAAAATTATAAATATATATAAAAGAATTGTCCAGATGCTGGTTTTCGAATAAGTTATTGGTTCTTCGATTTCTTCAATTTCATTTTTCTCAATATTCAAAATATTTTTAATATTTTTTAAATCATTGAAATCAAAATTATTTAAAGTTAATGGTTTAATTGAAAGTCCATTAAAATGATTAATTGATAAGTTACTATTAAGTTCTGGTAAATCAATATGTTTAATCTTCAATCTTGAGTCTTCATATGCAGTCAATACATGGCTCTTCATATAAATTTGACAGGCTGGAAACAGTTCAATGACATACTGTCCATATAACATAAAATTGTCCTTTTCTGATCCACATTTTTGGGTCACTAAGGTTTTATTTGGAAAACTCACTAAATATTTATTTTTTTGACAGTTTTTGAATTTTAAGTTCATTTAAGGTTATTGGAACACTTTTGCAGTTTGTAATATTTTGGTTAAATTTTAACAATTTCACTTCACAAGGTGAGTTTTCGTTTATTTTTATTGGATTTTCTTCTTCACAGATATATTGATTATCGATTATCCTTTGGCATGGTTGATTTGTAGATATGTATTGATGCTCATTAAGGATAATATATTTGGTATTAGGAATGATTATTTCAGAGAAATTGGATTTGATTATTGGCAGAGGAAACAGTTCATAATAATTAAAGTTTTCTTTTAATGTTATTGGTATTTCCAATATAAAATAAATTTGATTTAACTTATGATAAGCTTTGACAGTAGTTATCTGTTCAAACAGAAGAATGTTTTCTCTACTAGCTTGAAATGGTAGTTTATGTTCCTTTTGAATAAGATTTTCAATTGAATTTATTTCTGTGATAAGATCGTCAGGTTCAACGATTGAATTATGTAATATATTTAACTTAGAAAAAGTAATTGCTGTTTCCACAGTTTCCAATATTTGAATAATTATTTGGTATTCAGTAATTATTTGGGAAATAACAATTTCAATTAGCATAAAATCTTTAGTCTTTGAGTTTTCAATCTCATTATTTTTTACATGATTTTCGATTTCTAAAATTTTATTTTTAATTGCTTCTTCATTATGCATTAATATTAGAATACTTTCATTGAATTTCTTAATTGATGATTCTAGTATAACAATTTGATTTTTTAAGATACTTTTAATTTTATTTTGATTTCTTATTAATTCATTTATTGATTTATCATATTTTTCAGCATCTTCGTTATCTAAATTTCCTGTGATTGCTTTTACAATAGATCCTAAGGCATTAAGTAAACCTCGTTTTTGTCTTCTTAAATTATTTTCGTTAAACATTAAAGGATTCATTTGAGTTAACAAACTTTTTATTTTCATTTGTAAGTTTCCTACTAAATGATAAGAGTTATAAAATTCTTTTCTGAAATCTTCACTATTATTAAAATTTAAAAATATAGATTGTAATTTATTTGCAGAGTTCGTTAAAGTTTTATATTCATTTATCAAGTCAGTTAAATCTATTATTTGAATAAAACTAAAATGATCTACTCTAATTTGAGCTAATCCTAATTTAAGCGGGAACAGTCCTGGATTTTTCTCTAGTTTATAAAATTTTGGACTGTTATCTTCAGCGTTGCTACTTGCTACTAAGATTATTATAAATCTGAAACAGAAACAGGGATTCTTAGTTCCTTGACATGAATAATGTCTATTTTGTCATTTTTCATTTTACACTTAACTTTGTTATTTTCTAGAATTTCGATAATTCTTAGTGGTCCTTTAAATTTATTTTCTCTTTTATTTCTTTGGTCATTGACTTTATAAACAATTTGTCCTACTTTAAATTGATTTTGTTCAGGTCCTTTATCATTTCTTTTTTCAGCGATTTTTCTTTTTAGTTTTTCAGAATTTTCAGATATTTTTTTATAAACATGATTTATTTTATTTTTGTGGTTATTCACATAGTCAGTATAGTAGCTTGAGTTTAACAGGTCATTAGGGTCTCTTGAAGAAGTATGTCCTAACGTCAATTCATAAGGGGTAAATTTTGTTGTTGAGTGTATTGAACTATTATAAGCAATTATAGCATATTTCATTATATTTGGATCATCTTTGTTTTTATTTCTTAAAATTCTTAAATGTTCTATTAGTGTTGAATGAAATCTCTCAACAGGTGAATTACTTTCATGATGCTGAGGTGTAGTAAAATGAATATTTATTTTATTTTCAATTATTACATTATTGATTTCGATAGGGTCAATTTGGATTCTAGATAAGGCGTCAGCATTTGTATTATATTTTCCTTTCTTATAAATTATTTGATAATCAAATTCTTCTAGTCTTAAGCGCCACCTTATAAGTTTATTATTAGGTTCCTTTAGATTAAAAAGCCATACCAAAGGGCGATGATCGGTATAAATTTTAAAAGGTCTCCCATATAGGTAATGTTTATTGACTTTACAAGCCCAAACTATACTTAATAATTCCTTTTCAATAGTTGAGTACCTGGTCTCTGAATCATTTAGAGTTCGTGAAGCATACGAAATGGGGCGATCATTTGGAATTTCTCCTTGGGATAACACTGCACCTAATGCATAATTACTGGCATCAGTGGTCAATATAAACGGTTTATTAAAATCGGGATATTGTAATATTGGAGCATTTATTAATAAATCTTTACATAATTGAAATGATTCTAGAAATTCTTTTGAATGAATAACTTTTGCATTCTTTTTAAGACATGCTGTCATAGGCTTGGTTACTTTTGCAAAATTTGGGATAAATTTCCTATAATATCCTACAAGGCCTAAGAAGCTCTTTATCTCCTTTTGAGTATTAGGAATAGGATAATTTTTTACAGCAACAATTTTATCTGGATTAGGCTTTACACCATTAGGGGTAATAACATGTCCTAAATATTGTACTTCTGTCCTTAAAAATTCGGACTTGTCTAATTGAACCTTTAAATTGGATTCTCTTAATCTATCAAAAACTTGTTTTAACCGTAATAAATGTTCTTCTAGTGAAACAGAAAAAATTATGATATCGTCTAAATAAGTAAAACATGAAATATTCTGTAAACCTCGTAAAACATTGTCCATTACACGTTGAAAGGTACTTGGAGCATTTTTTAAGCCAAAAGGCATTCTTTTAAATTCGTAATGACCATTTTGAGTAGTGAAAGCAGTTTTTGGGACATCATTCGGGTCCACTTCAATTTGATGGTAGCCTGAGGCTAAATCTATTGTTGTAAAATAGTTAGCTCTACCTAGTTTATCTAAAATTTCAGTTATATTTGGTAAGGGATATTTATCATTTATAGTTTTTTCATTTAATCGTCTATAATCAACAACTAGTCTCCATTTTTTCTTCTTTGAAGCATCTAATTTTTTTGGTACTATCCATATAGGACTGGACCAAGGTGAACATGAATCTTGAATTATACCTTGTCTTAACATTTTTTCAATTTGTGAATTAACCTCCTCACGGTGTATTTCTGGATAACGATAACTTTTTACATAAATGGGATTTTCATCCTTTGTATTAATTCTATGAGTAATTTTATTAGTAAAACTTAGTGGTATTCCTTCACAATAAAATATATCTCTATACTCAAAGCATAATTTATGAATAGCCCGTTTTTCTTGTAAGTTGCAGTGATTTAAACGTAAATTTTTTAAGTTAGTTTTTAACATGTTATCATGATTTTGATTGAAGTCATAGCATTGATCAACTTCCATTTTTTCAATAAAATTATTTTCTAAAATATTTATTTTTTCGATATCAAGGGGTTCATTTAAATGTAATTTAACTGAATTTTCACTAGAATTCGTAATTATAGTTGTAGCAAAATTATTTTCTACTTTAACTAAGGCTCTTTGAATTTCTAAATTATTTCCAAGATTTTCGTAATCTAAAATTCCTATTCCTTCTTTTAGTTTTACAGGTAACTTAATAACTTTCTGCACTCTTGGTGGGATAATTGTCTTGAAGTTTATATTTATTATGGGGGTTTGTTCATAATCGAAACCTCCGGAAAATTTTGGTTTTCTTGTGACATATCATTATTATAAAATTCTTGATCGCAATAATTATAATTACGGAAATTATTTCCTTGATAATAATCTTGAATAAAATTTGTTTCAGTTTGATAAGTATCATTTTCATTATTAGAATAAATTTCTTCATTCAGATCATAAGTAAAATTGCTTTGATTTTCATTTGACATATTAGGGTTTTCATTTTGAATTTCTTGATTAAAAACATTTTCTGTTCTATATCTTTTCTTTGCAGGTTGATTAATTGTACTTCGAGATCTAATTGAATCTATCTCCATTGGTTCTACACTTTGATTATTTCTTGATTGATTCGTTTGGGGTTTAAAATTATTTTGGTAGGTATTTTGAAAAGGTCTCATAAATTGATTCATTGGTTGAAAATAATTATTTGGTCTAACAAAATTATTATTTGGTAAAGTTAGATTATTTTGATTATTTGGAAATGAGAAATTATTTCTTGGAAAGTTATATGTTTGCATTGGAAATCTTAACATTGGTTGAGATGTCATTGATCTATGTTGATTTATATTTGGAAATTTGTTTTGATTCATAAAATTCTGAGAATTATTTATTTGTTGTTTATTTTGTATATTTGGTGACATTCTTTGATTATTAAAATATAAAAAGTTTTCTTCTTCTCTTACTAAAGCTAAAGCATTTTCTAATTTATTTGGATTTCTTAATCTTATTACTAGTTGCATTTGATAAGGTAAACCATTTATGAAGGTCTTTAAAGCAAATTCATCATAATGTTGTATTTTTATGTTTCTTTCAGTAATATTATTTATTTCAGAGTTCATTTTGCAAAATAATAAACTTCTTGCATCTTGTATTCTATTACCGAATTGTATTGGTGATTCGTTTTTTAATGGTTTTAGGGAAAGTAAATCTTGTATTAAACAATCAATAGATCTTTGATCACTAAATGTTAGGTATAGTATATCTTTTATTGATTGCCAATTATTTAATTCATTCCTACAGTATATTAGATCTGCTGCACGGTCTTTTAATTTATTTAATATAGTGTCTAAAATACAAATATTTATTGGATCTCTTGGGTTATTAGCATTTTGAAATGATTTAATAAAATTTTCACATACACTTATAAATCTAGGTAATTGTCTTGGATTTCCGTCAAAATATGGGATATTATCTGCCTGATATCTCATCAAAGGAATGTTAGGGTTCATAAATTCTCTAACACTTTCTCTTTCTTCTCTATCTCTTTCTAAGGGCATTTTTAATTATTTCTTAGAAAATATTCTTTATGAGAAACAAATAACTGCTGTATTGTTATTATATATAATTTCTTTTTGAATTATTTGTCAAAATTAGGTATATAGTCAATATTGGTGATTTATCTATCAATATTACTAATCAATATGTATATATATGTTATAAAATATTCTTATCTAAGAAAAAAAATCTTAACTGTTACGAACTTTATTAAAATGGAATGGTTTTGAATGGAATGGAATGAGCACTTACATTAATATTTTCATTTTCGTTAGATGAAGGTCTACTTGCTAATTTGTCCTTATGCTAAACTGGGTCCTTGGCGATGTCTGTCCTCGGTCAGTTGTCTTATTCTAGATCAGAAGTAGCGATTTTTGTCTTCTTCCGATGACTATCTGGATTCTGCGATTTTTGTCTTCCTCCAGGCGTTTTGGAAATAGTTTTTCTTTTGTACGCTGTCGAGCTGTACCGTCCAGTTCTGCGTTGTTTTCGTTAAACGTTAAAACGTAGAGAGTTGAACTTTCTTTTCTGTGAATAGTCGTATTCAAAAAGTTGTCCTCCCGAAAACTATCCTACTGACTGCGCCAGAAATAATTTGGGAGCGGAACTTTTCGTTTTTAAAAAACTTTATTTCACAAAACCTCTTAACAATGAATATTAGTATTGACTGTTGTGAGTCTAATATAATACTGAATAATAAATCTTAACTAAACGTACAAGTATTACACGAGAAAATGCTGAAATAGAATTAGTTGGAATTATTATGATGTATCTTGATATCCTCGCCCACGTGGATGACGCCGAGGCTGCATGTAACTTGCGTTTCTCATAATCTTCGATAATCTTGTATGCAATGCTTATTAGCATCCAAACATTCAGCTCATATAAAAGCAACCTACACCTTTAAAAAATATTGAATACAAATTTTCATAATCATTCAAGGTTAGTTGTTAGTTATGTGTGTTTTCCCTACAATACGATCGACTTAAATTAATTATAATTATGATAATTTGAGTCTACTCCAAAGTTTGGTATATTTATTTTTGTAACGTTTCTTTAAATAGTTTGTAATGTAATATAAATAATAAGTATCTCCTTTAGGGAGAACCATTCGGCTAATAAAGGTTCTGTCCTTCATCAAAAGTGTCATAGCTGTTTTCCTTTTCGATATTTTAAAACTGATGCAGTTTTGAAAGACTTATTTCAAATGGCATTGCTATTAAGCTATGAGAAGTCTAAATTGAATGTTGATATCCTCCATGCATCACTTACCGCAAAATTCAATATAAAAACTGTGCCCGCTGCAGGGGCAGGCAATTCGGATATTTGTCCGGGGCGACACAATTTGGGGGCAGCATTTTGCCTGTAAGTGTTCACTGTAAACACGTTTTTTGGTATCAAAACGTTAGATTTGACTCCATTTCTGCATGAGGTAGAATACGGCAAAATACACGTAAACATCCTAGTAACTGTAAGTCGGTGTTGGAAAAAACCTTTGAATTAAGAAACATTCGTTCAGTTAAATAAAAATGTTTCGTAGATCGATTTAACGAATTCATTGTTTATTTCAAATGAAATTATAAATTAAACTTCATTATATTCTGGCATCTGACCATGAACTTGCTAATCAAGTGACAAGTGTAAAAACAGTCCAACACATAGACACAGAAAAAAATATATTTATGTTGTGGAAGCATTTGCAGATCAGGAATGAATAAGTATAGGTATCTTAACATCCAGTATTAATAGCATCCACACCACTGATCAAATTTCATCTGATTGGATAAAATTAACATTTATTACTTTACCAAAAAAGTCAATTGCCCCTCAGTGCGACAATTACCAAGTTATCACATGTACGAAGAAAACATTTTTGTGTATAATATACATAGCTATTTATACAAAAAATCCAACTAGATAATACACAATTCGGATTTAAAAGAATATTCGACACACGTGAATCTCCAACCTCTACTGGATCAAACTGCAGAAGTAAGAGTTGAGCAATCAACATCGAAAGCTGTATTAATAAAAAGAGGAGTGAGATAAGAAGGCATACCTTCGCCTGTCCTCTTTTACATCTATTCAGGAGCCATTTTCAAAAAAGCGCTAGGCACAATGAACGGAGGCATCACAGTGAATGGTATCAAGATTAACAACATTCGGTATAAGGATTACTGTAATTATGACAGATAGAATGACTGTCTTGCAGAGTATTACTGGTCACATTATTCAACATAGCGATCAACTTGGAGCATATGATGGATCTTTGTACGTATGTAACAAATCAAGAAATACTCAGGCGTATGAGAAAACAAAAAGTTAGTATTAACAATAATACAACAGAATATCGAGTGCAAGAAGCAGGGAAAAGTTCAACAGGTAAACGTCAAAATGCGAGGTTAAATGATCTCTTTGGATACTCATCAATAGATATCATTAGACTTTAGTATCTAGGACTATGTTAGCGGTTTGGATCGCCAAGCTTTGCCAGAAGACGGCGGCTTAAGAATAAAAATTTAAAGGCTTGCAGGACATTATGTATTCTAAGGGGCGGCAATTTGATCTTTTCCCCAGGGCGACGTAACTTTTAGAGCCGGTGCTGATGACAGGTTTTCTTAATTCCAATTTTCAGTATACAGGGTAAAAACCGAATTAAAAAAACCGGTACGATATTGATATCATTAGTTCGTAGCATATGTTTTTGATAGCAGGTTAGTTGATGTCCCAAGGAATAATAATTAGAATAGCCTATACTCGTTCCCGTATCTACTATAGTTGGAATTCCATACTGGTATACGGGACTTGTTAGGATTATAATTTCATACCTATGAGAAGTACTCACATTTGCATACATACTCCGCTGGGCAGGTTCAATATTTATGTGCCAACTCTAGCCAACATACACAGTTATTCGATATTTAAATGAAAAATCAATAAACTGATGAGAAAAAAATTATCATAATTTTAAGTTGCGCCTTTTCCCAAGAAAATGCTAGGTCGGCTTCTGGCTCTTTCCAGTCAATGAGATGGCTATTAGTCGAATCTTCGCATTGGGAATGTAATATTTACTTCAAAAAATTTCACGTCATTAGAAAAAAATCCAAGATAGATAATTTGAAGTGTATAAGAACTTTCAAAATACCTTTAGTATATCACAATCAGACTAACCTGGCTAATATAGTACGTTTAGCTCTAAATTATTTAAAATACCATTCTTCACAAACTACGTATCCGACAGTATCCATCTTGAACCCATATAAACTCAACATCATAAACTATTTACTTACGAAGGTTAATGTTTCAGTTGCAATTACGAAACAGTTATGTTTTTTGGAAAATATCCCCTTTTTACCAGTCTTCCAGCTTTTCTCGGAGAAAATTACTCCAATCACGACATATTCTCTCATTAGGAAGAATTTCTGATTCTTTATAAGTTTGTGCTTGACGTCATACAATCATCTTTATCACTTTTTAATTTAAACATAAAACGCTAGAAATACATATTTTTACGGGTTTTTATTATTTAAACAATTTACTTCTACGACTTTCCTGTTAAAATTTTATCAATTATTCTCTCTAAACTATTACTGAGTAATGGTATGAGCCGATTGCTGTTAAATTTTATGTCAAAAAGTACTTTTTTTTTGTTGTATGAACTGGTGTAATGACCTTATAGAAATCGAAGGGTATTAAAAACATGTACACTTCAGTTTTGCTAGACGTAAGTAAGGGAATTAAGTAGTTTTAAATCTTGTTACAATTTAAATATAATAAGTTATTTGCAATCCTATATCATTGTTTTGTCAATTAAGTACATTTCACTATAAGTCAATTTGTTAATCTTAATGTGTCACCAGACGTTTGGTACTTAACCCAAATCTCTTTCATTTGATAACTCTTTAAAATGTACAACATAATTTTTAAAATCTATATTATTTCAAATACTGTTTCTGATAAATTTAGGCAATAACACAATAATACATCTTTATTTTCGTTTACAATTTGACTTCAAATGCAGGTGTTCCATTTCCATAAAACACAAAATTTTTACATATAACTTTTTGAACACCCTGTACCGTCAGAATTATTATTAAATTATACCCACGTAGAATGAATGAACAAGAAGCATCACCTTGTGAGAAACTGTATCATACAAACTGGAATAAACCGACAAGGCCGTAGCCAGCTAGAGGGTTTGGGAGTTCAACTCCCTCTCGAAATTTTGGAATTTTGGGTTTCAAGTTTCAAGATTCAATTTTAACCAATTAATCATCCTTTTTTAAATAAATTTTATATTTATACAATTTTATATACCCTGGAAATACATGAACAAAATATAAATTTTGCAGTCCTAATCCATCACCAAGCAAAAAAATGGTCCAACTCCCCCAATTTTTTTCAGCTGTACGATTGCCCTCCGAGGTTTCGTTTTTCTGCTACTTTCTTCAATATATTTTTTTTCATATGTGCGCAATATTAGATTTTTCCACTTATAAGTTCTTAACATCACAATTATTTAAATGAAAAAAAGTATATCATCTTAGTTGGGCTCCACCGAAGTACTAGTCAAACGAAATTAGAGTACACATATTTTCAAACAGACTGCGTTTTGCAAATTAAGTAGAACCAGACATGTTAAGTTTATTACAAATTAGTACGATAACAGCTCAAAAGTGTTTTGAGTTATATCCGAAAAGGCATAGAATATTATTTAAAATTTTGGTAGAATATTAATATTAAAATATGAATAAAAAATAACATTATATGTTAAATTCAGGACCTTCGTCTTGGGCACATAAACTCGCTCGTCGATTTAAATTCGTGACATACTCTCTTACTCCATATAATTTCAAAATTCCAGAATTGTAGGGTAAATGTGCAAATCTTTGATCTAAATAGTCACAAACAGCTGTAGTATTATGTGGGGGCCCCTGTCATGCTGAAACCAGTACCTATTATAATTTGTAGAGGCGAGATATAAAGACCGACAGAAACAATATATACCATATATTATATTGTCTTACGTTCAAAATAATGACACCTCGCAGAGAGTACCAATTATAATTGACAAATACCACCTCATCAACATATTCTTCAAAATAAGTTCTCAAGAAATTAAGAAATATTTCACCATTAACTTTCTGGTATTTGATCATTATCTCATCCCTATTTGAGAGCCAGTTGCAAAACCACATTCTTCTATCCGAATCACCTAGATATATTTTCTGGGGAATGTGTATTTTGTATAATTTTAAACCACTTTCTTTAAACTCTCTCTAGACGTTAGTCTATGGCACACCCATGTCTGACAAAACTTGATAAGTTTATTTTGAAGGGTTAGAATTAAATTTTCAGGTTAACTTCACCTGTCAGAGATATTGAATACTCTCTTCGAGAGGACATTCTATTGTGGGAAGCGCAACTGATGAAGGTTCCCTGACCAGAAACAATATATTATTTATATATTGTCTTGCAAACAAAGAAATGACACCTGGCGTCTTCAAATTTAACGAAATATATCAAATACATAAAGAAGTGTTCGAGAGGACAATCAATTGTGGGAAGTGCAACTGATGAAGGTTCCCTAACCAGAAACAATTTTGTCTTGCATACAAAAGAATGACACCTCGAAGAGAGTAATCAAGATCTCTGACAGGTGAAGTTAACCTGAGACTTTCATCGTGACCTTCTAACCTAGGAATTACTGGTAACAGCAATTACATGGAACGGCTCCAGATTCGGAACCTCTATGTGCTAGTTTCCCCGAAAATCCTAAATGTCGGTCTTTACATCTCGCGTCTTCAAGTACTGTCATGTTTATAAAAGGGAATTCTTCGGTGGAGTGAAGGTACTAAGGTCATATTTCTTCTTATTTAAATATTTGTGTTTTTGAGAAAGCAAATTATAACAAGTTGTATATCAATGAAATCAGAAAGACATGCATAATTTTTCTGTAGAAAAATCGAATGTGGCATCCATAAGAAAAAAAAGTTTATTATGGTAGCCATAAAACGAAATGGACAATTAATAATTTTATTGTATAGCTGAAAAAAGGTGGCCAATGTTTTTGGTTTCTCGTTTCCTCCTCAAATAACACTACAAAAAAGTAAAAACGAATACATAAATTTTCGTATATCTTTGGAAGTATTCGGAAATTTTCAATTTATAAAAAACAGCACTTCTTCATGCAATGAATTACTCAATTTTGCCGCCATTAATCATTTTCGTACCTCCTGTAGTTTTCGAGATCCCAATGGTGAGGCTGAAATTTTAATTACGCTGCATACGCTTCTCTTTGTCTGTTTAACAATTACGAGTGTTCCAAATGTCAATAATTATTTCTTTTATTATTAAAAATACAATACTAGTACGATTTTATAACTTAAGGACAAGAAGAAGATGTTTTGTGCAATTGTGTTTATAAAAAATATTATTTAATTTCTGGATTTACAAGAGATAAAAAGTTTTTATTGGCAGATGATGCTGAAGCGTTTGCTGTGGCTGTAGCTGTAGCAGATCCTCTTCCTTCATTGTCTGCATTGGCGTTAGCTCTAGCAGATGCGTTTGCATTTGCAATTCCATCCCCGTCCCCAGAAGCGTTTGCATTGGCATTAGCATTGGCGTTGGCATCAGCTCCGCCAAAGTCTCCACTATTGGCATTAGCATTAGCATCAGCATGAGCCACTGCGTTAGCAACACCTCCTCCCCCTGGTACTTCTGGTCTAATTCTGAAAAAAAATGACTCATTAATATTTATTCCGTAAAATAGTCGGCAAAGACATAGAAGACTAATTATGGGCGTTGTCTTGAGAAAACTGGTATTTTCTTCAAGTTTCAATGAACTAAATAGAGCAAATAAATGTAGACCAACAATTAGTATAAGTTCCTACATAAAGACTGTAATATTTATGAAATAGGTATTTTAACACTATTTCAGTTCAGGGATCTAGTACTTTCAGCGCCCTCTAGAATTTAACTAACTTTCAAAAGTTTTGCACTCGTTGTATAAGATATATTATTAATATTTTAAAGAATTTTAAGTTTCAGTGTTCATCTTAACAAAAATACAATAAAAAATATTTTAAATAAATTTTATTTCAGTAATAATAAATGTATAATAATTAAATTAAAACAATTCTGGAAAAATAAATAAACCATTATAAATAAAATTTTCTCAAATATAACTAAACAAAGCAAAATAGTATTGGATATTGGAACCTCTGCTTCTTATAACTTCATCTACACGTCTGATCATCCCATTAATCAAGTTATTAATCATCTCTTGAGATAAATTTTCCCATTCCTCTGTAGCAGCAACAAACACTCGTTCTGTGTGGGTTAATTCTGATCAAGATGGTCAACATATGTTCAATAGGATTCATATCAGGTGACATCGGTGGTCAGTCCAATTTAGCGACATCTTGATTGCGCAGCTCTGCTTGAACCACTCTAGTCCGATGGAGCCTGACATTGTTCTCCATTAAAACAAACTGGTCACCTAATTCATTACGTAGACTACATAGAGGTATAATGATTGTATCTATGGCATTATTAAGGTTTCCGTTCCGCCACGGTTTTGGTGAGCTTTGGCCCACAGTAGACGGGCAGTTCAATAACGAGCAGTTAATATAGGGACCCTTAAAGGTCTCCTGGATCGCAAACCTAAGGCCAAAACTTTACTTCAAACTTTTCAATTCAAAATTATCAAAAGTGATAGACCTACTCCGACGAGCTGACAGGGCAATATACCGATCTTGACGTGGTGTGGTAACACGGCGTTGGGAACTTCGAGGTTGGCTTTGCACTTTACCCGTTACTTAGTACCGAATTGTCTTCCAAACGTTGTTTGTGGCGTATTCTTGATTACTTTTATGTTTTTTGGGGCAATAACACCAAAATCGAAATAAAACGACGTATATCGAAGGAAAACCAAACGTTTCAAAGTTTATTCTGACTTCGTTGTCAATGACCTTATATTTATTGATGTAAATTGTAAAATGAAAATTTGATTTATGATTGTGGTGTTATTGCCCAAAAAACATAAAAGTAACTTAGTACCGACTTATAATTCTGCTCACTGTGCTTCTCGCAATGTTCACTCTATTCGCGATCTGGTGACGAGACAAACGTTCTTGCCACAAAACAATAATTCAACTGTTATAAACTCGGACCACCCAAATCCCGGCATATCGCATTGTTACCAGTTTCCACCTACCAAACGGCGAACAGTAAATAACCCACATTTATGAATTTCAGATTCACTTAATATTTCAATAAAAAAACTATTTTCATATCTAAAATTGTACACTGTGGATAGTAAATAAGTTACTTTAATTGTATCCATTAGTATTTTATAATAAATATTACATTTTTTTAAAAAGAGGTTTGCAAGACTTGAAAGATTTTCTGAATGTTCTTGAGGTTTTGATTAAATTGATGAAACAAGTTGTGAAATTCTGGAACAGCATGGCTATATGCAGTTTTTTAGAATCAATTTATGACAATTTCTATATTTGAAGCCTTCTCAAAGGTTTAGGTAACAGTTCCAAATATTTGAGAGGCGTCGAAAGTAAACGCACAATGATTATTTAACAACGAATTAAAGTACGCAACATCCAATGTTGCATGCTCTGCGCAAATTATGGTGACAAATTTAGTAAAATAACACCAGTATAACGACCAGTATAAAGACTATACCAAGCTGTCTTTATGGGAGGACTGCTCTTTGAGAGCGTACGGTGGCCCACCTGAAGACTTCCTGGTCGCAACACCAGAGTCAATTGAATATATACGACACCTAGACTTAGACTTGTGATACGTAGTGCTACATTATTTATATTATTTATATATTTTATTTTAGGATTTTTAGACTTACATTGTATTCATGCTATAATGTCCATCTTTTAACTCTCACATATAATTTATTTTAACTGATTACTTTTTGTGTTATATGTAATAGCCTACTTGTGTGCCATACGCTAAATAAAATAAGAAATGACTAATGAGTGGACGATGTGAGATACTCTAACTCTCTGAACAGTCTCAAGTACATAATTGAGATACAAAAAGAAGCTCTTAAGAAATATTGTATAATATGAATAAGATCTAACCTACAAAGTTTACCACGTAAAACCCGCATATTTATAAATTAATTAATAGTAGATCAGAACAATGTGAACCTTTTCACATTTAAAACATGATTAATTGACATAAAATGGAACAGTTTTTATCGATGCATTAGTTTGTTAAAACCAAAGCCTCTTGGTTCATAGTAGCTGTCACATTCCAGTTTCCTTATTGATAAAGTAATCTTCTCATGTCCAATCTACCTTTGTGTGTATAATTTTAAGATTTTGTATGTTGATAGTATTATCCTTAATTACTATGCTAAAAATGAATGGGACCTTTCAACAAATTTGTTTAGAGCAGCTGTTGCAGCAGCCAATTTTACAATGGCAAAAAGTGTTTAGCAAAGAAATTTCGTGTGTGGAAACGTTGCAAACGTTAGGAAAGGCTTATGATGAATCACTTTTATCAAAAACTCAAGTCTACGATTGGTACAAGCGTTCAAAGACGGTCGAGCAGTGGTCGAAGATTTGCAAAAGTGAAAGACATTTCACTTTTGCATGAAAACCCATGTCATGAGAGTGTAAGAGAGATTACAAGATTAACATCAATTGTGAAACAGCTCGTTTGATTTTGATGGATCATTTGGGTATGCGCCGCGTAGCTCCTCGTCTTGTTCCAACTGTGCTGAATTTTCTCCAAAAAAAAAGCATCGTGAAGAAGTTTCGTTGGACATGCTGGATTGGTGTATATCTGATCCCACCTTCATGGAACGGATAATTACGACTGACGAGACGGGTCTACGAGTACACGTTAACGAGGCAGCAATCTTCGGAATGGACCGAAATGAACCGAGCTGAAACCCAAAAAATAATTTGGTCAAGTGCGAGTTGGACTCGCATACTTAGGGTTCCTTCAAGATTCTAATATTCCAGTTTCAGACCAGCAAGAAATTAGTGCATTTTCTTATATTTACACTTATATCTTTTAAAGGCAGCGTTTTAAATTTATAAAAAATATACACTTTGGTTTTCCACATATAGACTTTTTATTTTATCTGCTTCAGGATTCGCTTGATTTTTATCAGAATACATATGTATTTAATTTTCTAATTTGGCCCCCAAAAATTAACATTAGGGTTTTATTTTATTAATAAACTTTTAGAGAAGTCTTTTATAATCTATTGTCTGAGTTTTGAGCTCTGCAGATTGGAAGATAAAGGACAAAATAGGTCAAGTTTTAAATTATAAATTATTAAATCTGTTATTCAAATTATTAAAAAATAAAAATTAAATATTTTTCAAAATTTAAATAGTGTAGTTTCTGAAGTGGGAATTAAGTCGATGTTTAATATATTTTTTAATATCTTTTAAACGAATGATTTAAAAATATGATATATTTGTAATTGACATAATGAGCCTTTTATCTGATATATTACATGATGCGTTTGAAAATTAAATCTTTATTTTCCATTTAATTGAATAATTTGTCCTTAAAATTATTATGGGGTTTTTCTAATAATTTATTTTCTGTTTAATTCTATTATTTTGGAGCCCAATAATAGAATTAGGGATTTTTTCATATTCATCCAATAAACAAAAAAATTTAGGTCTTATAATTTGGGGAATAACGGGGGGAATGGGTAATTTTTTTTAAATATATTTTTAATATATTTTAAAACATTCATTAAAAAAAATAAAAAAATATATTTGTATTCGTCATAATGAGCCCTTTGATTTGATATATTACATGGCCCGTTAGAAACGATTATAATTTTTTAATTTCCATTTAATTCTATAATTTGCCACCCAAAATGAATATTAGGGGTTTCGCCTTATTTTTCCAGTAAATTTCAGGTGAGGGGCTATACTTCCATTTGTTTCAAAAATTTTCAACTTATGGTTTCGGAGAAAGGGGGGGGGATGGGTAAATTTTTTTATATTTTTGTTAATATCTTTTAATTAATTTATTTTAAAAATATGAAAAAATATATTTGTTTTCTTTATAATGAGCCCTTTCATTTGATATATAACATGATGGGTTAGAAACAATTTTATTTTATATTTTCCATTTAATTCTGTAATTTGCCCCCCAAAATTAAAAGTAAAGGTTTCTTCTTATTTTTCCAGTAAACTTCAGGTCAGAACCTATACCTCTATTTTTTTTTCAAAACTTTACGTTTTATAACTTTGGAGATAAGAGGGGGGGATGGGTAAATTTTGATATATTTTCGTTATCTTTTTAAATATATTTTTTTAAAATATAAAAAAATATATTTGTGTTCCTCAGAATGAGACCTTTCATTTGTTATATTACATGATACGTTTCAATTTTTTTTTATTTTTAAATTTTTATTTAAGTCTATAATTTGCCGTCCAAATTTAATATTAATGGTTTCTACTTATTTTCCTGTAAATTTCGGGCAACGTTCTATATTTCCTATTTTTTCAACATTTTAAGCTCAGTAGTTTCGGTGATCAGGGGGGAACGATCAATTTTTTTAGTTCCCCCCCCCCCCCGAAGTACCCCTAAAATCTAAATTTTTTTCTTTTACGATATGTACTCCTGATGGACCAAACTATACATTGATACCAAATTTCGACCTCTTTCGTACAGTAGTTTAGGAGAAAATTGCTGTGATGTGACAGCGGCAGAAATCCGGAGTGATATTATAAGGGTATCCGTATATTGTATATACGGAACCCTGAAAAGGTCCAAAAGTAGCTCAGAAATGAAAGTGTTGCTAATCGTTTTCTTCGATATTCGAAGCGTTTGTTCCAACGGGCCAGACAGTCAATAAGGCGTTTTATTTAAATGTTTTGAGGAGCTTACGCGAAAAAGTCCGTCGTAAACGATCGCAACTGTGGGCCTACAACTCGTGGATTTTGCACGACGACAATGCTCAATCACACCGAGTCACGATTCTGAATGCCACAAATACTATCGTTTTCGCCTAATTTGGCACCCTGTGACTTCTTGCTTTTCCCAAAGTTGAAATTGCCGCCTTGTGTGACCCGCTTTGAAACGAATGAAGCAACACAAGAAAAATCGCAGGGGCAGCTAAGAGCTATACCGGCCTGCGCCTATAAGGCCTGCTACGACGATTGGAAGAAGAGATTGCATATTTAAATCGGTTCAGGACGGTCTTATTTAAAAGGAAGCACAATAAATATTAATGACGAATAAAAACTTTGCGTCTTATTTACAATTTCCGTTATTGTATTGTATTGTATACAAATGGTCACTGTAGCGTCGGTAGTCTTTGCAAAATGTCAATTTACTTGTGCAGTCAACCTGTGAAAAGATAAGAAAACAGCCAGTGGTGTGGCAATATCATTAGTTGCTGTAGCTTCAAACAAGAAGGAAAAATGAAGTGCATGTGGATGATGGAATTGTATTTACTCTCAGTAATTGTAGAAGTATTTATTGCTCCCTTACTGCCCACATCGTCGATATTATTCTAAGCTTCCTTCCTTCGTCGTCCTCAATCTGATAGTATTTTGCGAGGTACTTGGTTCCTCCTAACCCAAGAGATACTTTATTTAGTCAAAATATCATCATGTTGGTTCTATTATATTATCTGTCCCAACAACACTTTTTTATCTGGCCAAGCTACTGTTCGTATCAGTGGCTTAGGTATAGGAGAGAAGAGGGGATATATCCTCTTATAGCAATCGTTATTTAACGAACTATTACAAAAGTTAAAAACTCAAAAAGTAAGGCAATTTCGCTACGCAATCGCAAATAAAATCAAAAGCATCATTTTTGCGAAGGAAGTCGCAATCGTTTAATTTTATCTTGGAATTATGTTTGATTACAAGTTGAGATATTATAAAAAAAATAAACAAAATTGATATATATTTTGAAACCTAGTTTTTAGTTGGAAAAGTTACAGAAATACTTATTATACAATTTTTTGGGCAATGGAATAAGTAGATGCTGTTTTTAATTCTAATTACTTCTATTTAATAAAGATTTTAGATCTTAATAAAATTGAAGATACCTTAATTTGTAATCAAAATTCTAAAACTAAAAAGTAACATAGAATGATTACTGTTTACGTTTTAGACCATGTAAATCTGCTTATGAAGAATAACTTTTTCTCTCAACATTATTGATAAAAAGAAATCGTTTGATTTATGAATACACACTGTATATACATATTAACTGACATTTATTTTGATTAATTCAATTTATTTACCATTTACCCCAAGATCCGAACTGTTAATACCTGCAACTCCATCAAAGCTGTCTGTATAAGAATGCCGTTAAAAAAGTTTTTCCCGAATTTCTAAAAAACGGTAAAACAATATGGGACCACTTTGGGATCACCCAGAAATAATTCAATTCTTTTTTAATTCATCCCATGTTCTTAACAGAAAATTTTCATATATTTTAAATACCAGCGACTTCACCAAAGTTTACTGTATAAAAAAGTCGGTAAAAAAGTTTCGATTTTCTAAGAAACAGTACAAGATATGTTATTGTATAAACTATGGGACCACTTCGGGATATCGTGGAACTAATTCAATTTCTTTTCAATTTGTTCCATGTTCCGAATAAAACCTTGTTCTATATTTTTAATACCGGCGACTCCACCAAGGCATAGTGTAATAGGTAAAAAAGTTTTCCCCAAATTCTAAGAAACGGTACAAGCTATGGGACCACTTCCGATTCCCCGGAACAGGATCCAGTATAAACGGTCGCAATTTCTTGAGCCGTTTGCGAGTAATCGCTGAACAAACATAAAAAAATCATAGATACCAACGAATTGAAAACCTCCTTCTTTTTGAAGTCGGTTAAAAAAATATAAACTTTCTTTCTTCAACTTATCCCTTTGTAGCCATGGTACGCTGTCAATACAGAACTAACCAGTATTGAGCAATATTGCCAACAGATGAAGCAATATTTACTAGATTGCACAATAAAAATCAATCAATCAATTTTTCGATATATTCTACAGACGCTAATATTATTGTACAATGTCAATTATTGTTCAATATACTGTTGTATATATTGACCATCTAGGGGCCGCATAATAAAAATAAATGTTACATAATAATAACGTTGAAATAAAATTTCATTAAATTTCTTTGACCCAAATTCAATCACAGCAATTATTGAGGCCACGAATCCCTAAATAATCAAAAAAAAAATGGTTGGCGTATGCATTGTTCGCTGATCTCAGTAACCATTACTAGCATTAACAATAAAATATAACAATATTGTATAGTCATTATTATTCTGTGCCATATAATTAATTCCCTATTTCCGCTATAACACCTTATAGTTGATTTGACGCAATTTATTAGTTAAATGAAGCATTGTATGTTCTTATGTGGCTCGTTAGTATAATCGTTAAACTGGAATTAGCGAATAAACAAAATCAGGGCCACAATTTTAACATTCATAGCGAAAGACGGGGTTAAGAGATTTCCATGACCATTTATGTTTACATCTCAGGAAGAGGGTAGAATTTACAGTTTTAAGCCTGCCGCTGCAAAAGGCGTAAAACCCTTAAAGAATAATATTACAAGTACAAAAAAAAGTTGATATTCAATTCATAGTGTCTTTTGACATGGAGTAGATATTTTTAATACAGAAAACCATGTCGACTCCAACCATTTTCTTGTATAATTTTCTGAAAAATGTAAAAATCTAAATTATCGATAAACATGCACTCTAGGAGAATTAAACTGTAAGGCCGAAAATTTGTAAAATTTAAGATTATTAAGTTTTGACGGTATGAAGTGAGGTAACAAAAAGTTTTATACCAGACGAAATTTAGCCCATCTAAAGAATTGCGAGGTGTTAATGACTTTAATCTTTAGGTCTTCCTTAGGTCAGTTAAGGTTCAGTATTTTTTTCTTTAGATACCTACAATTTAAAAAAATATATTTTGGACAATAAAAATTTTGCATTTTATCACCCACCCCATTCATTAGGAAACTGTGTTTTATCAGATTCTGATTCTTCACGGCTAGGTGAGTCCACCAGGTCATATTAATATTCATATCATTTTAAACTGTTTTAGTTATTAAGAAACCCAATGAACGAGAGCAAATATTTGCTAGTATATGTATCTAAATATAAACTTTTTTAAACGTTTTTTTTTTGTCATTGAATAAAGAATTATAATACTTTTGCACTGAACAGTCTTGTTTGTGTTCGTTAAAAGAATCCAATTAGGCTATTTTAATAATAATGACATATGTTTCATATTTCAGTTTCAGTAGGTAAAATGCTCGATAAATTATAATGACATTAACATCCACTTATCTGACTCACCTCTTTCTGGATTGTTATTGTCATTCATGACACTCGAGGTTAATATCTTGGCGAAAATATATTTAAATGTGTAAAATGTATAATGATACTAAAATATAGAACAAGAATTTATCAATAGTGCAGCGAAAAACTTCAAGTTTTCCTTGCGACATTCACATAAATTCACAATATGTCGCACAAAATATTCACTTCTTAGCTTGATATTCAAATGCATTTTTAAACATTTTAAAATTGAAGTACATCATACAAATTTTTAAAATGTATTCGAGCAAAATATCTCTCTTAATTGTGTAAATCCATGTTGAGCTAAATTGATTCTAACGTCTAGCATTGTGTATAAACATAACTTTCCAGTTTTTACTACAACAAAGTTATGATTTTTTTAAAGACATTTTTTATCGGTTTTTCTGAATTTTCTCAGCGAAACATCCTCCAATCAGGACTTGTAAACACTTATTTTGAAGGTTTTCCGATTCCTTACAACTTTTCCATTGACAGTATTACGATTCCATCATAAGTTTTCATAACACAAGAAAAAAACAAAAAAAAAACATACTTTTGTGGGTTTTATTATTTCAATAATTTACTTCGTCGAATTTGCTGCTAAAATCAGGTCAGTTATTGTCTTTTAACTAATACTAATGTGATGGCATAGGCGGTTTGCTGTTGAATTTTGTCACGTAAAAATCTCTCTTGACTGGTGTAACAGCTGATTTATCTGAACCTCAGTTTAGGTATGAAATCAAACAACAGTACAATTTTTTTATAATTAATTAATTAAACCTGAACTTACCTAACGAAGACCTATAGATTAAAGTCATTACGATTTAGTAATTTCTTAGGCGAGTCACAGGTCACAGAAGTTCCCAAAAAATCTTAAATAATAAAGGCCCTGTCAAGTTTGAAGAATTTGAAGTAGTCGACTTCAATATTTTATGTGGCGCTCCTAAGTCCGACTTTTTTTAGAAAAGTACATGTGCAAAAATGGGATTAGAGTGTTCTGACGTTTCAGTTATCCTATTAAAGTCATAGGGAAACCTAGGAAAAACCTAAATATTGATCTAAAGGAAACAAATTATTCTAAAAATGTAAAAAACTATATATTCGTCGTTACGAGCCACTCCATCTGATATATTTATGATGTGCTTAAAAATACATATTTTTTTAATTTTTGAATTTGGCCTACCAAATATATGGCTTTATTTCTTTTGTAAAGTTCAAGTGACAACCTTTATTCCTAACTTTTTTCGAAATTTCAGGTCTTTAAGCGGTAAAGGAGGAAATGGGTAAAAAAATTCGTAAATAATATACAGTGTGGAACAGCCAAATGGAATAAATTCGATAAAGAACACATCGATTTGTATTTTTAAATGCGCATTTCTTCAACAAAAAAATATAGATAGGGTGTCTCATGTGGCAGTGGCTAATACCAACTTTCTTATTTTAAACGCAAGCCCCTGTATATTATTAATTTTTTGGATTCTCCAGAAAATTCTAGACAAAATTCATGTACAATGTCCTACACCTATCTTCAACTGTTTCGGAAATATTAAGAGTTTTCAGATTTATTACAAAAATTAACATTAAAAAAGAAAATTATTTTATTTCACAAATTCGTTACATTACACTCAATATTTAATTTCTATTTAGCTCTTGATATTGAGATAGTAAGCAACAACCATTCCTGCGTTCCTTTTTACTGATTTGAAAAAAAAAACAGTTTTGTTTATTTTCGTCAAAACTCATAGCCTTAGCATCTTGTTGTCTCTCTGCATGACAGTGGTGATCAGTGTCAGTGCTATTGTACTATAACTGTACCTAATAATATCAGAAAAATGTTCCATTTAACAGAAATGCACAAAATAACCATTCTACTAATGATTGGTTATGGAGATAACAAAGAGACAGAAATGGAAATTTCTCGCTTATTTCACGAAAATTTTCCAAATTTGCCGCCTGTATCCCAAGAACCAATTAGCAAAATAAAAAACCAGTTTCGCGAGCTTGGTCATGTAAGACAGATAAAAAATGTAGCTGCCACATAATTCTGATCGAAAAGCAGCCCCACTGTTCCACGTTAGCCACACATCAATTTTTCGAGTATTAAAGGAAAGTAAAATGCAACCCTATAAAATGATGCCGACCCAGGAGCTGATGGAAGACGATTTCGATAGGAGAACTTATTTCTGTGAACAAATGATGGTAAGGTTAGATAACAATGTGATCCAATTAGAAGATGTTTTGTTTTCTGATGAGAGCACATTTACAGTTCACGGTCATGTTAATCGTCAAAATTGTCAGCAGAAATTGTTGGAAATCATATTGTGGGTCCCTTTTTCATTGATGGCAACTTGAATAGAGATAAATATTTAGAACTGCTCCAAAATAATGTCGTGCTAACTTTGACATACTTATATCCTGATCCAGTAAACCCACAAGTTCTTGCCAATACAATATGATTTCAGCAAGATGGAGCCCCGCCTCAATACGAAATCAATGTCCAGCAGTACCTGAACCAAATTTTTCCAAATCGGTGGATTGGGAAGCGCAGATCGATAGAATGGCCTGCACGATCTCCTGATTTGACGCCATTGGACTACTTTTTGTGGGGATATGTCAAACGTACTGTATACAAAACTAAACCTCTCAACTTAGACATTCCTATACCAGATTAGCATGTTGCCAAGATGTTTGCGACGAGCATTTTGAACATTTCCTACATTGACATTAATGTTTTTTTATATTATTAAGAAATCAATTACTTATTAGGTTTTTAGTATAATGTAGCGAATTAGTAAAATAAATTTTCTTGTTTCAATGTTAATTTTTTTAATAAATCTGAAAACACTTTATATTTCCGAAACAATGAAGATAGATGTAGGACATTGTGCAAGAATTATGTCTCGAAAAAACAAATAATATACGGGGGCTTGCATTTAAAATGAGAAAGTTTGGTGTTGGCCACTGTCATATGACACACCCTATATGTATTTTTTTTGTTGAAAAAAATGCGCATTTAAAAATACAAATCGGCGTGTCCAAGCGTTTTTCCCAATTCGCTATCGAATTTATTCCATTTGGCTGTTCCACACTGTATTTGTATTCCTCATAATAAAATGTGTCATCTGATGTATTACATAATGCGTTTGAGACTTTGTAATTTATTAAATTATTTATTTATTACATTAGGCACACAATTAAATTTACCAATCCTCCCCTGTACAATCTCTTAAAAATAGAGGTTTTTCAGGTCGTTTTGGCGATAACTGATATTGGGTTTTTGTTGTTGTCTTCCTGCCTTAGAAAATAATCGTTTTAAGGTATTGACAAATATTTTTGTACCAACTTATATAATTTTGGGAAAACAACTTTCATATATTTCCATGATCTCAAAGAATCTACGGAAAGTGGTGAATCTTATGCAAATATTTAGTGGCTTATTTTCTGTTTGCTTTTTTGTTTCGTTTTTATGTATTCGTCAAGTTCTTATGGTGACTCCAGAGAGAAAAATTGCTATCAGGTTCTCCACCGATATAATATTAGCAGTGGTAGTAACAAATCATCTCAGTAAAGAAATTGCCTTTACACAGACGCTAGCACCCTGATAGAGGATATTCTTGAAATGATATGAGAAAATATTACTCCGAACGATTTAGTAAACATTCATGCAAAATGAGGAATAGACAATATGTTTGTAGAAATTGGTTCTAGACAATATATCTATTAAATGTATCTATGTCCACCTTGTTGACATGTTGTGGAAACTTTGTGCAAAACAAATATATCATTATACCTTCTTTAGTATAGGTTCTAGAAAAAAATAATAAAAGTTTTTAGAAGGAAATTTTCTACAAGACAAGGACAAAGACAAGGACATTAGTCCTTAAATAAATGAACACAAAAATGATATAAAAAATGACAAATAGAAAAGTGTAAAAATTTGTGAATATGCCTGGAACCTTGATCATAAAATACAGATAGAAAATTCAACCATATTACACAAAGAGGACGATACAAACCGAAAGCTGAAATTGCTGATTGTACCGCTAGTACTTCGTAGAATTCAGCCGTTCCTAATTTTTTTTTCTAGGTTTTCCCTTATTTCTTTGATCTTATTTTTGGGGAATGCATTATAACAAAGTACCTCTTTCAAATACTTCCAATATGAAGGAAGCTTTGCTATTTCCCCTGATCTTTAGAATTTTTTAGTGCTCCCTTGTATATATCAAATTAGCACTACATTATCTTAGTTACATCAGTTTTATTTTCAGACATTTAATGTCAAATTGTGAATGCGAAATTTGTCTAGGCCAAATTAACCTTCAATTTCTTTCTTGTTGTGATAATTTTTACAGACACTGAAAACAGGGTCTGATTTACACCCTGAAACGTTTGGGGTATTTGAAACATATACACACTTTCCAGCAATTGTGGTGTTATTCGAATAAAATCAGAAAAATACAAACTAGAGATGCCACAACTGTCTATTAGAAAAGAACGAAAATACCATAAAACAAATGTAGTCAATGATACTAAAAGATTTCTAAGAAGTAAAGCAAGGGACAATTGGATCAGTAGATAATAAACGTAACAACGTTTGAGCAAAGTACGAAAAAAAAAATCCTGCAGATTACAGAGAGAATGAAACTACACGAATACGTATTGAGAAACACTTTACTTAATTTTTCAATTTGAAAACACTGTAAATAACATTTTTACTGTCATCGGATTTTACAACGTACACAAATACGATTAGTAGAGTACATAGCACATCATGGTCTTGTCGATTACATCGATTAGTGAGGCGTTTCGGTAGTGCGAATCTGTATATTGTTGACCACTCTTCCGATATTTGGCACTGATTATTAAATTGAACCGAGATATTGAAACAGCTGATTTTTAATTTACACGATTTTCAATATCAATAAAATGAATAAAAGAATTTTCGTTAAGATCATCTTGTCCAGTTATATAATGAACTAGCGGACCCGACAGACGTTGTCCTGTCCCATGTAAACTTTTAAAAATTAGCTGTAACAATATAATGTGAACGCCATCTATCAGACGTAACTGGAACTAAAGCACACTCTTGAATATCTGACACAGCGACTACAGCGCAGTCTGCCGGATCCTATGTATGTTGTGCTAACATCAACAACAATTTTTAAATAAATAATTTAACTAAAAAAACAGTAGTTGACCGTATTGTGAATCTAAACCATCCTCAAACCCCCTGGAATACACACAAAAAATTTCATCAAAATCGGTCCAGCCATTTAGGAGGAGTTCAATGACTAACACACGTACAGAAGATATATATATATATATATATATATATATATATATATATATATATACAAAGATGTTCAATTTATAATATAACCGACTTCAGTTTTTTTTAATCTATTTGTTTTACAATTTTGATTATAATATTATATATTATGAAAAATAAATACTTCTAAGCAAAATTCGTTTTTGCTGACAAACCTCGTTGAAAAAGTATGCGTTTCCAACCATGCAAATATTTTTATGAAGAATAACTTTTTCTCTAAATAATATTCATAAGAACGTTTTCCGTTTGAATTGAACTTATGAGGACGCAGTGTATATAGTAACCAACTGAGAACCTCCACCTTGAAGTTGACATTTATTTCGATTTATTACCAATCAACATTCAATTTATTACAATCTTCAATAATACAGCTCCATTGGATGCAGTTTTCAATTCTAATAATTTGTCGTCCAGTACCTACTCTTCTCCGATTTTGGATATTATCAAATTACACTTGGCAATATCACTCATAACAGTAGTTGGATTTCTGTTCGTGCGGTAAGTGAGTTCTCGAAATGCAAAACCCGCCTTCCGTAAACCAATAATTCGACCTCTTTCAAATTCAGTTAGCTAGCGATACATTCGGCGTACAGGTAATCTAGACATTTAAAAATTACTAAATACCGATTTTGGATCCCATTAAACAATTTGTGTTTTAGTAAATTTAAAATAGTAAATTTAAAAGATTCCAAAAATTACTACAAAATTATTTGATAAAAAATAGTTTACATGAAACAACATTCACCAAATTTTATCATTTACTCCTTACTATAGCATTTATGTTTTTGCCAAAACAATATTAAATCTAAACGTCTCCTTCTGGGTGTTGCGATTTCTTTGACAGTGAGTATATTAAGCATAAATCTAATAAACTATTACAAACATTAAATTTTGCCGTTTATAACATTCCAATATTTTATAAGCTTGTACTATAGTTTCGGATAATGTCCATTAAAATAACTAACTTGATACTCTTCGGTTAAAAACAGTAAAAGCAACACGTATATTCCCGTTCGCTTACTTAAGCGAGCAAATTCATTAGTAAATTTCTGTAAACAGAACTTCAAATATTGATACAATTATTGATCTATGTAAAACTTCTATATTTAAACTAAGAGATTATAAACTTGGTAGCAGTAAGAATCCGTACTGATTACGGTTTTCCTTCAACTTAGCTAACAATTAGCTTACCCTGGTTGAACAGGTGGAAAGTTGACTCCACCGTTGGGATTATTTTGGTTCCAATTATTGTTACATTGTTCTCCAGAATTAAATGGCCGAAGTTGTCCTGGCGGTGAACCAGGAGGTCCTAATGGTGTACCAGGTGGTCCTGGTGGAGGTCCAGGTGGTCCAGGAGAGCCAGGAGGTGATCCAAAGAGTCGACTATAGAATCCTGAAATGATTGTATTCAGTATAATTTTATACTGATATTCTAATTTTATTTGGTATGCATTAATATACAATAGAATAAACAAATGTGCCAAGTACATTCAATTATGTATGAAATGTGTAGCACCTTCTCAATAACTTAGCTTCCAGACAAACTGAAAGAAAACTCATTTGAATAGGGATGAAACTAGTGGCAATTGTCGCCCTTGACAACGGTGCATAGTATTGCTTAGAATATGTAATTTAATGTAAAAAATAAATAAAATTCTTCAGTAATTTCTATATTTATCCAACGTGTTTATTAAAATCTTTCACATTAACACTCATGTGCAGATACCATTAGCGATGATAAGGATCTCTCTATATTGGAATCTGTGAAATTGTGTAGTTAAATAATAATAAATTTCCGACTGTATTTTATACAAATGGCAATATTTCATCATTATCTGACATAATATCATATTTTCCACCATCCTTTTTTAGCATCTTCACTAATTATATCCATGTTCTTTCGTACGGTTAGTGATATTTACGAAAGTCTACAGACGTCGCTAATTGTTATGAGTTTAATTAGTCTATAGCTCAAAATTGAGGGTATTGTTACGAAATATACCTAAGCCGACCCTGTTTCATTTCAGTACGACACCGCTCGCTTCTAGGATAAAAAATGTTCTCCAAATGGCTCGGCTGCTGTGGAGTTGATGATTGATTTTACGAAAATTTTCGATGCTGCTTTTAAAAGGAAGCAGCCCAAGATCGCAAGTTAGTTAGACAGCGACGACTAGCGTATATTATAATGTTATTGTTAATCAGCTGTCCTGTATAATTTGATGTAAATAAAAATTCTACAAGAGTGAAAGTGAATATTAGTATTATAATTTTAAATTGAACCCACGGACTATATAACAAATTTGGTGATCAGAAGTGCATGATTAAGTGCAGTTTAAATCGTAATTCGATTTATGGAAACCCGTAGCATGGAAAAAATGGACGAAACTACCAAAAAAATAGTCAAGCAGGTTATGGAGGGACTAGACGAATAAATAGCACAGATTCTAGAAAAACGTGACAAGAAGGAGAAACAACATCAAGAAGAAATTCAACAAAGGTTAGTTAAATCTTATGATGATAAACTTAAAGTTGAGTTAGGAAATCTTGTCACTAATATCGATGAAAAACGTAAAATAGAATTAGTAAATCTTGTCACTACGATGAAAAGCGAACAACAAAATCTGGTTTCCACGATGAAAAGCGAACAACATAACTTAATTGAAAGATTATTCTCGAAATTTGAAAAAAAAAACAAGATCACATTGAATTAAAAGGACACGAAATTGAAGAGAAAAGACAACTGCAACTTGAACAATTAATGCAAATAGTATCGCAAGTTAATAAAACAGTTAATGACAGAATGCAAATAGTTGAGTCAGATATAAAAGAGATAAATGGTGACATTAAGACCCTAAAAAATACCATGGACACTCTTGAAACAAAAGTAGATGACCTAGATTCCATCTAAAGCCAGGTAAAAGTTGAAATCAGTTCAATTCAAAACACCCACATTTGATGGCAGTTCATCTTGGCCCATGTAAAACGGCAATTTGAGGCCGTGGCTACAGCTAATGGATGGGATAATCAAGAAAAATCTACTTCTCTGATAATTTCGTTAAGAGGTCCGGCCCTAGAACTCCTCCAAAGCATTCCAGTCGATGAACAAGGCAATTTCGACGAGATAAAAAAAAGCAGTCCACGATCGCAACTTAGTTAGACAGCGACGACAAGCGTATATTGTAATGTTATTGTGAATCAGCCGTTCTGTATAATTTGATATAAATAAAAGTTCTAGAAAAGTGTAAGTGAATATTAGTTTTATAATTTTAAATTGAACCCACGGACTATATAACAGTATTTTATGACACATCATTTAACTGATGTTATACTTTATTAACTTTATTACTTTATTGCATTATCAGTAGTTTTCGGTCTGACAATTATTGGAATTATTGGAATCTTCTACCAGCCAACACTAAAAACTCGTCAAGTCTCCCCCTGACAAAATTAAGAGTCAACGACCTCATGGTTACGAAATCTGAAAGAATGGTTTCAGTGCACAGTACTGTATGAATTGTTTAGAACAGCCGTGTCTAAAGTACCTAAGAATAGCTATGACGATGACCAAACTCCGTTGAGAATAGAGCATCTGAATTAGAATAAGACGAAGAAAAACTTCAGTAATACCGAAGAAAAACATAAAAGTTGTAAAATATAAAATCGTTCATCCTGTCGAAATATTTAGATAGTGGGCAAATTACATTGGAAATAGAGGGTGTTTTTACATTAATGCTACGATTTTGAAAGGTGACTTTCAGCTAAAATTAAAAACGTCTTTCGTATAAAAAGGTAAAGGTTTTAGTAGTCTATGTATGTTTGTATTATTAATATACGCAAGCGGGTGAGACAAGGATGTATACTCTCACCCCGGCTGTTTATCGCATTCGGCGAATGCATTATAAGACGAACTCTAGACGACTTTGAGGGAGGAGTGTCAATTGATGGTAAAAGACTAACAAACTTACGTTAAGCAAACAATATAACATTACTGGGGCGAGAAGCGGTAGAAATGAAGATAATATTAGATAAAGTGACGAGAGAAAGTTTTAAGTTGGGCCTCCAACTAAATCTGGGCAAGACTAAAATTATGGTAATAGATAGAGGTGAAATCCTTCCATGACCGGTCATCCCAAATATGATGTAGATGAATTTTTTCCCTGAGATCCTCTCTAAATAACCAAGAAGGGTGCGAAAAATACATTAAAAGACGAACGGGAATGGCACGAGGAGCCATGAGCAACCTCATAAGACTATGGAAACGTCTTGACATTAAAAGAAACTCGAAGATCATGTTAGTCAAATCTCTCATATTCTCGTGTTCCTGTAAAGAGCGGAGTCCCGGACGATGAAAACAACAAACATACGAAAAATAGATGCGTTTGAAATGTGGTGCTGGCGACATATGTTATGGATTTCATGGACCGAGAAACGCACCAATACATCTATATTAAAGGAACTGAAGGTCAAAGACAGATTGTCCACAAAGGGAAAGGTGGAAGGTAAACGACTGAGAAGCAAGTTACCTGTTAAATGGATAGACCAAGTAAAAAAAATCACAAATACCCCACTACAAACCCCACTAACTCAAATAATAGACCGACAAACATGGAAAACTAAAGTAAATAGATGTGCCTGACTCCACGAAGTCACAATTTCACAGACATAACAATACGACTAAGAAGAAGAAGTATGTTTGTATCTATATATGATCCACCGTAACGCCTAAAGTACTCATCCAATTTTGATAAATGAGGTGTCAAAAATAATATAACGAATGTTACATAAAAAAATGAGGGTCTCCAATATTTTTTTTTGCTATGGTATCGAGTGGAATATCAGATTAAAGGGGATAAAATTCTCAGGTCACAAATATAAATATAGTACAGATTAAATATATAAAATGCACCAAGTGAGGGAAAAACAAGATTACTATTTTAGAATCTCAATTATAAATTACACTAATAGGGTACAATATGGTAAAAATTCTCAGCAAAAAAATAGCTATTCGTATGAGTCGTGTCCGTAAATTCTTCCAAAATTTCATAACCAAAAATAATAAACCATCAAACACAATATTTTTTCCTTTTACGGTTACATTGGGAAATAACACCACATTAAAGAGAAAAAAGACTGTATATTGCAAAAAATCCAAACGTTACGAAGTCTTAATCTGCCTTCGTTGTCAATGTTAAAATCGGAATAACATATAAACTTGAAATTAAAAACATTTTACGCGATCAGCTTCGTAAAACTATACAAACACAGAATAACATTTCTGTTGCATGATTCTGAATGCCTTTGTCACTCTGATTTCAGATATTATTAACTTTTTTGTTGCTGTTTAGTTTTAAAAATATGAAGTAGAAGCATTTTTACTAAAAAGAGAATTTTTGAGGTACGAATTTCTACTGATAGCAATTGACTTAAAAATTTCCTTGCATGATTCAACATGCAGACAATATTCTACATGTTCCAACAATAATCAGCCATCATAATTACATTCCAGGGGCCCTGGTATCTCTCCTCCATAGTGTCAATATCCTAATAAAATTGTTCTCCTTGTTCTTTGCTTACCGAGTAAGTTTTTCAGAAAATCTAAGCAGACAGTATAGTTTAGTATTCACATAGATTGCGTTCAACGTGCTAAAAGTGCAGCATTAGTTGCTCAATAAATTTTCATCAAGCAGATGAACTTCTCCTATGCGTTTTTCTCATGATATTTAGCTTAGAGACCAGCTTTTCTTAGTCTTTTGGCCAGCTTTTGCTTTGTTGTCTCATAGGCATAAGAAAGAGAGAGGGATATTTGATATAACAACTCTATTTGCCTAAAAAGAAATTGGACACTCAAAATCCAGTTGTGTGTTCCTGTACTTCAGTTTCGCCATACCTAACGTTATTCTTTGACTATGTTCTAATGTGCAACAGGCAAAGATCCTACATTTTTACCATTAAACAAGAGTACACATTTAAGACTATGTTTTGATGCTTCTATAAATAAACGCCATTCAATTGATTCATAGCATTGCAATCCCATAGCAGCCATTAGATCAGATATATCATTGCTGAACACAAAATCATTCTCTTCAGTAGAGAAAGTTAGTAAATTATTTTCCTACTGCGGCGATAGCATGTTTCTACGTGTACCTTTTGTCAACAGATTCCTTTCTTATAACATGTGAGCTAGAAATTGCGATCCAGTTTTAGAGAATCCAAAATCTCTAACTAAATCATAAAGCCAGTTTGAGTAGTCTGGGTTCTTCTGAATAATTAAAAACACCCTCTTCACTATCGTCTGTGTCGTCACTGTGGCTAATCTGTTGAGTAGGCTCGATATTGTGAGCTTGTCGGCGCTTCATACTCGTACCAATGTGTGAGATGAATTCAGCACAAGTGTAACGCTGGATTCTAAACTACGACAAATGAGCATGATGATTTAATGGTTCATATCAGAACATTAAATTTAGATATGTATTTAGATTAGGGCTTGTCTTATTTGGTCATAAACGCAGACTCAACACATTTCGGACACAATAAAATGGGTATACATGGATTGGGGTTTGAGTCTAACGGAACACCAAAGTAGTTCGCTTGTTTTACAAAGTCTACGACTTTCAAATAATAATAATAATATGTACATTTCATTCAACATATATTCAGCACAAATTACTCAAAAGGTATATGAACTGTTTCCGCAGGTCCTTTCTGACCATCAGAGAACTATATATGAACAGAAAACATTACAATACTTGCATTACTGACATTAATTGTGGACTTGTAAGTCAATTTCAATTTTAAACACTTGAGCTGTTAAATAAAATCTGAGATCAGATTGGAAATCAGCGATGTCAAATTAGCTAAATACAGTTATCAGATTTTGTTGTGCGGTGTTATTAGTTTGATACACTTAAATAGTAACAGTTTATAACGTCACTCTCAAAAAACAAAGGAATGAAACAAAGGGTTTAAAAACTGTATCCGAACTACGGAAAAATAACTATAATTAAAGTAAAGAAATTCAAAAACCTTTAGCTCAACTAAGGTTAAATAAAATAAACTAATAAGTAAGAAACAAGTTCCTACCATCGTCATTGAGAAAGACAAATCTTTTGATATGTTGGATATCCCTGTTTATTTAGTTCTATCGAAGTCTTCTGGTAGTTTCACAATAATAACGTTATAATTTAATTCAAATGTCGTTGTCGTACGTTATCAAGTACAAAAAGCACATGTTCTAATTCGATACACTCATAAAAACAATGGAGATGCCGACAATCAAGGATAAAATATACGCACAGTTTACGGCATTTATTATATTATAGCGTTATTAATGTGAAACTGTCAGAAAACTTCACTAGAACTAAATTAACAAAAATATATAACATGTCAAAAGCCTTGTCTTACATTATAAGAGAAGATAGCAGTAAGCACCTAACTTGATACTTAGTTTTTAGTTAATTTTATTTATCCCTAGACTGGTTAAGGGTTTTTGACCTCTATTCTTTAATTATAGTTATCCTGCAGCGGTCGGGTTACAATTTTTAAACCACTTTTTTTATTTGTACCTACAAACCACTTTCCCTTCATTCAAGCGATGCTGTAGTTCAGTGGGGTTAAATGGTTGATACTTCTGTTAGTATGAATTTTTTGCCATTGTTTTATTTCTAGATATTTTTGCTTTTTTTGACCCCATTTTAACTTGAACAATTTGGGATTGGAGATAATAGAAAAGATAATAAAAAAATATATGAAGTATGTATATTTCTTTTTTTAATTTCTCTGTGTAAACAGTTTGAACACAATCTTTCATGAGCGAAATTTATATATCACGTCTAGTGTGAGAGAGCTTCAAAAAATCTTGAAAAATACAGAATTTAGTTATTTAATGCAGTCTGACATTTTAACTTGGATTTTAAAACTGAGATTTTTGACCTTTGATGACCCGTTTGTCCTCCTAAAGTAATAATTTATAAACTTTTCTGGAAGCTTCAGTGATAAAAAAATCATATTATTCTATTAAATCTTTACAGAAAGTTGTGTGGTTTGATTTTCGTGTCAAGAAAGCCCAATATTACCACACTGCTTCAGAAAAATATTGTTCTACAAACCGGACTATACCTGCTTTCTCTGGTAGACTAAACCTGACTATACCTGCTTTCTCTCGTTAAAATTGCCCTTACTAGATTTTGATTTTCAATTATTTACCTTATCTATTTTTCAGAAATCCTTGTGAGAATAGAAAACCCATGTGAGCAAAGATCTTTGCAACTCAGTCATTCAAAAATTAGTTTGGTTAAAAAGAGACCAACTATTTGATGTAAAACAAAAACCGTGCAATTAATATTACATATCTTGAAACATACTGATGCAAGCAATATAATACGGCATATCAGAAAATATGTGACAAAATTAATAATATAAATCTACTACTAGATAAAATATCCCATGTAAATTAGGTATGTGAATTTTTAGATAACCTTTGTTTATTTATTAATTATGATGAAACCGTTTTGTCATTTTTATTTATTTTTGAGATGATGTACTAGAATATAGTATTATCAAATAAAAAATTATATTTATTTTATTTTAAAAAATCATAGCAACAAATAATAAATAAATAAAATGTAAAGAACTGTATACATATACAGTGTGGAACAGCCAAATGGAATAAATTCGATAATGAAAAAAGGAAGGCTTGTAGGGAAACGCTTTGACACATCGATTTGTATTTTTAAATGCACATTTTTTCAAACAAAAAAAATTGTATAGGGTGTGTCATGTGACAGTGGCTAATACCAACTTTCTTACTTTTAATGCAATTCCCTGTATATTATTCATTTTTTTTTGATTCTCCGGAAAATTCTAGACATAATTCATGTTATACAATGTCCTACACCTATCTTTAACTCTTCCGAAAATATTAAATGTTCTCAGATTTATTAGAAAAATTAACATTCAAAATAAAATTATTTTATTTCACAAATTCGCTACATTACACTCGATACTTATTTCCCATTTAGCTATTGATATTGAGTTAGTAAGCAAAAACAATTCCTGCTTTCCTTTTTACTGATTTGATAAAAAAAAAACAGTTTTGTTTATTTTCGTCAAAACTCTTAGCCTTAGCAACTTGTTGTCTGCCTACATGACAGTGGTGATCAGTGTCAGTGCTATTGTCGGTTGAATTTCGTTAACTGTACGAAATAATATCAAAAATGGTTAATTTAACAGAAATGTACAAATTAATCATTCTACAAATGATCGGTTATAGAGATAACACAAGGACACAAATGGATGTTTATCGCTTATTTCACGAAAATTTTCCAAATTTGCCAAAGAACAATTAGCAAAATAGAAAAGCAGTTTCGCGAGCTTGGTCATGTAAGATATATAAAAAAAGTAGCTGCTAATGCACTAAGTGATAATCCGAAATTGGAGTTTCAAGAAAGCAGCTCCACTGTTCAACGTTAGCCACACATCATTTTTTCGAGTATTAAAGAAAAGTAAAATGCATGCCTATAAAATGATGCCGACTCAGGAGCTCATGGAAGACGATCTAGATAGGAGAACGTATTTCTGTGAAGAAATGATGGAAAGGTTAGATAATAATGTGATCCAATTAGGAGATGTTTTGTTTTCTGATGAGAGCACATTTACACTTCACGGTCATGTTAATCGTTATTGCCGTTATTAGTCTAATGAGAATCCTTACTGGATGACAGAGAAACATTGCTGGAAATCATATCGTAGGTCCCTTTTTCATTGATGGCAACTTGAAAGGAGATAAATATTTAGAACAGCTCCAGAATAATTTCATGCCCACTTTGACAAACTTATATCCTGATCCAGTAAACCCACAAGTTACTGTCAATACAATATGGGTTTAAGCAAATCGTTGGATTGGGAGGCGCAGATCATTAAAATGATCAGCACGATCTCCTGATTTGGCTGCTTTTTATGGGGATATGTCAAAAGTACTGTATACAAAACTAAATACCCTCAACTTCGATGACCTAAAAAGACGAATTACGCTTGCGATTAGATCAGTTACGCCTGAGATGTTGAGTAACGTTAGAAGACATTTCTACACCAGATTAGCATGTTGCCAAGACGTTCGCGGCGAGCATTTCGAACATTTCCTACATTGACATTAATGTTTTTTTATATTATTAAGAAATAAATCACTTATTAGGTTTTTAGTGTAATGTAGCGAATCTTTGAAATAAAATAAATTTCTTTATTTAATGTTAATTTTTGTTATAAATCTCAAAACACTTAATATTTCCGAAACAGTTGAAGATAGATGTAGGACATTGTACATGAATTATGTGTAGACAATAAGAAAGTTGGTATTGTCCACTGTTACATGACACACCCTATATATTTTTTTTCTACAAAAAATGCCTATTTAAAAATACAAATCGAAGTGTTCATGCGTTTTTCCCAACACGTTCTCCTTTTTATTCGTTATAGAATTTATTATTATAAACTCAACACATGGTGGCATAGCTGTATATAAACTTTATATTTGTCAATGTATCTATCATTTACCTCTAATTTCATATTTAAATTATAATAATAATTGAATTAATTTTTTTGTAATGCTTGATGCAAATGTTAATTATGTTACAAATATCCAATAAATACTATTTAATCCTAAGATGACTTGTTTATTTTTTTGTTTTAATTCGACCACATATACCTAGAGGTTACACTAAATTGTTTGCTGGATCATTTTATTGTTTAAAATTATAGAGGGCCCGAAAACTCAACGGTTGAACCCCACATTTTCAAACTTGAACTATGTCCTCTGAGTTTGAATTCCACCCAGATTTACGGATGTTAATTTGTAAGCGAATGCGTGCGAATGCGATTTTAAAAATTATATAACACTTATAAAAGGTAAGTATGGCAAAGTGATAAAACATTAGAGAGTGAGAGAGTTTAAAATTGTATTTTAATTTTATCCTGATATTAGCTAAATACTTCTGAGGAGTTATTGCTTTAACGCTTGTACATCTGTTCGAATTAGAAAATATCAAGGAAAATATTATGTTGTAACAAGTCTTTCAGTTTCAGTATATAGATATTGTCTAGATTCAAGTTTCTGTTGCAATGTTCAGTGCCTTTAATTAAATTTTCAATAAACGTCACTCCATTTGTAGAACTTACTTCCTTTAACACCACATTTATAACAATCTGCAGACACGTATTAATGTATTTATATGACTATAGAGTAGAAAATACTGTAATATTTGGGCCAACTATTTTATTGTTATATTATTTTATAGAACCCTAATTTTCGATATTAAATTGAATTTTTTTATTGTTATTATTGAGAAATTTTTACGCTATATCTTGCTTTACTTCCAAACACATAATAAAAGTTTATTAAAAATTAAAATGTTAATAATTTTTTTTTCATCAGGTAGTCTATTGTACGGCTTAAACATGTATTTTTTTGAATTATTACAAACCGTAATATCTGAATTTATTGGTTAACTGATCTACAAATCTCACGTGGAATATGTCCGGCTTAATCACGTGTTGTAACGAATTCTGCTATATTATAATTACTAAAATAAATAAATGTTTTCATTGAATATAGTAATTTTTATGCCATTTGCATTTCAATAATTTTTTTCTTCTGTAAAATAAGTTTTCGTGTGTAACAGGTAAATTAAACTTTTGAAAAGATTTCTAATTATTTTTAGGCATTATTATTAGCTCAAGTTGGTTCACTAGAGGTGCAGTCTAACATTGGTGAAATACTGTAGTGATAAAAAGATATTTGATTTACCTTCGAAGGATATTGGGACAGAACACACAATTGGCACTAATATCACTAAACTTAAAATAAATGACTTCATGATCCCTAAATGAATTCTAAACTAATTATGAATAATTCTCAAAGTTTATAAAACTTATATATATGCTTTTCGTGGGGATCTACTAGATATGTTTTTTGTTTAACTACCGTACGGAAATCACGTCGCTACTAAAATTCTGATGAATATATTTGACATCATTTAACACTTCAAAAATACATACATCACTGGTTGGTGCAAAACAAATATTGGGAGTAATCAATAGGTAATTGATTTACATCAGTCAAGGATTTAAACATGTCTATATTTATTCAAATCTGCGAAATGTATGCTTTTTCAATGTCAATGGCCATTGACGAGAGGAAGTTCCCACAAGTGCAATTTGCAACGCTGCTCTGTTTTCATTTGGGTGACATGGCAAAAACAAATCGCTTCTTAGAAATATCGGTTCATGGCGGAAATGTCCCATTTACTGTTCTGAAGGGAAAAATTTTATGTGATAGCACGAAAACGCTCTAAGAAGTATGATTCTCAAGTGAAGTTTGGAAGTAATGTTTAACTTAAACTTAATATTATCGCAAAATGAATTCCGACATCCAGGAGTTTCAAGATAATCTAGCTCACAAAAATTCGTAGGTTTACTAAAACCTGTCAAAGAAATTACGATACTAACTTGCGTTCAATGGATTGAAAAATCTCGAAAAGCTAGTAACTTAAACTTAGTAAACTATAAGCGTGAGTTGTTGGTAGAACAGGATAGCTACTGCAAATCTTGACTTTACTTTACCTGTTTACCAAAATTCCAAGACCAAACACTTTGCTAATAAGGCTTTTCATTTGTAGACGTGAGATGTAATACTGAGATCTAGGATTTTCGGGGAAACTAGCACACAGAGGTTCCGAATCTGGAGCCGTTCCGTGTAATTGCTGTTCTCCCGTAACACCTAGGTTAGAATGTCACGATAAAATTTTCAGGTTATTTCACCTGTCAGAGATATTGAATATTATCTTCGAGGTGCAATTCTATTGTGCGAAGCGCAACTGATGAAAGTTCCCGACCAGAAACAATATATATTATCTTGTGTGCAAAAGAATGACACCTCGAACAGAGTATTCAATATCTCTGACAGGTAAAATAACCTGAAAATTTTATCGTGACATTGAAGACGTTGGCTATTCCTCTGCACATCCGGAGATCTCGAGCCACACAATGAGCCAGGGCATATTGTATGGGCACCTCAAACAGGTCTCAGGGTTCCTCTCTCGTTACGTCGTGCTGCACTTTCTGCCCATTAGAGTACAGTGCCATAAACTGCTCGAAGGTCATCTCGACATCAGGTGGTTTGATGCTGCGGACTTGGGCTTGGTCAACTTCGCTGTCATGACTTCCGGCATAAGGGGCTAACCTGTTGAAATGTAGGCCCTTTGGTTTTCCTCGAGGCAGCTTCCTTATTCTGTAGACAACATGGTTGATCTTCTTTACAATTTGGTAAGGCCCCTCCCAAGATGTTTGTAGTTTGGGAGAATATCCACGACGACGTTGCGGGTTATACAACCAAACAAGAACATCAGCTTGGAATTCCCCGCCCTCGGCTCTGATGTCATAGGCTTCCTTCATCCGGGCACTGGCATTCTTGATATTTAACCGGACTCAATGGTGTATGTCATCCATCTTTCGACGTAACTGGCTGACATAGTCTTCATCTGCAGTCTCTTCTCCTGGGGGACATCCAAACTTCAAATCGCATGGTAATCGTAACTCTCGTCCTATAATAACGCTTGCCGGGGTCTGACCCGTGGACTCGTGCACAGATGAACGATATGCCATTAGAAACAAGTGGTCCCAGTCTCTTTGATGGTCGGAGACTACTTTTGACAAATGGCGGTTAATAGTCCTATTCATTCGTTCTACCATCCCATCTGATTGAGGGTGTAATGCTGTCGTCCGTGTTTTATTGATCTTCAGAAGTTTGCAGACATCTTGGAAAAGAGTAGACTTGAAATTTCTACCTTGGTCTGAGTGCAACTCCAAGGGAACACCAAAACGACTGATCCATTCCTTGACAAGGACATCAGCAACGGTCAAGGCTTCTTGATTCGGCAAGGCATACGCTTCGGCCCATTTACTAAAATAGTCCCCATCACCACAATGTATTTATTTCCAGAGTCGGATTCAGGAAATGGACCGGCAACATCAATGGCTACTCTTTCGAATGGACTGCCCACGTTATATTGCTTCATTGGAGCTTTTGGTCACTTCTGAGGCCCATTACTTGCTGCACAAACCGTACATTTCCGGCACCACTCCTTAACGTCTACTTAGCAGTTTAGCCAATAGAAGCGTTCTCGCAACTTCCCCAAGGTTTTGGTCACTCCCAGATGTCCTCCGGTTGTACCGTCATGTAGTTCTCCCAAAACCTCTGGTCTCCTACGATCTGCTTTCTGTCCTTGCCTTCCTTTGGGGTTTCCAGGACGCGCTTCAGAAGTCCATTCTCCAGGATGAGAGAGTTCCACTGAGCCCAGTACGACTTTATGCTTAGTGAATATCGGGAATTCTCTTGCCACGTAGGTTTGCGGTCTTCTTCTTTCCACCGGATAATTTCTTTCAAATCTGGATCTAATTTCTGGTCTTTTTGGATCTCCGCAGATTGCCAATGGTCATCGATGGCGGTAGTTCTGCAGAGAACAGCCCCTTTTTCTTCTGCTCGCTGACAATGTTTGCAATCGTCAGGGCATGGTCTACTCGATAGGGCATCCGCATTCTTATGGCTTGTTCCAGCTCGGTGTTCAATCTCGAAGTCGAATTCTTGCAATGGCTCAATCCACGTGGCCACTTGTCCGTCGGGGTTTTTAAACTGCAAGAGCCACTTCAGTGCTGCATGATCAGTCCTCAGGAAAAATCTTTTACCATAGAGGTACTGGTAGAAATATTCTACCCCCTTTACCACAGCCAAGAGTTCCCATCTGGGAAATGATAACTTAAGACGGGGGCACTCGTCAATGCTCTTTTCAGTGTCTCGAATGATCGTTGGCATTCCTCGCCCCACTGGTGCTGCACCTTCCCTTCTGTTAGTCTAGTAAGTGGCTTGGCGATATTGGCAAGTCCGGCTACGTACTGACGATAGTACGTGCATAACCCCAGGAAAGTTCTTAACTGGTGGATATCTTTAGGTATCGGCCATTCATGGACAGCTTTGACTTTCTGTTTATCAACAGCTACTCCTTCTGCAGAAACCACATGTCCAAGATATTGCACCCCTTCTTGGAACAGCTGACACTTCTTCGGGCTTAACTTTAATCCGGAACTTCGAAGTCGCCGAAACACCTCCTCCAGGTTATTCACGTGGTCTTCAAATGATCTTCCAACCACGATAATGTCGTCAAGATACACCAGGCATGTTTTCCATGAAAGTCCTTTTACCACTATTTCCATCTATCTTTCAAAAGTTGCTGGAGCATTATTACACAACCCAAACGGCATTACCGTGAATTGGTAAAGTCCTGAGCCGATGGTAAAAGCAGTCTTTTCCCGGTCTTCCTTAGCTAGTTCCACCTGCCAATAACCGCTCTTCAAATCCAGGGTGGAAAACATCTTCGATCCAGTCAATGTATCTAGGGTATCGTCTATTCTTGGTAGGGGATAGCTATCTTTCTTCGTTGCGTTTAGTTGCCGATAGTCCACGCAAAATCGAGTGGAACCGTCTTTCTTTTTTACCAAGACAACTGGTGAAGCCCAAGGGCTATTGGATGGTTCAATAACACCTTCTTCCTCCATTTCGTGGACTATCCTATCTGCTTCTTTTCTTTTGGCTAGGGGTAGTCTTCTCGCCGACTGTCGAATAGGCTGAGCCTCTTCGGTATTAATTTTATGTTTCACCAGATCGGTTCGTCCTCTTTTGCCGTTCCCTACATCGAAGATATCCTGGTACTTTCTAACAATGTCCCTCAATTTTGCTTTCTGGTTTAGTTTCAAATTCTTCGATGAATCTTATGAGTCTTTCCAGTTCCTCAGATAATTTATCTGGTGGTATTTCTGCATGCTGTGTGCTTCTGACTACAGAGGAAACTGTCCAAAGTTGTTCCTTTCTTTAACGCCACCGAGTAATGATTCAGGTTCATTACTCTTACTGGCACAATCTCGTTGTCACGAAACGAGTCTTCCCCAGTGCGATTCCTCTGCCTACATTTCCGTCGTTAAGTTCAGGATCATACATCATTACTATACCAGTTTCAGCTTTCCCATCTAAGCAAGCATCTATAATGATTTCAGCTCTTTCCGGAACATTTACATCCTCTGCTAAGATGGCTCGAAGCATTATGTCATCTTTTCCACTTCTTCGTCATTCTCTCGCAGAATTCCATCTTTGAAGTTTAACTGGAATCCCTTGGAGCTCATGACATCCATTCCAATAATTACTTTGTCTTCGATGTCTGCCACTAATGCCCGATGGACTTTCGCTGCTTCTCCTGTCGCTGTTCGCAGTTGCCATTTTGTTGGTTTTATCATTATCTCTAAAACAATGCTGGGCCTTATTACTGTTTTCGACGCACCAGTATCCAGCAGCATTGTAAATTACTTCCTATTAATAAGGCCATCTACAAAGACACTGTTAACTACAGATCGACGATGGTCCCTTTACATTGGCCTTCTTTAATTCCCCCGGCGAGGAAGTCTGGACTCCGTTGCTCTCCTTGCAACGACTCTGGACATGTCCTATCTTACGACACTTCCGACATCTAACTGGTCTTTTTTTGGTAAGGACTTCTTCTATTATCTTTCTTACAGAGGCTTCATCGTTTCCGCCATCTTCGGATTCTCCGTCAACGATTCGGACTCTGGCTTGACCTCTGCAGGTATTTTTGGCAGCCCCGAATTCTAGCGCTCGAGCAAGTGCATCCACTAATTGAGTCGGTGGAGCTAGTGTTAAAGCTTGTCTGGCTTCGTTGTCCCGCAGTCCATCCAAAAACGCTTGTACTGCTAACCTTTCTATCACATTTTCCGGTGTGGCTGGATAGGCAAGGCGAACCAGACGGGCAATGTCAGCTTCAAACTCTTGTAGGGATTAATTTGATCTTTGGTGGCGGTTTTTTAATTGGGAGTGGTAGACGTGCTCTAAATGTGCTCTAGAATTTTCTTGTAATCTTTTTACTAATTTTTCTTCTACGGATTCAGAATTTTCATGTAATGTTTGTAGCTTATCTTCTAGGGTCATAGAATTTTCTAGCAATTTATCTTCTAAGGACTCTTTCATGATTTTAGAATTATCTTGTAAGGTTTGTAGTTTATCTTCTAAGGCCTCTTTCAAGTTTTTAGAATTTACTTCCATTTGTTTTAATAGCATGCTCATGTCCCCAGTACCAGAAATCTCAAACAAATATCTATCGGGATCATTACCTTCATTTATTAGAGCATCTCGTAGCCGTTGTACTAATTCACTTTTCTTTCCACGAATTTCTAAATTCCTTTCCTCAAGTTCTTTTTTTAAGTCCGTCACTTTCAATTGGTCCAAACTCGCGTTTTTAAACATTTTCAGTCTATTTATTTTCCACTTCTAAACTTCTACAAATGCACCTACACCTGTCACCACTGTAGTGTTTTTATTTTCACACTTGGGTTCAGATCTTGGATTTATTTAAAAACACAGTACAACTCACTCTAATTTATTTCCACTACTTTTAAACAATTTATATTCACAGAAACTACTATTTACATTTAATCTTAACTGTACAATACGACGGTCAAAAACTGAATGCCTCCTATCGCCAGCTGTTCATATTTATATATTTATCCCGGAATTGTCTGGCACGTCCACGAACCATCGGGAAACTCTTTCATGTTCTGGAAGCTTTAAGGGAATTCCGAGTAACGGCAGCGGTCCGCCTGTTGAGAGACAAACATTTCGGATTCCCAGAATTGATCGGAATAATGTCCCTTGGTTGATGGCCGATTGCACCAGCTGTCGGATGAATTCTCGTAACAGTATGTTCCGAACATGTAACTATTTTATGCCTCCGTCATATTTTCCTAGCATTTTTATACCTAGACATTTCAAGTTTTCAATATGAAAAAATTAGCACGGTAGGCAATTTTTGGATGAGTAAGATCTCATGATTTCGCATGTTACTCTGATGCATATAATATGAATTGGTGGTGTAAAATTATAATTATACAGAGTCTTTCAAAATATGTTAGATGGTCCATAAGAGTTGCTATGCAGGATATGGTTAAAATATAGCGTCAAATGGAATTATAGTATAGTTAGAAAAAAAGCGAGAAAAAATAATTTTATAGGGTACCCCATAAGCAGTTGGAAATTAACGATAGCGGAGTAAAAGTATTCTTATGCAGGGTCGCTAAAAAATATTAATAGAATGTTATACATATAGTGTAGCTTATTAGCATTTGCATTTACAGGGTGATTGCAATATAGGATGTACTGGAATTATAATATTGTATTTGTATGTTCGAACATGTAACTATTTTATGCCTTCGTCATATTTTCCTATCATTACATTTTTATAGCTAGACATTTCAAGTTTTCAAGGTGAAAAAATTTGACATTATAGGCAATTTTTGGATGAATAAGATATCATGATTTTACATGTTAATTTGATGCATATAATATGAATTGATGGTGTAAAATTATAATTATACAGGGTTAATATGTTAGATGATCCATAAGAGTTGCTATGCAGGATGGTTAATATATAGCGTCAAATGGAATTATAGTATGGCTAGAAAAAAGCGAGAAAAAATAATTGTGTAGGGTACCCCATAAGCAGTTGGAAATTAATGATAGCTGACATACAAGACGGAGTAAAAGTTTTGTTATGCAGGTCGCTAAAAAAATGTTTTACCTATACATATGTACGTATAGGGTAGCTTATTAGCATTTGCACTTATAGGATGGTTGCAATATAGGATGTACTGGAGTAATAATTACACATGGTGGTTCAAAAAAAATTACAATAGGTGGCCATAAACAAATGCATATACAGGGTAGTTAAATCATATGGTGGTGTGAAATTATAGTTATACAGTGTGATTTAAAATATATTACATTAGGTAGCCTGTAAAAGTTGCATATATAGGGTGGAGCGGAATTATAGTTATACAAAGTGTTTACAAAAATGTTACAATATAAATGAAAGAATTTGGAAAAAAAAGTGTTTGTAGAACGGCCAAAAGCGCTCGCATATACAGGGTTGTTAGAATATGGAATCGAGTGGAATTGTAGCATGATTAAAAAAATTATAGAAAAAAAAATTGGATGGGTTTTTCATAAGAAGTTGCACATATAGGGTGGTTGAAATATAGCAAGGAGGGAGTAACACCATGTAAATATGAAATGCAGGAAAAAAATATTATGTTAGGGGAGTTTAAATTAGTTTACATGGCATATGTCCGATTATTTGGATATACATATGTACGTTAATGATAAAACCTTGAATTTACGAGTGAAGCTCGGTCACCCAGGTACTATCCATTTGAAGCATCTAGTAATTCTACATAGAGGACATTTAAAATTCAAATCGGTTACATAAGTTTTTCTAGAAGAACTTCTTTTTTGTAATCAAGTAATAGGTATAAATGTAACAAAATAATAAGAAAAAATCAAAGCAAATGTTCAAATTGGCCACCATTTACTAGTGGACAATGACAATGCGATTTTTAAATTCGTTTTTAAAGTTATTAACACTTGAGGAGTGATTAGTCTGATTTCTTCCATTATTCTTAACTTTAAAATTTCAATACTAATTGGTCGGTTGCCTTTTGATTTCGGATAGCCATACAAAAAGAAATGGAGGCCATTTAATCGGCGCTCTCCTACCAATCCATTTGTTTGGGAAAATTATATCTAAATAATTTCGGAGATTTGTGAATAATGTGGCGGTGCACCGTTCTGCTGAAACTATAGAATATCAGGGAAGCCGAGATGCTCTGCATTTGGAAAGACTCCTGCAATTGCCGGTATTATGTTTTGTTGTATTAGTTCCCAATAATTCCCACCATTTAGTGCACCTTCAATAAAAAAGCGGACCTATGACTGCAGTGCCGATAATCCCTTCTATGGGCGTTGTGTATGTGCTTCCATCATCCAGTGTGGGTTTTCAGGTACAACATATCTACAGTTCTGCCTTTTGACAGAACCATTTAAACAAAAAGTTCTTTCGTCTGAGAAAATATACGACCTGAAAATTGCAGATCGTTATGGCATCGCACCATGCTTGTTTCACAGAATTCAACTCTTCGGTCAAAATCATCTTCGTTAAGTTCTTTTACCAAAGAAACTTTGCGTAAATGCCATTTGTTCTGCTTTAGGGATTTTAAAATCGAAGACTGACTTCTTCCTTACTGCATTGCTATCTGACGACTTGATAAGAAATAATTTTCTTCTACTGTTAATAAAACATCCAATTGTTTTTCTTGATATTGCTGGACGACCTGATTTAGACTCATCTCTTACATGACCAAACTTCCTAAATTTGGCCTGTACCTTACTTATGGTTGATCTTGTAATAAATCGATCAGAGTACTTATAGTTAAATAATTCCCAAACTTGTTCTTGTGTGCGAGTCCTATCTCCATAACCGGTATAAATTAAAATGTCAATACGTTGGGTTTCATTTATTGGGAAAAAAATCGAAGTAAAATCAAGCAAAATATCGATCTTTAACAAAACATGCAAGGCAAAGAAAAGAACTATTTTTTCAAAAAAAAAACAACGCTACTGCCGTGATAACCAATGAATTTAAAAATCGCATTGCTCATTTTCCGCTAAATGGTGACAAATTTGAACACTTGCTCTGATTTTCTCTTATTCTTTGGTAGTGCATACCTGTCTCGATTACTCAGAGTGCTTACCCGATCCACTTGGTAAAAAAGGAAAAAAGAAGGAAATATTATCCATACCCAAAAAATATAGTTTGAAAGATTAAAAAACAGCAAAGTGCACTAATAAATAATTTTTAACTATTAAATTTTGTTCAACAAGATGGAAAGTCCACTAGTTCATGTAATAAAATGATTATTTATAACTTAAAAAAAAGAACCAAGTGATACAAATTGACTTGATGTAACTGCACTATTTCATTGGCAGCTATTTATAAAAGTAGAGTTATGAAAATTTACTAAAGTCGCTTTTTTAAAGTAAAATGGATTTGTTTACCAATCACTTTATACTCATTTTAAAGTTATTAAATATCAGTTATTTGTATAGAGTTAGTAGCTTTTCTATCGCTATTCTTAAAGTTATTTTTTAGTTCAGTTTGCTATTGAAGCGTTTTAACTATAACTTATTATTTACATTTTAGTTCAGTAGGTAATATGAAAAAAATGAAATATATTTTTTTTACTTTTCGGAATATTCAAACAAAAAAAGAAGTAATGTTTTTAATGTTATTGGCGATCCTCTACAAATTGGTAAAAATTTTATTATATTCTTGATGATTTAATTGAATTTGCAATAAACAATTAATTATTAACAACGTCGAATGTTAACAGTTTTAACGTAATTTTCTTTAGCTGGGAGCTAAATTATTTAAAAATTTGCACACTTATTGAAACCGATAGCATTATATGAATATTTGATAATTTAAAATTAAAAATAATCTTTAGTTTTTGTTTATCAAATTATCATATATTACCATTGGTTTCAAATTTTCATATAATTTAGCACCAAAAAATACATTAAAACTGTGTTCACAAAAATAAACATTCGATGGTTGTTTATAATTAATTGTTTATTCAAAATTCAAATAAATCATTAAAAATATAATACAATTTTTAATAACTTATAGTGAATGGGCAATAACCAATTTTAAAAACACTACTTCCTTTTAATGTTTTGTTTGAATAATCCGAAAAGTAAAAAATATTATAGAGTTCTATTTTTTTCCATACTAATTTGTAACAACAAAAATAATTTAATTAAAATGCGTCTTTAAATAATAAAATAAATGATTAGGAATCGATTTTTCTGCTACAAATCATTATATTTATCTATGACAAAAAAACAAAAAGAAATATTTGATAATGCCATAAATATTGCATTTGTTCATAATGCATTTTTTGAACAATTAGATTAAGAAATAAATATTTTATTTATAAAGTGAAACAATAGAAATATTCAATTTAGTTGTATTTTTATATGCCTCTTTCAAATTCTTTGAAGAATGGATTCCAGTGGTGGAAAAAATTTTACTTCCTGGGATGACAATTAGAGTTTTATGTAAATGGCAAACTGTAAAAATTACTTGATTAACAAACGTAATTAAAAATATTTTCTTGAATTACTGTTAATATTCATATTTAACAAACTATAACATACGACGGAATGATGCCATATAAACTATAATCAAAATTATAAATATTTATTGTTTATTACAGGAGTTGGGACTGTCTTGGAAAATTGATTAAAATTGCGATGTTTGCAACAATTTATTAGAAATTCGCCAAGAACGAAATCATTTTTCTTTTTGTTACTAAATCGTTTTTACCTCTTGAAAAGTTTTTGAGCGTCCATTGAATGTTATTAAAAAAATCTATGTGCAATTGCCAATCAAATAATAGCTGAACCACAAAACCAGAATATATTTCACTGAAATAATGATCATTTATTACAACAGAATAATAAATTTTGGTGACACCTAATTTGAATCTTGTAAATTATTGCTACATGTAATTAACACATATTGTACCACAAAAAATGGCCATTATCAATTGATCATGGTAAAAACTACTTTATGAAAGGTCAGTATTTTGAACGGACGAGTGGTTTGACGTTTTTATATATGATGTACACCAAGAAAAAAGTTTTGCCTATTGAATTATGGTGTACTGATCTTTATTTCAAATGTTATTCCAAACAATATTTTATACAGAGTAAAGGAAGACTTATTCCAACTTAGGACAACATCTATTTGTTAAGGCGCAGTCAATGGATGGAATAGCCAAGAAAAGGATAGCTCTCCAGTATTCTCTGTAAGAGGTCCAGCATTAGAAATTCACTTAAAATCTCCAGTGGATGAACAAGGCAACTTCAAGAAAATAATTTCAATTTTGATAAAGTTCAACTGAGTAGGAAAACGCAGAAATCTGGTAAAAGTCTACAAGAATTTGAAGCAGATATTAGACGTTTAATATATCTGTCCTAACCAGATCTACCAGAGGGCACTAAAGACCAATTGGCCATACCGAGTTTCATAAATAGCATTAGAGATGTTGGAGTTCAAATAAAACGAACACTGAAGTCATGCTGTAGAAGTAGAGACTGTCAAGCCAAAAATAATACCACTTTCCATCAGTTAGAAAGACCAGAGTCATACCTTCAGGCATTGTTGTCTAAGGTAAACAAGCTACTTGAACTCTCACAACAAACTGGAACCAGAGGAGTATGCTATTGTTGAGGACGTACAGCGCATTTCCAAAGTGGCACCAACGTAAAGCTAACAGACTGATCATCATGGGCAGCTAGAACGAAAGCCTGGGAACTGCGTCGGATTGTTGGAACCTGGACAATTAGCTAATAATTACTTCGCTGGACGGGCTATATGAAAAACTGATGGGACATATCTCATTGAGTATTGAATATATCAAACACTGACATTCGGGTTGCCATTGGTGAAGAAGTAGCTTGTTTCGAACTAATAGAGACCATCATCAGTTGCGAAGAATCTTACAAGGCAACAGCGAAGGAGACCGGTCCCAGTACAGAATACATCGACCATTGGACATACTTTACACGAGATGAACAACAGAGCAATAAGATGGTACTACAAGTCGTACAAACGTCATCCAACACGGAATAGATGGTGAACCTATGAAGTTTTTGAATCTCAGTAAAAAAGAGATCTTGCACTGGGATCAAGAATAGCGGCATTACGACGACTGAAAACGAATTCATGCTCCGTTCTACCCTTTCCTACACAGCTTGACTAGTTCGTCTTAGAAACTGACGTCAGCAACATTAGTTTAGATGCTGTCCTTTTCCAAGACCAAAATCACGAGTAGAGCGTGATCGAATACTAGAAAAGAGGCTTCTGGAAACCAGAAAAGAATCACTGTGACCACCCCATTCAGTAGTAGTTGTACGAATATATCTTAATAAAACATATGGTGCTCGTTAGATTGCACGAGGAGGTCCTGCTGGCTGGCCATATTGCTCACCTGAATTAAGTCTCTTGGGACATTTGAAGGAACGCCTGTTCATACAAAATAAGAATTAAAGCAATGACTGTACGAATGTTAATAAAGAATTAAAGAAATTAGAAATTTCTGTAAGCGAGAGCAAAAAACCTTACATTGTAATCTACATGCCTGCAATAAAAGATCCTTTTGATTATGATTTTTGTTGTTAATTATATAGAAGTTTATTTTATATTAATGGCTGCAAAAATAAGTGTTCATGAACAAACGTTGTCAATTTTCTCCAAATCGGCTTGATTTATCAAAAATCTTGTTAGGTAACTCCCCAACGCTTGAAATCGCTATCGACGATAACACGCGACATCAGGCCATATACATCTGCAGTGTATAGCTGACGTATGCCATAGAGATCAGCGTGGACTACCAGCAACATGGCGTCTAAGAGCTGAGTGACACTGAATCTTTGTCAAATACTTCTTCGGTGGTAACTAAATACACTAATTGAAAAATGAAATGGGTACTTTTGTTGCATTGATTTTCGACACGTTTTCTTAAAAGTAATTTATAAAAATATATACAAATATATTTTTTTAACCTCGGTCAGAATTGATTCTTTCATCTTTCACAAATTCTTCATCTTAGTTTGAATACTCTCACTCCGTTTTATCTGAACTATCTATAAACAGTAAAGTAAGTGTATTCATTAAAGAATTAAATCAAAAATGCAATAATAAAATGAATGTTTAAGTTGACATGCAGTTACATTTTCAACATTTTCATTGACAATAGATTATGGCATACACTCTCCATCAAAACAATAGAACTCTTAAACTATTTGGATTTCTGTCCCGTCTTAATGAACTTAGGAAACGAAAATATGCGTTACGCCATAAATTTGTAATATACGGAGCCCTGTATATCCTATTCTGCTTTCCAGGAAGGCGAAAATGTAGGTTCACAACTTTTTACCAGTTTATTAAAAGGTTCATTTTTGTCATTACATGTCGCACAAAATTTAAGAAATCTTGCACCGGAAACCAGTTTGTCTCAACTCAAGGTGTAAACCTGACAGGTAGAAAATTATAATTATAATTATCTAGCTTTTTGGTAATCATTAATTTCAGTTTTGACGAGACAGATTATCCTTAAGTATTTTTGGTCACCGAAATCCGATTTTGAAATAAAAATAAGGCCTCACGCAGTGTTTTTTAATAAATTCAACAAACCCTTTAAGGGCCTTTAAACATTTAAATGCGATAACATCTTTTCAAGCAATTTTAAAGTTTTCAGGGCCGTATAGGGGTCTGAAGTTATTTTAAAATTATGTAATACAATGATTTTCGATCTATTTTGAAATTATGAACTCAAATCTGTCAGTTTGATAGTTTATTGCTTGGTTTTTATTTTATTTTCAAAAAAAAACGTAAAATGGGGTTTTTGCATTTATTTCAAAAACATTGCATTTCATTATTGCAAATTTGGATTTTGCGACGAAAAATACCTAAAAATATATGTGTCGCGTCAAAAGTACAGACAACTTTTTTATGGGCCTGTAATTTTTAATAGCAAAAACATAAAAAATAGGTTTGCAAGCCTGCCTGGATATTAAATCCGATAAAATATTGTGGCTTTTGTATTTTTCAACTCCTTCAATATTAAATTATAATTTTATAAATGTGGGGGTGGGCGAACTTCCGCAACCTTTCAGTCATGAGTTCACTGTGTATTTAATCATCAAATTAAAAATATTTGAAAAAGTTTCAAAATGTCTCAAATACTTGCTCTAAAATGTCACTCAGCTCTCCTAATATTTTGTGAAAGTCAATCTCCAGTTGTGCGTTAGCGCATGTTTCTAGAATCACTCTCTATTTTGTACTTTCTAACGCATATAGTACATGTACGCAAACAATTATAGGGAGAAAGCGGAACACATTTATCACTTGACATTAAACAAACCTGTAAATAATTATTTTAATTAACAATGGGTCCCGGAATTAACACACTTTAATAATTTTTAATTATTTATTTTCCTTATTACGGTATCAACAAGCTTAACATTTATTGCAACATTTAGAATTCGATTAGCCGTTTTAAATATTAATTGAAAGGAATAGCATATCGAAGCATGCTTTCGTATAATTTCACTGAAATTAAATATCTCAACAATGTGAAAATTTCAGACACAGATTGAAGATATAGGCCACACGCAGTTATTTTAAGAGGCAAAAAATGTCAACACTGAAACCCACATTTTTAATGTAATTATTGTCTTCAAACTGCATCTTAAATATTTGACATCCAACAACGTATCTGCAGTCTTTAAATACCTTACTATAAATATTTTAAGAAGCCGGGGTTATAGTACTTATAAATTAAAAATATAAAAAATATAATTGATCTATTGAGAAGGCTTTGTAAAGGGAATATTCTAAAAATTGCTTCAACTTTAATCAGTTGGGTCGTCATACATTGCAGCATTTAACAATAACTCGAATATTTTATCAGAATGAATTCATCAACTGTCAGTCACTGACAAGGTTAATTCGACGTGAAACTTTCACGGAAGTTATGCTCGGTCAATATAACAAAGAAGGTCGGAATGAACAGTAATAAAATACACTTAATTTACAATCAATAGAGCGAAATTGAAGGCATTTTGAGGACTTAAAATTTAGCAGCATTTCACTTATGCCATGAGTTATAGTTCTAAATTGACATTATTTTAACAGCCTTCACTGAAATAGTTGTATAGAATTCGAAACCCTTTAAAATGAGCGTTTATAAGTCTTGATTTGAGCATTTTTTACCAAGGAGCTAAAGAATCTAATAAAAAGTGGATTTTTTCAGAAACTTTATTATAATAAAACTGCCACATTATTAATCGTCCGATCCAGATATACATACATTAAATACACAACGGCCAGCGGAGCAATGACAGTGGCTGCCGATATACCTGAGAAGTTGTTTTTATCGTGTCTTTCAAAATATCTCTGAATCGAATTATCGAGGTTAATATTTAAATTCCATTTGTACTAATACCACTTAACCGACAATGTCGGATTTTAATCAAATTAATACCAGTTCTTACTGTAACAGATTTTTTTTTGAAAACAAATCCACTTTTTTATTCTGGGTGAAAAATTCTGCGAAAAGGATTTATACACGCTCATTTGGAAAATTTTCTGAGTTTCCACAATTTTACCTTTGACGTTTTTTACTATAGCTTCAAACTTTTCATAATATAAACAAAAAACAAAAAAAAATACAGTTTTTTATTGTCTAAATGATATACTTCTATGAGTTTGCTGTTAAAATCAGTTATTGCCTGTAAAACATTATTTAAGTAATAGCATATGAGGTTTACTGTTAAATTTTAGGTATTTAAAAATATTTGCCCACTGGTTTATAATTCATCAACTAGTTTATGTTTAAAGTTCTTTAAATTCATTAGAAATGTTTAATTTTGTTTTTATTTATATGTAAAGATTTTTAGTCGGTTCAATTGAGTAGTATTTGGACAAAAGCAATTATCTCAAAACGGAAACCTTAATTTATGACAAATAACCTCAATGTACGAATTTATGCTTAGTGGCCATAGCTGGTCAAAACTTATAGGCACACCACTAAATCGATAGTTGGAATAACTCTAAATAATATTTTTATAAAATATACTGTTTAGACTCCACTGTGTTGATTCAAAGGTAATTCTTACATTTATTTACATTTATTTACTTCACGAAGACATCAAGGCCCATAAAACGAAAACATCCACTATAAAAAATAACGTTTTAAACATTTTAAAGCCTACGTATACTAAACTTTGATGAATATGATGGAAAATCATGCTTTACTCTAAATTCTGTTTCTCAAAAATTTGTAAAATGTATTATAGTCGTATATAAACAAAATGAAAGCTTTTCTCTATTTTACATCATAAGAGCCAAAGATATGTCATCACACCATAAAGCATTGTCTTTTCATACTGAATTAATATCGTCATTTATTTTAAAATGTTTGTTGCCGACTTTATCAGCAAAAACTCTAAGGCAATAAATATAGAGTATTTGAAGTAAATATTTTTACTGAAAACGTTTTATTTGAGCTTTTAAAACTCCTGTTAAAAATAGCAGATGAAGAGCTTATTCGGCCATGCAATTAGGAAAAACGCAAAGGAGAAAACAAAAGAATTTGTTGTTGTACCCTAGACCCAGGAGCTGTTAACGACGTAAAATATCAACATTGAACAAAAAAAATTCGTTGGATGATGAGAGAGATCCAGGCTGTGGGTTCGAATTTAATCTGGAAACACCATGGATCCAAAATTCCCAAATAACTCAGCAACACTGAACTGTTCACAAAAAAACATGGTAAAGTGCAAAAGTGGATCCCACATCAATTAAGAGGAAGCATCCACAATTCTTTGTAACGTCAAAAATAGACTGTCAATCTAAAGAAAAGAACTTAATGAGTGGACAAAAGTGAAGCACCGCATAAGCCTGATTCTTACGGGAGAAACTAATGCGTGTTGAGAGAAATTTAAAAGAATTCTTCATTTTCTACAAAAGAAGTTAATTATGTACAATTTGAAAAACTTTCGCTGAAATAAAATCTGTTAAAAATGTACTAAAACCTTATTAAATATTTCTAACTATAATACTGATTATTATAGTTATGATTTTCGGTTTTGTTAGTTCTAAAGTCATAGTGAAGGAAATATTTAAAAAAAAATGAATTCAGAATTGGGCTACTTTTAAATGAGCATAGTAGAGTCAAAAAACTATAAAATGCACATGAAATATTTCAGGACTATACATAGAACGATATATATAAGTGAGAATATATTAAAATAGTTTGTTAAGTTCTAACAAGAAGTGTTCTATTACCGTAGCATACGATCGGACTTACACATTTTTTTGTCATTTATTTAACTAATTTATAATTGTTTTCACTTTGTAACTGCAATGTGTGACTTAATAACAACTTTTATAAAAAATATTCCCAACTGATCCGTTCTGTTCAAACAACTAACAAATGTTCATTCCTATATGTTTATAAATCTAATGTAAATCTTATAGCTAATATGACACATACGGCTACAATGATTATAAAAAATAATGTAAAACAATTTTATGCAACTATCAATATTCATTATCAGTTTTAATGCCAATAACAACAATGTTGAATTAATATTATTGCTTAATAACTTAGGTCTGTTGTTATCATTATAGATATAATCGTGTCCACCTACAACTATTAATTTGTCTATCTTTTCAGAGCTCACTTATCAATAGCAATAGATCATTATCCACAACCACAACAAACAATAGGCAACATTGTTTGAAACCGGCATCAATCACTTGCTGTCTTTCAGCAGATCTGATCTCTTCTCTTGGTTGTATGTCATTGATGCCAATGGCAGTGCTCAGCAACACTGATTAATGAAATGACAAGCAACAAATTAAAATCACTTTTAAACAGCATGTTAGTTTGAAATCGAATGTAGTGAAAATGAACAACTGACACAACCTCGGAAGAATAGCTTATCAAAGTGTCTTCTATAAGCTAAAGGATACACTTAATCCAAATATTCGAAGGTGTTCTGTACATAAATATACTTCACCAAACTGGACACCAAACCTTTTCTTAGTTTATACACAGAACGTCGGAAGGTATTCTGTACAATTGGTGAGTTGGCATATAGTGAGCATTTATTCATTTCAAAGCACCATTAAATGATAAAAATATTATTTGGGAATATTATACGACAAAAAGTTTATCAAAGACCAGCTGTCAGAAATTAGAGCCCAATAAGTCTGAAAATATTTAATAAAAGGTGAAACCACGAAAATCGAGTTAAAAAACTGTATATATTTGTACAAATGATATCCCACACAGAAACTAAAAAAAAAGGAGCCTTATTGATCAAAAAGACTTTTGAAATACGAACCAACAATGCTTAAGACTGAACAGTATTTTTTGTATATATCAGCTTACAATGCAAACGGAGACAGTCATGAAGAAACTAATGAAAGAAATAAACTAAAAAAATGCAAGCAATGCAGTTTCTTCTGTGCTCAAACTGAAGTATAAGAGTTGTTTCCACTCTCATAAATTTCTCTAGGAATAGAATGTATTTTATCAGAATTTGAAAATGCGAAATATATAAAAAAAGTAAACGCAAACGTGATCTCGTTAAAATTAAATCTTACAGTAAATTACTTACTTTGAATTTACATGCAATAAATGGTTTCTCCATCTAACCTAACTAGATGAACTATTATTTGCTGAGTATGTTATAATAAATTACTTCATTGATTCATTCGTTTCTTTGTTTTGTTGGCCTCTTGGCTGTTAAGTCATCTTTGACTACACAAATGTTTTATATATTTCTATCAATGGCATTCAAAGGCACCGGTGGGAAAACAATTAGTAAATTTGAATTTGATGTGGAAAAGAAAAACATTCATAATTATTCTCGTTACCAGAATGAATACTGTACAGTTTATTAGTAATTAGTTAATTAATACATTCTCCCTATTTCTGTTGATTTTTACATAATGTTTTTATTTTTCCTGTACGAAAATTATTTTTAAGGATGACCGGGAATAAACCCAAATGGGTTTTTTGTTTACTTCAACTATAAGGACCTTCACCTTTATACTGGTCGTAATAAATTTGTGCGGATTTTTTCAAATGTTTAAACATTTGGATGTTTTTGAAAGTTAGTGAAAAAGTAACTTTAGTAAAAAATATGTAGTTGAAAAATGTGTAGAATTAGTGAACTGCAAATCGTACAAAAAAAATATTTTCACAAAAATGTAAACTTATCGAATTCGAAAAAGGGACTAGATTCTGCAACATACACAGCTGCTCTAATGATGGGACAACTTTTGAATTTCAAAAATCCAATTCAGAAAGCATTATTTTTTTCGTTAATTAATTCGATTTAATATTAACAAATGTCTCACCTCTGCTCCCAATAAAACTGTCTGTGGAGGTATTATGTCGGAAAGATTCCAACTATACTAGGGAATCAAACAATAAAGTTTATTTTGTACTCACCTAAGGATCAGACTCATAACTCTCTACAAGATTGTACAGTGAATTAAAAATTCGCATGATTGAAACAGAAAATGTATTCAAGTGTTTACATAATTAAAATGACTTTAAAAAAGAAAACGAAAAGGGAGAGAAGAGGGTGAGTGCATTTTAATTAAGTATTTGTAAATTTCCACAAAAAAACGTCTATGAAAAGCAAACACTAATCTATCCAGAGTACTTCAGTAGAGATGATGTTGACATTAATATCGGAAAATTGTAGTCAATAATGCAATAGTAAACCAGATGATAGATTTCGTCAAAACATTTTATGTGATATTTACATTTTTTAATAAGAATAATATATTACTATTTGTTTTGTGTCTTTCTTGAATTATTTAATTGGGAAAATAGTTTTTTTTTTGTGTAATTTGTTTCAATGTTCTAAATTCTAGTAATATTTATTAATATTATTTCATGAAAAATAATTAATGGAAATATAATAATATCAACATGCAACTGGCTTATTTACAGGTTTTTTGAAAATAATAAGTTGCTTTATATTAACAAAAAAGGCGAACTTGTTTCTATCTGTCTAGTTAAATGGTTTATCCATACAACGATAGATACAAGCGTTGTGGGGAGGTTTCAACTCCAAGCCTGGAGTTTTCAACAATAATTTTCTATAAAATCATAATTTTTACGTTTATTTCTTATATTTTGTCATTTTCTGTAAATAATTAGATTAAATAAAACCCATTAATGGATAGATCATACTAGTTACTGTAGAGAATTTACGGTCTATACAGGAATAGTGTTGAACCAGAACATAAATTGAATATTGAATATATATGATGTGAACCTTTGACTAAGAAATCAGAATAATAATTTGGGTCCTATAACGAAAAAATATTTAATTACTTTTAATTTCAGATAGAAACAATAAACAACTTCAGAAGGTTTTTTTCAGTTCAGTTTTTCAGCAATTATAATAGTGATGACACCGTAACAACATGAAGTAACTGAAATAGAAAAAAGAACAGTCCTAACGAATACGCGAAACTTTCAGAATACAAAAAAAAACAACATAGGGTTTCACATACCAAGAAAGGGTTATTATTTCTTATATAAAATTGGTAAGAATGAGAGCGAAGAAAACAAAGCCAATATTAAAATTGACTGTTATAGTTACAGTAAATAAAAACAATTAAGCAGGAATGAAAATAAAAATAACATTTAAACTTCTGTCGGCGATTTGTAAGCCTTGTTTTGGTTCACAAACAACCAGTCCTTGTGATACCCTGTGATGATGTAAATGTTTTTTTCAAAAGGTCATTAGACAATTGCAATTTTTTTTTTCAAAATAAAATCTTTAAACTTGTTATTATTTGACACTTTTATTTTAAGATAGAGTAAAGGTATTATTTTGAGTGTAAATAAAATGTTAATAAACTTGTCCTTAACGATATTTTTGACCCACTGACTACTATTGCTTTACAAGTCATTTGAGACTTGTTTTCAAAATTTACATAAATCTGTTCATCAATTTATAATTTTTATTATATATATTATAATTTTGCATTCACATTTGAAAAACTGATTTTTACATAAATCTCAAAACAGTCTGGTATAAATCGCACATTATCGCATATTATATTGCAGTATTTCTTATTAAAAATCGGATATAAACAAAAAAATAAGCAGTTAGTAATACAAATTTGAAGTTCAAACATTTTCACAAACATATTTATTTTTACTACTGGTTTAGGATTTTCTAACCCGTAAACTGGACAATTTTTAAAATTACTTTACAACATTTTGATTCCAATTTAATCAAATGTATTATTTTCACAGAAACACGAAACCGAGAATAAATATTCTTTGAAAACTTCAAAACATGGTTGTGAATAATTTCTAAAACTCTTGTAAGGGCTCATCCTATATCAAAATTACATTCTATGTGTTCATAACAAATTAAAATTATAACTTATATGAGTGTGTTCTGAAATTCCGCCCCAAAGTTAAAAACAAAAGTAAACAGTATTAGGATATATTCGCAATTACAAATATTCAAAAAATTTATAAATTTTCTGAATACAGAAATTCTTGAAGATATTCAATTAGCAAAATTTGTGTGAAAATTATGTAACATTATCTAGTGTGTTTGGATAATATAGGTTAAGCTTATGATAGGATAATTAAGCAAAAACACGTGACCTATGATAGCATATAGGTATGGTAGTGGAATAAAAACTATATCATTATTTACTGGTGAACAATTGCTTATATCTGCTACACACAATTTTAAATTATGATATAACCAAAATGTAGTAAAATGAGATCGATATCCTTTTTAACAGAATTATATACCTACTTGTGAAGCAAGTCTGAAAACTTTAGTTAATGATAATTCCACCTGAACACTGATCTGTAACTATTTACTGGCAGCTTTATTATATTACAGGGAAATATTCAAAACCAATGTATATAGTGATTATAAAATCTTTTGCATTACTATTACACAGAAGCAGCCTTAACCATAGCAAGATTTTTGGGAGGTCGTAGAGCCCTGTGCAAAATATGTGAATTAACAGAAGGTATATTGGATAATTGGTGAGCTATGAAAAATTATAAACTAATTCAGAGATGACACCTTATTGCATTATTATTATTTACGATAATAAACTAAGGTATAAATCTTTCAAGACATACGCAACGTTTTAAAAACTGCCTTGAGTAATCGAATTGTATTTAAATCTTTTCATACTTTTTTAACCTCGAAAACCAACTGTAGTCGCAATAATTCTAAAGAGTAATTTGATGTTGGGTTATGCTTCAGATTTTCTGTGAGTATTATATAGTAATATAACAAGTATCTGTTATAGGTATTTGAAAGTGGCAGCAGAAATTCACCAATCACAAATTTGTCTGTAATCTTTTTATGTTATACATGAACGAACATTATGGGTATGTACATATAAACAGATGTCATTCATGATGTTCATATTCCTCTTCATAATCATAATCTGTACTTCTCTTTCTCACACCTCTGAAATTTCCTCAACCATTTATTTCCCTATTACCGATAAATGGAAACCATTTGTTCTATAATTTGGAAGCCAATGTATATGTCGAGTTTTACTTATATATGTTGTCACTCATACCATACGACGAAAGAAATTATAAATTCAAGAAAATTTCGTTTTTTATGGATTCGCTAACCCACTGACATTCACATAATTTACCTTGTATTCCCTTGTAGTTTCGGAATGTGGTTTTAACAATGCACATTTTATTTTGCTTTAAAATAGCCCACACATAACTTGATGCGGCAAACAGAGTGTACAACATTCCCAACAATCGAAAAAAAAAGTTGTTGGAACTCAGTACGAAATTCCATCCCTTTTGTTGGCTTCCCACGGCTGGTGATAACACAAGCCGCACCCGACTTGAGCAAACTCGGGGATCCAGGTGATCTTTACGGGCGCCACCCTTCTCTCACTCATGGCGCGTTTGTGGCCGAGCCTAGTATGCTTTTTGGTGTTCAGACGTGCGCTAGCCACTCAAAAGACAGCAGCCCTTTTCATATTATTTAGTGGCTATTACCTTGTTTTTCTTGGATTATATACATTTATCTAAAAATGTAGGCATGACGTTGTAAAAGGGCCACTCTGGTTTAAACTTTTCGTTTACACCATTGCCAGTCTTCATAGATTCCATAATTTTACTCCTTAACTTTCTATATATTGCCAATAAAGTGTCCCTTCTCTTTTTTAATTCTGTAATGGTGACGGCATCAATAACTTTTAATTTCTCTTGGATTCTTGTGGTTTATAGATTTAGTGTTCCACAAAGCTGGTTCATTTTCATATAAACTAATGAACTCAATAATAACTACATTCGTCTACTCCATAATATATAGGTACGTTCCTGCTTCAATGAATACTGAGCAACTAAACGCCCAACCAGGAAACAAGTGATCATGCCTATGCCGAGTTTGTACGAATCTCCTCGCCTCAGGCCTAGTCGCGCCTTTGAAGATACTGACTCGCAGTGAACCCTTAGCGCATCCACGCATTTTCTCGAGTCACCTCAAGCGACACCGATCCCTCGACGTGTTGGCGCGAGTTAGCACGGCGCGGCCTGTGCTAACACGAGCAGTGGGAAGCCAGTTTTAGGTTATGTCCAACGTAAACGCGATATTCGAGATGCTGGGGTACGTTGCGTGCTTGCGCCAAATCGGTGGTAACTGCAAGCGAAGAAAACCAACTGAGCGATGCGCTACAATCGCACAAATTTATCTTTCATTGACTCCATGAATCCTTTGTTTGATAGTTTATGGCTGTCACGTTGACGCAACGGTCCCGCCTGCACCGCATGTATCGAGTTTACGATGGACAAGACCATAAGATGAGATTCCAGTTATGACTCCCATAAAGTGTAAAACAAGCTAATAAACAAGTAGGTTAATTTCAAGTGTACGTTTCTGGACAGTTCCTTCTTCACACATATTGACTCCAATAACACACCCTTGGTCTTGGGAGTGTTGAACTGATGTACGTTCTAGCTCTGTGTATTTATAATTAGTCAAACTTATTTTTCAATGGCTAAGAAGCCATAAAATGTTCGTCAATGTCAGCTGATGATTGAACAATATTGTAATGAAAAGTTTACCACTGCAAGAAGTGTTTTTCTTCAAACCCACCTTTCAAATTCAACTTCAATCTGGGTTAACAGTCATAAAATGTTGATGAATCTATCGAGTCGTAGGACATCAGAAAAGAAAAAATTGGGCATTTGTCGGATTAAGAGAGATCTTAAATCAATATATTGGTTTGTAAGTTGTAAAATTCCATTATATTTGAAATGTGTAACTCTATTATATATTGTAGTTTGAAATGTGATCAGAAAATTGACCTTTTCATTTCTCAAAATAAATTAATTTTTGTTCCAATTTTAATGGAATATTAAAATTAAAATGGTTTTAGACTTTAAAGGATTATTCGTGTCCGTCCTACTGAAAACCTAACCTAACCTAAGGCACTGTTGATAAAAGATTACCACGAGTAACAAAAACGTTCCGAAACACATGATCTCATAGTAAAATTGTCAAACAGGTCCAACAATTAATTTCGAATTAATATTTTATTAATTCAGGTTATAATTCTAATGACAGCAAGGTCAGTTTTTTGTTCTCAAGCACAGCATAGCCATGGTGGGAAAGCTGCCCCTCCCTGACTGGCTGGGATCATGCATGATCTCTTTTGTAGTTCAAGTCAATACTTCATTGAACAAAAAATTAATTTTTAAAAGATGACATCATTTTTGTATACCAATATCGATAGGATTGTTTTGTTGAATCAATATAAACCAGTTTTTGGTATTTTTGATATATTTTTTGTCCCACCGTAAATTGTATCTCCTACCTTAACTCAAAACCTGGCTACGCCCATATTCGCTCAAGTGTGGTGTTATTTCCCTAGAAAAACATAAAAAGAAAAAATAGTACCACTGAAGTCTCTATTCTGTACCGACATAAAAATTTACAGAAAACGAATTTGTACACAAATTTAATTAAAACGAAAATAATGTAATTATATTTTTCATATCCAAAGTTCTTATTTTATTTTGTTATATAATTATTCGTATTCTTTGAAGGCACGCAATATTATTTATTTTTATTACTCCTTCAAATTAGATAAACCACCATGGATGAAAAATGGGTTTGTTCCAATCTATTAAAAACATACAAATTGGAACACACCTACTGCAGTTTTATGTATAGTCAGCGCTTCTAAAGAGGGAAGAGGTAGAAAACAAATGTCTTGATGTGAAGTGTAGTGCATTATTTGTTTGAGCTTTATCAATTATTATGCAATTTCATTACAATACGGAAGCCGTTATTTGATCATTTTTATGTCACACAATTCCCTCAAGTATTTTTACTTAATCTTAATAAGCACCTGGTCACTTTTCTATTTACTAACAACTACTACTGTTTCATTATTTTATGTAAAAGCAAAGGATTAATGTAAGTTACTACAAATGGCAAATATGACTGGAACCTATACAGTTAAAATAATAATAATGATAATTCAAACGTAAACAAGTGAATAAAAAAATGCGCACGAACAAAGTAAAGAAGAATACGTATTTTATTACATATTTTACTTAAAAAATATAAGGATATCGATTCCAATTTTGCGATTTTATGACTAAACTGTAAAATCCTTGTCAGTCAAGTACAGTGTGGCAAATTATTCGTATAGTACTCAGAAGTAAATACAGTAAGGAAGCTTCATGAAGACAAAATAAAAACTACTTCAATGTGATGGACTTCAAAAACACAACTCCGTCTATGTAACTGTTCAGGATTCTTTTGGCCTTGTAAGTTACATCTTGTTGTCATTAATTGATTATTGTAGAGCTGGAAGACAAATAGCTTCTCAGAAAAATTATTGTAACATATTATTTTTAATATCGAGCGCATTCTTGTACATTTCCAAAATTGATAACAAGATGCAAATGTGAGTAAGGCCATACATCTATGTTTTGATATAATCAGACTCTTATTAATCACTCTATTTAATCTAAAAACTTCGATGGTAGCAGACAACAATTGGACAAAAACCTTTAGATTGCTACAAAGTTCCAGTTGGATTATTGGGTTTTTGGACACGTTTCAGGTCTTCTAACTGTATAAGCTGAAACAAAAATTTATGATTAAATTCTGTTAACCAAATAGTGTAGTCGCGCTGAAAATTTAAAACTTGCAACTAAGACAAACATTGTCTTCTTAAAGTGGCCGCTAAACGTATCTTCATGTTCCTGAAACTTGTTAGTACAAACAAATTCAATAAATAAGTGTGTGTCCTACACATTGCACCATATTAATATCTGTTATAAATATTTATGTTTGCAAACACATATAATCGTGGAGGTGTTTCATTTAATCATTTCAGTCAAATTCGTCCAAAGTACAAAATAGGTAGTTTAGACACAAGGATTTGTTTTTACTAATAAGATTATGTTATGTTATGTATGAAGGTGTAGTGCAACTGCAAAATATCTTTTTGAAGGATATCAAATTCAATTGTGCTGCCTAGAGATGCAGATAATTCGTCTGTAAATATGTGCAGAAAAAAAAAACTGTGCAGCTATCAAAGTGATACTAAACAAAAAAGATTACGGTCTAAAAAGATCACAATTTACAGATATGAATATACCAACTAAATTACAAGTTTCTGAAAGTCAAATTTTAAATAATGAGAGGAACAATTAGTACCGAGGAAAGGATAACTGTAATATGTTTTTATTTATTGTGTAAAGTGTGAAACTCAAACTCAAGTATACAGCAATTTTCTTATTACAGATCATTCTGATAATTTAAGTAATCAATTTTATTATGATATAAGTAGTCCACAGTAACTTTGGCAAAATGTTTTCCAAATACACCCTGGCTTGTTAGTAGCATTGGACAGTCATGTAGCCTCTGATAAAGGTAAATCACATTACCCTTTCAATTACCTAAGCGTTTTCAATCCTATCCCTAGACGCTGCTACTTGTTTGTGCAAATGGATCGTACAAACCAAAATTCAAACGCCAAACTTATTGCTACGTTTAGCGCCACCTTAATTGTTGCATAAGTGGTATAACTCATTTAAAATTATAAAACAAAATAATATCAAAGCAACAAATCCTTAGCGAGCTACTACCGCTACAAGTGTAGAATTTTTCGTCTTTGAGCAAATACAAATCAAAAGGAAAAATGTAACAGAGATCAGGTTAAATATAAAAGTTTAATCAAAATCTACAAATTTAATTATCGCTGAGGCTTATATAAATAGTATGAGTCATCCAATGCAAGTTTGGAATAAAGTTTAATACTGTGTATATCAACTCTTCCCAAGCCAATTTTTCCAATAAACAAGATATTAGTAACAATGACTGAATTAATATCACATATTTTAGGTGCTAATACATCACAGAGTCATTAATAAACTCACTTATTCTGCCGCAAGAATTTTCCACAGAAAAGTAGCAACTGCAACGACATTGACAAATTTAGCAAAAATCATCAGACAACTGATGGTGATTGGTTAAAAATTCAACAAGACCAACCGATAACATTGAAAAACATCTGCATCTAAAAAAGCTACAATATTATTGAAAATAAAGGTTTGTAAATCATACACCAATTTATTTACATCCTTTCTTAATGAAATATTTATCCAACCATGTAGAATGTTTTTTAAAAAATTATCGATATTTGAAACACTGTGAGCAGAATAACCTCATTGCTCAAGAATAAAAAGAGTACATCGAAATAATGTTTACATTTATTGTAATGTCCTTAACTTAGTTTCACATGTTTGGTTCAATCACTTATTGAACCTTTGTACAAAATTTATTTATCTCAGACTTTGTAAAACTCACCTTTTCAATTGGTATACAAGCCAACTCACCACCCTGTTGTGGTGGAGGCAAAGGATTTGTTGGAGTGACGGCATTCTTAATTCCTTTTTCTTGAGCTTCCCTTGCACGACGTTCCTTTAGTTTTAAAGAAAAAATGGCTACTGAACGTGCTCTCTTCATTAAACTTTGTTTAACTCTCGTTTTCTTTGCAGCTAACTCTTCAGCTAAAACAATAATTAACGTTCATCACAGTTGATTGAATTTTCAGTTAAATTACAAGAAGTTTTAAACAAATCATAGCTTTACCTCGAGCAGCCTCATCAGCATCCTGACTCGACACACTCTTAGCGCTGTCGCTTAAAGAGGAATCCAAGGGTATTATAGGCTTCGCTCGTGCCGGTACACTATGATGCGGAGGGGATCGAGGTCTTGGTGGCCAAAGGGGACTATTTTTTAGAAGATCTGAATCAGAACTTGACGAATCCTAGAAATATTTTTAAATAAAAAATATGACAATAGTTGGTAAATACAAGGTTACTTTAGGGGTAAGGCAGTCGGTACTTCGATGCATATCAGATTCTTCTTTGAGTCTCTTAATCCACTCAATACCCCCACCTGGACCAATAGTAAGGTGGTGACTTGATTCTCCTTGAATCTGCAAAAGAGTTTATGCTTATCAATCTTTATCGATGGCGAAGATAATAGACTTACTTCTGGTGGTGCCGTCCACTCCTTTGATTTTCTTGGACGAAAAGGAGGAATTTCCTGAATGCTATTAATCGTAACCCCACCAACAGCTTTATGACTGGAAGTACTTGAAGAAGTGCCTGGAGTTGTAGGTGTAGCAAGGGGCGTTGGCTCTTTCGGCTGTTCATGATCTGATTGTTTCAATTTCTCGTTAGATCTTTTTAAATTTTCCGCAGCGTGACCTGCGTTGTGACTGGGTGAAACCGAAAATCTGCCGATCATCTTTGAAGTAATTTCTTCGGGTGATGGAGTGCTATTTGTAAGCCTACTTGCTTCGCGTCTGGCCCACTCGATTTTGGCCATTTCAGCTGCCAACCAACCTGGGATGTCAGGTATTGCACATGTGATAATAAATCTAATTATCAACATAATATGCTAAAAAGAGAAAAAATTTATACTGGATTAGTATCAATTACTATAATACATACAAACATATGAAATATACTTTTGTAGAAGTACAACAATCAACATACTACATTAGTTTCTCATCAGGTACACTTCTCTGAATGGCGTAGTCATGAACTAAATTACAGGGTTATTATAAATGATGAACCCATTTTTAAAAATTCCTAGCAATTAAAGTAAAAATTAAAAAATGAACAATCTTTATATCAATGGAAAGAGGAAGTTTTAAAGTTTAGGCGGGCAATGATGATTCCAGAAGTGTTTTTGAACGCATCCCTTCCTCAGCGCTGGATAGGTCGCAGGGGAAGTGAAGACATGGCTCTACACTTCTGGCCACCCGATATCTCCTAATCTCACCCCATGTGACTACTTATAGGGTTATGTTAAGGAAGCTGTTTACGTCCCACCTCTACCAATAACTCTGGACGATTTGTGGAACCGTATCACAACTGCCGTGCACTCAGTAACAGTAGATACACTTGCAGCAGACCACATTGAACATTTATAATGTGTTGCAAAAAAGCTTTTAAACTTAGACTTTCCATTGGTACGGAGATTGTTCATTTTGAATTTGTACTTTAACAAATTCTCATCTTTAAAAATGAGTCCAACATTTATAATAACACAAACGTACTGGGTTTGTGTTATTATAAATGATGGAAATGTAAACATCTGTTAGCGACTAATAGTGAAATGAAAATTTGGTGATCAACGACATCTACTGTTTATTTGAGTACATATTAAGTAGGAGAATGCAATCTCGCTATTTACATATACCAACACTCTGACGGATGTTTCCCGGTTTTGCAAAACAAACCAAAGCAAACATGAAATTTAGTGTTTCTAAGCCAGATTTGCAGGACACGAAAGCAAATCTGAAATTCAACTTTTTCAGAGGTAGATCATTCAAAATACGACGGCCGTTTCGAAGTGAGACTTCTTATCAGGTCTGCTTCCGTGAATAATGAAACTCTGAACTGAAATACTTAGAAATGAATTGCTAGATATCAACAAAATGTATTGTCTTTCTGAGTATATGTCAATTATGATTTTAGCTATTTAAATATCCAACAATCTACCGGTGGTTCTTGTGTTTTGCAAAAGTTGAAGATAGATCGGCTCTATTTTTCTATAGATCTTCAATAGAGACATTTACAAATTAGTGATTATTGGGTATGACAAAATTTTCATTCAGGTTCTTCACGCTACCTACTTTTGTTAAAATTTTGTAAAACACTATTTATTGTATGTTCGGAAAACAGCGGACCTAGTGTTACCTTTTCGGTCGGGAAATTGGTTAGCTTTCTCAATTTTTCTGATATAGGAGCAGCTTCGCCGATCCAATATTGTTGGAGTTTCTGTTGTTAATAACACATCGCATTAGTGACCAAGACCACAAAATGATTTATGTCCAAGTACCTAATATATGACCAGATTCGTACTTTTAATTTGTGGCAATAGAGGTTTTTCACTTTCTTCCAAGCCTTCGAATATTTCTGATAAATTATTTAATAGAGCCGGATTATGTAATTTTTTTCAGCATTCCCCACCCTAACTTCAAGAGTGAGTCAGACATGGTAGAAACTCTGTCAACTCGTTTATTTCCATAACCGTGACTTGGCCTCGTTTAAATACACTGGCAAATTCGCACATCCAAACCATCAACTACTAATTTTTCCATAATTCCTGTGTGATATATTCTCGCCTTTCAAGTTTGATAAAATCAATAAAGCTTTTCGTTCACATTCAATTCCTCTTATTTTTATATCTCTAATCTCCTGACTCATTTGCCATGTGAATGAACTCGCACTTGGTGATAAAATAGTGGTCTCCTTGATCTTATTTATTATTAAAGATTTACCAGTAAGTTGATGACTTTGTAGTGACAAATGAGACACATACAGGTCTTTTGTGGTACATGATACAATAGCCAAATTGTTTGAAATGCACCGGATTCGCTGCCAGCAGCCAGAGTTACTTCTGTGTCCGTGCCACTCAGTGCTGCAGCCAAGCACTTTTCGCTTGGAAATACTTAACAACTGAGAGTTCATGTGTCTACGAAATAATTTAAAAATTTGTAATCGACATTGAGATTTATTTTTGGTCGATTGCTAAACAAGATGTATATAATTATTACTGTTATATTACGTGGGTATTGTACTAACAAATGAAAATCAAGAGTAGATTATCGGTAATCGTTAGAGTTAGTTCCAACATATATCGAACAACTGATTTAATTTTAAGCATGTTATAGTATCAACCATAAGTAAATTTTGATGTTGAAAAATGAATGTATGGATGAATAGAATCATAACACACCAGCTCAACCGACAAAACTTGGTACCGCTAAATACAACGATGACGATGCTACCATCTAAAAATGTGTCAGTCATTACATTCATAAACGCAGTTTCAGTACACATAGACATAAAGGTGTCGATACCAAAGTGCCATTCACATAGTGTTACACATGACTAGTTTAATTGGAACTTGTGCTTGACGAGATGAGTTATCATATTTATTTATTTGAAAAACAGTAATTCATGCTAATACAAATAGATTTATAATGTACTGCACCTACAGAGGCAATCTAATGTTGCCTGTGCGTAGGACTGGGATATATCTGCTAATTAACATTCTTAAAACTAAAAGCTTAAACTAACAAATGCTAACAAAATCCGAAATTATATAAAAATAAAATAAGTATATAGACTCTTGTTTCATATTTATTCCATTTTATAATAGTATAGATTATAGTTAAATTATATTTATATTATACTTATACTCTTAATATGATATTTACTGAAAGGAAAATCAATAAAATCATGAAACGTTGTTCAGAATCCATTGTTTTAATTCCTTTTTTCTCTGGTGTTTTGAACTCATTAGGAAGCTCATTAAACAATTTAATGGCCATGACAAGACTTTTTTCTCGCTGGTTCTCTTTTTCATCTTCGGCAACTGTACTATACTTTTACATCTGGTTTTGGAATTGGATGTAATGTATCTATTACTTAATTCTCTATAGTGATATAATAGAGATTGTAGCGAGAAAATTTGATCCAAATTCAGTGGGTTTTTGTTAGAAATATATTTATTCTTGTTTACAATTTTTAATATTCTATTTTGTAACCGTTGCAACAGGTTAAGATTATTGTCATAGGATCCTCCCCATGCTATATTGCCATAATTGGTTATACTATGGAACAGAGCGTAATAAACCATTCTCAATGTTTCAGTGTCCATATATCTGGATATTTTATAAAAAATAAAAACCAAATATTTGTTTTTTTTATAATGTATTCAATATGTTTGTCCCATTTTAGATGAGGATCAAAAATGACACCAAAATATTTGAACTGATTCACCTTATTTCTCTTTATATGAACGTCAATAAAATGTGGTAAACTGTCGCATCGATTCCCAAAAAGCATATAAACTGTTTTATCTATATTCAGGAATAATTTATTTAAGGCTAGCCATTCCGATATTTGATTAAGGCAGTGATTCATTTTTGATTCTACACCTTGCCAAGTTTTGTCATACGTTATTATCACAGTATCATCAGCGTAAGAAAAGATGGTGTTATCAGTCATATCTTCTAGAAGGTCATTCACATACAATATAAACAACAGAGGTCCAAGTATTGTTCACTGAGGAACACCGGTAGTTACGGGCATAAATTCACTTAATGTATTATTAATTTTTACTCGTTGTAGCCTGTTGCCAAGATAGCTCATTAACAATTTATTCGCAATACCTCTGATTCCATAGCTGCCTAGTTTTTCAAGTAGGATATTGTAATTAACTGTATCAAAAGCTTTTGCTAGGTCAACAAAAGTTGTAGCTATTGGTAAACTATTATCCATCTTTTCTAGAATCAGATTTGTGACCACATCAAGGGCATCAGTTGTTCCTTTATTTTTAATAAAGCCAAATGCTTTTTCGATAAAATTTTGAAATTTCTCAAAAAGTTCATAATTCGGTTGTAAATAATTTTTTCAAATATTTTAGCAATATTAGAAATCAAAGATATTGGTCTGTAGTTTGTTGTGTTTTTCGCGACTCTTATATATAGGGATTATTTCAGCATTTTTTAATACATTGGGCCATGTAGATTGTGAAATGCTTATATTAATTATATATCGTAACGGTTCTACAATGAAGTAGGAGAGACTTTTGATTACTTTCGCATGAATTTCATCTATCCCACCATTTTTAAATTTCAAATGATTAATTTCTTTGTTTATTTCAGTTATGTTAGTTGGATATAGGTACATTGTTTTATAGTTATATGGTGGTAGTTTAAATCTAGAGTTTGTCGGTTGATGTATTATTTCACTTAATTCCTTAACTATATTGCTGAAACATTTATTCATAGTACTGGCAACTTCACAACGATCATCAATTTTAATTCCGTATTCATCGAAAATATAATCAATGTTGTTCTGTTTTCTGTTTTTTTTTGCCTATTTTGGTATTTATTATGTTCCATAGCTTCCTAGAATCGTTAATCATAAATATCAGATTTCTTGACTTATTTGAGTACAATTTGAAGTGATGTCACTCCGTGTTCCTTTAAAAGCTGTTAATAACAGACAGTACGGCGAGAAATATGTGTCCATTACTGCAGGTTTAACATATATTCTGCGTAATACTAAATAGAAGATCTCTACCTTTAGTAGTAACCAACAATTATGAATTTAGCATATTTTAGTTTCCCTCCATATACATTTTTGCATTAATAGTTTTTTTAATATTACAGTATAAAAAATGCAAAGTACAATTTTATAACGTCACTCTATTGACCTGTATTTCTTCATGTGAACTTACCAGTTTCTGAAAGTAGAAATTCTGTACCGTTAATCTGTCGGGTTCGAACTAGTGCAAAGCTGGTTGAACTGCTAGTTAAGCTAGTTAAGAAGCGTGTCCGGTAGTTCGAATCATTTTTAGCACATTTCAACAAATTTATAAGAAATTTGTGAAAGCAAATTGCAGGTTAAGACTTCTACTTTCAGACCCATTACAAATCTTCCAATGGGGCTACTGTGGTTAATAGTTAGATGTACTAAGTATTTTTCATATTGCGATTATGCAAAAAACTATTAAAATGTGGACGTCTATGTAGGGCAGCGGAAATCTGTGGAATTTCAAGTTAATCGGGCTTATAATTTCACAGATCTTATGATCAATCGCTTATACATTGTTCAGGTAAAGTATGGCACATATAAAATAAAATCTGTCCAGATGAAAGAAGAAAAACCCTCGGACAGGTCAACCGTAAATTAATAATGGGCAAATTTGGTCATTTTACATTTTCACTAAAACGATAAAATATTTGAATAAAATTTACTTTAATAGGTAAAGAGTGAATTAGTTGTACCTATTATTTTTTCTGCGTATCATTTCATTTAGAATAAATTAATATCCCTATTGAAATATAATTGTAATTTGTACACTTGTAACGCCGCCCGATAATTTGATATTCTTGCCATATTTCTTTAATGAAAAGACAAATAAGGCAATTGTAGAAAAAAATAGTATAATCAACTCATACAAAAGTCTAATTTAATATTACCTCAAGTGCTACAATCAGAAGAATGGTTTGTGTTGCCGTCATATCCGAAAACATGCGATGTACTTGTCCAGACAATCCAATCAGCGCACAATTCACCAATACTGCCATTATGCTCATATATTCCATACAATTCTAAAAAACAGTGAGTTTAACAAAACATAATCTTAGAATTATAAATTATTTGAGTAATCTTTTCAAATACATGATAACTTAAAAAACAGTATGTCTCTCAGCGATTAATTCAAACATTTTTAACCTTGGAAAATACAATGGCTCTTTTGAATTTAGGAACAAAAAAAATTTAAATAAACAAATAAATAAAAAATGGGTCTATACGAACAAACTTATTACGTTGCGTTCCGTTTCAACCACAACGAGTTACAGAATATCGCTGCTGTCATGTTTTCTGATGAAACTAAGATATGCAAATTCGTGTTTGGAGAGAATTAACCAGAGACAAAATGACTGGTGAAAGGTATATATATATTTGGTGATAATTTTATTTTAATTGTCAGTAATGCCCAACCTGGTCGTACTAGAGAAGTGGACGATTTTACCTTGAAATCGTGCTAACCAATCGTTTGAACTAGTCTGCTTTGTTTCCGCATATGAATCCCATGGACCAGACTTGGAATATTCTTTTAAGAATAATTTGTTCGTGAAGAGATCCGATCAGGTCACTCCCAAAGTTATCATAATTGCTACGTAAGAATGAAAAAATATTCCCCAAGAACGATCTCCCTTTCTAATTCTGTTTTTTTTTTGCTAGACCCTTTCCTGATATTTGAGCATTTGTATTCGTATTGTACACAAAACATTATTTAAAATTTAAGCTTTTGTGTTACATAGTAAGATATAACGATTTCTCGAATAAACTGTTGTCTTAAAATTAACAGATTGGAAGAATATTATGTTACTATACAATAGACCACAGCATATGCATCGACAGTAAAAGCCTACATACTTTTATTACTTTAGTATTTTTACCTGCCAAGTTCCGATATTGGGTACTCTCTGTCCAAAAGGTCTTTGACAAATATATGCTAACTTGAAGGCATCAGTCCTTATTTCGATAAGATTGTTCAGCAGAGCACACAAGGCGGCAGGAGGAAAAGCCGATGAAAATAGTATAACGTATCCTAACTGAATTGTCATCTCTAAGTGATCGGCAAATGTTCCATCATACTGCAAAAAACTTTCAATTTATACAAGCAATTTGAAACATTCAAAATGCCATGCCTTATAGAGAGTACTTTCCAGCTCAGCTTGGCTCATGGTCCTCTTCTCAGTAGACGCCTCTGTTTTTTCTTCAGCTGGTAATTCTGGAGTTTTCTCTTCTTGTCCAGGAGGAGGTTTCGCGGTTACCGGACTCAAGGCACCCCACATGTCGAAACTCATCTTTGCTTGACGCATGCGTTCTAACATATAAGGTAAAGCTGATTCCTTAAGATTGCCAATCACTTGACGTGCGATTAATAGTGCAGCCAGTTGCTATAAGAGGGCAATATTTTGAACAACTATATGAAATCAATGTTGAAAATTTACCTCTTTCAACCGTGCTTGATCTTGCAAGTAGAAAGCGATGTAGAACAGAGAGAGAAAGGAGTTGACAAATTGGAACTGAAAAATACGAATATAGCTCATTTTTAAAATGTATTCAAAACAGGACCAAAATGTTTTCTATAAAAATTATTTATGTTAAAATTACTCGAAAGTATGTTCAAACAAGTGCGCAAGATTTAAATGCTAACAGAGAAAAATATTTTCACCTGTCGTTTTGACGATTCGCGAAATCACTGTTGTATTTCAAAAAGAAAATAAGGTTTGATCAACAAACTGTATAACTGTTAAAGATGACTTTGATTAATTTGCCTTTTCATTAGAGTTTTTTCCTCAGACTTTTCCTGCAACAGGCTAGTACTTGAAATTGTAAATGGGGAACAAACTGTAGTAATGCAATTTCGAAAAATTGCCCGGAAATCTGGTTGTCTACACAGAAGCTCTTCCACACAGATATTCGGATAGAAAAAAAAGTCTACAATACGATCATATTGTATATTGTGTGATATTTATTTGTGTTTGGCGAAATTTCAACACGAACGCTGCAGTCGTTACCAATCACTGTGTGTTGCATGGGCGAATCCGAAAGGGGAAGGGGCAATCCTCCAGCGTCAAAGTTAGTAAATTTAATATTAAAACCAGGTAATCTTAACTCCAAGAGCCTAGAAGAAAATCGCTTCTATGGGTTTAAATCACATAACGACTATTTTTAATGTAATACTACAAGGCAGGCAATCTGGGTTTAAAATTATATTTAGGTAAATTTAATAGGATCTCCCCTAAAGCATGAAATCGCCACCCCGGAAGCACGTGTCTGGATCCGCTCCTGGTGTGTTGTAGCTGGAGGTTTGTCAAAAATTTTGTCCATTCACCTCCAGCTCTGGAGTTGTTATCAATCGCTGTGTTGTAGCTATAGGAGAGAGTGGGATAAAACAAAGATGTTGTTGAAAGAAGAAAATTTAAAAAGGGAAAACTTAAGGAAGCTAGCTGAACTTGTAAGGTACATAACTGCGAAATCAGGCACCTTCAATTCACCTGGATTTGGGATGGAGAAATTTATTGCTGGAAGAACAGAAAAACCGCCAAATTGTCACTGCCAAACTCTCTCCAGAGTTGGAGTTGAAACGTCTCCAAACACAGGTAAGTATCACACAATGTACTAATTGTATACAACAGTACAGGTTGATCATACTATAGACATCTCTTTCTGTCAGAAAATATGTGTATTGGAAGAATTGCTGTAGTCAACCAGTAATGTGGGCAATTTTCGAATTTGCCTTACTACACCTTATTCGCCTCTTGGAATTTCAAAATACTTATATATTGCAGGAAAAATCTAGGGGAGAGAAAAGTCAATGAACAGGTAAAATAAGAACAGCTATGACTCTCTAAAAAATTTTATGTAAGTGTTTTCTAGCAAATTTTAGATGAACTTTAACATTATGAACCCCTGATCAAATTAAACAATTGAGTATTAGAAAATTTGTTTCGTAATGTCTTCCTATCTATCAGAAATCTAATGTGAAAGATTTATTTAAATCATAGTGAACCAGTGGTACTAGGGATCGCAAACCGGATCCAGTAGTAAAAGGGTATCCGGCATGATTAAATGTTTACCAGATCCAGTACAAGTTTACCGGATCCAATCACAGGATGAAATATTTTTTGGTGTCTTCAAATTGATATGTGCGTAATAAACGCATATTACACAAAAAGTAAAAATTTGATAGATCACATCATATAATTGCAATTAATAATGACATTTTTTGTAAACAACGCATAGAAGAGATTGAGAATATTATAAATTTTAATTTACTTCGGATTGAATATTGAATATTAATATCTTTATCGCATACTGATATTTATTAGAATGATATATCTTCGAGGCCTGATTTTTATGTAAGTACCTTTTTAACCGTTCCATTAGTACTCCAGCATGACATCGTGTGCGCATAGCGACACACAATGAGAACTTGTGTGTATCCTCTGTGTGTGTGTGTGTGTCAATAATTTACCATAGAGTGAGTTATTGATACAGCCAAGTGACAAAAGAGTGGTTCGCTCTATATCTGTCTTACTTACAAAGTTCACAGTTACTTCTCTTTCTGTTGCGGAACCTTGATATAAAATCCATATAAATTAGAAAGAGATATCATGAACAACGCCAATCATCTTGTCGCCACTAAAAATTGTTTGCGTGTTCAGGCCATGAAAATGATTTTTAATTATTGATACACCATCCTTTGAAAATTTAAAATGTTGTAATGTCAGGAGGAGAAAAACATACCACATTGTCCATTTCAAAGATTTTGCAAAAAAGTTATTTATAGCCAACAGACAAATAAATTTAAAAACAAATAGTTAACGTTCTCAATTTTCTATATTTAAATCTGTTTTGTTTCCTTATTTTGTGGTAACATTTTTATAAATGCATCTGTATTATATTTGAAAAACTAAAGTACGTTCTATTTATCGCCTTTTAGTCAAGCTCAATGTGCTATGCTTTGCACGCACACAGTACGCATAGTGTATGCACAATGTGTTGAGTGATGGCAAGTGATGATGGCCATAGTACGGAAAAGGGTAAGAACACGAAAGTTGGTGATGAACAACGGAATAGAAGACCCTCAATGAGCACTAATGATTTGATGCAGAAGGTGGACGAAAAAGTGAAAGAGAACAGACAATTTCACGATTTTCTCGTTATCACATTTGTTTTCTCAAGTTTCAAAAAGTGCTCTCTATGAAATTGTAGTGACTGTCTAAACAAGCGGCAAACTTCTATTCAACGGAATACAATAGTTGGTTGTTCGATATTTTGGAGAAAATTATGTAGAAAAGTAGATAAAGTAGCTTCCATGTAAAATTAAAATTGTTGCAAAAACTTAACTTGTTTTTTTTATCTAAACGGTATTAGGTTGCGGAAGCCGTTAATTTGTGATATCATATTCATAATGAACGAAAATAGAATTTAACTTAGTTTTTATATCACTTTTTATGTATATTATGTATATTTGTGTATAAATTGTAACATTGTAACAATCTGGAATTCACACATCAGTTCGCTCTTGTTTGATAATGGCATAGCCTCTTGCCGAAACTAGTTACAGTAAAGTCAAAATAGAAAGTGATATAAAAACTAAGTTAAATTCTGTTTTCTTTAATTATGAAAACGGTATTTACTTAAAAACACGCCTAGTGTTTTATGCTTTCAGAAATTGTCAATAAATGAATAATATATACGAAAATCTTGAGCAAAAGCAAGTAAGTGATAATTAGTAAAAGACGAAGTATTAGAGTGAGAAAGTAAGCACTAGCACAAATTAAAGGTGGAAACACATTGTCGTCACGTCACGTGAGAACACATGCTATTTCGCTCGAAAGATCTGCAATACAATTAACGCATGCTTTTAAACCAGCTAGAAGTATACTATAGTAACGTCACGTCGCCTCATGTAGCTCACGGCAAGTTATACATGACAACGTGAGTTCGATTCTGCCAATTTACATTTTCGGCACGCATGATATTATAGGGAAGCTAGTGTCGCCTCTTTCGGGATTTTTTTGTAGTTATGTGTGAGAAAGAGATATTTGTAGAGTTGTACAGCTATTTGATATAATTTTACTAAAAACTAAATACGTTTTTATTAATGATTTCCTTTATAATATTTACAAATTTAATACATAAATATTAATGTATACATTACTATAACAGCTATTAATGACACAATTAAGTGATAATGGCTGTAAACAAAGCTAAAAACAGATTTAGTAACGTAGGTCATTGTGTTGTAATCCCGGAAGCCTACAAATAATTCGAGTGTATACAACAATTTGTATTTTGTGATTTAACAATAACTTTATATTGTTACGAGAATTCATCCGACAGCTGGTGCAATCGGCCATCAAGCAATTCGTGGAAGGGACATTATTCCGATAAATTCTGGGAATCCGAAATGTTTGTCTCTCAATAGGCGGACCGCTGCCGTTACTGGGAATTCCCTTAAAGCTTCCAGAACATGATAGAGTTTCCCGATGGTTTGTGGACGTACAAGACAATTCCGAGATAAATATATAAAATGAACAGCTGGCGATAGGAGGCATTCAGTTTCCGTCGGTCGTATCGTATAGATAAGATAAAATGTAAATAGTAGTTTCTTGTAAATATAAATTGTGTTAAAGTAGTAGAAATAAATTAGAGTGAGTTGGACTGTGTTTTTAAATAAATCCAAGAACTGAACAGAACCCGTTATTTTATATAGGGACCAGTAGGTACTATGTAGTTCAATTTAAAGAAAATCAAAAAACTAACCTTTTATCTATTTTTCTTGAAAAGTTTTTTTTTAATTTTGAACTTAAGTGACAACATAAATATGTAATTTTAAGAGAAATTAATACATTAGTGAAATGATTATTATACTTTTGGGATAGCAGGATTAATCAATATCAGGTGTAAAATAAGAATAATAATAAGTTGAAATACTAAGAAAAAGTAAATTTTATATATTTTTAATGTCTTCGAATTCTGAGGAACTCGTCGAGCTACAATCTTCACGTTCCATCATGACACACAACATAAAGTAATAAATGTGATGTGAGTATATTGTGTTTCTAAGGCATGACAGCATGTGAGATTTCGCGAATGTGACAACATATGAACTCACGTGACGTGACGATAATGTGTTTCCACCTTAATACCCTTCTTAACTGCCCCACTCACCTGCACCCGTCTGGTCAATGTATGTAGTTTGATTCCTTTGAGTCAAGAGATGAGTAATTATTTTTCATTCACCATTATTGGTTAATTATTACAGTTTAAATAAAATGTAATTTACATTCCCTTCATTATCTTTTATATAGCTGATCTTACAATAAACTGACTAAATATTTGTGATGCGTAACGAAAATTTTGAGATTAATTTCCACCAAAGTTATGTAATCATTTACAAGGCCAGCCTTTTCTAAAATTCAGCTGTTTAAATCTTCCAAGTAAGACTAAAATTTCTCGCATCTTCAAAAGCATTGGTATTACTTAAACTTTGGGAACTTTAGAAGCTAATTAAAACTAAGGTGTTCTGTGTCTAAATAGATAAAATCGATTTTTCACTCTGGAAGATTCACTATCTTAACAGTTAAAATAAACACTTACTTGCAGCAAAGAATGGTAATACATTTGATTTTTGCAGTTATATAGGAATTTTTTATTTGTTCTGCAATATCATTAGAATTATTTGAACTGCAGAGTTTAAATCATCATACCATCTACTACAACTGCAAGCTGGGCGGCAATTAAATAAGGCCACATGCAGTAATTAATATTTAAGCCATATTTCTTAGCTGATCGTTCCAGTTACACAATTAAATCTTACGCTCTTGTTACTTAATGCTTTCATTCATTGCTGAATAGTTTAGCATTGCTTATTAGTAATAATTTGTAAAAAAATTCTATCAATGGTTTTAAATAATAATGACGTATTTTGTATTTATTATGCAATAACTTTGGAAGAGCAGATATTGTAACGTTCGAGAACATAGGTAGTTTTAGGCTAAGAGAGCTTCAGGGGGATCTCGTAAGAAATTTACCTCAGTAGGGAGGGGCGCTTCTCTATGGTTATGGATACATTGTATTTTCTCGTCTGTTGCATTAAAACAGTTGATCTATGGTTTAAACCTGCAGGAATTATCTTCTATTAAACTATACAACATTTTCTTGTTTTAATGTTAAATTCACCGACCTTAACTTTCTCAGAGGATGTGATCACCCCGCTTGGATCCGCCCCTGACTACGATTTAGGTTCAGGGCTAAGAAAACATTTTTTTACGATACGTTATTTGCTCTTCAATACAACCCACAATATACTAACAGAAAAAAATTAAAAGTACAAAACTTTAAAGAAGAATACCTAAATATATTTTTTCAAATTAACCTTCCATATTTGTTTAATATCAGATTATTACTCTTTTTATCCTATTTCGGTACAATTATTTTAGATATTTACCCCATGAACCATAAACGTTCCAAGGGCAGGGGATTTGAGGATTCACTATATCTGCATTTACAGTTGTTACTAAGTGGTAATAACGAAAAGAACTAATTCTAATCATTGCGCATTTAGAATTACTATAAAATATATTATTAATAAAATACAATTACTAAATTTTTTTTTTCTGTCAAGCGTTTTTTTTAACATGGACCAACTCCCCAAAAAAACTGAAACTGGCCTGGATATGACTATGACCTGGACAATTGCCAGCTACTGAAATCGTTAAATATTAAAATAAAAGCAGTTATACTGCAAAAATGAAGGACCACGAAGTTAATAATGTATAAAGATTTAATTATTTCAGTTTTCGTTTATGGAGAATGCAACAAAATTCTTGATAGAACATATGGTACAATTAATTAACCTAACCTATTATTTTCAAGATTCGAAAAATACTTCTAATCGTGTAACTGCAGTAAAATAGTTATTTTCTGAAAGATAGTTGTGGCATCTCTGGTTTTTATTTCTTCTGAGTTCCTTGGGAATAGCTCTACATAAACTTGAAAGTCTGTATATTTCACATAGTCCAAACGTTACAAAGTCTAAATCAGACCCCGTTTTCAATGGTAATTAACTTCACACAAATCATCAAGAAATTTAAAAATTAAAAGAATTCGTAATGACAAATTTAGTAAATCACAATTTTACATTTACTAAATTTGTCATTACGAATTGTTTAATTTTTAATTTCTTGTTCAATTGTGTTAAGTTAATTACGATTGTATGTATATTTAAAATGTGTCAGGGGCTAGTTCAAACCCCGAAATATTTCGAATCTTTGAAATATAGAGATTTCTACAAATGTAGTATGATTACTCCAAAGAAATCTATAAATATAGAGTAAGGTGTTAGTCTGAATCTCGTAGACAATATCCCTCGTTCCTCCAAGTTTCCTTGCGTCACCGCGACGCATGACCGATTAAAGGTATAAATACCAGGGATAGACTGAATGTCCCATCATTCACCTGATGACGATAGCAGATACAAAGCTATTGAAACGTTGTGAGATCAACCTTTTCAAGACGATGGAAGTCCAAGAAAACTTCGAGGATAGAGTAAGGTATTGGGTAAAATTTTTTACATAAAACTTTAATAGTTGTTTCTTTATTTCCATACCATTTTTATTTTTGATTTTATGTACCTAAATCTTTTTTCCATACTGTCGTCTCAACATTTTCAGACTTCCTTTTACTTCTATTAAAGCTTTAATATCTTGTGTTTTCTCTGTATTTCTTTCTTCTTATTCTTTTGGATATTTCCTTGTTGTCTGCTACTGTAGTTTTGTCTATTATTTCTTTTCTCTGTTTCATAAACAATTTTGTTCTTGGATTTAGTTCTTCAACTTTGTTTTACTTTTCGCTAATTTTTTAAATGCTTTACTTACGCTTTTTCGTTTAAAATCATACATTGAGTCTATACTGTCATATTATCGTTTAACTTTATGGAGCTAGTTATTTGTTCTTCGCATTGTTATAACTTTTTGAGAGTAATCCACTTTTGCTATTTATTTATTTATTTTCACTTTGGCGTTTGATGCTCGTTACTCGTTGACATATTTATTTTTCCACAAAGTCACCATCTCACTCCATACAGCGCTCCCAACGCAGACCCATTTTTCAAATCCCTTCCTAAAGAATTCTTCCGTTTTTTTTTTTTTTCGTATCCAACTGCTTACAGCAGCCTACACTTCTTCATTATTGGCGTATCTGTTTCCCTTTTAAAATAAATTCGTCTTCAACGAGTCTATAACGTTCCAAAAGTTGTTCACAAACTTCTTTTTGTTGACCTTTATTTTCTTCCGTAAGCATACGTGGTACCCAACGCGAACAAAGTTTTTTATAGCCTAACTTTTGAATAATGAAGCCTACTCTTTCTTCTGATATGCCTAATATTGTTGAGTAATTCTGCGATCACTTTGAATGAGATTATCGACGTGAGAACGATGCTCATCATAGCTGGTAGAAATTGGTCGTCCACTGCTTTGTTCGTCGGAAATATTCAACGAACCCGGCTTGTAAGTCCTGCTTTTTATGGCCCACCTGTTCACAGTACTTATGTCAACCGTCTCAGCTCCATAAACAGCCTTTAAACGCCGATAAATTTCAGTAGGCGAAATGTTTTCCGCCATCAAAATTCAATCACTGTGCGTTGTTTCAAGCACGTGCACACAGCAGCTGTTTGGCTTACCATTGTAACACGAATTAACGCGCAACGTTAACAGTTACGAAACTTGTAACGTATGGAAGGTTATGGCTATCGATTGAGCATGCGCGCACATCCTTATGATATTTTGTTCGCCCGTTATGTTAATAGTGATTATGTCTACAGCGTTGGTAGATGTTTACTTATGTAATTTCGAAAAGATTGTTGAGGAGGTCTTGAATTATTTCGTCTGTTCATTGGGTTTTCTCTCCTCTAAAATTTTTTCATGCAACAGATAAGTATTTAGAAATTGTATATGTAGAACAAAGTGTAGTAAGGCAATTTCGTAAAATTGCCCGAATTACTGGCTGTCCGTACAGAGATTCTTCCTCACAGTTATTCTAAGAGAAAGAAGGAGATGTCTACAAAATGATCAACCAGTATTCCTGTATACAAGTAATGTATTGTATATTGTGTAATACTTATCTATGTTTCGATACGTTTCAACTCCGAATCTGGAGTCGTTGTCAATCGTTTAGTGTTGTTTTCGAGATTTTTTCTACAAAATTTTCGCTTTGATCTTGAATTTCTTGTTTGTCAAAATTTGACACTGACAATTTGTCGTTTGGCGATCACTTGACGATGAGGTTACCGTTTTTTTGTTCTGTTAGCAATAAATTCCTCCAGTCCAAATGAAGGTCGGCTGAAGGTGCTCCGATTTCAGTGTTGTTTATCATCATACAGCTGGCTTCTTTAAGTTTTCTCTTTTTTAAATTTTGTTCTTTCAGCAAAATCTTTGTTTTATCCCAGTCTATCCTATGGCTGCCGGTGCTAGTTAATACATGATTGGCCAAATTTGATTTGTCCACATGTCTTCTGGAAATGTTTACTTATGTTCACATTTCATTATTATCGAAAAAGATGTTCATCGCATATAGATTTTTGTGGTAAGGAAGGCGGTTAAACCAAATCTGCTTTCATTTCTCTCTCCTAGTCCGTGTAGTGCTATGGCAAATTAAGTTGTATCGGTTTGAAAACCAATTTTAACATTGAAACCTATTTTTCTTCCTTATAGATCAAGTACTCACTAGTTGGTAAGGCCTAAGGTAAATTGTTTTAAAGGCTATAGTTTGTTCTTGTTCTCATGGGCGGATCCAAGGAGTGGGCGATCGCCCCCTCCGAGAGCCTCAAAGTTAGTAAATTTAATATTAAAACGAGGTAATCTTAACTTCATGAGCCTAGAAGAAGGTCACTTCTATGGGTTTAAACCTCAGAAAAACTATTTTTAATGTAATACTCCAAGAAATTATTTATAGGTGAATTTAATACAGGATCGACCCCCTTGAAGAATGAAATGCGCCCCTGCGTTGTTCAATATAAAGGAGGGAATTCCCAAGTTATACTTACGTTAATTTCAGTAAATTATCTTAATATTGTTCTTACCTATTCAAACAAAATTAATAACGACTTTTGTTTTATTTAATTTGTGATGCATTATTGATGATTTTTTAACTGTAAATATTTTTCATCTCATCCAAAAAATTATGTACCTTAATATTTTTATATTCATGCACTTATATCTACATCTAGTAGTAAAACTAATCAATGTGATAGTCATTTCTAGGCGTGCAAGGTATCTAGAAGCATTTTAATGGAGAATACAAACCAAGGCGACTTTTCCAATTAGTTGATTCTCGTATTTGGTCTCAAGACGGTAATTTTCTAAACAGCAGCATGATAAGAAATAAATAAAACAATAAAAAGATAGCTTGCCTCTTATTTACATAGGTGTTTTTAGGTGACAGACTAATAGAAAAGAAAATCTTCATGAAATTAAAATTCAACAATATAAAATTAATAATATATAAATCTATTGTTCTGTCACCATGGCAGTTATAAGGATAAAGTCATCTTACAGAAATGATATACAATAATTTTAGATGCAAATTGTAGACAAATGATTCAAAATAATGGAAACTCCTGATAATATATACACTAAAAGGTTTTTTAACCTCCATGAAATTAGATTCATTCAAACTATGAACAAGTTTATGCCTACAATTTAAGGTATAAGCATATAAATTAGGTATATAAATACTCTAATTTTGAAGTAGGTATACCTGATGTCCAAAAATTTTAATAAGCATCTTACAAAAACACAAAATTAAATATTTATGATTAAAAATATTGCAAACACTATGTTTAGCTCGGGATTAGAGAAGTTACTTTTCACATTTTCACAATATTTCTCAATACTGTTAATCAGTTTCATTTGTTTCATTATTGCAATAGATTCCGTGGGTTCAATTTCATAAAATGTTCACAGTTACTTTCAATCGTCTTTATTTACCAAATAACTTCACTGTTTACAAGCAATGAGTAGTGCTGTAAAAGTAACGACTTCTTGAATACTCATAGGTATTCCTTATTCTTAGCCTGACTACCCGTTTAAAAGTATTCGTTACTCGTTACTTTCGTTATCCGTAATTTGGATAGTGGCACGTAAATATAGAGTACTAATGTAAAGTAACATTTTTATTCAATTATAAATACAAAATAAAAAAAGAGAAAATAAATATAAACTCAAGCAATGCAACTAAACACATATTTTTATTTTTTATATCAGTCTCCTTAGTAAGTAGAAAGTAATATAAACATGGATACTATTTTCAATAAAGAAATAGTTAAATAATTATATTCTTATACTAATTTGACAGTTCTCCTAAACTACTCATCGTAATGAAAATTACCGCGTTTTATTTTATGCCTAAGATATGTCATTCATATTTAGAAATATATTTATTTATCCGTTTAGGTTTTTATGAGGCACGTTTTCCGACAATATTTACCCGATTTTGACAGAATTCTTTCTGCTGGCAGTGAATTTACCAACATGCAGAAGTATTTTTTTTTTCTAATTTCTATTATATTTTTATAAAGAAACTTTTCTTCCATATATTGTCTTTGCATAATAATACTACCAGTTATTGGAGACGTTGTAGCACTCGATTTTATTATTACCTACATTAAACTCCATATGGAATCTAAATTCAATAAAATCATTCAATCCCAAATATCCTAAGTAAATCTTTTATTTTATAGAGCTGTTTTCGAAATTATGTCTTATACTATTTATAATATACTTTTATAGATCTCAATGGTTTATGAAATCTTTAAAGTAAAGAAAGACTAGTGAATAGTGTTCAAATATAATTTACTAAATAACAATATAAATATAGAATCAGTTATGATTGACTACTTATTTATCTTACTGTCATAACACCATTTCGAGAGAAATACCGAAATACGGTAGTTTCCAGCGAAACATACGAAATCATACCCTATCTAACGAATTAACGAAACTAATGATGTGCGACCTTTCAGTATTATGAGGCAGTCGACATGGATTGTGCTGAAGCCAACATGCGATTCAAGTAACGATTCGGTACTTCGAGTCTTACCGAGTATTCGGTACTTAGTAACGAATACATACGGTTTGTTACAGCCCTAGCATTGAGTAATACTATCGGAAACAGCTGTTCACTTCCTTGGCGCTCAATTCAATACAGCTCAGGTCATTTACGGAGAAAAAGACCTTTTGGTGACAAAATTAATACTAAAACAAAACCGACATCAACGTGTTCTAATGATAAAACTTGACTAACCGATATAAAATTCACATTTTTTATCGATGCGTTTTTGTTTCTTATTAAAAAAACACCGAAAAATCAGTAACAATTTAGTTTTTTATAGTTTACACAAAATCCACCGATAAAACCGTGTTTGCAACTATGGGCAATATTGAAGAGAAATGAAAAACCTACAAAATGAGCTACTATACGCTCAATTTCGTTAGATGGTTTCTTAGATAATGGAACATTTACCCGAAATTCCAAAAAAATAAATAATCGCTCACATATTTTTTTATTTTATAGCTGAAACATTCTTATTAACTGAAGCGATAGATCTTCTGATACCCAATTCATGTTCTAAAAATAAATACTATAGCCCCGGTTGTTTTTGCAAAATTTCAGTCAATCCTATGGAAGACATATTTTTTTGAACGGCCATTTTACCTCACCGGATGACCCTATCATTATGAATAAACCACCATTGGAAAGTAGAAGAGTTGATCTAGAGACCCCTCATCTCACTTTTCCAAAATTTAGAGTATAAATACATATAACTATTGAAAATATTTGGTCATTCCTTAAAAAATTATTTGGACGAGCCCATTCGAAAAATTGCTAAGGGGTAGTACTATATCCTTAAAACTAATAATCTCAATGCAAATTGAAATTTTACGGAGACACATATTTATATTTCTTGCATAATATGGATTTATGTAATAAATTTAGCAAAATGGAATACCTAAACTCCATTTAGACAGATACTGATGATAATGATGGAGCAATCAATTTTAATATGCTTATTTTAAATTTAAATAAAATAAGGAAAATTTGCCTTCTCTCTTCACTGATTTTTTAAAACATGAGTAAATAATAGGTTCCTTTGTTTACACTTTCAGTACATTTCATATTTTATTATTATATAAAAATGAAAAGCTTATACAAATTGATAATAGTTAACAATAGAAGTCATAAGATGTTATTCTTCAATTAGTTAACAATGCAATTTTATGTTGTTCAATTCAGATTCCTGTTATTTTTTTGTTAATAAATACTAATTAGTGACAAGCCAAATTTCTTTAGATATATAGGTAAGTATGTGTTGATCTTTTATTGAAACATTTGTAGGCATGCCATTTTGCTAAATTTATTATATAAATCCATATTATGCAAGAAATATAAATATGTGTCTGCTTAAAATTAAAATTTGCTTTAAGATTATTTATTATAAGAATCTAGTACTACCCCTTAGCAATTTTTCGAATGGGCACAATTTTTTAAGGAATGGCCAAATATTTTCAATACTTATATGTATTTATACTTTACATTTTAGAAAAGTGAGATGAGGGGTCTCTAGATCAACTCTTCTACTTTCCAACGGTGGTTTATTCATAATGATAGGGTCATCCAGTGAGGTAATATGGCCGTTCAAAAAAATATGTCTTCTATAGGAATGATTGAAATTTTGCAAAAACTACTGGGGCTACAGTATTTATTTTTAGAACATGAATTGGGTATGAGAAGATCTATCGCTTCAGTTAATGAGAATGTTTCAGCTATAAAATAAAAAAAATTGTAAGCGATTATTTTTTTTTTTTTTGGAATTTCGGGTAAAGGTTCCATTATCTAAAAAACCAATTAACGAAGTTGAGCGTATAGTAGCTCATTTTGTAGGTTTTTCATTTCTCTTCAACATTGCCCAGAGTAGCAAACACGGTTTTATTTATTTTGTGTAAAAGGTAAAAAACTAAATTGTAACCGCTGGTTTTTGTTAAAAAACAAAAACCCATAGATAGAAAATGTTGAATTTTATGTCAATTAGTCAAGTTTTAATCATCAGAACCCGTTGATGTCGGTTTTGTTCTACTATTAATTTTGTCACGTAATTTCGTAAATGACCTGAGCTAATAAACGTCGCAAATTTTTAAACTCCTCGACTCGTACCACAGTTAGCTTTTATAAGGTAGTGGAAGATACCAGAATACGATTCTGGAATCCATTGGATTCAAAGTTACGCCCTTGGTCTGAATGTAATTCCAACGAGACACCAAACCTGCTGCCTCTTGGTTGGGTATAGCATATGCATCAGGCCATTTGCTGAAGTAACACTACTTCTCTACTCTTAGAGAGCACCATTGGGCCCATAACGATTTTACGACGCCCGAGTATCTAACAACCTCGTCCCTTCGTGGCCTGGGTGCCCCTCTCTTCTTAAGTGCCACGACTGGTTCAGTGTCTGGGTCAGCCATTTGTTCTTGGATACATTGTTCCGTTGTCTAGTGTTCATTCACCTGTAAGGGAATCTGTTGGATGCAGATACCCTATCGCTGTTCTGTCTTCAGACAATGTCCGCGTTCCGCTCTACAGGATCTTCTTGACAAGGCATCCTCATTATTATACAGACAGCCGGCACGGTGTTCAACCTTGAAATCGTATTGCTGTAATTTCCCCATCCACCCGTCTGTATGTCCAACAGCCATTTAAGGACGGCATAATCGGTTCGGATTAGGAATAGACGACCATAGAGATATTTGTAGAAATGGTCTGTTGCTGGCGTCGATGTATAAGAAAAACTTGCCGGACTGCGTAACAAACTCTAGAATTCGGCTGGAACAGTCGTCTGAATGATGTTTCACAATTTTGGAACATGGAACACTTCTTTAGGTTAAGTTTGAGATTGGGATTCTTAATTCTAGAAAATAACTTCGCCAAGTTTCTTCAGATGGTCGTGCAATGTATGACACATAACCAGAATGTCATGGATGTATACTTAGCATGTTCTCCATGTCAACCCGCTCAATACATACTCCAAATGTAGCGGGAGGATTACATAGCCTGAAGGGCATGACCGAGAACTGAAACATACCTTTGCTCTTGCCTTTTCTCTGTCGTTTCCATGTAGTCCAACCTGCCAATAACTACTCTGTAAGTCTAGTGTGGAGACCCAACGGGAGCGTGCTAGTGTGGTCAGAGTGTCATCAACTCGGGGTAGTGGATAGCTGTCTTTGTTCGTAACGTCATTCAGCTTTCTTTAATCCACGCAAAATCAGGTGGCTCCATCCTTTTTTTTAACTAGTACAACGGGAGCAAACCATGGGCTGATGGTAGTCGCCTAGGTTGACCATTCTCGGTATCTATTCTGTGCTGAATAATGTTTGCCAGTGATTCGTGATAAATTGCTTGGTTTTCTGCTGTTTTTCTGGTGTCAGGTATGACAAACTGTTCTAGAAACTGTTTATTGGGCCCTGTCTCCTTCACCCATGTCTGGTACTCTTCTTCGCAATTGATGATGGTAAGTACTGGCTAGAAACAAGCTGGTACGTCTCTTCCGGTTTTAACATTAGCCCGTCCAACTAAGTAGTCATGAGCTGAATGTACCATTCCACCGCAGCTCCCAAGATTTCTTTCTAGCTGCCCACGAATAATTTGTTCCGTTCGACCGAGAATTATGGTTGAGGATCTCAATACAATTTTTATGGAAGTTCGAATTGCATGGAAACATCTGGTATTAATGATTAAAGAGCCCCACAAGAGTGTTTGAATTGCAAGTGTAGGTGTAGGATATAAACTACTAAAATGAATAAATTATGCATACATAAAGGTAAATTGAATTACGATTCAAGGGCTGCATTTATATGTACAGGGTGTCCCAAAGAAAAAGAGCCACCTGGCATATTTCCCAAAATACTCATTAGTTTAAAAGTCGCAAAAACATGTCAAAGGTTTACGAAGGGAGGCATATTCATCAGGAGTAAGTCGGCCACATTCTTCTTGGATACGATGTCTAAGACAGTGACTCTGGAAAAATCCAGTGGGTTCATATCTGGCAACCTTGCTGGCCATTCGATGGCACTTCATCTTCCAATCCATCTATCACGAAATCGATTATCTAGAAACTCTCTAACTGGCAGATATAATGTGGGGGGGCATCTTCGTGCTGGAAAACAAGTTCGTCTTCTACTAGACGATCATCGACATTTGCAAGTAAGTCTAAATACTTATCTCCATTTAAAGTGCCATCTATAAAAAAGGGTCCAATGATATGTTCACCTAGGATTCCTACCTATACATTTAACTTTTAGAGGTCTTCGAGTATGAGAATAACTGTGAATTAATGTTACTCCAGTATCGGCAGTTATGACGATTTACCTCACCATTTAAATAAAAGGAGGCTTTGTCGGAGAAGCAAGTAAATGTGAATGTTGTTTATGTGACTGGACAAAGTTTCAAAGAATTCTATTCTTCTGCCATAGTCGTTTTCATTTAATTCTGGGACCGGTCTGATTTTGTAGGGAAGGAACTTATTACGTTTCAGAATTATAAGCAAATTATTTATTTTAATTATAATTCGGCAATAACATCAGTGATCAGAAAAATACCCAGGCATCACATTTTAATCCGCAAATCACTTAAATGTTGATGGAATATCAAAAACGGCACACCGTTGAACTCATTTTTAAGCAAGCTTTAAAACGAGGTGTCACTTATAATAGTTTCATTAAAAAAAAAGAGTAGCTAGCGCTGGGGTGATTAAGGTGCAATTTAATTAACGGTTAGTATGGCCAAAAATATGTCACCACTCCGTAAATCTTTTGACGTGTTTTTGCAATTTTCAAAATAATAAGTATTTGGAGTAATATTCCAGGTGGCTTGTTTCTCAAAATATTAATATAACATAATAATAAGATTTTGCTTAATATGGCATTTGGAGAAATACTCACAAGTTTCTCAGTTATCTGTATCCGATTCATTAGTGGATAGCCTAAATTACTAATTTGTGTCGCTTTTACACAAGCGTGCTGCTGTCGTTCATTCGATAATTGTGGTTTTTTTCATTGAGCGTTGGCTTCTCCAATTGAACCGTTGTTGGTTCATATAGTCGAGGGTTTGCCTTCGATACCAACTTTATATATTCGATTCCTAGCCACGACTTTTTTCAAGATGGTAGTATTTTTACTATTTTATTAAGACATCACAGTGATACCTGCATTACCGACACCAGAAGTCAGAAGCTACTCGAAGACAGGTGGCGCTACTCCAGGAGATGTGTCGCTCAGGTTTGAATTTCGCCCGCGCCTTACCTGGCATGTACCGTTGACCAATAGCGTGAAAACAAACGGGTATAGTCGCTAGCGGTACAAGTAAGAGCCGCCTTATCTCGTGATCTTGAATATTTTCCCATAGACAAATCCGGCTTATTTGCAGACTTCATTAATCAGTTTTCTGAAAATGTCTTTATTTTCACATTTAAATATTAGTGGTAGAATACCAACACAACCAAGTCAGAACGAAAATTCTGTCTCAATTAAACAAAAGAAAGAATATCACATCTAGTAAATGTTGTACAATTTTTTTAGACAAAATTTTTGTAAGATACTTTTTGCTGCATTTTTGGGCACCTTGTATTTGTACGCTCAAGACAATGATATTTAAAATCAACAAAACTGTACCGCATCAATTCAAAAGTATAATCTATATCTATTTTTTTTTTTTTTCTAATATCGCTAATCTGCATCTAATAAAGGCAATCAATAGAGAATTAAAACGGGAAAGTTTAAAATTATTCTACAACTATCTAAATCAAAATTTACAATTGTCTGCATAAAAGAATAGCATTTTCTTCAAGCATCATAGGTAGATGTTGATTATCATTTGTATATTTAGACAGAGCTGAAAACACTAAACATTATTCTAAAAATCTGCAGGCGGATATGGAAAGTACTTAGAAAGTAAAAGCATATCATAGTAAATTCAAATAGAATTACCTTTGTCATTCAACCAAATTGCAATCCGAAAATAGGCGTCATCCATCAGGGATATGATGACAGCCAACATTATTTTTGGTAAGTAACCCAGCCACAATGGAAAACCGTGGTTCATTAAAAAACTATCCCAACAATCCTGTAATATTATTTTAATCAAATATAATTTAAGGTGTAAAGGATTTTTTTCATTTATTTTTATACGACTGCCAAAAAGGAGTATTATTTTAAGTTTTGGTAGATAGACTTCTTCAAATGAGGTGGTTTAAGGGAAACCAAACTTGTCAGGGATTGGAAAAATTTGGATTTGGGGGTTTGGTTATCAAAAATGCTCTTTTTAATGCAAAAAATCTTAAAAAACTCAAAAATTTAAAGAAAGTTTATAACCATTTGGTATGTTTACGGACCAAAAATTATATAAAGTAATAACTACCAAAAAAAGCTTAGAATTTTGAAAATTCTGTCAGCTATAGTTGAAATTAGAGACTTATACTAAACTAAAATGTTGCTATTTATTCTATATGTATAATTTTTAACGATTAGATTGTTCTTTTTTTCTTCTTTCCATATGAACCCTTCTTATTGCTAAATAAGAAGATTTATTGTGGATTTTTACTTTAAAGTAGCTAATGTTGTCAAGTTCTCCTAGCTACTGAAATTGTTACAAATCAACTTAAAACCAGTTGTGACAAAAATGCCTGCAGTGGATGAGACAAGTAGAGATATTCAAAAGGCTCCCCGATAAAATCGACGAGAAAGTCAACAAGATATTGGAAAAACGAGATAAAACGAAAACAGATTCGTCAAGAAAAATTAGCACAAATTTTTCATGACACAGAAAATCTTGTAACCACTATGGATGAAAAATAACAAATTTTGAATACCACCATGAAAAATGAACAGAAAGGCCTTGCCAATACCATGAAAAGAGAATTTAATGGAAAGTTTATTTTTCAAGTAAATTGATCAATTAACGCAATTAGTGACGCAGGGTAATGCTTTACAAGTAGAGGCTATCACGAACAAACCAAAAGTATGAGCAGTTTCCATCAGTCAGGACGAATCAGAGTCGTTCTCATCAGACAGTTCTAGCTGGAATAAAAAAATTGTTGATCTGAGAAAGAAACAAGGAACCAGAGGAGTGTTATCGCTACGGATGACAATTTGTCAAGAGATGAACTATTTCATATCATTGAGTGGTATGAACATCCAGTAACAGCTGAGACGAAAACATTAAGAGTACAATAAAATAGTAAAATAAAAATAATTGTCTGAAACTCCAAAAGAATGCAAACCTACCATTAGTCTCGTATCCAGCGATTTTTAAGTGAAATAATATTTAACCATCATTATTCTGCAATCCCCTTAATTTGCTCTATTGACTAGTCGATTTAATCCTAACAATTATCATTGTTGGTGGCGGTCTGTACAGACAAGGGAGTGTAAAAGATCTTTTTAATTTGGTGAATTGACTAGTCCTTGGAGCAGTTAAGAAAATTGTACTTCCTTACATTTTTACTTGCGATAATTTATCAATTTTTCGTAACATTCTGTTAGGAGAAAAATACTGGATGAAAAGAATTATTTATTTCGTGTAGGAATACTCACAGATTACATTAAACGCACCTAAGACAGTATCAATTCGGGGATTTTGAGGAGATCAGGTCAAAAACCTTGAGAACATCTTCAGCCACTTACCAACCACATCCAGCTAAGAACAGCCACAAGCGAGTCCATGACAATATTGGGAGACGCAGATGTAGAGCATCAGATAGGGAGTAAGAGAATATGGCATATAATTTTATACTATATATGGGCCCGATTATACAACATGGTTCCCGGTTCGATGCAAGATATTAAGTGCTTAGTCTTTTAAATTAGGAATTTATATAGACACGCCCTGACAACAACGTGTCTTCATTCGAAACTGTAGCGAAGACATCAAAAAGTACCTGGTTGAACTGAACAAATTATTATTCATAGGCAGCTAGAACAAAGCGCTGCGAACTGAGTTGGAGTGGTGGAGCCCGGGTAGCAAGGTCATGACTACTTGCTTGGACGGGCAATAGTTAAAATCCAACGAGACATACATATTCGAGCATGTAACATGTCAAACAAAAATATCAGTATTGACACTGGAGAAGAAACAGCTTGTTTCGAACCAGTAGATGCTACATCAATTGCGAAGAACACTTTACCGATCAATGGACAAATCTTGCACTGACTGAACAGCAAATGGCAAAAAGTCGTGATGATATTGCTAGGCGTACGAACCTCATCGAACACTGAACAGTTACTAAAAAGCTCAAGTTTTTTTTCAAACTAAATTCATACGACATATGCTGCTACCATTGGGGCAAAAACGGGCAGTAGAGGAAAATACCGAGTCCATGTTACACAACGGAATTCATGACCCATCTGTCAAGTAATGGTTTGCTTCCGTCGTTCTTTTCAAAAAAAGATGGATCAACCGGTTTTGAGTAGATTATAAATTGAAGGATGTAACGGATGTAACTAAGAAGGACAGCTATCCACTCCCTCGAATTGATTACACTCTTACCACTCTAGCAGGGTCCCGTTGGTTATCCACCAGAGTCAAATAATAAATATAGGCAAGTTGGAACAGAGAGAAGACCGCGTTTTCCACCAGGAGCGTGTTCTTCCAATTCACAGTAATGCCGTTTGGGTTATGTGACGAACCCGCTACGTTTGGTCATACTTTTGATGGTGATGATCTAGGCGAAGTATTTTCCAAAATTAAGAATGACAATTTGGGAATTACTGTGTCATGATCTGTCAGTATTTGGACTCATTTATATATAAATCTTGACATAGTAAATTCTAATATGGATATGTTTGGTTCGAATCATGTTCCCACAACAGTTTTTTTATTATAGTTAATATTATTTACAATAATATTTTTTTGATCTATAATTTAAGTTTACTTTGGTTCAATAACTGGCAATCGTGTTTTTAATTTTTGTGATAACTTATTACTAACCTGTATCTGTAGTGACACAATCATTATACAAAACACAGCAATCAAACAAATGGCTATCACAGGAACAGAAACGCAGTATCTAAACACGTGCCTTTTCCAAGAAGGATGGTACGCCTCCAAACGCTTGGTCACCGGACTAACCTGCAGTGGTCCCTGAGAACAAAATATAACATGTCGAGGTAACTATCGACATGTTAGATACTAAATAAGCACTACTGAAAAAGCCATCTACAGTGAAAACAGAAATATTAAATGTAATGTGCATAACTTGCTGGATCATTTAATGAGGCAGTATTAAATGATATAATTTTATTCAATATGAAATATAAAATACCATTATGCGATGCAAAAAATAACGCACATCATACGTTGTCAAAAGAAAATGAAAAAAAATAGACAGAATCCTATATGTATCCCCGACTTGACCATACAATATATGGCAGCACACTACCTCCAAGTGGCGTGCCTTTAGGGGAAAATTCACTAAACCCCAGATATACTACATATCAAAAGGGTTTAGCTTTGTGGGAGCCCTTGCCAGGTTATCAGGCCTTTGGTTGGCATCGTGGTTACCCATGAATTTTCTTACCGTCCGGGCTGTTCCCAACAGGACGGCTTTTTGCATTATTTTGTAAATATGTTCGTCCAGACCGAGATCTTTTATATTGTTTAAAAGATGTTTTGGGACTACTCCTGTTGTTGACATAACAATTGGTACAGTTAATGTGTTGTTCATGTCCCACTGTCTCTTTATTTGAAATTCCAAGTCCCTGTTATTGTTTTTTTTTTCAGCCTGCTTAATATTTATATTACTGTTGTTAGGGACTCCTATGTCAATTAATGTTTTTCTAGAGACTTTATCGACTAAAACTATATCTGGTCTATTGTGAGCAACAGTCCGATCAGTCAGTATCGTGCGGTCCCAATATAGCTTGTAGTTGTTATTTTATAAAAGAACTTCTGGTTTGTATATATACTAGGGTATTCTTACCGACTGTGATAGTTCAAGTTGCAGTGCTAGTTCCTGGTGCAGTATTTTTGCCACAGCATCTTTGTATTCAGTTGCAGCAAATGCTTGATAACCTTCTGTGATGTGCTGGATAGTTTCAGATGTTTGGCAACCATATCTGTAGAAGGATTTTTAACGATGTACTTTAGATAGTTCTTAGGTGGAATGACTTGATCTTGGATTGCCAATAAAATGCCTTCCGTTTCAGGGAACATATGACCTGGCTGACATTTATATGTCTTCCATGAAGGGGTTTCTCTCTCTATTTGAGTATTTTCTGATCAGTTGGCTGGTGCTGCAATTGGACTTGTTGTGCCGTCAGTCGCAGTGGTGTATCAGAAAATTCTGGTAGTTTTTGGAAATGACTGCAAGTTAGAAATTTGTTGATCTAGTAGTTTGCTAATATCGGTCATTCCTCTTGCTCCTTCATACCGTGGCAACGTTGTACGTTCGACAGAGCTCTTTGGATGGTGATTTTGAGCTTTTGTTAGTAGAACTCGAACTTTTCGTTGTAGGTGTTGAATGTCAATGTTGCACCAATTAACTATTCCAAATGAGTAACAGCACTCAACATGAGTAGGTGTTAATAGCCTGAAACAGTTTTTTCTGTTAAGCTTGGTTTTCAACAGTCGTCTTACCCTTCAATAGAACTCTGTTGATGGTGGTGTGATCAATACATTGAGCCTGCTTTATTCCAAGATATTTATAATTATGACCTTCCGCCATGGATTCAATTGAGGTGCCATCTCCCATTTCGTAGGGCCCCATGCTGTATTTTGCCTTTACCTATATTAATAATTCGGCATTTGTCTAGGCCAAATTGCATATGGATGTTACTAAAGAACCCTTCTACTATTTTAAACATATCAACTTTAAGTCGTCCATGGATAACAAATGGTTTATCTTTAATGCTTGTACGTTGTGTTTGATACTGAACCCAAAGTTAGTCAAGTTCAGTTTGTGTGAGAGTGGGTTCATGGCAAGGCAGAACCACAGCGGGCTGAGTGAGTCTCCCTGAAATATACCCCTTCTGATTGGGATAGGGTCGGTTTGTATCGAACAGTCGGCTACATTCAGAAAGATTTTGGTTTGCCAGGTGGACATGACATATTCTAAAAAGTTAACAATACAATTATTTACTTTATAGAGTTTCAACACCTGAATGGGTCATCATGTGGAACTGAACCAAAGGCCTTTTTGTAGTCCACATATGCCGTGTAGAGAGTTCGTCGTTTGGCGTGGGCTTGATTGCAGACAACGGAATCAATTATTAGTTGTTCTTTGCATCCCATGGAGTTTTTCGCGCATCCTTTTTGTTGTTCAGTAATTATGTTGTTCAGCTCTCAATGTCTGAAAAGACGATGATTAATGCACAACGTTATAAGTTTGTATAATGTTGGCAGGCAAGTGATTGGTCGGTACTTTGTTGGGTCCTGTGTACATAGCATATCCTTTGCTAAGAGGTATGTAGCACCATCCGTAAGGAAACTAGAGGCATCTTGTGTGCATGGATAATTATGTCATTAATATGGGTTGTTAATTTTTCGTGGATGGCGTAAAGTTACTTTATCCACTAATTCTGCAGACCATCTGGTCCTGGTGCTTTCCAGTTATGGAGGTGCTTCATTATATTGGATGTGTCTTCTCGTTGTAAATGATTGGTGTTGCATCCTAATCACAATTCAGAAATGTATCCTCCTCCTCATTAATCCAGCTAGCTCTAGAGTTGTGGGAGACTGTTGTGGAAAGTTGTGTTTTCCAGAATTGCTCGACGGTCGTCTTCCTGGGGTAGCTAGGAGCTTCATTATTATTCATATTGTTGAGTTTTCTATAAAACCCTTTTTCTGATTGCCGGAATAGTGTATTGTCTAGTTTCCTTTGGTTACTGGTTTTGTACCTTCTCAATCGACTTATGTAGACGGAGAGCTTTTGTCGTAGACTGTTCAGACACTGCTGAGATGTGATGTTGTCCATCCCACTGAGAGTGTATTCGGTTATTTCCATGATAGGGGTGACAAATCTTTCTATTCCGTTGTTCCTGACTCCTCGTTGGCCTCGGTCAGTCTTCCAATGTCTTTCCGAAGAAAATTAATTTTCCCTTCAAGCCTTCTTTGCCAAGGGGGTATTTGAGGTGTTTGTCTAAATTGAGTAGGGTCTTGCTTTGGTCTTATTGCGACCCCAATTATTCTCCAGATGGAAATTGCAGCACAGTAGATGATAGTAGTTAATACTTTTGACAAAATTTGGCACATATTAGAATTCTACCTATAAATCTAATACAAATTTAATATGGTACATATTGCAAACTGATAACTATAAATAACATCACAAAACTGTAATATATGAGGTTGATCTTGACAAAGTTTTGACAATATTAGTTATTACTCTTTATTGAAATCCAGACAGTATGATTTTGCTGAATAAATAATTGAATGTGTAAACACAAAGTGTTATACACTTACACCAAACCATTATTTTTTTACACTCAAAGTCAATGTTATGACTTCCGTTTGTTTAAAGGGGGGGGGGGCTATTATAATTACGAAAGTAAATGTTCACCTTGTTTTCTGAACATGAGTTGTGGCATCTCTAGTTAGAATTTTTATGCTTCTCTCAAATTCCTCCAATTTGAAAGCTTTGTTTTTTACATAATCTTTAGATTTTTTAGTGCTACCCTGTATATATCATATTAACAGTAACTTCTGTTAGTTACATCAGTTTTGTTATCAAATATGTAATGTCGAATTGTGAATGCTAACTTTATCAATGCAAACTTTTAATTTTTAATTTCTCTATTCAGTTGTGTTATTTTTTTTTGTCATTAAAAACGGGGTCTGATATAGACCCTTAGACGTTTGGAGTCTTCAAAATCTACAGACTTTCAGACTTTCCTGCCACTGTGATGTTAATCCCAAGAAATCATAAAAATACACATAACGTTAAACAAACAAAACAACCTAAATTATTGAGAAAAAAAAATCGTACCGAAATACAAAGACACCAACAAATTGAAAGATCTGAGGTTTCAGTAAGGTTAGCTAACCAAATTATTCTCTTAAACATTTTCACGAAATTTCTAGGCCACAAAATGTTGATACTATAAGTCCGCGTTACTTTAAATATTTATTTAAATGCTCTTCAGGAAAATTAGTGCACAACATTACGAAAAAAACGCCACTGACTGACAGTTACAAGAATCGAATATTCCAACAAACAAAACCGCCCTATAATGTAGATTGCGCTAATCTAATAAAGGAAGTCAGAAAAGTCGTCTTGAGGTGTAAATGACAGAATCAGACGAAGAGAAGAGAACACAAAGAAATTCAATTAAGCAAGGAATTTAAAAGCAGTTAATAAACAATTAGATGAAAAAGTGCAAGTTAAATTTAAAAAATTGATTAAATAAGGTGCAGTAGAACAGCAAGAATAACAACAAAACATTGTCAAATATTTAAATTTACATCTTGGAATTGTACCTTTTTAATCCGTAGTTTCTTAGCCATTGACTGATCTAGACCCAGAAACGTTTGGAATATACAGCAATTTCCTTTAAAGTGTGGTATTATTTCCCAATAAACACTTACACAACAAAACTCAATTAAAACCTGTCAAGAATAAAAATACGAAGGAAATGGAATAACACACAGATGTAACTAGAGATTCAGGAGATAAATCATCAAATTCAATTAATAAAAATTTTGTTCATAGTATTAAACTGAGAGTCAATGATATGCAATACAAAGTACAAATAATAAAAAAAATCAGTTCTGACCGAAATCAACGATATCAAAGCCAAAATAAATGGATTAGAGTTCAAAGTGAAATTGAAAAGATCCAAGAAGTTATCGTGGTTTTGAAATTATGGCACTTCTTCCTGATCCATGTGCAAAAAAAAACAGTTTGACTGACACAATTTATATATCCTATGCATGGCATAATAAGGAAAAGGTCACTTATAATAGCATTGAGAGGACCTGCTTTAGAACTACTTTAAAGCCCAGAAGAGCAACTGCGAGGTTTTAAGATGTACTTTCAGGCCTTGACAGAAAATGCAACCGGATTTTTCATTCCAATAGACAAACAAAAATATCTGGAGAAATTTGACGATGAAATTCGAAGTTTTATGGGTCTAGTCTATCCAGACTCCAATTTGCCACCCAAAGTTTTATCAGTGGCATTAGGTGCAGCAAAATCCAGAAAAGTAAATTTATATGTCCTAACAAAAGATAAGAGCACTTTAATTAAACCACGTAGGCCCAGAGCAGATTGTTGTCAAACATGTGAAAGACACGGAGAAATTACACTAGAGTAGAATGTTTACGCTGTGGACATACCGGCTGCCACAATACAATTGAACCATCCTCTAGTCCTCGGGACACCAACCAAACGGGTTTCTGTGAAACCACGTAAACCCCGTCAATGTTAATACAGGGTGAAGTAGAAGTAGAGCAGCGTTTAGGTGAACTCAGCATCCGGCATGAGGTAGGTATAAACCTGATTAGACTGCATTACACTTGGCATAATTTATATTTAAAAGACATATGTTCTTTTTTATCAGATTTAAGGTACAATTCTATTGATTATTTTAGCGTATTCTTATCTCTCCCTCTCTCTCTAAATTGTATTTTATCTATATTTTCCACATCTTTTTTTAAATTTTTTTATTTGTTTTATTATTTGGACCACTTTCTATAAGTGCAACCTAATTCACCCTATATTGCATCCACCATGTAGATGTTTCCGTGTATTGGTCACCCGATATAAATTATGTATGTATCATTTTGCATCCCCCTGTACAACTATAATTCAACTCCACATGATGTTGTAACCACACTGCAAGTCAAGAATAAGCAATTACTTATGTTCCACACTATATAACATTTTTTTAACCACCCTGTATAACTGATTACACTCCACCTGATATTTCAATCATCCTGTATATATAACATTTTTTGAACCCTCCGCCCTATAACTCAAATATCCTTACTGCATATGCTTATTTAAGCAATGTTTAAAGTTTTTTGATCCACTCTGTATAACTATAGTTTTACTTCACTCTTATTTCAACAATCTTGTATATGCAACTACTTATGTGCCACCCAATACAACATTTTTGACCCACCCTGTATAATGCTATTCCACCTTATATTTCAACCATCCTACATATGGAACTGGTTATATACCACCCAATATCACATTTATTTGTAAGATTTTTTGAACCCACCTGTCTAACTGTAATTTTGCTTCACCCTATATTTCAACTGCGCACATTGCTTGCTGCTTGAATTTCGATGAACGCACACACACACACACACACACACCTACTACCCTACACAGCATAGAAAAGATCGCTCACCTAACAATTTTCCTTTTCAATACTCTAATGGAATATTTTGTGCAATTTAACTCGATTTCAAGCCCTGTAAAATGAAGACCGTTACAAACATCCTGTACGATATACTTTCATGGCATATCTTAACATTTAAGCTAGATATTTATAATGAAAATTCTACATTTACATTGATGTTTACCGTTTTTTGAACATATTTTTACAATTTTCATAAAAACGGGATGTTTTACGTTATAGAAAATTATATGGAATCAAGCTGGAGCATGTAGAATACAATTTAAAGTATTCAAATTGTATTCTTAGAGAAAACAGTGTACATTCATTGAAATTCACTGAAGTGTAGTCACTTAATTACTGCTTTTTCTGATTTTCTGGCAGACCGTAAATTTCACATTATAGAAAATTGCATGGTACCTTTCTGTGATATTGCTTAATACAATGTGGTTTAAATCATCAAAATTCCTCATGCCATTTTTGAATAAACAATGCGCCTACATAAAAAAACATTCCGAAGAATTGATAACCTCCTCCTTTTTGTCGGTTAAAAACCTCGCCAAGGCTGGCCAGAAGCAATTCGTCATTTGAAAAGACAGACGTAAGCAAGACTAACAAATTTGGGAGATGAAAATCAGACTAAGAGAAATATTAATTAATATAAAGAAAGTAGTGGTAAGAGATTTTAACTAAGCCAAAGACATTTTCGGGGTCCTAAGGTACAATGACGATTTCAGTCTAGAAAAGTCAACAATGACGGTATTAATCCTTCTAAAGATGTACAGGCTTCACAAATGATTAGTTCAGAATCTAGAAAGCGATCAAAGTTAATGAATCAGTTGTCAGCTGCAATATCCTGTTGTCGCACTTGTAAATTCAGCCCAGAATAAAAAGGAATTGTAAAAAAATTGGCTCAAGTACACAGTGAGAGGGTGAAGAGTCCATCACCCAGGCCATCACCTCTGATTATCTCCAGAAAGAGACATCTCCTAGAACACAACTTAAGATGGTACAGATGAACTCCGACAAAGGAAGGTGGTACTTCAAAGATCGACATGCTCCATTTCAAATTGAAGATTTGTACGATCGGAATCAAAGACCTCTGGTTACCGTACGCCACCGACTTAAAAGATGTTTCAGAAAGATCGACGAAGCATCAGTCAGCTGATGGCTGACATGAAAATTTATCTTGTCAAATGGAAGGTTTCATATTTTTTCATTAAGAGTAATATGACTTATGATCCCAACTTCAAAAATGTGGTGATTTATAGTGACCAATTAGCAAATAAAATGAAATAAAAGCCGAAATACACTTACTCTGAATAATGGTCTTGGTTCAGCCAGTAGATCATCTCTTTGGTCTAAAGTTCCCCATCGAAATGCAAGCTCTGCAGAATACCTTTTCCAAGCTTGAAGATATGTGGTAACCCATATAACATTAAATATTGAAAATAGTACATAACCAACGTCTTCTAAAGTCTGGTGTTTACCATTGCAGCATAACTACAATTGAATTGATTTAAATGTTTAGATATTGGCAACAGATAGGTTACTTACCCAAAATAGGAAACCAAAAAAAGCTGGTATGCTAAGAGCTGTAGTGTAATGTCCTAGCCACGCAAAATACATTCCTATTTTTACTCCAAAATATTCAGTAATTTCATCTAAAATACATACAGTTATAAATGAATACAGATTTCTTTACTTTTCTAGGTAGCCTAACTTTTGAGTAGTTATTGAATGCTAGTTCAGATGGATTTCAATGTGAGAAAATGTCGTAAAGCAATAAACTCAAACCATATAACCAATAAACAAAGCCCAAATAAAAGAAATAACATACTGAAATTAATTAATATTTTTTTTTATTAAGGTTACAAATGTACTTTTGTAAAGAAAACGTTTAACACCTTGAAGATAATAGAAATAATTTCATTGAAGAAGAATCAATGATACTTCTTATTTATTTCTCTTTGATTCCCATAACTAATGGTATTGAGTTCTAGTACACGACGGGCTTAAAGTTTTAATAGCTCGTATAATATATTAAACGTCCGTAAGAGGCCCCCAACTGTCCCTGAATAACACAGCGAATCAAAATTTTTCATGTTGTATCAATATACTAGTGACAAAACATACAATATGTTGGTCTTCAAAAGTATACTTTACGTATTGATATTAAATGAAATAATAAAATAAATATTTATAAAAATAACATAATGTGCACATACAACTGTTACATCCTCTTACAAAACAATTACAATTACAACACACTCAGTGCGTAATCCAACAAGATTTAATGAAGAAAGATTTTAAATGCTTCTTTTTCATTTAAGATTTAACTTTGGATTCTTTTCACTTTATGTTATTTAAAATTATTGTATTATTCACGATCGTAATCACGAATGGGTATTTAGTTTATATCATCTGGAAAATGTTCCTTACAAGCACATACTGTACCTTAAAAATAATTTTAAAACTTTACTAACTTATAAAGAATGTTCAAAAAATTGAATGAATAAGTAATAACTAAATTTAAACCTCAAAAACTTGTATACTTAAAATACACACATTGTATAGTTATTAGAATACAAAAAAATTAAACAGTGTTTGGGGTAGCTCATATAATTCTACGTTGAGAAATTTGTCTGTATGTCAAAATACAGTTGAAAATTTTGTTCAAAAAACCGAATAGATTTTCAACAAATCAACTTTATATGTACAAAATATTTAATATACGAAATTTATATATTAATTGTGGTTTAAATTTTTTCGCTAAAACAAAACTAAATCTTGTAGAAAGTGTGTCTAATTATGTTAACAGATCTTCAATGTTAAATAACATATCCTGTTCCTTTTATAGCTAACTGTTTGTGTCAAAGATTTATTACTTATTATGGCCCTATTTTATACAATAAATTACAAAATAATAAAAAAATATATCAGTGAACCAAAAAAAATAGTATTAAATTAAAAGAGCATTTATTTAAAAACCCTACAAGTTTCAGTATAATTTTTAGTTAATAAATTCTTATGTCTAATATATCAAATCTACTGCCCTGCTATTCCACTCGTCAAAATTGAACCATTGTCAGCTTTTCTTTTTTGAGAACGTCTTTCTCACTAGATTTGTAATATTTACCTGTGTCGTTTTAATTACTTGTTAATAATACTTATCATATACATACAAATCTCTTATTTATAAATTATATTTGTATTTGAGTTGACTAAATTTCTGTTGTTTTTAAAAAATAAATAAATCCCCTTTTTGGTCTCGTTTTAACTAATAAAAAGGATTTTTGTAATTATCCTCGCTTTTTAACCATTTTATCATAATTGGGTCACCTGTGGTAAATTCTCAGTATATTTAAGACAAAAAACAAAGTTTTGAAAAATTTTGTATTTATCGATGAATGTACGTTTCATAGTAATGGTTCGGTTAGTTGACGCAATTTTCATTATTTTTTTATACAAATCCCAAATTACATTAAGTAATAATTAATTAATCAGCACATGGACAGTTAACGTGTGGAGTGGTATAATAATTTTTGTTTGTTGATTTTTAGAGAAGTAAGTTACCTGTCCTAGTAGAAAACCTTCCTAGAAAACATACCTATAATTATGAGCACAATAATTGAATGGTGCTTCTCTAAATTTTGATGGTGAAATTCGGGAATTTTAAATTCTCATCTTGCATATCGCCGGATAGGCAGAACGAGATGTCAAATTAGCCTCCATGATCACATGTTTTGACTCCATATGATTTTTTTTGAGGCTGAGTAACTAAGTAAAACAAAGTATTTATCAAATACCTACACAACATCGGACAGCATAAAAGACATTCACTTTTTATAAAAACAGATAACTAGTATAATAATATGAAAATATTTACTGACAATTAAATTCTTTGTATTCTGACGACAATATTTACACAATACATTAATTGACCTAAATAAGTTTTTAGAATTTAAATATATTATTCTCCAATCAAATTATTTGAACATACCATACAAGCTAGCAAAGATTTAAAGAAGAAAGTTTTTCGGTCAGTATTTTTTTATTTCAATTTTTTTACAATTTTCTCTATATATTTACAAAATCTTAACAATTTTACGTAAAAAATATTATTTTTGTCCAATTGTTAAGATTTTATAAATCTGTAGAGAAAATTGTAAAGAAATTGAAATAAAAACCCCCTTCACCAACCTAAATAGGGCGCTTATGATTTGTACGTCGAAAAACGGAGTAGCACATGTTATTTAACGTAAAAACTTATGCAAGACCCATGTATTTTTTTAAATTTATTTTCGACCGTTTTGTCAATAACAGAAAAAAATTCTTAAGGGTTCGTTTTAGGGTACACGTTAATTGGGACTTTTTGACTTATTTTAATGAGTTATTTACACAGCAGAAGTTTCAGACACTATTTTAGAAACGCCCTGTATATTAAAAACGATAACTTTGATGTGTTTAATTTTTAGACACTCTGTACATAGTGAGAATAATGTATAGTATATGTATCCATAGGATAGATTTTTTTCCAAATTATTCTAATAGTACTGATATTGAAGTTGCTTTGTAAAAGTAGGCGCACTTATCGCTATAGCTTTAGGGTTGCGATGGGATCAGCGTAGTTCCACCATTTTATTTAATCATGGAATCTATGGGATGGAAAATCAACTTTGATATCAATAATGAATTTCGTAAATCAGTTACGAAGACATAGGATAAATAAGCTGATATTGAAGATTAATTTTGTCATGTAATTTAGAAAACTAAAAAAAAATAAAATTAAAGGGTTCACTATGAGAAATATAAATATTGTTTATATATTTGTTAGATGAATAGTTTAAAAGATATTAAAGAAAATATATGAAAATCAAGCATTCTCCCTCTCTCTCTCTACACACACAACAAGACTATAATTCTGAAAGAAATAGGAAATATTAGTCCTCACTCATTGTTTACAGAAAACCCTAAATGATAGTTGTAAGTTGTTTGCTTAGTTTTGAGAAGCAAATTAGAAACTTAAATACAAAATGAAGTGTATATTTGCTGTAAAGGAACAATGACCAACTCTTAAAAAATTTCTGTGGGATGTAAACAAGTTTTTACACCAAATATAATTGTCTTTATTCACACCGATATAAATCACAATATGTTCCACTAAAAAAATATTTACTTTTTAACAAGGTCCCTGATTTGCACTATCAATTGTTCGCTACGTTGCTATCTACGCAATTCTACTGTATGTCAGACCTTTTTATACCATCATAGTTGTGCTCGATCTTTTCCATCTGAATCTGGCCTGCTAACGTGTATAATTTCTTATTCCGGAATATCGAAATTTCGTTGGCATGTTTATTTGAATGGTTTTTACTAACAACTCATTTATACCAAAATTAGTTTTTATTGGGGATGATTAGTTTCTAGATGAGTTCCTATTTTGGCAGCGGAGAATAAAATGTTATAACACTGTCCCCTTTAATTCTGATCATCCGATCGGAACAATCCTCTCTATTATACGAGAACCGCTCTCAACTACTTTGTAAGGACCAACCAAGGTGTGAGACTTGCCTTTGCTCCTCTTGGGGTTGTATAACAGAACTTATTTCTCCTTTTGCCCTCAGATCGTACCGTGTGTTCATCCGATCGCTGATTGCCAATATCTGCGTCCGGACTAGTTCATGTGTTGTCAGCATATTTTGAGTTAGTCAGCATAATCGTTAATTCCCTTTGGTAAGCCCAAATCACTTGGTAGTCTTAGCTCCTAACTGCATAGTACTCTGGTGGAGTCACTCCTGGGCTGTTGTGAATGACAATGATAGGCCATCAGGAATAGGGGAATATGCTCATCCCAATTATGCTGATTGTTGCTGACGACCTTGGATAGATGATGTTCCAAGATCCTGTTGAATCATTCAACCATTCTGTCTCTGGATGCATGGTTGGAATACATTAGATTCAAAGTTCCGCCCTTGGTTTGAATGTAACTCTGACACCGATTCTACTGAATATGCTGTTCCTCCAACACTGTGGATATTGCATATGCCTCATACCATTTGCTAAAGAAATGTATTGCAACCACAATGTATTCATTACATTGTTACATCAGATGTTTGCTACATTTCTATCTGCTCAATTCTCTCCTATATGCCAGCCATTTTTATACTTACTCTGCTAACAAGTATAGTTTTGAATTCTAGAATAGAACCGAAATTCTAGACACTTGTTTTTACCAGCAATCATATTTTCAGGATATACAACAACAACAATTTTATTCGAATGATTTTTACCATCAGTTTATTCATTTGCAAATTTAGTTTTTATTGAAGACAATAAATTTCTAGATACTACATAACATATATATGATTTAGAGTAATACATACCTAAAGGCTGTCTGGAAACCACATCCCTTACCCAAGTATTTTGTAGTCTTTCCAAAGCAGATGGTTCATGTAGTGGAAATACTTGAGCAATAATACCACTTGTGAGACATTTTGGAACTAAAAACACACACTTTGTTTAATTTTAATTCCTTATACGTATATTAAAAATTTACCAATTGGTTGTCCTTCAACTAAATTTAATTCCAATACTTGACCAATATCATGAGCTTTAGCTCTAATACTTTCCAACAGGCGTAAAACCAACCACTGCCTTTCCTCACTAGTAAAAAAATCCTGTTCATTATTTGATCCTTCATATGAAAGAAAATCTTGTACAAAAAATTCTTTCAAACCACCACCTTTATCCACTTTTAAAGCTTTCGGAAGGTGATATTCTTCAGCAGCTTTAAGCAAACTAAAATAGTCAAACATTAGAATGATTTTTACAAAGTAATGAGTTTTATACATTGGAAATGGTGCAGTAATATAAAAAGCACTACTCTGTGTGGAAGCATGATGTCTAACATGTACAGTTAGACCTGGAGACTGCTTTAATTTGGAAAGCAACCAAAGTAGAACAGAGTCCTTTATACCAGACGGAAAAACAACAACAACGTCGCAATTAGGTGTAGAAACTCTTTTCAACCATAGTCTCTTTGGTGCTAAGAAATGTCCTGAATAAGGTATTTTTCTTTTCAATAGTTCTGAAGCTACAAATGGAAAATCAAGTAAAATATTAAATGTTTTTATAATTAATTACCTTTCTCGAATTTATCCTGAGCTGATCTAATTAGATTTCTCCTTCTTAATCTTTTACCATCGCCATCGCCTTCTGTATCTGGATCAATTTCCGCACTATCTGCCATTTCAAACAAACCCTAGCAATTGTATTAAAAGAAAGAATAGTAGGTAATCAATGAAAAGATGTTAGATAATATTCACGGAATAATTGTTACGCCTACTCATTGAATATTTTTCTGACAATCCACCACTGTAAGATCTACGGCCCTTTCTGCGCTGTTTTTCGTTTAAAGGGCAGGCGCTTCTATCCTTTAAACCCTTTTACCAAATGTCAAATTTGACATTTGCCAACAGTAGAATTTATTTCAGAAAGGGTTAATTAGCTGCAGTAACACTGTATTTACACCTGTTTATTTAACACTGAAATTCATTGTGGAATGTTTGAACAAGCGAAAAACAAATTAATTTGTTGATGGTTACCTAATTCAAATTATATAATTGTTTACTTTTAAATTTCAATCACAAAACACGAAATTCACCGTAATATTCGAGTTTTTGGATTTCCACACCAGAGGGCAAAAACTACTTATATGGAGTCTTAGAGCATTTACTTTCTAGAGATAGCCTGCAGTGCACAAATGTCGTGGTAAGACTGAGGAGAGAGAGGGCAATAGAGAGGGCAAGAGGCTATTTCACTCGGTTCGGATATGCTTCCAATAAAGCATGTTGTTCATTGGCTGCGTCCACCGACCATCCACCCCTAAGTGAAATAGCCTCTTACTGTCTCTATTGCCCTCTCTTTCTAGCGTTGCCATGATTTTATGCTTGACATGCTATATCTAGATGGTAAATGATCTATATGGAGTGACCATATGCAAGGATAGCACATAAAGGATTGCTCGATAGATGTACATTTTTCTGGAGGTAGCCTGCAATGCACAAATATCGTGCCAAGGCTAGAAAGTGAGAACAATACTGGCAATAGAGAGAGTAAGAGACTAATTCAGTCAATTGGGAACTGCTTTCAGTGAAATAACGGTCAGCATTGGCTGCTTCCACGCTTCCACCCACCAACTGGAATAGCCTGTTACTGTCACTATTGGCCTCTCTTTCTACTCTTGCCACGAGATTTGTGCATTGAAGGCTACCTCCAGAAGTACATGCTCTAACGAACTACCTACCTACTTACAAACACACACACAACTAATTATTTGACAGTTCTTTTACCCAAAAATAAAGTTATTGTGATTGATTGTGCCCCACAAATGCATTAAAGAAATATAAATAAATTTGGTCATTCAAAATGGGGTTTCTAACTGTCTTGAAAAAAATGAAACAGAAAGAGAAGGAAATGCGTATATTAATGTTGTATCCTTTTAAACAATAATTATTCAAAAGTATCGTTTTAGAAATTAATGTTATTTCCTTAACTTTGTCTTGCAGAGGTCTAGATAATGCTGGAAAAACAACTATACTAAAACGATTTAATGGTGAGCCAATAGATACAATATCACCAACACTGGGTTTTAATATAAAAACTTTGGAACATAGAGGGTATGTTGTTTCTTTAGGTCCTTGAAAAAAAAATGCAAATTTATTGGTTGTTTGTAGTTTTAAATTAAATATGTGGGATGTTGGTGGTCAAAAATCATTAAGATCCTATTGGCGAAATTATTTTGAATGCACAGATGGTCTAATATGGGTTGTAGATAGTGCAGACAAAAGGAGATTAAATGATTGTAGAGAAGAGCTAAATCAGTTATTAAAAGAAGAAGTAAGTAACTACATACCAATTTTGATATTTAATAATAAAATCCTTGGATGAATAGCTTCATTTAACAGTACTTTTCAATAAAAAAAAATGAAAACGCACAATTATAACACCATTTTTTTATTATAGACACCTAAAATTAGTTGATCATTATTCATTTTCCCCCTCTTGTTATTATTTGGTTATACCATGAAACTAATCATAGTATCATTATGATTAAGAATATTTTGGTCTACATATATGTTAGGGGTTATTTTCATTAAATCCTTTTTTTAAAAAACTATTTATTAACTGAAAACAACATTGAATTTACTTTGAACTACTTAAGAACTACTTTTACAAAATCAAAAGCTGAAGTTGAGAATGATGTTAAATCTAACAAACATAATCTAAATCTTCTAGAAAATAATGATTATCTCCTAAATAAGGTCAAATTGAATACATGTAATGAAATATCTTAACTGCATAGTATCCCTTAACAATGGATTCTTTCATTGGGTCAGCCATAACATATATCTAGCTGTTTCATAAAAAATAAACACCAAATATGTAGGTTTTTGTCAATATTTTTATCTCATTTTAAATCAAACCATTTTTTTATTTTACATGCAGCCATAATTTGTTACCATCATTTGCTCTTTATATTAATACTTGCTAATAATGATACATTATATTTCATTTCACCATGAAACAAAGCATAATATATAATAATTATATATTGTAATAATGGGGGCTATCCCTTAAATTTAAAAAATAAATAAATTTCAAAATGACTTGAGCAGGTCATTGATTATTTTGACTGCACATTAGGGTTTTCTCTCATTGCTTTTCTGTAACAAATAAGTAATAAAAATTTGTAATGGTCAAAGTGTGCTAGGGGTAATTTCAAAAACATGTGTATATTGTATATAATTATCTGTTATGAGGATAATTCAACTGCAACTCTGGGGTCATTGTCAATCACTATGTGTTTTAGTTTTGTATTATTTCTTGGATGTATCAAATTTATTTATTTGACAAACACAAAAATTGTGCTTCTCAGCTAACATCCAAGAAATAATGCAAAACTAAAACATATAGTGATTGACAATGATTCCAAAATTGTAGATGAAATGTCTTCATGCCAATACAACAATACACAGTATACATATTTGTACAAAGGAAGTTTATTTTATTGCATAGATTTCTTTCTCTTAGAACATATTTGAGGAAGACTTACTGTGTAAGAGACAACCAGTAATTTGAGCAATTTTTCAATTACCATACAACACTTTAACCATTACATCTTTGTACTACTTATTGGTTACAGAAGAATTGAAGAGAGAAAATGATAATGAGCAGGTAAAATAATATATAATTTTTTATAATATTTTATCTCATTTAACTGGTCTTCACAAATAACCATATTGAAAATTGTGTATATTTATTTTCTTATGATCCTTCAACTGTTTATAATAAATGCAGGTAATCTGTCACTGTCAAATTTATTTGACTATCATAAAAATTTGTGATTGAAAATGACTCTAGACTTGGATTTGAAACATACCTACAACAGATACATATACACAATAGACACACCAGTACAATTTGTTTTACAAATGCAGACTGGTTGATCATTTATGTTGAGGGTAATCTGTAATAGAGACTCAGTAAAGGACAACCAGACTCCACATAATTATTAGAAATTGTTCTGCTACACTTTGTTACAATCCTCACATACTTAACTTTTAAATAAAAAAATTGAGGAGAGATCATCCCAATGAATAGACAATCAAAAATAATTTATTTTCAAAAAGAACCAACTCCAAAGAATCAAAGTGAAAACAGTTACAACAACCTGTACAATCAGTATTATTTTATTACATAGATATCATATCATTTAATTTTTGAGATTTTTGAAATTCATTTCACATTTCTTTTTATGTTTACTGTTTTTTTGCACATATATTTACAATTTTCTAAAAAACAGTATGTTGTACCTTATAATCATAGGAAATCATCTATTATAATAAAACACAATTTAAATTATTCAAATTGATGGAGCAATATCAGAGAAATGAGTAGAGATTCATTCAATTAGTCTCTCTTAATTTCTTCTTTTTTTTTCGATTTACTGAAAGACTACACATCTCACATTATATAACTTTATATGGTACTTTTCCATGATATTCTTTTAAACAATGCAGTTTAAATCATCAAAATGGAGTAAGCCATTTACAAATATAATCAGTGGGTGTACATACAAAAAAAGATTTCTGGGAATTGATAACCTCCTCCTTATTGGATCTTGATTAATAAATCCTAAATATGGGTGCTCTTGTTCTTACATGTTCTTACCATTTACATGAATGTCAGTTGAATCTGGCAAGCTGTTGCACATATCAAGTATATTTAACCTTCTAAAATTGTTGTTGGCATCTTTTTTTATTAATGCTCATCAATTAATCAAGAACATCTAAATCAATTTTGATAGTTCAAACTGTATTGTATAAAGGAATATTACGGTAAGGTACCACATAATTTTCTAAATATGAGATTGATTGTGTTCCAGCAAGTCTGAAAAGTGGTTATTAAGGGACTGTAGTTCAATAAATCTTCACTGATTTCTCTAAAACGGCTCTATCAATTTGAATATTTTAAATTGTATTCTGTTAAGATATATTCTTCTGTAACATAAAACATACCTTGTTTTTGCAGAAAATCAGAAATATATGTCCATAATACGGCAGATGTCAAAGTATATGAATCAATTTTCTACAGTAATCTTTAAACAATTTTTATTTTTATTCTTTTGAAGTCAGGCATTTTTTTTTAAATAAATTGTAGTTTGTTAAGGTAGATTCAGAGGTCATTTTTCTAGAATGTAAAATATATCATTTTTCAGTTTTCGGAAAAATAAAGGCAAATCACATACATTTTATGTACAAATTTCCAAATTAAAATGAATGTCAAGTTGTAGAGTCCGACCGATTTTACTTTAGATAGAATCTCAATAAAAAACTGTAAGTTTGTTTCACACGAATTTTAAAAACCTACACAGATGTTGAACGATAAGATTGGGTAATTAGTGAGTTATTTTTCATTTTGGGCTTTGAAACCTGGCAGGAAGATTCATTTTTAAAACAGTGATAGCTGACCAAAATTTCAACTTCATAGTTTCCTTGCCATTATGATTTTTTGTGATCATTTTATTAACATTATGTCCACAATGCTCCCATTTTGCAATAATTTTTTAAACAATTTGAAAGTAACATAGTTATTATCAAAACTTTCAGCATGTGTTTGCGTCACAGTTAAAAATCCATTTGAGTTTGCTTTAAGTCATGAAAATGAAACTTTTTGCTAAGTTTCTCTCTAACATTTTTGACACAATTATCAATTATGGAAATGGACCTAACATTTGCTAACAACACTTATGTATTATATAATGTTACTTTTTCCCCTACATTAATAAGTTATATACTATTACGATGTCGTTAAATTTGTCTGTTTTCGGGGGCTGATAGAAAACTTCGTCTTCTGCTGATTTTTGGACGAATCCGTCTCAACATGAGGCCGAAGGTAGCTGAAGCCAAATGTTCGAACGGACTTTAAAAATAGGTCAGAAAATAATTATTGATTGCAGTTTTCATTTTGAATCACTATAAATCAGTTCTTCTTTTTTAAATAAATTATTTCGATAAGTTGATAGTTAATTTTAATATTGGTCATTGAGATATTTGATTAAGACAGTAGTTAATATCCGATTGGATTCAGATATCAACTGCAGGTGCACTTGTACCTACCCACTGGCGGATCCAAGGAGGGGCTAATTGGCTGAAGCCCCCCCATCATCTGAGTGCACTAAAATCAATCTTCAGTGACGTCAAGCCCCTCCCCCAAACGAGATTAAGCCCCCCCAATGACAATACTGGATCCGCCCCTATACCTACTTCACCCTACTTCTAAGATAGAAAATTATAATACTACCCACAACCAGTCTACTTAAGAGAAAATAGATTTAAAAATTTAAATAGAAATAAGGACAAAAATGTTTTCATCTAGAATCAATTTACATTTGACAGCATTTGTCTTTAAATGTGCTAAAGTTCAAAAAAGCAAAGGTCATTTCATGAAAAATATAAATATTTGAGGTGTTAAGGCATGGGCTCGGACGGTGAGATTAAAACATAAGAAAATTACCTTTTAATAACAATTCCTGGGCTGCTTTTACACAAGTTTCATCTAAAGCTGGGTACTCAAAGTCCTTTTGAAAGCCGTGACACATTTCCTCCATTGGAACAGTCTTATACATAATTTGGGCATCATATTTTACTTTCCCCATACCTGCTTCAGATCTGTGCAGAAAAATATAACTTGTGTAAAAGCAGGCCAGGAATTGTTATTAAAAGTTAATTTTCTTCTTACGTTTTAATCTCACCGCTCGCGCCACAAGTTTTGTGTAGTCAATGTTCTGCATACCTTGGATTCACCGAGAATCCGTCAGGTAGCGCTACCAACGGCTTAACAGCTCGAACTGGATAAAATATTTGTGTAAAAATAAAAACTATTGTATAAAACATACCCTATTCTCACATTAACAGAACCTAATTATATCAGAAAGTTTGGTGCATTATTAACTGAACTTTTTTGACTGAAAAAGTTTCAAATATCTCTTTTTTCATTTTAACCTTTCCATATTTCTCTTTATTTTTCCTATTTAAAAATATTACTTTTATAACACTGAATAAAAGTAAGACAATTGTTAAACATGTACAAAAAAACAAGTGAAAAAATGTCAGATTTTCCTCTTTTACTCTCCCAGCTTACCTCTGATGAACACTTTCTTGAGACACCAACTTAACTTACCACTACAGAAAATAACTCATCACTGATCATCCCCAATATAAAAATATTGCTCATATACTTGATTCATAATACTCACAAGTAATTTTATTCGGATATTTTGTTCCATAATAGAGGCTAGCGGGTGCCACTCTGTTGATTTTTGCAAATAAGCAGGATTTACCAGGGGCATATGGTATTGAAGAACTTAAAGATGTAAGTTTAAATTAAAATGTCAATATAATGTCTTTAGTAACATTTTTTTATAGATTTTGGAACTTGATAAGATAAAAACTCACCACTGGAAAATAATTCGTTGCAGTGCTGTTTCTGGGGAAAACCTACTGAATGGAATGGATTGGTTAATAAATGATATTGCTGCCAGAATTTTCACTCTTGACTAATAATGTATATCAATGTTATTAATAAATTATTACACAATTAATTATATATAACATTATTTATTGTAACAATTATTTACAATTTACAGTTTTGTAATAAAAAATCATAAATTACAGTTTAATTTAATGTATATCCATAAATTGCAGTTCTGAAAGGACTAAGAAGTTGTTTGGCAATGGCTTTGGTTGTGGAGAAAGAAGTGTTAATGACTGTCTTTCTGTATCAACATTGGTCCTGTAAAAATTATAATATAATTTATCCTTAAACACCATAAAAACATATTTACTTACACACAGACAAATCCAGCTACATGAGATAGTGATATTTCATCCTCTTTTTCTGCAAAACTCACAGCCAACAGGTGATGTAGCAGACCAACATTTGGTGTTAAAAGAACAAGTTTTGTTAAATGATCGTCGGCCTTCATACCAAGCGGTAGACAAGAATCGGGCAAAGGTGGTGCACCAATTTTAAAAACCTTAATATCTGAAAATTTTACATCATAAGAATGTGGATAAAGTGGATTTTTGGGTGTTCCATAAAAATATTCCTTGATTCTAATATCCCTTGCCTTTATTCTGACAGTTTTAGATAATTCAACTACCTAAAAAGAAAGCAACAACATTAGTCAGTTTTATAGACAATATATAATAATTAACTTACTCCACCACTCTTTGGAAGAAAAAGAACTTTCACAAATGCAGGCATATCTCGAACAAGTTCATTGTATAACCTTTCTTGATCCAGAACCATAATAACATCAACTTCAAATTTTTTAGCACTATTAATGAGTTGTTTATATCCTAAATTTTTTATCCAACCACATGTATTTATTATTACTCCTGAAGATCGCGCTGTAAGTAATAATTTGTAAGAAAATTAAAGTTTAATAATAATGTATAATTACTTCTTTTATTAACCTCTAAACGTTCTTTCACAGTTGATGCCAATTTCTCAACCAACATACTGAATAAAGTCGTATTTTCCATAGGTGATTTATGCCCAAAGTTATAAACTAGGGGTGCTTCCTGGGAAAAACCTTCATCTATACTGGCTGGCCTTTCTATCACCAAAGCCCCTGAAAATAAGGAAAATATAAGTAAACAAACATGAATAACTGTAGGTAGATCATAAATTTGATAGTGTGTATTAGCATTATGTAATTGTTTAATTTCAACATTATTCCCTATATTGACATATTTTACTTAATAAACGAAAATAAATACTAGGATTTCCTTCTAAATGTTATTTGTGGCATATTCTTGATTATTTTTATGTTTTCTTGGGAATAACACCACAATCGAAATAAAAAGCTGTATATTGAAAGAAAAACTAACATGTTTCAAAATTTATTCTGACTTCATTATCAGTGGCTTTAAAATATGAATTGAAAATATAAATTGCAAATTGAAAGTTTGATTTATGCCATTTAAATTGACCTAAGAAAAATTTGTTTTGATATACAGATAGCACAAAAAATTCTAAAGATCATGTGTTATAGTTAAACAGCTTTCAAGTTGGAAGAATTTGAAAGAGTTGTCTTTAGAATTTATAAGTGGTGTTCCTAGGTACGACTTTGTTATAAGACAGCGCATTCACCAAAAATGCGATCAAAGAATTCTGTTGTTTCAGTGATCCCATTAACGTCATAAAGGAAAACCTTGGAAAAACCTTATGAACTATCCCGATACTGGGTTGTTCAAAAGGAGATGACCATTAATAATTTCCTCCTTAATTGTCGGTAACCAGATACGATTGAATTCTGAATTCAACTAGACAATTTTTTCAAATTCTTCAAACTGTTTAACTATAATGCATAATCTTTAGAATTTTTTGTGCTACCTGTATATCAAAAACGACAAATTTTTCATATGTCAACTTAAATGTCATAAATGAAACTTTCAATTTGCAATTTACATTTTCAATACATATTTTAAAGCCGTTGACAACGAAGTCAGAATCCATTTTGAAACGTTTGGTTTTTTTTATCAATATACAGCTTTTTATAGAAAACAAAAATAATACTCTGAATTGTAGAATTGTTGCAATGGAAGTTTACACATGATTTGAGTGATTCTATTACCATTAACAGTATTGCCTTTTCTGCAACTTTTTCATTGCCTGGTGGGCCATTCACTGGATATAAAAAATTCGTTCACTGGAATTTTATTTTTATAAGTTTTGCACTATGAACCAGGTTAGGGTTCTCTCTCATTTTCCCTTATACATCATTTTTGCATTATTTTTGTTACCAAGGATTTTGAAAACGATTACAACCAGGCCAACTGTATGTATTTTAAAGAATTTTTCAATATATAACAATTATTTTATTACCACCATTATTCAAGTCTTTCACCTATGAAATATCTCATAAATTTGAATTTACATCATTGTAAGACAAATTATATCCTCTTCGGATGGTGATAACTTTCAGATATAACCAAGCTATAGAAAATTTAAATTTTTTAAATATAATTAATACTTGATCTATAACAAAATTACGTGATGAAAATAGGGTAAACATGTGAAATAAAAATTATTTTTATGTTAAATTGCAAAGTAACACTACAATTCCAAATCAAAATTCCTAACCCATATTATTATTCTATTATTTGACAAGTTGCAGCTAGCTCCATATTATTTGTCCTTACTGGAAGTCATACATTAATATAAGTAGTTTGTGTACCATTAAATATTACTATGATCTGAGAATCCCAAATGGAACCGACTTATAGCACAATAACGAGCGGTTTTAAATATTAATGAAATATGTGAGCTGGTGACTACAAGATGTAACAAATGTAAATGTTGAGTTTTATCTGAAATGATACATCTGCAATGTAGTTAATATCTCATTAAATTTTGGTTAATACCACTGGCACAACACTGAAGATGAAATATTCTCCACATAAAAGGATATAGAGCCTTATCCATCTGATAAAGGACAAAGCTTAACTAAATGATGTGTGAATATTCCCCTAGCTGTTTGTATCATTGCAACTCTAACCTTGCCATATTGTTTAAGCTCAACACTTATAAAACCTAACAATTTGTTAGAATTGTTTCTGATGTTATGCAGGGTATTCTATCTCAAACGAGCCACCTTGAATATTTTGGTTATTTTCAAAACTATTGCAGTAAGAAAAAACAGGTCGATTTTTGTTTGAAGGGGAAATTTTTTTGAGGTGTGTTAGCGCTTGCGCGTATTCAGGATAAACAGGCCAATTCAATGACCTTGAGATTTGAGATAGGGAAAATAGGTATTGCCGTATATCATTTGAAAGCCCGTTTTACGGACTATACCGTCGTAATAAATTTTCTTATTGCAATTTCTGTACATGTAATAATAAAAGATTATTAAAAAAACGAATTTACATTACAATGCCTCTAAAGCAAATGTTCAAAGTGTCTTCCATTGACTTCCATACAATAGTACAACCTTGATTGAAAGCATAGTCTGTGTTATCTGATGACACTCCGCTATAATTCGTTGGCGTAGTTCGTCCAAATTCTCAGCCTAGGTCATAAAAATTTTGGATTTACCATGTCCCCACAAAAAAATCGAAAGGGTTCAGATCAAGTGATCGGGCAGGCCATTCTAAAGGACCTCTTCTTCCAATCCAGCGACCAGGGTATTCCAAATCGAGGTATTGACGAACTGGTGCGGCGTAGTGAGGAGGAGCTTCATCTTGTTGGAAATACAATTGCTCTTCATGTAGTAAAAGATCATTTTCTAATTTTTCTATTATCAATGCATTAATTTCATTTTCCAATATATTGTGATAAATTTCACCATTTAAATTACCAGGAATAAACAGGGGTCCAATTAGATGATTTCCCAAAATCCCTGCCCAAACGTTTAGTTTTACCGGATTTTGACTATGAGCTTCTCGAAATAAATGAGGATTTGTATCGCTCCAAAATGTACAGTTATGTCGGTTAACCTGCCCATGAAGTGAAATAGTGCACTCATCCGAAAAGCAAACATTGTACAAGAAATTCGGGATTTCGATCATACGCTGGGTCATAATTTCGCAAAACTCTTGCCCTAGATCCCAATCTTCCTCTTTCAATTCATGAAGTAATTTAATTTTGTACGGATGGAATTATGCAAAATTCTAAAAACGTTAGTTTTATTAATACCGGAAGCTGCAGAGTTTTGCTGGACAGACTGCGTGTTTGATATAAGTTGGACATCATTTACAATTCCAATGGGACCTCTTTTTTTATTCATTACTGAGTCCGTCTCAACAAATTTTAAAATCAACTCCAATAGGTATTTATGACGGAACGTTACGTTCGGGATGATTTTGGTTAAAAACCCTTGCAGCAGATCGAGCACAATTTTGATTTTGGTAATAAAGGCTTAGCAGCTCAACACGTTCTTGCAATGTGTATACCATAATTATCTTTTAAATTTTCAACAAATCAGTAAAGTAATAACTTGACAGATAAATGTACAATGCTTCAAATGATCGAATAAAAGACAAACAACCTTGCTGTAAATATCAGCAAAAAATAATATAAAATAAATGAATGTTTACATTTAATGTTTTTCTTGTATTGTGTGTTATTACAGGGTCCGGCAGTCAAACAATGGTTTTAGAGTTTACTATAAAAGAACTCCTATTTAATACTTTTCCATGCAGTAAAAACTATTAATTTAATAATCCGGTTTTACTACTAGGTCCGTTAGATTTTCTGTTACATGAACAGGAATTGCAATAAAAAATTTTATTATGTCTGTATGGTTCGTAAAAAGGGCTTTCAAATGATATACTACAACTACTATTTTCCCTATCTCATATCTCAAGGTCATTGAATTGGCCTGTTTATGTTGAATGCGCGCAAGCGCTAATTCACCTCAAAAAATTTCCCCCTCGAAACAAAAATCGACCTGTTTTTTCTTATTGCAATAGTTTTTAAAATAACCAAGATATTCAAGATATTGAGATTGAATACCCTGTATATGCCAAACATGAGAAAAATTGTTATTTTTCTTTCTTTTAGTTTTCATAAGTAAGAATGATTATCTAATAAGGGAAAAGGCTATCAGGTAACAAAGCAATAAAAACATTAAGTTTTTCTTCAAACTAAATATCTGAATTTTCCATACAATATAAAATAGGCAATTTCCAACACTCTTGTTGTAGGTTTTGAAATTTAGATCCATGCCACTAAGTAGAATTAATTAAAAGTTCATTTGGTAAAAATCCCCACAATCTGTAGGATTTAAAGAAGATTGTAAGTCTAATTCTCCAGGGCAAATCTTTATTGTATGGAACTGACTCTATTGCTTACAAAGGTTTTCCATCAATAGACGAGATTTTATCTATCTATTTTATATATTAGAACAAATAATTGGTCAAGTGCGAGTTGGACTCGCATACTAAGGGTTCCATACCGCTTTAAGATTTCATACAATATAGGTGAATCAAAGTATATATTTTTCTAATACTCCACTTCAGACAAGCAGGGAATGAGTGCGTTTTCTTATATTTACCTTATTATCTTTTAAACTAACCGTTTTAAATTAATAAAAAATATACACTTTTATTTCTCACACAGAGACTTTTAATTTTATCCGCTACATGATTCGCTTGATTTTTTTAATATTTATTTCATTTTCTAATTTGGCCTTCAAAATTAACAGTAGGGTTTTATTTTTCTAATAAACTTTCAGTGAAGCCCTATATAATCTATTGTCTAAATTTTAGGTTCAGTAGATTAGAAGACAAAGGGGAAATGGGTGAAGTATTAAATAATAAATTATTAAATCTTTTAAGTAAATGATTTAAAACACTAATAAAATACATTTTTCAAAATTTTAGATCGTGTAGTTTCCGATATAAAGAGGGAATAAGTCGATGTTTAATATTTTTGTTAATATCTTTGAAAATTTTAATAACTTCTATCATGATAGCATAAAAAATATAGAAAATATAGAACATAAGCAATACCCTGGTTTTATGCCCAAGCAAAATATGGATATAGATCAAATGACAAGTTTTCGAGAAATTACTTTAAATCAACTGAGAAAAATTGTTTTTAATCTAAAAAATAAATGTACTAGCAATACTTTCATAAATGTTAAATTACTTAAAGATTTATTTTGTGTTATTGGATATCCTCTTTTGAATATAATTAACACAGTAATAAGAAAGGGTTTTATACCCGAAAATCTGAAAACTAGTGTTATAGTGCCACTACCAAAAGTGTCCGGTCCATCAAAGCCAGAAGAGTGCAGACCCATCAATCCCTTACCAATAGTTGATAAACTGATTGAAATAGTGTTAAAAAAGCAACTCCAGGAGTTCTTTGAAAAAAATGGTCTGTTATATAAGGGTCAGTCTGGGTTTCGGCAGCATCATTCCTGTGAAACTTCGATACAATTTGTGTGTTCAAGATGGCGGAGGGAAATAAATAAAAATAAAGTGGTGTTAAGTGTGTTTGTTGATCTGAAGCGGGCCTTTGAAACAATAAATCGACAGCAATTAATTGTGAAATTGAGGTTTTATGACATAACGTCGTCGGCTTTAGCACTACTTGAGAACTATTTAACAAACCGTCATCACATTCCAAAAATTGACAACGTTTGCTCCACTAAAGTGAAAAATTGTTATGGCGTTCCTCAAGGAAGTGTGTTGGGACCATTGTTATTCATTATATATGTTAATGATATATGTAATGTTTTAAAAAATTCTTTTGTAAATTTGTTTGCTGACGATATGGTCATATCAGTTGCTAGCAGTGATTTCGTAGAGGCAACAATGGTATTAAATGATGAACTGCAACTTTTGTATGAATGGTTATGTGCTAGCAAACTAAAACTAAATTCAGACAAAACCAAATAAATGGTAATTGGTTCTAAAAATACAAAATCATAGAATAGTATTAAATAATGTTAAAGTCAAAAGAGTAAATTCGATGAAATATTTGGGTGTCATTATTGACCCTCTTCTGACTTTTAACGACATGCAGTAAAAAATTGGGCAAAAAAATTGGATTTTTTGGCAGAATAGCAAGAGACTTATCTCATTGGTCAAGAAAGTTAATATACAATTCAATAATTTTGCCTCATTTTAATTACTGCACATCGTTACTACTTTACTGTTCTAAAGAAAATTTGTCTCGTCTGCAAATATTACAAAACAAATGCATGCATATATAACTTGTGTGTGGTGGGGTTGATTCAATTCATGCTCAGACAGTTAAATTGGCTTGCTGTTCAAAAGAACGTTGAAAAAGCAAACATTGTTTTTATTCACAAATTAATCAATAAAAAATTGCCTCAATATCTAACTGATCTGCTAATTACTAAATTTGAGCTTCACAGTGTACTGCTATGTACTAATCGGCATTATAACGTGGAGTTTACAAATAAGTCTTTTTTAATGAAATCACTGTTTTGAGATGGGCTTCGGCTCTACAATGCACTACCACAAGAAATTAAAGACAGTTAAAACATATATACTTTTAATAAAAATGTAAATACCTACCTTCAATATGGGTTATTGTAACTATAACAATTATATATAATATCCTTAAATTAGCTAAATTGTACTTGTATGAATTTGTAAATATATGCTTGTAATTAGCTCAGAGCTAAATAAAGATTACTTACTTTTTAAACAAATAATTTAAAAAATATGAAAAAAAAATTGTATTTCTCATAAGTCATAATGAGCCCCTATATTTATATATTACATAATTTGTTTGAAAAAAATATTATTTTCCATTTAAATCTATAATTTGCCCCCCAAAAATTTTAGGTAGTATGGCTTCTTGTAAACAATTAAAAAACTATATTTGTACTCCTCATAATGAGCCCGTTCATTAGATGTATTGCATAATGCATTTTTTTTTATTTTACTGTTTAATTCTATAATTTGCTCCCCAAAATTAATATTAGGGGTATCTCCTTATTTTTCCTGTAAAGTTCCAGGAATCCCATATAAGTCTAATTATATAGTTTCAGGGAGTGAGTATTTTATTTTTTTTTAATATCTTTTATACAATTTATTTTAAAAATAAAAAAAAATTGTATCCCTCATAATCAGCCCTTTAATTTAATGTATTGCATGTTGGGTTTAAAAAGTTAATTTTTTTATTTTCCCTTTATTTCTATATTTTGCTCCCTAAAATTAATACTAGGAATTTTGCCATACTTTTCCTGTAAAATTGTAGTGAGGCCATATACGCCTATTTTTTCAAAATTTTAGGTCTTGTAATATCAGAAATATAAGGGGGAATGGGTAATTTTTTTATATTTTTGTTAATATATTTTAAACAATTTATTTTAAAAAAATTCAGGTGAGACCCTACTTCTCTATTTTTTTCAAAATTTAACATCTTATAGTTTTGGAGATAAAGGGGGAATAGTTAAATTTTTGTATATTTTTTAAACTAATTATTTTTAAAATATGAAAAAAATATATATTTGTGTTTCTCAAAATGAGCACGAATAAAAATATACATTTTACAGTCCTAATCAGTCCATAACTAATCAAAAAAATATCTAACCCCTGAAAAAAATGTTTGCCTTGAAATGTTCTGCATTACAAAATAAACAATGATTTTTTAAGATGTATTAGCAAAAAGAGAAGACACTAAATGAGAATTTCTGGAAGTGAATATTTTTATAAGTTGTGAATTAGTTTGAATATGTGAACTCTTAAAGCCTTTGGCTCTAATGAATGATTCAACATCTGTACAATGCTTCAACAAAAAATTATTATTAAGTTGAATGCTTTAACAATTAAATTTTCTTACCAATTGTGCCAGGAATTGAAATATGGCCCTGTCCAACATCCAAATCCACATAAATTGGCCTTCTTCCCATTCTTACAGCATAATTCAATAAAATTCTGGAAACAGTAGACTTTCCCACATCTCCAGGTCCAACTAACATTGCTATTGGACCTCTTTTATTTTCTTTTTCAGCATCAGCTCTAAGAAATTCTAATGCTCCATGACAATTCGAATAAAGCACCATAGGTGTTTCTTTAGCAGTATAAATTACATCTGTTTTACCTTTTACTTCCAAAACACATCCATGCCAGGTATAAACAGCAACTTTAGCACCTACTGTAAACTCATATGTTTTACCTTTAACCAGTTCAGTGCCAAAAACTTCAGCAAAACCACTTTTTAACGTTAAGTAAACTTTGTCATTTTGAGTTTCAATTTCAAAACGTAACTCATTATCGGCTTCTAGTTTATATTCTTGAATAATTTTTTTATCCGTAGACATATTTGGACATTACTTCTTCCTATTTTAAACTGCTATATCTGGTTATTCGTATATTGTAAAATACAACTTCTACAAATTGCAATTTGTAAACAAATACGGTTGTACACACAGATCATACAATAGAAAAGTTGTACACACTGTCACAGATCTGCACACCGTCACACACACTGTTACACTCACAGATCAAACACAAGAGTTATACTGATCTGTGGTTATACTCAATATTCACAGATCATACAAAGCTTAGATCATGTATCTCCTAGATATATATATCCTGCCTGCCTGTCATGCACATAATCGTGGGAACGCTAGAAAGAGAGGGTAGAAACGGTAACACGCTATTTCACTTAGTGGGTGGAAGCAGCCAATAAACAACATGCTGAACGTATTTGATTGGAAGGAGCTCCCACCCGAGTGAAATAACCTCTTGCCCTCTCTATAGCCCTTCCTCTCTTTAGTCTTGCCACGACGTTTGTGCATGACTAGCAGTGCTGCCAATTTAGCATTTTTATGGCTAAATTTAGCATTTTTTTCAAGTGATTTAGCATGAAAAAATTCTATTTAGCATATAGCATATTTCATTAGCATTTTTCCTGATAAATCAACAATTGTGTGTTTGTTTATAACCTACCGATTTTTCTATCTTATACAATAAAAATGTATACTAATCGTTAGATTTTCATTTACCCTTTTTTGCTAGGTTCACATTTTTAGATTTGTCAAAAAATTAACGATCAAATTAATAAATATGAACGTGGAGTGAAAATAGCAAATAAAAATGTATCTAACAGTATTATTCTATAATATAACAGATAATTTGGAGAAGGTGGTTATAAAATAAAACCCCTTTGTATTTACTCAGGATAATCACATATTTATTGAATCCAGTAATCTATAATCTTTGTAAACAGTCCGAAATTCCCGGTCTATTAAGTAACCTAAGACATAAACGCTAACCATTTGTTAACCAAGCTTAGGACCTAGTTCTACGGATTTTTTAGGCTAATAAACCAAATTCTAAGAAAGGGAATTATGAAGATATTAACTGACCCATCCTGAACTTGTATTGCAGGTAAATTAAGTGATGTAAATGTTTCGGGTAAAAGCCAGGGTATTAACAGCAATTTAAGAAATATGTACTAGGAGAAAGTATTAAACAATTCCATAAGCAAAGGATAGTTCGAATGACAACGTAAAACATAATGTCGTCACTTCGGACACTTCGTTGCGTCAACCGCTCAGTCTACGATAATTACCTTATGATGTATCTCTCTTATGTTAAACAACAAGCATGTACGGCCATTTCCTGTTATGTTCATTGATCAAAGAGGTTAATACTGTACCTAGAGCACGTGAAGTAGCCAAATTCATGTAATATCAATAGAAAGAGAGAGAGAATAAGCGTGTCGTTCCTGATTGGTCAGTGTCAGTGGTGACGGCTACTATTGGTAGGATAGAGACATAGCAAGCGCTCCCTGATATTGTCTTTCTCTTTCTACTGTTATTACACTGCCACTTACAATAACGCCCATACCTAATTCACTCTACGTATAAACCTCTTTGTCATTGATAGCTAGAGATTTAGCAATGAACATAATAGGAAATCACCCAATAGGCCTTTTCATATTCGAAAATTTTTTGTTGCCGTGCGTCATTTTTTTCGAGCAGTTGTCAGACCATTGGCATGTAAATACAATGGTTTTTTGCTCAAAAAAAATGACAGAAGTTGACGCTTGCCCACTAGAAATTTTCGAATATGAAAAGGCCTATTACCATGTTACATGCATACTGTTTAACAAAAAGGAAAGCTTACCTATGCATAAAACTATACCAAAATTGGCAATAGTAGTTAGCTTTTTTTTGAATTTTTTCGTTAACTTTGGCATATTTTTGGCATTTTTTAAATGTAGATTTGGCATAAACCAAAATTTTTAGTTGGCAGCCCTGATGACAAGCTATATCTAGAAGGTACATGATCTAAGATAAAAAGAAAATCACAGATCATACAATAAATGAACTAGCGAATAATGTTTCATAAATGTAACCAAAACCAGCAAAGTTAAATATACTGGCGCAAGTTTTTGATTACATTTTTTTAAGGAAGGAAGGGATATGCATTCACACTTTCATTAAACAAAAGACTATGAAATAATAAGTGTATTTATCAAAAAAATACAGGTATAGTTTGTAAAATATCTGATAAGAAATACATTTGGCAACTAAAAAAATTTATATTTTCAATAAAGAAAAGGATATACAGTTAATTTAATCTGTAACACAACGATGTAATGATAAAAGGATTTATTATATCACAGATATCTGTTGAAAATCAAATAAAAAATGTAGTGTACAAAAAGTTATGAAATTAAAAATAGTATTATTCATTACACAAACTACATCTAAAAATGATTGTAACCAAGGACCATTTGGTGTAAATAATTATGTTGAAAAATCAGACTTTTGAATTGGTCTTGCATTTCAACAAGCATAATGAAGTCAAACAATGTGATATAAAAATTGTAATCAGTATTTGGTGTTTGAAAATATATTCTAGGTAAATACTGAGCCTTCAAGCAAATTTGGTTACTGTTCCATTAAATTTGGTTACTATGCCATTAAGATTACAGTTAACTGTGTTGATATGGAAGCTAACAGCCATTTTCTTTTTGAGAAAATCCTACTCAGTTAACATATGTGTTATAGGTACCTACTTTTTTAACATGCTGAACGTTGGCTGTTTATGAATCTCTCGTTTGTTTAATTAAATACTGCTGTACAAAAAGGAGAAGTGGCTCCTGTTAATATTGATGAAAGAAGCCGGCATTTTATGGGAGAAAGAAAAAGACAAGAAATAATACAATTACAATTTAATGTAAAATAACAATTTGAATATAAAACTAGTTATTTCATATTATATAAATTACATATGTTCAATTTTTAATTTTTTAGTCCCAATGTTTAAATAATTGTTATAATTTGTTTGTAGTAACTATTAAATATTGATAATGAGCTAACTATTTTTTGGTCTATTTATTGATAGAAATAATGATTTTTTAAAGAAAATTCATTTCTTAAACAAATTTTTCGCTAAAAAATATATTTGTTAATTTCACAACATTTTTTCACAACTATGTTAATGAACTAGCTGATTCTGCTTTTCCGGATTTGGACCGCTTTTTTTTTCCTCTAAAAATCGTTATTTTTATTTTTCTTTCAGATTCCGAAGGAAAAACAAATTTCTTAAAGTTTTATTTGTTAATAAACAAGGTAATACTTCTTGTAATATATTTTTAATACTACACTCAACAAAAAAAAACAGGTTATCATTTATTGAGAAGTAAATAATTTTTCTGTTATATATTTTATGTATTTCTGAATCTTGAATATTCTTGCTTTCATTTAGATTTAGTTAGATACCACAAGAAAACAACTTTTTTATTCTATACTAATCAATAATCAATCAACTTTTAATAGATGATGTAGTTCTATTATTTAGTAATTTATTATTAGGTTTAGTAAAAAAATTAAAAATTTAACATCTTATTAACTAATACCAGTAAACAACAGAATCCTTTTTATAGTCTGTTAATTGACATTATGCTTAACACTCTCAAGCTATTTAATTTATTTCCAGGACAGGTACAAAGGATAAGGGGGTAGAAAAAAATTAACATAATGACTTAATGTTTAAGGCTTATTTTTGTAGAGGTTGATGCAAATATGCATTTAATGAGTTTTAAATGAGGGTCAAATTACTTAAATTTCAAGTAAGGAATAGATTTGAAACATTAAGTACTTTTTGATTAGAAATAATAACCTATACTGTAAATTATTATGAGAAAAAAAAATACAGAATATTAAGAAATAAAGCAAGTCTAAGATGACTACCAGCATACTTAAGAAAATTTAATGCTTGGATGCAGGTAAAACTCATTGTAAGTAAACAGTATACCTCATAATAAAACCATTAAAATCATAATAACTTGCTTTGAATAAAAATTCTAGAAAGAAAATATTGGAATCTTTGAGAATAGTCAATTAGACTAAAATTTCTTGTAATATATAGATTAGTATTGTTAAAATGATATAACAAATATTCACCTATATTTGTTCTCATAATATATCTTAGTTTTTATTTTAATATTTGCTTCCCAAATACAGAGGGGAATATCTCTCTTAATATATTTGCATCTTTTCTCTGAGAACATGTATTTATAGCATAAATAAAATACAGTCTTTAAAAATATATATTTATTTTAATTCTGAAAAGTTTTATTAACAATTTTTTTGAAAATTTCACTTCTATTCTTCTGTACATCTACCATTTCTTTCAAAAGATCATTACTTTTATTTTCAGAATCTGTTAATGCATTTATAGCTATAATTTTCTCCTGTTCAACTTGTAGTTGGTCTTGAAAGTTCAGCAAGTTTTTCTTGTCCTAACTCTCTTCTTTGTTGGCACTGGTTATTTTTGTGGATTAATTTCTTGATTTGATCTCCCTGGGGTGCATACTTTCAAGACTGTAGTGCTTTGCATACTCCTACTGCCCATAACGTTTGGGGACATCAGGCTGCTATATAGTACTAGTACCAGATGGTGAGTGAAGAGTACTAGTGATGCTGAGCAATAAAGGTTTTCTGGGTTCTGGTAGAGGAGACTCAAATGGTGGAATATCTATGTTCAAAACAGTGTCTGTATGAAACATCGCAGATAAAATATTGTAAAATTTCCACGTCATCTTCCCTTCGCCAGTTTTTCTTTTTGTATTTTGGGAATCCTTAATTCTCATAAATGTCTGTTTCAAATTCCTAAATTTTGTATCAAGTACATCTTCATGTACCTTGTATCCATGACAGATGAACTCTTGTACAATTTCTTGCCATAATTTTTTTTTCTTAGCTTTCGGATTTCGAAACATATCTCTTCTTTTCCGATATTCTTCTAGAAGGAGCAGTGTTTTCTTGTAATCCCATATAAAATCTGCAATCAAATATATCACATTAGGTTATCCAGAAAATATCAAAATAGTCAACCAACCTTCATGTTCACCTGATAAAAAACTTCTGTTGCTTTTACTTCTGTAGGTACTTCTGTTGTGTGTAAAAACGTCCAAAGCATATGCATCATCTGAAAAAGTAATATTTTACCAAGGAGGTATGTTAAATGTATCATTTTGATTACAAACTAGTAAACATTAAAACTATTAATTCAAACTTACCACGTAATATGTACGCCCTTCTTCGTCTTTTACTAAAATACTGTTACGAGAATTCATCCGACAGCTGGTGCAATCGGCCATCAAGCAGTTCATGGCAGGACATTATTCCGATAAATTCTGGGAACCCGAAATGTTTGTCTCTCAACCAGCGGACCGTTGCCGTTACTGGGTATTCCCTTAAAGCTTCCATAACATGATGGAATTTCCCGATGGTTCGTGGACGTATTGAACAGTGAAGATAAAATGTAAATAGTAGTTTCTGTGAATATAAATTGTGTAAAAGTAGTGGAAATAAATTAGAGTGAGTTGGACTGTGTTTTTAAATAAATCCAAGAACTGAACTGAACCCGAGTTTGAAAATAAAAACATTACAGTGGTGACAGGTGTAGGTGTATTTGTGGAACTTTAAAAGTGAAAAATAAATAGACAGACAATGTTTAAAACAGTGAATTTGGACCAATTGAAAGTGACGGGCTTAAAAAAAGAACTTGAGGAAAGGGATTTAGAAATTAGTGGCAAGAAAAGTGAATTAATTCAACGGCTTCGAGATGCCCTAATAAATGAAGGTAACGACCCCGACACTTATTTGTTTGACATTTCTGGTAATGGCGACATGATTATGCTACTTAAAAAAATGGAAGAAAATTCGAAGGCTTTAGAAGACAAATTGCTAGAAAATTCTAAAAACTTGAAAGAGGCTTTAGAAGATAAATTACTAGAAAATTCGAAAACCCTAGAAACCTTGGAAGACGAATTACTAGAAAATTCTAAAAACTTGAAAGAGGCGTTAGAAGATAAATTAGCAGAAAATTCTAAATCCCTAGAAGAAAATTTGAAAAACATGGTACAGGAAAACTCAGAAGCAGACAATGTTCGAAGAGTCAGACAAAAATGAAACGCGGATAGAAGAGCTAAAGCATATAATGGAGGGTGAGATCAGCAAAATAAAAGAACAGGTAGCCACTATACAAAGGGGAGAAACTCAATCCAAACCGTAAGCAGAAACAGTCCAGAGGACAGAGGAGTCGCACTGGGGAAGACTCTGTTTCGGGTCAAGGAGATTGTGCCAGTAAGAGTAATGAACCTGAATCATTACTCGGTTGTGCTAAAGAAAGGAACAACTTTGGGCCATTGTTCAACAGTTTCCTCTGTAGTCAGAAGCACACAGCATGCAGAAATACCACCAGGTAAACTATCTGAGGAACTGGAAAGACTCATAACAGATTCGTCGAAGAATTTGAAACCAAACCAAAAAGCAAAATTGAGGGACATTGTTAGAAACTACCAGGATATCTTCGATGTAGGGAACGGCAAAAGAGGACGAACCGATCTGGTGAAACATAAAATTAATACCGGGGACGCTCAGCCTATTCGACAGTCGGCGAGAAGACTACCCCTGGCCAAAAGAGAAGAAGCCGATAGGATAGTCCACGAAATGGAGGAAGAAGGTGTTATTGAACCATCCAATAGCCCTTGGGCTTCTCCAGTTGTCTTGGTAAAAAAGAAAGACGGTTCCACTCGATTTTGCGTGGACTATCGGCAACTAAATCACGCAACGAAGAAAGATAGCTATCCCCTACCAAGAATAGACGATACCCTAGATACATTGGCTGGGTCGAAGATGTTTTCCACCCTGGATTTGAAGAGCGGTTATTGGCAGGTGGAACTAGCTAAGGAAGATCGGGAAAAGACTGCTTTTACCATCGGCTCAGGACTTTACCAATTCACGGTAATGCCGTTTGGGTTGAGTAATGCTCCAGCGACTTTTGAAAGATTGATGGAAACAGTGTTAAAAGGACTTTCATGGAAAACATGCCTGGTGTATCTTGACTACATTATCGTGGTTGGAAGATCATTTGAAGACCACGTGAATAACCTGGAGGAGGTGTTTCGACGACTTCGAAGTTCCTGACTACAGTTAAGCCCGAAGAAGTGTCAGCTGTTCCAAGAAGAGGTGCAATATCTTGGACATGTTGATAAACAGAAAGTCAAAGCTGCCCAGGAATGTCCAGATATCCACCAGTTAAGAAGTTTCCTGGGGTTATGCACGTACTATCGTCGGTACGTAGCCGGATTTGCCAACATCGCCAAGCCACCTACTAGACTCACAGAAGGGAAGGTGCAGTACTAGTGGGGCGAGGAATGCCAACGATCATTCGAGACACTGAAAAGAGCATTGACTAGTGCCCCCGTCTTAAGTTATCCTTTGCCAGATGGAAACTTCGTTTTGGATACCGACGCAAGCAATGTCGGAATTGATGCGGTGCTTTCGCAGATACAAGACGGCCAGAAGAAAGTCATCGGCTATTTCAGCGAGACCTTGAGCAAGCCTGAACGGAATTACTGCGTTACTCGCAGGGAACTCTTGGCTGTGGAACAGGGGGTAGAACATTTCTACAAATATTTCTATGGTAAAAGATTTCTCCTGAGGACTGATCATGCAGCACTGAAGTGGCGATGCAGTTTATAAACCCCGAAGGACAAGTGACCAGGTGGATTGAGCGATTGCAAGAATTCGACTTCAAGACTGAACATCGAGCTGGAACAAGCCATAAGAATGCTGATGCCCTATAGAGGAGACCATGCCCTGATTATTGCAAACATTGTCAGTGAGCAGAAGAAAAAGGGGCTGTTCTCTGTAGAACTACCGCCATCGATGACCATTGGCAATCTGCGGAGATCCAAAAAGACCAGAAATTAGATCCAGATTTGAAAGAGGTTATCCGGTGGAAGGAAGAAGACCGCAAACCTACGTGGCAGGAGATTTCCCGATACTCACCAACCATAAAGTCGTACTGGACTCAGTGGAACTCCCTCATCCTGGAAAATGGACTTCCCAAGCGCGTCCTAGAAACTCCAGAGGAGGGAAACGACAGAAAACATATTGTAGTTCCCAGAAATAGGAGACCAGAAGTTTTACGAGAACTACATGATGGTACAACTGAACGACATCTGGGAGTAACGAAAACCCTCGGGAAGTTGAGAGAACGTTTCTATTGGGTACACTGCCAAGTGGATGCCAAGAACTGGTGCCGGAAATGTACTGTTTGTGCAGCAAGTAATGGGCCTCAGAAGCGTCCAAAAGCTCCCATGAAGCAATATAACGTGGGCAGTCCATTCGAAAGAGTAGCCATTGATGTTGCCGGCCCATTTCCTGAATCCGACTCTGGAAACAAGTACATTGTGGTGGTGATGGACTATTTGAGTAAATGGGCCGAAGCGTATGCCTTGACCGTTGCTGATGTCCATGTCAAGGAATGGATCAGTCGTTTTGGTGTTCCCTTGGAGCTGCACTCAGACCAAGGTAGAAACTTCGAGTCTACTCTTTTCCAAGACGTCTGCAAACTCTTGAAGATCAATAAAACACGGACGACGGCATTACACCCGCAATCCGATGGAATGGTAGAACCGGATGAATAGAACCATTAACCGCCATTTGTCAAAGGTAGTCTCGGACCACCAAAGAGACTGGGACCAGTATCTGCACTTGTTTCTAATGGCATATCGTTCGTCTGTGCACGAGTCCACGGGTCAGACCCCGGCCAGTATTATCATGGGACGAGAATTAAGACTACCATGCGATTTGAAGTTTGGATGTCCCCCAGGAGAAGAGAAAGCAGGTGAAACATATGTCAGCCAGCTACGTCAAAAGATGAACGACATCCATGAACGAGTCCGGTTAAACATCGAGAATGCCAGTGCCCGAATGATGGAAGCCTACGACATCAAAGCCGAGAGCGGAGAATTCCAAGTTGATGATCTTGTTTGGTTGTATAACCCGCAACGTCGTCATGGATGTTCGCCCAAGCTACAGAGATCTTGGGACGGGCCGTACCAAATTGTGAAGAAAATCAACGATGTCGTCTACAGAATAAAGAAGCTACCTCGGGGAAAACCAAAGATCGTACATTTCAACAGGTTAGCCCCTTATGCCGGAAGTCTTGACGGCGAAGATGACCAAGCCCAAGTCCGCAGCATCCAATCACCCGATGACGAAATGACCTTCGAACAGTTTATGGCACTGTACTCTAATGGGCAGAAAGTGCAGCACGACGTGACCATACAATATGCCCTGGCTCATTGTGGAGCTCGAAATCTCCGGATGTCCAGAGGAATAGCCAAGGTGTTTGCCAAAAAGTACGGCCAGTTCCAGAAGCTACCGGAGCAAGATCCAGCGGTAGGGAAGGTCCTTCATTTCGAAGATAAACAACCAGTGGGTACCAGAGACATCTTTTATTTGGTAACGAAAACATTCCCGCAAGACAAGCCAACATATAGCGATCTTTGGAAGACTCTGGTAAAATTGAGGAATGTGATGATGGAGAAGAATCTGACGAAATTGGCGGTCCCAAAGACAGCCTGCGGGTTGGATGGACTGAATTGGAGGGTGGTGAGAAGTATGATGGAAACAATCTTTCGATTGAGTGGCATCAACATCCTGGTACGCTGTCTCAATATTCGCAGCCCAGGTTCGAAGACCGTTGACTGCTACTTCCACCAAACTTCCCGTTGTCGAAATGGAGAGTCCTGCAAATATCGTCACACCAGGAAGGATTCTAGGACATTCCGGGACGAAATGATCTTAAGGAGGGGGCAATGTTACGAGAATTCATCTGACAGCTAGTGCAATCGGCCATCAACCTGTTCATGTAAGGGACATTATTCCGATAAATTCTGGGAACCCGAAATGTTTGTCTCGCAACCGGCGAACCGCTGCCGTTACTGGGAATTCCCTTAAAACTTCCAGAACATGATGGAATTTCCCGATGGTTCGTGGACGTACCAGACAATTCCGAGATTAACATATAAAAGGAACAACTGGCGATAGGAGGCATTAAGTTTTCGACAGTCTTATTGAACAGTTAAGATAAAATGTAAATAGTAGTTTCTGTGAATAAAAACTGTGTAAAAGTAGTGGAAATAAATTAGAGTGAGTTGGACTGTGTTTTTAAATAAATCCAAGAACTGAACCGAACCCGAGTGTGAAAATAAAAACATTACAATACAGAAAAGACTTGTGAAGTTAGCGAAATAAGTATTCAAAATAACTATTTTTTCTTCTACACTGATTTAAAAAATTTCTTCTTACTTGCCGATAAAGACTCCACTTTTATTTTTACTTGCGGAATTAGTGCTTACGAAATACGAAGGTTTGAAAATTTTAAATTTGTCCGCTGTGCTAAATCCATTTTTTCCTCTTTCTGCGTCCCTGAAGGGACCAGAACAATAATTTATATGTCATTTAATGCCTCCATACTTGCGGATAAACACTCGACTTTTAGTTAGAATTTCCGTTTCCGAGCTATGATACTTTAAAAATTCAAAATTTGTTCGTTGTGCGACATTCATTTTTGCCTGTTTCTAGGTCGCAGAATGACTTAAATAAATATTATATTTAAAGTTGTATATACGGGGTGACATAATGACATCATATCGACACTCCATACGCAGGATGATTTTTGTCGGACAAGTTGACCACAATTTTTAAATTAATTTTATTAAACAAATTTCAAAAAATCAAAGTTGTATATACGGGGAGTCATAGTGACGTCAATTACGGTAATCCGGAATTCGAAAGTTTTCGCTTTGGAAAAGTTTGTCGGACTCGTGGCAAAGAAGCCACTTACAAAGTTTGACATATGTATATGAAATGGAATGGGCGTTTAACTTTCATATGTATATGACCGGTCTGATTTGACTAAAAACTACAGCAATGAAGAACTAGAGAGTATTAGTCCTTTTACGAGCGAGAATGTCTATCTGTCCCAGACGGTGGCTTAAGCGACTCTGGCAATGAGTATGCGCGTAAAAATCACCAACAAAAACAAAAAAAACCCAAAAGAAAAGATTCGGAATTACACTGCTAATCCAAAACTCTTGTTCCAAAATAAATACACTAATCTACTAATAAATGTTAATGAATCCTCAACATAAATGTTAAAAAAATTAAAAGCCCTTGGACTGGGGACTACTACATATTTTAACATTATATAAAGATAATGACGATGATTGCAGACAAAGGAACTAAACTGAATTTGCCAAAAAAACAACACATATCTACATAAAACTTTAGAGGGGTATTTTATTTCTTTAACTGAATCTACAGAAAATACTCTATTTATTCCATTCGCTTAGATGTTCAATTTAGTATGTTTTTTATAATTAGTAAGTTTTCTATTTGTAACTGCTATATTGAAAATATAAATTAACTTAATGTTTCGATTATAAGCTTGTAAGGTTATCTTTGTTTATTGACAAACAAGGTTCCCTTTAACTTTTTTATTGGAGTTTTTCCATCAATTTATTATTTTCCGAATATAATTGTGGCATTTCTACTATGAATTTTATAATTTTTACATTTAAGTTTTTCGGGAATGTTACTATACCTGAAGATTAGTCTATGTATTTCAAAGGTTCCAAACGTTTCAGTTCAGTTTCAGGGTCTAAATCGTTCTTAATGCAATCATAACACAATTATTAATTAAGACTTTAATTTGTTGTATAACGGTATATTTTATTGAAAACATAACTTAATAGTTTGCTTAGAAACTTCTATTAGTATATATGTGGAGTGACAGCTACAAAAACACATTAGGTCCCCCCCCCATTCACTTTTGTTATAACCTGAGATTTCCACAAGAGAGGGGCAATTGATCTAATTTTCATAATAGTCATACAAGTTATTAATTAGTGGGACTTGATCTGAGGAAATTGGTTTGCCATACACACTTTTTAATGGAATAAATTGGATTTCCCTCAGGGTGGTCATCTACAAAGACATTATTAGGTCACACCATGAATATAATTGTCCTTGCAGTTTAAACAATATCTTGGAGAAATTAAATAAAATTCACACAAATGCTCTTAGAAATATGTTGAATTGTATGAAGTCCATGCTAACTAAATCAGAATGTGGTGACACTTCTACTTGAAAGAATAATAATAATTCTTATGATTAAGTTTATCCTGAAACCCATCTCCCCACATGATGTACCTCTAATTAATAACTGTTATAACTTAGTTAATCTATGCTGGAAAAGAAATCAGTTGCCCCCTCTCCTGAGGAAAAAATCCCATAAATTCCAATAAAAAAAATGTATGGGAACCTAATGTGTTTTTGTCTGTCAATCTACATATATACCCATAGAAATTTTTATGCAAAAAAAGTCATTTTTTAATTTGTTGTATAACGGTATATTTTTCTATGGAGTTCAACAGCATAGAAATGCTATATCATTTGGAATTGTAGTGTTATTTGTATTGTAAAAGTAATAGCTGTTAGATACGAATATGGATCTTGAATAGACAGGCATCATAGGAAAAATTGAAGCACCATGGGAACGATTTGGAACTCCAACAACAAGAAGCAAACAATAAATACAAGTACATTTTCTTATTTGAAAGCGTCCGCTGGACACTTTTTCAGTTTTGTTCCCATATAAGTTTGCCCTCCTTTGCTCTACACTCCATAGAGACATTTAAATTTTCGTAAATTTAACAATAGAGGCAAGATCATAAACAGTGCTGTCTTTTCTACCGAATTTTCGGTAGTCTTTTTTCGACTTTTTACCATTTTGAAATCATTCTCCCGATCTACAGAATTTCATATGAATGGTTCCGATTTTTTATAGTAACCACCAATTTGTCAATTTTTTAACTATTTAGTCAATAAATTCTAAAAAAAAATAACAACTATATATAATATGTTTATTCGTAGAGACCGGTTGTTGATAATTCGTGGATAATTCCAACGGTTTGAAAAATTTTATGCCAATCAGCGTTCTTGACAGCTGGCTCTGCCCACACTCGATTCGCGTAGAATTTCTCAAACCATTGGAATCGTTGGCAACTGGCTACTATGAACAAGCGTAATAGCTATTAGCTATATTATGGTCATGTGTGCAGATGAATGGCTCCAAAACGACTTATTTTACAAACTTTATTTGTATAGTCCTTAGTCCTTAAAGTATTTATGATTATTATAACTATTAGAATGAATGAATAGAATTGCCACATTTAAGAATTATGAACTAATAAAGGTATTTACTAAAAAAGACATTTTTAGGGTAATAAAAAGGAAAATGAATGAATAAGGGGTTATAAATACAATTTCGGATTACATGAACAAATTCTTGGAAATCTCGAAATAACTCAACGACTATGCTATTTATATACTTTGAAGATTGTAATGACATTATAAAATATCATCATAAAAAGGTACATGCTCTAAGATCTCCAGAAGGTAAAAGCTCTGTCCTTGAATGCTACCGATTTCTATACTCTGAGATACAGATCCTCTGGGATGTGGCAGCACTGCATACAATAGAGGTGCAATCCCGTATAATACCTCTATGTGCAATCCACCAATCATAGAATAGAGAAGTGCAATCATGTATGATCTGGGGCTGTGGATGAATCAGTGCTGCCGTTCCTACCGATTTTAGACCATTTTCAAATTGATCTACAGATTTCTTATATCATGGAGGTTTATGCTCTAAGACCGATTTTAGAAATATGAAATTCGATAGATTTCGTATGAAATTTTACGATTTTTTAGAGTAACCACCAAACTGTCAATTAAATACCTATTTTGACAATAAATTCTTTCATAGTATTTATTTTCCTAGCGAATATGTATCTTGATTTTCTATATAACACAGTTAAACCAACATGTAATTATACTAACTTTCCGATGGCTACCGAAATTTATCCTTGAAAGCTACCGATTTCCGTCTTCTTATCTATGATTTCCGTACTCTGGGTTGTGGCAGGTGGCAGCACTGGGTGCAATAGCTTAGATCATTTACCAAAGTAAATGCTCTACGTGCAATAGAGACAATTTAACCACAAAGTATGAAAGTATCCACTTAGGGCACTTAGTGAATAATTTGTGAATTTAACCTAAAAGCAAGCAGTTATAGTTATAGCATAACTTTAATTATTAAAAATAGCAAATAGCAACTGACAGTATAATTTAGCGAACGTATTTCTTATAATGTCCAAACGATTATGTCCTTTTAACGAAAATGAACAATTTGTCAAGAAACAAATCTCATCAAATGCAAAGATTCGTGGAATTAAATCTGAGATTTCGGAAAAAACACTGCAACTTCTTTATAGAGGTGCTTCAAAACAGTTGTACCCGAAAAACGAAAAACCTCTGGAGTTAGCTTATTGCAGTTGCTATCAGTGTTCAGAACCGATGAACTTCATGACAAAATGTTTTTACTGTGATAAATACATATGCACAAATTGTACCAACATTTGTAAAAAGTGTGATGAAGATTTTTGTAAAAACTGTTCATTTCCGAATTATATTGAATGTGATACAGTTTGCTATTCATGTTATTAGTTTGAAAAAATCTGTATTTGTTAATTGAACTCTAATTTGTATATTACTCTGAGTAAAATTGATCTTGTTAACATTATGTATTGATTGTTCATATTCATGAATACCTCCAGTAACTTGGGGTAGTTGGGAAATTTTGAAGGTTGAATTAGCAATAAAAAAGGTTGTGTTTTGATTGCCTGAAGTGATATTAGAAACAGTAAGAAATACTATTTACAAATCAACCAAGGACCAGCAAAATATATATTTACTAACATTACCTATTATGCTTACACCTTCCTAGTTTATTTGCTATAAATTAGTTAAATTATAGCCTTCATTTATTTCAAGCAATTACTTTCATTTCTAACTGTTTCTGTTATGTATATTAAAGTTCATATTTAAAGAATTAGTCTATTCCATACATTCAATATAATGCTTCTTCAAGAGAGAAACTTTATGCTGGAATTTGATGGCTAACTATATAGAGAAGTTAATGATTCAAATATGAGTATTGAATATCCCATATGATAGAAGTCACTAAAATATTGTATTCCTATGAGACATGCTTAACAGTTATTAGCAGGATATTGTATATCCTTTTTGATGGTGTGACAAATCAAGTTATTTGAGGACAGGAAGAAAATTGGCACTCCTGTTTTTTTAAGAAAACATTTGAGTATTTTTCCAAAGTGAATAACTGTATAAAACTTAATATGTGATTGTGGTGGAAAGCAAACTCCAAATGATGCAGCACTATTGAAATCATCCAATAGAGTTTCATACAGAACTACAAGAAAAGTATTATTTTGTATGAGAATCTATCTGCTGGTTCAATATAGCAAGTTTTCTCTATTGGATTTAACGAGATTTTCATTGTATTGATTCTATGTGGATGTAACCTGTGGGATTGTATCTGATTCTATTGTAATCATTTTAGGATTATGGAACTTACACATATTTCCTAATACAGAATATATAATGTTTTTAATTGCTTTTCCACAATGAGTAAGTTTAAGGTTTTCTATTTTGTAACAGCTTTATTGAAAACATAACTTATAGTTTGCTTAGAAACTTCTATTAGTATATATGTGGAGTGACAGCTACAAAAACACATTAGGTCCCCCCCCCATTCACTTTTGTTATAATCTGAGATTTCCACAAGAGAGGGGCAATTGATCTAATTTTCATAATAGTCATACAAGTTATTAATTAGTGGGACTTGATCTGAGGAAATTGGTTTGCCATACACTCTTTTTAATGGAATAAATTGGATTTCCCTCAGGGTGGTCATCTACAAAGACATTATTAGGTCACACCATGAATATAATTGTCCTTGCAGTTTAAACAATATCTTGGAGAAATTAAATAAAATTCACACAAATGCTCTTAGAAATATGTTGAATTGTATGAAGTCCATGCTAACTAAATCAGAATGTGGTGACACTTCTACTTGAAAGAATAATAATAATTCTTATGATTAAGTTTATCCTGAAACCCATCTCCCCACATGATGTACCTCTAATTAATAACTGTTATAACTTAGTTAATCTATGCTGGAAAAGAAATCAGTTGCCCCCTCTCCTGAGGAAAAAATTCCATAAATTCCAATAAAAAAAATGTATGGGAACCTAATGTATTTTTGTCTGTCAATCTACATATATACCCATAGAAATTTTTATGCAAAAAAAGTCATTTGAGACAACGATGGAAGCGAAAACTTCTTACGAAATATACTTCCCGCTTCTCTTCTTTTTCGTTCATTTGTTTCTCTTTCATTCTATCATTCATAGTAATAGATATAAATTTCAGTAGAATTAGTCATTGTCACTATTTTGTTAAGATGCAAGTGTTAATCCTCTTGTGTACTTTAATTCTTAATTTAAATATAACTGCAAATAATGAATATATGATGTGTAAGTTAAAGTGAATTAAATTAGGGTGGGGCTGATGTAGCAAGAGGCTGAATTTTAAACAAAACATCAAAAGTTTTTACAATATCTCATAGGTATTTAGGAACAAATATATATTTCACATACCTTGTTGAAGAAAAAACACAACACAGGTATCTTAACATTAATATTATTTTATATTTAGCAATTCACACATACCCTCTTTCTGCACCAGCGCAATTCTGGTGTCTCTTGAACTCGTTATTTAATGCTTGAAGCTAGGCACTTTTTCAGTTTAATTTCCTCATAAGTTTGTCATCCTTGTCTCTACCATGTATAAACTTGCCCTTTAGTGCTGTTCTGCCGTATGTCAAGTTTCTAATCTAAAACCGGAGTAAACCTGGTTAAAAAATCCGTAAGCCAAGGTGTTATGCGACCCGTGCTGAGGGCTGAATGGCCATATGATAGTTGGTTGCGAACGAAGCCCCAGGAATACCGGGCGACCTTCCTGGGTATAGAGCCTTAGCTCGGTAAGGGCGCACTGCCGAGGTGGACAGATATTTCGACCCTACTCGTGTGAATCATATGGAATCCAAAAATAAAATAAAAATTAATGTTTGTGTCCGGGACTGAGCGTGGGAGGACGAAGAGCGACACTGGCGAGGATGTGGAAGACGAACTAGACAAAACGAAACGATTCAAAGGGAGTGAGACTATACGAAACAAGACTATTGAAAAGGCGACAGAGATAGGGTCTATCGGGAGAAGGTCGTCTATTGGGAGCGTCAGGGAACTGGCGGACTCCGATAATAACAGGGTGGTAATTGACTTGGATTACTTGGAACGAGGATAAGCTCGTATCCGAGGTCACGCGAACCCTAGCGAAGATGGACAGGGTGGTAAGAGAGCTGGCGGGCAGAGCTAGGGAGGGGGCATCAATTGATGAAGAGACCCGTTTAAGCATAGCGAAGTTGCTAAGCATGTGCAGCACGCTCATGAGAGACGAATACCAGAGCGTTATGTTTACCAAAAATAGGGAGATGTTGGGGGTGGGTGAGGATGTTCAGTCACCGGAAGAGGGGAGGGTAAGACTGCAGGAGGAGCTGAGGAAACGCCGAATCCGGGACATGCGGGAAAAGATTGAGGGCGCGGAGAGCTTGGAGGAAGTAAACTCAGTCATTTTCGAGGAATGGCCAGAGGAGCTGTTTCACCGTGTGAAATTGGAACACGGGAATCCTCTGAAGGACCCGAAAGTGGTGAACTTAGCTGTTTGTCTCAGCTCCGGACGTCTGGACAGGGGGTTAGGGAGATTAACGAGGGATAGATTCCCAGAAATGACGGAGAGTGCTGAAGCTTCTGAAGGTAGCTCAGTCACTAAGACTACTTTTAGGGTGGTAATGGGTGAAATGGATGAGAAGAACGGTGTTTGGGAGGAACATGTAGACGTTCTCAAAAAAACTGCGGGCTGACATTGTGAGAATTAAGCTATCGGGAGTCGTGATAGCTGTCGGTGAGGGATGTAATGTAAATATGATGAGAAAGACCTTGGAGATGGTGTTCTGGGAGATAGATAAGGATCTGGTTCTCCAGCAACCGGCGAGGAGAGTGGGTGAGGGTGTTAATGAGGCTGTTAACGAGAATAGGCAATCGATGGCAGGGAGAAAGAGAGCCAATGAAGATGCCGTGATAATTAAAAAAGTTTCTGGGAAAACATTTGCCGAGACTGTCAAATATCTGCGGGAGACAGTAAATGTGGAACAGATGGGCGTTAGGGTGAAAACGGTAAGGCAAACTAAAGCTGGGGACCTCATAATGGTAACTGAAAAGGGTCAAACCAATAAGCTAATCCCCAAGCTGGAGGTTGCAATGAGGAAAGGCAACTTCACGGTCAGGGACCGAGGGAGTAAGCAGGTGGTCATTAGGGGGCTCGAAGCGGCGGTTACAGCGGCAGAAGTCTTTAAAGGAAATAGAAGATGTAAGGCAGAAGGCGATTTGCAATATCACTCTGAGTCAGAGTTACGGGGGGAGACTGACGGCCACGGTCAGTGTGAGTGATGAGGGGGAAATAAAGCTGCTGAATGAGGGCAGAATGAAAGCAGCCTGGATAACCTGTCCAGTGAGTAAAAGGGTGAAAATGAGAAAATGCTTCAGGTGTTGGGATTTCCGACATCTGGCATTAGAATGTAAGGGTGAGGACAGGAAGGACTACTGCTACAATTGTGGTCGTAGTGGTCATAAGTCCAAATAATGCCAAACAGCACCGAAATGTCATCTGTGTAAGGAAGAGGGTCACAGATGGGACACTGCGGCTTGTAGGGAGTATAGGAGAGCTATGAGCCTGGAAGAGAGGGGTGGAAGAGAAGGAGGTAAGAGCAAGACGTAGGCATAAGTTATGGTTAAGTTCCTCCAAGTGAATGTGAGAAAGGCGAGAGCGGCGCATGCGTTGGCGATCCAGAAAGAATTAAGTAAAAAGTTGGATGTGGTGTTGATTGGTGAGCCCAATGTTAAGATGACGGCGGGTAGGAATGATGTGTTGAAGGAAGAAAGGGTTGATGTAGCGGTCTGGTTCGCAAATAAGAGAGTGGGGGTGAGAGGGCACAAGAGTGCAGCCGGATACTTATGGATAGATTTCGATGACTTTTGTGTCATGGCGTGTTACATCTCGCCAAACATAAGAACGGCGGAATACATGAGGAGAGAGGACGAAATGATGGGGGAAACGGAGGAGAAAGGAGGTAAATGGGTAATACTGGGTGAACTTCAACGCTAAATCGGCGTTGTGGGGGTCACCAGTTGCGGATGGAAGGGGCATTCACTGGGAAGAGTGGATTGCAAGTAAGAACATGTTGGTGGGGAATGTAGGAGGCAAACCTACTTTCGAAAGAGGGGTCTCCAGGTCCTTTATAGACGTAGACGTAACGATCTACTCTAGGGGTTTGAGTGGAAGGATGAAAGATTGGGAGGTGATGGACGAGGAGTCCTTAAGCCTCCATAAATACATATACTTCGAACTTGGCTGAAACAGTAGCAAGGTAAGGCGCGGGGGCCTCCAACGTTTTAAGGAACTGAATGCTCCTGCTCTGCTGGATAGCTATCAAATGCTCAGAGGTAGCATCGAGGGTAGCTATAAGGAATTGGACAGGGTTTTGAAATGTGTCCAAGACGCCGGCAAGCCAAAAAGGGGAGGAAATAGAAGAGTGAATGCGTATTGGTGGAATGATGAGTTGGGGAACGTGAGGAAGGAGTGTCTGAAATGCAGGAGACTGCTAACTAGAAGTAGAGCGAGAGGGGACGCAGAACTCATAGAGCTGAGGAGAAGGGAGTACGAAAAGGCAAAAAAGGCTCTGAGTTTGTGGATTAAACGAGAAAAGGAAAAAAGCTGGTCGAAGAGGTAGACCGTCATGTATGGGGGCAAGGGTACAGGATAGCCATCCGGGGGATTACGGGGTCCTATGCCCCATATGACATGCACGTGGACGTAAAGTATAGATTGGTGGATGTGTTATTCCCGGATGTGAGAGGGGAGAGAGATGAGATCGAGGTAGGGTGTTAGGGATTTCAATGCTGAAGAGGTGGCACATGCGGTGGGACGGGTATGGATGGAGTGAGAACGGAAGTGTCAAGATCGTGGCCGAATATGACTTACAAATAATGGTGAGGGTATTCAACGAACACTTGAGAAAGCAGGTCTTCCCGGCTGAATGGACCTCTAACATTGTTAAATACTACTGGCAAACTGTATGAACATCTGATAAGAGGAAGGTTATTTAAGGAGATGGAGGAGAAGGGAGGAATATCGCAGCAACAATACGACTTTACTCCAGGGAGATCGACTTTGGATGCTCTACAGGAGATCATGCGATTGGTGGGAGAAAGGTAGTATAAATGGGTTGTCTTAATAAACCTAGACATTAAGAATGCCTTTAACACGGCAGGATGGAGCATCATAGTTGGGAGATTACGAGAAATAGGGGTTAGCCGATATCTCCAGAACATTATAGCAGATTACTTTATAGGGAGGAAGATCAAAGTGGGAGACAGGGAGAAGGAGTTGACACAGGGGGTACCACAGGGATCAGTGCTAGGGCCGACCCTATGGAACGTATTATATGATCCAGTACTACGTATAACGTTGCCGGAGGGGTGTCAGACGCTGGCATATGCAGATGATTTGTCAGTGGTTGTGAGAGCAATGAACAAGAAGGAGCTGAGGGAGAAGAGAGACGAGGCGATTCGTAAGATACTCGGGTGGATGGAGAGCAATCGCCTGGAAGTTGCGGAGGAAAAGACGGTGGCGGTAATCTTGAGAGGTCCGAGGGCAAGAGGGGAGATAGAGTTTAATTGTGAACAGAGGGTGGTTATTCCAGGTAAAACAGTCAAGTATATAGGAGTTATTTTAGATGACAAACTGATTTTTAACCATGTCAGGTTTGTCACGACGAAAGCCGCAAAAATGGGTGCAGCTCTGGCTAGGCTATTCCCAAACGGAATGGGCCTCGAACGGCGAAAAGGAGGCTGTGGTATGAGGTTGTGAAGTCAATCTTGATGTATGGAGCCCCTATATGGCACAAAGCGATGAGGCTGAAGACCTATCGCAGACTCATGGAGAAAACGGTTAGACTGGTCCTCCTAAGAGTGGCATGTGCATATAGAACAGTAGCGATGGAAGGGTTGTATGTGGTTACTGCGGAGGTACCCATTGAGCTTTTGGTTAAAGAGAGATAGGAAGGATAAAGGAATGAATGAGTTGTAGTTTTAGGGAATTGAGTTAAAAGCTGTTTTTAACTGGACATGGGGCGTTTAGATCATATTTGAGGAGAATGAGAAGGGGGGTGGATGATTTGTGTATATATTGCGGAGAGGTCGACACCCCGCAGCATACGGTAATGGAGTGTGAAAGGAGGGGCGCGGAGAGAGGCGTGCTGATAACAGAGCTAGGGAGAGGAGTAATTATGCCGCAAAATATAGTGGAGATTATAACTGCCGACCGCAAAGGGTGAAAGAAATTTAGTGACTATATGATAAACATCATAACAATTAAAGAACGGAAGGAACGGGTGTACTTGACTGGAGAAGTAGTTGGTGAATAGTCACTACGCCGGGGTACCTGAAGGTGTATCTACGATAAGTTCCAGGTACCTAGAGGGCGATGGAGGTCTTTTAGTGGGTCGAACCCCACACGGCAGTACGCAATTGGAAAACACGTGCAGCTGTTAGTTCGGTTAGCGAATTTCACATCCCCTGAAAAAAAAGTATTGTACTCGTATACTAATCGGATGTTATATATTTTTTACAAGTTATTAATTTTCTATAAATGAAGAGACTCTTATATTACCTGGTTTCTACTTTTTACCCAGAAAAAGCTATGTCATATTCTTATATAACGATCGAGGTAGTGTGGTGCTGGTCAGAAATGTGGTGTCGGCCCAAATTTGTGATGTCGATTGCCTCCGTCAAGAAGCTATAGCTCCATAAATTAAGTTCTATATTTTTAATATAGCTGTTGCAAATAGAAAACATTAAACTTACTGATTATGAAAAAGCCAGTAAAAACGTATGCAGTTGTCATTTTATAAAAGGGTTCCAGTTTTTTCGCTAACCGTGTAGAGTATCAATGAGAATAAAGCCTTCCAAGGATGATTGTTGTAAATTTATACTAACTAAGGCTATTAGCACATGAAATTAAAAATATTTTGTGTAATTTAATCTGTAGTCGATATATTTATAAGTGTCAAACTTGCCCAAACAACCTAAGACCAACTCATAAATGATTTTGGAATAGTGAAAATTAAGACGAAGCGCCAGAACAAATATTTGTAATGTGTTTATTCATTATTCAAAATAGAATATTAACAATCATTCCTACTGAAAATTCAAAATATATTTTCAGAGGGGAAGAATGTTTGTTTAGTATTAAATAGCATAAAATAATTTATTTAAGCCAAACCTTCTTAACAGGGGCCCATATTTACACATCTAAAAATAGATGAGCAAGGGAATGACTTGGATAACTTGAGATTTCATTTGTTTCGACACTGACACCGACACCAGATTATCAGATATTATCGTTACTTTTTTATGTAACAGTTACACTTAGAAACGTTGATGTAACAATTATATAAAGTTTACTTAATGGTGTGGCATCAGAGTTTTACGTAAATAAGTATGAAGTACTCACGCACATGTGACATAATTGTCGTATGTTACATAACGTGTTTTTTCTGTTCTATAAACTAGACATCAGATTAACAGAACGGTGTCACTGGGATATGTATCAATATTTCTAAGTATAATGTATCCAAAGGATTAGTTAAATTAAACAAAGGTGAAAAAAAAACAATATTAGAATATACTAGCTGACCCGACAGACGTTGTTCTGTCAGAAAACGTGGGTTCAGAAAAGTGTTTTTTATATTATAATTCTATAAACTTTAATACTAATATGTGAATCTAAACCATCCAGGGACCCACCCAAAGATACTCAAAAAATTACATAGGCCTATATAGATCCGATCCGATGCACAAGATTTTTTTTGTGAGGCTGTGTACTCAGTGTTTCACTGTTTATAATTATCTATGTGACATTTATAATCCTGAGAAGGTTACTGAGTTTGACCCTTTTGGTTAAGTTAAAACTATATTTAATGCAAGCAACATCTTTGGACATGTGCCAAGTTTCCATTAGGTATCTCACAAGATAAAAAGATTTTTTGTTTGTATCACCATTTATAAGTATACACGGCTAATAATTTCCATTTATTGTAATTATTTGATACCTAAAATATAATTAAATGAAACAAAATAATAATTTTTACAAAAAATAATTGTGCTTTCATCTGGCATTAAAATAACGTTCATCCTCAGAATCACATTCTGAAACTCGAAGCACCAAGACGCCTCAACAATACAATATGGACTTCTAGCTATAACTAAAAAGCTAAAAATAATTATAAAAAAATACAACTCTAGCAAATAAATAACACATTCAATGTTGTCAGGTACCTACCCAGGAAGAAAAAAATGGAAACATTAAAAGGTGCTCATTCTGTACAACTTAATTACCTACCAATCTAGTATATTTTGAAGCCGGTGCCAAGCAAATCTAAAATCCTTCATTGCGTACTTATCTACTAATTCATCAAACTTGATTATTGCTTGGCACCGACTTCAAAAATATACTAGATTGGTAGGTAATTAATTTGTACAGAATGAGCACCTTTTAACATTTTTCACTTCCTGGGTAGGTTGTGTTATTTATTTGCTAGAGTTGTATTTTGTTATAATTATTTTTCGCTTTTTAGTTATAGGTAGAAGTCGGTTAAATATATATTTTTAAATGTTTTATTTTCAAGTTTTTAGGTTTTTTTGAACTCAGGTAGTTTTCATTCTTTATTTTGTATGTATAACCTTAATAGACAGAACCAGGTAACATCGAAAGCCTCAACATTACACAATGATACTTTCTCATTTAAATTGACAAGTAAATCTTTACGAACAAAATGTACAAGTACGCGTTGACTTAATATAGTCATGTGTAACACTGTGCCGTGTCGCACTTTCGTGCCAACACTTTCCCATGTGTCATGTGTGCTGACACTGCACCAATAACACAGCACAGCACACAGCACTTTTCGACACTTTGTGTTATGTCGGTTATAAGTTGTGGCTAAGCTATGTGTGTGTTTGCTTATCAGAAAGGATGTGTCGAATGTTCGCCGCTCAGATGGAGCTAGACAAGGGACGGAAGACGATAGGTAAGAGATAAAATACATCGGGAGCAAGCGTTAGAAGTGTGCCGCCTGTTTTTAGGTAGTATCCTGTGCATTTTCTTTATTCGTTAAATGATTTATTCACGATTTTTTAATGAATTGCATTTTTAGGGTGACTAATTGGGTGGCATACAAGTATAAACGTAATACCTAGAAATTACATTTCACTGGAAAGTCTAGAATTGGTGCTCAAACGCCACACTTCTGCTAGTAGCATTACGCGTCCTTTCTGTTGCCTTGCCTAAGAAATAGAGTGTAAGCAGTAACGCAGTTTAACGATATATACATTGGTAATTTGTATTACGAATTTGCTTTTGCCTAAAAAGTATACTCTTGTTCTGCACTGTTTAAATTAGATTTTTTCAGATTAATCACCATTGCTCGGTATTTAATTTTTTGGATATGATATAACAAATTATAACGAAGGGTTGTCCAGAAAATTTTTTTTTCAATTTATTCAGTTAACCTAAACGCCAACATTAGACAACAACAAAACTATGTAAAAAAAGTTAATCAAACATAAAACTTCAATAGTAAATATCATAACATCAACTTAAAAAGAATCTTTCTTCTTAAATAAACTGAAAAGTTCAGTCATTCAATGAACATAAACGGGACAATTAGACAACAACAAAATTATTTAAACAAAAAATATTCATAAATAAATCTTCAATAATACATATCACACCATCAACATAAAATAGCTTCTTCTTAAATAAATTGAAAAATGAATTATTACGTAAATTATAATTTAAAAATATTATTCAAAATGTATTATTGTAGTTATGTTATTATGAAATAATCTGTTCATAATATTAACAATTAAACAAGCATTTATTTTCTGATTATGTATACTGTGCATGATATTATGAATAAAATTGAGTTAAAGGTAAAAAGAGCTATCAACTCATTTACTGTGCCATACGCAAAAATGTGCGGCTTCGGCTATATGACACAATCGTGCCGGGAGTGTCGACACAGTATACCGTGCGTGTGTTATATCGTTATATGAATAGTATGCTGTTCTTAATAATGATAATCAGAAAGCAAGAGCAAGGAAGAAGTGTTGAGATCGAGTAGGACATGTTATTATGACACAAGAAAGAACAATTTATATTGTAATGTAGAATATCTCATTGTACAGAAAATAAGTTTAAAGAAAATTAATGAATCTAAACGCTAACATAATACCACAACGAAGGTATTTAAATAAACAATCTTAAAAAATAAAACAAAAATAAACCTTAGTGTATATTTTGACAAAATTGAAAACAAATTATAATTCAAAAATATTTTGTAGGCTTTAATAAATTTTAAACCCTCCCTTGTTTTTCACATTAACTAGGTATTTACCGGCGTTCAGGATTTTATTAGTAATAAAACAATAAATGCATTTACCAACCTATTCACTAAAATTTAAACGAATTGGAAGTATGACATATAAAAAGACTAAATTCCATCCACTCTTGTGTTGTAAAATTAAATATTCACTGGATGTAAGTAAGGCTTAGATAAACGGTAATTAAAGTATTCGTAAATGAGGTTCCCTGTAGACCTGCATTTAATGTATTTAAAACTAGACTTTTGGTAAACTAGAATATAATTTATTGTAGATGTTTTTGTTTGTTTCATTTGTATATAAGGCTCAAAATAGGGCGAATGTACGAACGCTTATTTTTTGTTAACGAAGTTAACGTATAAGGTGCCTAGAAAACAAATAAGGATAATAAAGCTGGTTTATAGTGATCAACTGTCAACTCTTTTATTGTGCTATATGACACAATTGTGTCGTAACAACGTGTTGACTCACTGTGCCGTGCGTGTGTTAAGGTGTCAACAACAACTTAATAAGCCCAAAATATATTTATGCCTTATGGACTACGCCATGTAACCTTTTTTCAACTTTTTTTGACAACTCTGTATAACTATAGATAATTCCACTCCAACCTATGTACCAACCATCCTGTACATACGACTGCCCACGGACAAGCATAAATTTGTTAGCTGTCTTATGTAAACTATAGGACGGAGTAGAATCCATCCTATATTTACGGAGTCAAATCCGTCCTATAGTTCAACCATAGTATATAATTCCTTGTGGGTACCCCATAAATTATTTCCTTTTTAACATTTTATATTATCGCCCCGTGTAACATTAATTCCTCTCCACACTTTATGCAACTTCTTATGGGCTATAAAAGAAATAATTTTTTAATCACACTGTATAAATATAATTCAACTCCAGCATATATCCCAACCATCCTGTATATACGGCTGCCTATGGACCACTATCATTCTAGTCCGTCCTATATTTCAATCTTCATATAAATGCAACTCCTTCTACCACTTTACATTTACATATATACATATTTACATTGTGATTTTGTTTGCTATAACTAAACACCCTGTCTATAAACGCACCAAATAGCAGTTTAAAGTTTGACATGTGTTGTCACTGAATTTTCTATTAGACCGGGAGAATGTGACAACCAAAAGCAGTCTTCGCAAAATGGAAAAATTTTCATTTAAATAGGTATTTGCCTGGTATACAAAAAAACTTACTACCTATATGCTTTAGATGTACATAGAAATTTTTCAAATTCGCAATTAAAACTTTCAGTGTCTAAAATTACCGCACTAGTACGTCGGAATTAAAATATTTATGCGGAAATGTCCGTTATGTCATTTCGATTAAATTTTTGATAAGAATTTTGGAATTTTCGGCGATTTTCTGCAAAACTGCAAGTTGCACGTCGCAGAAAAGTATATGAGATCACCTAAGGATCTTCCTTAATAGATTAAACGTTAAAAAACTATACACATCCATAAGGAGTTATCGAAAAATCGACTAAAATATTAGGGATATTGGTCGATTTCCATGCACGCATTTGTTCATTCACAAATTTTATCACTTTACCAATAGAATTCTTCTCCAAAATTTGAAGTTTGACCAATCCGGAAATATACTCTATTAAACAAGACCATATTCATTCAAAACGGTGCACCACAGGAGAAGAAATCAGGTAACATACATACAAAAAAAAGCGAAAAAAAATACGCGACGAATTGATAACCTCCTCCTTTTTGGAAGTCGGTTAAAAATATAGGGAAAGGCTTTAAAGCAGAAAAATGGAAACGACAATTCACGGTAAAACTAATGGGATAGAATAGTTAAAAAAGCCAGGAGAAAAAAAGGAAGGAAGACGATGTTATTATAAAAGAATCCGTTTATTCAACGATAAGACGACCATCACACTTTCTTAATATGTATAAAATCCTTGAGTCAGAGTTACATAGTCTTGCATACGCCAAACCTGATCTAAGGTTGTTATCAGCAGGTATATGAATCCAATTTACTGAAAGGGTTGCCATGTTCTATATTCTTTGTCAATTTTCACGCAAATTGTTCTATTCTCTGCTGAGCTCTGTTTGTAAACAATTGTTCAACTGTTTTAGGTTCTGGTGAGAAAATAAAAAAATAAACAATCATCACAATGATTTATTATAATAAATATAAATAATAACAATTCATTTACCAAACATCTTGACTTTGGAATCTTAAAAAAGAAACAAAAATAAACAACATATACATATAATACAAATAAAATGTACAAAAAAAGTTTATATTTATATTTAATCTCCCACAGAAAAATGTGTGTATACAAAAGTGTATCTGTCATCTGAAAAATGCACAACTTACATTTAGATATAATGAATCATATTAATTAAAATTTTAAATCTAAATTAGCAACTTTACTAAACTGTCTGTTGTCAACTTCAATATCCTACGCAGTCTTTCAAAATTAATGTATTCTTAAAATCAAGCTATGATTAACATATTCTAATACTGAGCAAAAACTTGAAGCACAAGATAAAAACCTTCACACATTTTTCATATCAAAATCCATAAACGTAATTGGCAGAAAGAAAATGGAATGTTAATTATGTCATATGTTCAGAGTTGCGAAAAGTATCTCACATTATGGACGAACACTGATACAAACTGAAACAAAAACTGAAAAACTATTAATATATCAACTTGAATTTGTGAACAATTCCATTTTCCAACCTACAGTATAGTCATAAGACTACCTAAACTGTTAAGGTTATGGGACGATTAATTGTACAAGCTCAATTAGTTTTTTTTTACCGAAAACTGAGTACAACCATATATGTAGTATTATGAAATATCATGTTCAGAATAATAGTTGTTGTAAGTACAAAAACACCTAAATATCACAATTCATATTATATTTGCCATCCAAATTAAAACTGAAATACATATACAGGGTGTAACATAATGCATAGCGGATATTTTGGTAGATGATTGAATCAGTATAAACAAAAAAGTCTTGTATAACATATGTCAAAAAGTTTATGGTTGACGAGAAAAAAATGTTCAATGTCAACCAAAGCAAGGACTTACATGTATATTTACCATTTATTGACAAAACATCAACAAATTTATCACCTGAACAGTACAGTATTAAAATCCTCTACCATTTATATCAAATGAAGGGATATTAAAAAAATAATATGTTAAGTTTTCAACAGAGTTAATAAAACAAAAATGATGACAACATTGGAATTATGGTTTCGTTTGCAGACTAATAAAGATTTATTGCAAAAGTTCAGGTTCCATATGGCAAAAAAGTAAGGTGATATTTGTTTGTTTTGAATTTTTGAACGTAATATTTTGATGTGGTGGCTAAGGAAGTTTTATTTCAATTGTAATATTATTCCCTATAAGTACATAAACATTAAGTAAAGATGCCAGAACTATGATTCAGGAAACACCTGTGCAGTTTATGTTTAGGAAATATAAGTATGGAAATGTTAAGAATGAAATAAAGAATAACGGAATATTGGTGAGTTTTTTATGATATTGCAATTGCTTGTTACTTGTAATATTTCTGAATTTTATGTTGGTAAAGACGGGTATAATACGTTTTTAGGTATTTACACTTTGATTTCTTGTTTTTTTTTTTTTTTCTGGAAATTTCAATGTAGATGAGTAAGTTATTATTACTAAATTGCTTATTCAGGCAAGAAAATGTTAAAATAACAAAGCTGAAACGAATTCCCCTATAACGCTTCAGTAAATAAACATATCATATTGACATTGTGTTTTCATTGAATCTCTTCCTTTGACGAATGTATTATGAATCTGTTGAAAAGTAGCACTACTACATATTTTTAAAAACCATAATAGAAATTTAAAACTTAAATACACTTCAGTTTTTAATATGCTCTTTCCGTTCCGCAGACTTATTCACGCATGGCAATTTAATAAAATTTTGGAAATATTGTAACATTATAGATAAGATAGAATGAACTATATTCTTAAATGTTAATCTGCACGGAGGTCTTGTTGATACCAGACAATGTGATCAAAATTTTGCCTTTATCATTCAATAACAGTTAACAGGCTAGAGTTTTGAATTGAAATAATTAAAAAGTTAAAAGTGAATGTCTAACAAGTCTAAAATTCGAGTCCCGGCATTAGTAACTGTTTTTATAAGAATTTATTTGTTATAGCAGGTTTAAAAAAGTAATCATAAAATCTTGTAACTAACTACTAATCTAAACACAAGGTTATTCTTCTCATTGCATGACTTAACTTTTCTGAGATCCTGTAAAATGTGAAAAGAATCTAAGTTGGTGTCTCATTTGCCGAATGTCACATGCATGGAAATGTTTTTCTAAGTTTGACTTACTGGAATATTAGTGCAGTGTTCAATTTGTATAAAAAATAAACGGGAGGAGGGAGAACGAACCTGCGGCAACGTTTAAGGATTAAATATTGAAAACATTTGAAAGAGACTTATCCTTTTTGACTTTTTTCTATTTACAAATAGAAGTAGGTCTTGTGTTACAGGTTGCCACCTATTTGGAAGGGGACACAGACATGACACCTAGCACATCTACTGACTTCTACTGATTTTACAAAGCGACCTCTCGAAGAAGAACACATCTATCTCTCTTCACATCAGAAAATAAGGAGGCTTCATGTACCAATATTGCCCTGCAAACAATCCCTAATTATAATAAGAACTCAAGTACCTTTTGTTCATATCAGATGAAAGCTTTAACCTTATTTACAGACTGAAGACTAACAAATTCCTTATATGTACATTAATTTGAAAAAGTGCGGTATTGATGTAGTTTATTCTTTGTATTCACCGGATTAGAGAGTACATTAGAGTCGGTAAAAACTCGACCATTTTCTTTCTACTAGAGACACTGAAAAATTGGTTGCCACAAAAAAATTCTCACCAAATATGAGCTCTTAAATTTTATAGGAAGGTCCTCCGCATTACAGCTTCGAATTTTCCCTCCATACAATAGCAAAAATCGTCATCATTAATTGATTGTACAAAAAAACGTAACATAAAAATTGAACGCTCTACAAATAAGATCTATTGCATATTTTTCATAAACCTTAGAAGATATCGAATATTAAAGTTTGATTATTTTGAGAACAATTTCTGTTTACAATTTACTGCTCTACAAAAATAATCTGTTATGTTTAGTTAATTAAATTAATTTAAAACATATTCATCATTAAATATTGATATGTAGCAATCTTTGAGAACTAATTCGAAAATTTTCAATTTGAGTTTTGAGGAGACTTTAAACAAATTTCAATTTTTGTCATGGAAATACCTAATGAAATTATTGTTCCATTTTTTAAATATTTCTAAAATTTTTATTTCTAATAATTGAAAATCACAATCATGCTGTTATTATTATTATTTTTTTTGATAGCGTGTTTGCAAAATTTTTAGAGGTGTCCAGCAACCAATTTTTCAATTTCTCGGTGTCCTAGTAGAAAAAACTTTTCTTCGATTTTTTTTACCCACCATAGAGCACATACAACATGCAGAAAAGTGTTGTAACGCAGACTGTAATTTAATCAATTCAATCTACTTTGGACCTAACTGTTCAAAGACTGTGCATAAATCTGTCAGTCATTCTTTGAATAGTTGACTTTTTTATGTTGTTATTAGTTAAATAAATTCAGTGAAACAAATAATCACCTTGGTTTGTTTGAAGTGATGTTGGCAGTACAATCAACTTCATTAAACCTCATACATGATGAAATAGTCGCTCCGAAAACGGATCAGACAGTGCTGGCAATGAAATGAAAGGAAAAGAACAGAGATTTTAAGAAGTTACCACTAAGCATCAAGACTGCTCTCCTCAACGTTTGTTTTAGCTGATATTGGTAGCCTTTGAACTGAGATCTTGAAAGCTGATTATGGGCATCAAAGGTTAGAAATGTGTAGAAATTAGCTCTTGGGATACGGAATGAACTGAGCTTTTGTGAAAAACACTAAGACAAATTTAGCTCAATTCTAGTAAACCAAAGGCTGCCACTAGCCTAATTGAGTAATGTCATGAGAGAGTTTATTCCTGGCCTTCAAAATTTCAACAGGTCTAAAGGGTGTTGTTTGGTAAGTAACTAACATAACATCATCGACAAAGTCTAAATGAACTATTTCACGATGATTTCAATCCACTACAACTTTATTAGTTTACTACAGGATTCGCAGAAGATCAGTCATACCAAGTTGACAGTTCTTATGTTTCAACAAGGATTGTGATTTTCCAATGAGAAATATTGATTCTGTATTTTATAAAAATGATGGAATTTGTTATTACTTGTCAGCAATTCCCTTTTTATAAAATAAAAAGATTCAGTTAAAATTAGAAATACTAAAAACTGTTAAAATGTGAATTGTGATATTCATGTGTTGTGATTTGTAATCACAGGGACAATCTGTACAATCGACAAGAAGTAAAATATTAGCAAACTTACAGCATTTACTATCCTTCTTATAAAGGCAGAAACTGAAAAAATGATTTTTCGGTAACTATGTAAAACATTTTAACAAACTTGGAATTTAGTTAATCTTAATATGTAAGGTAGAAGTTTACTCTTCTTCAGTTTTCACGGACAATTTTGCTAACTTTCAGAATTAGAACTAAGATTTGAAGCAGACACCGACTCCACATTGTTGGCGTACAATGGCATAAAGTTACCCGAAACTGGCTGCGACGTCGACGTCGTACTAATTGGATAAGCTGCTTGATCCGTTTCCGGCCGATCTGACGCAGAAGGTTCGTGAGTTTGATCGGATTCTGGTAAGGAATCATTCGACTTAAATATTCGGCGATCTATTTGAGGATGACGGATGCGTATAGCGTCCACAACGTCAAGGAGATTTTTGGAATCCATTGCTAACACATGAGCAGCACCTAACATGCCCCTGAAAAAAAAAACAACCAAAATAAATATAAAAATTTTGATTCAGTAAAAGGTTCTATACTTTTCAAACGTAGGACCACGTCATAGAAAAATATGACTGTGAATCAAAAAGTGTTCTTTTATTTTTTACACTTTATTAAAAATTAAATTCTACTAAATTGACATTTTTGATTGGTAAATGACAATTTCTATCGAGATTTAAATAAAGATAAAAGAGGAAGTAATAATTTCTAAATATTACTAGCTTTCTAGGTAAAAACTAGGCTCACATTATTCTCAATTAAAAATGTGAAGAAAGCTTAAAAAACAAGTAAAGCCAAATGAAGTTTGAACATGAATAAAATAAAACAAACGAATACTTCATTTTTTATTAGGTGTTTTGTGCCTCTAGGTACTTCCATCCTTATGATAATATTCCAGCCGTTGTAATTGTTTGTTCTCTACCTTTGTTATATTTGTATTCAATTTAACTATTTCCTATTATTTTTACTTATACTTCTTTCTTCTCTCTCTCTCAGAAAATACTCGATTTAGCTGCTGTTATTTTGCTTTCGTCTGTGAAGCCTACTTTTTACTAAAGTATGCTCTTGATGGAGCAACTGCAAGTCTATTACGACGTTGGTTACCAATGTGATAAAATTTGAATGCCATGAAATAAACAGACGTAGTTTAGTTAAAATAAAAGTGCATTTTGGTTGCTCAAAACGCTATTTTACAAATGCATAAATAATGACATTAAAAGTAACCCAAAGCTATTAATCCCAAAAATATTAAATTTTAAGGAAACCACTCAACATTGTCAGTTTACTCGACAGAATATTTAACAAATAAACCACACGCACCAATATTTATTCGAGGTCGATTGTGCCTAATTTCAAACGTTGGAAATTATACAAACAAACTAGCTAATTTGATAAATTTATCACATTTTCCAGTTTGAGTGGTGATTATGCAAAATTGCCGGTTATTATATATAATCCCCAATTTATTACTTAGTTAGCGTAACATATAGACTAATTTTTACGCCCATATCACTTTTTGCTTCGAAGATATTAAATTTACGTAAAACAACAGCCAATCGTGTAATTTTATCAAAATAAAATATCTATATTGCTGGCGGCAGTGTTGATTTTATTAATAAAAGAATTTTTAAAACCAGTTCACTACTTCTAGAGCTTACCCTCTACAAGCATAGAATCTAATTTAACTTCTTTATGCAGGGTGTTTTGTAGAAGGTTCGCCAAACTTGGTGTGCGGCTCATGTGGTATATTATGTAGCCCAAATAATATCTAGATAGCTTACGGTTTTTGTTTTTTTTTTAAATTTTTTTTCTTAATACTGTATCCTCACCAAATAAATTTAAATCCAATCTATGATATTTGTTTGCTCTTCTGCATTCCATATTTGAAGCAAATAATTGGTAGAAAAAATTATATGAGTGCACAAATGGTTCCATAAAAACGTCATTAAGTTAAACAGTTTACAAAAAAAAAGAAACACATAGAGAACTTCAAATGCTTACATAAACTTCTCTACTTCAACCGGTTCCACCGATATATCACACGTATTGGAAAATAATTAGTATCATAATAAAATTTGAGATTGTAACTTACAAGGTTAGAACTACAAAAAATAAACATACATCAAGTTGCAATAATTTGTTATAAATTTTGTTCACACTCTAGTCTAGTCAGAGAGCTCCTGGGCAATTGATTCCCAAACACGTGGATTGAGAGAGCTGGGCGAGCTGGTCCCACAAGCCCGTAGCCAGCGGTGTGTGTGTGTGTGTTTTTTTTTTTTATCCGAAGAGGGGGGAAATACATTGCGTACTTAGCTAGCACGTGCTGGCCGTCGTGCGGGACTCCCGATGCAATGACTTCAAAGCAAGAGTAGATCGTTGCTTTGAAACCAGTATACCGTATACCCGCTAAAACCCTAACCTCTTTCTCCTACAACCATGGTCCCCTGCGGCACTCTTAGTCAATACTACTTCGCAAGGGTGGTTCATTGCAGATGTGTACTGCCCTTCCACTGAAAGTTTCTAAAACCTACTCCTCGAACGTATCGCGGAGTTCTTTGAGGATAGTCTCCGCGTAATCTGATACCAAGTTCCAGGCTTGGGGGCCCTTCAGCATGGCTTCTACTAATTGTTCTGGGACGATATTAGTCTCCAGAATCCTCTCCACTTCAGCACGTTGATCCTGAAACCGGGGGCAGGAGAAGAACACGTGTTCCGCGTCCTCTATCACGTCCGTACAGTGTGGGCAGTTTGGGGAGTTTGCCCTCCTGAACCTGTGCGGGTATGCTCGAAAGCATCCATGTCCAGTCAGGAGTTGAGTGATGTAGAACCCAACCTCCCCATGCTGGCGGTTGACCCAACGACTGATGTTAGGTATCAATCGATATGTCCAGCGGCCTTTAGTAGAGCTGTCCCACCTCTCCTGCCATTGCCCTAGACTCATGGCTCTTTCATCGCTGTTTCCTGTCGGTTGGTCTTTTTCTAACTTTCTGCGATAAAGCCGTCCCCTTTCTGCAGCCAGGATGTCGATTGGCAGGGTAGAGGCAATCACACTCACCGCCTCGTAAGACACAGTGCGGTAGGATGATGCCACTCGAATCGATGAGAGCCGCTGGACTGATTTCATTTTCCGGCGGTACGATGGTAGCTCGAGCGATTTCTCCCATACCGGTGCCCCGTACAACAAAACAGAAGTAGTTACTGTTGCCAGTAGCTGTCTTCTCATCTGTCTAGGGCCTCCGACATTAGGCATTATTCTAGATAATGCCCCCTGTACCCCAGCTGCTTTCTTGCTGGCCGCGATTATGTGCTCTTTGAAGTTGAGCCGTGTGTCCAGGAGCACCCCCAAATAGCTGATGAAGGGCTGCGACTGTATGTAGGTGTCGCCTATTTTGAGGGTGATGGTTTCCCTTGCCTTTCGACTGCTAACAAGAAGTGTTTCGGTCTTTTGTTCTGCTAAACTCAAGTCCGCTGCGAGCATCCAATGCTGAATTGTGGCTATAGCGAATGAGAAGGTTGTTTGTATCTCCTCTATGTGCTTGCGCACTATGATCAATGCCACATCATCGGCGAATGCCACTAGCCTGACGCCCTCAGACAGACCGAGCAGGAGCAGGTCGTTGTACATTACGTTCCATAAGAGGGGGCCAAGAACAGAGCCCTGAGGTACACCTCCTGTGATCTTATAGTCTACTTGCCCATTTTCAGTTTGGTACAACAAGATGCGGTCCTTGAAATACGCTGAAACCATTCTGCGCAAGTACTGCGGAACTTCCATCCTGGCAAGAGCCTCCAAAATGCGGTCCCAGCGGGCCAAGTTAAAGGCGTTCTTGATATCCAGGGTGGCTATTAGACAGTACTTTTTTCCACCTCTTCTCCATCTCTTTCCCGAGATAGCCTCTCTGGCGATGTTGGTAACGAGTTTCACGGCATCGATGGTTGATCTCCCCTTTCTGAACCCGAATTGGTTGGTGGAAAGTTTCGGCTCAACGTAGGGCTCCAGCCTATCTGCTATTATCCTTTCAAGGAGTTTTCCCGCAGAGTCCAACATACAGAGGGGACGATATGATGACGGTTCGTCGGGAGGTTTCTTTCCCCCTTTAGGGAGGAGCACAAGCCTCTGCTTTTTCCACTTAGTCGGGAAAACCCCCTGCTTTAGGCAGGTCTCATACATGTGTAGAAACATGTCAGGCCTATTGGCTATGGCGCATTTTAGCGCGATGTTAGGTATGCCATCTGGACCGGGAGCCTTGCCGTTTTGGAGCCGGTTGCACGCGCCCATCAGCTCATTCATAGTCACTGATGGTATATCTTCGTCCCTCACCTGCCACGTAGGATAAGCGGGTAGCTCAGGCTTCGCAGGAAACAAGTGAGTGACAATGCGGTGCAATGATTCGGGGCAGTTCGTTGATGTCATGGGAGAGGCCTTAATTTTATGCATCACGATTTTATACGGTTTTCCCCATGGATCTTGATTAACTTCGTCACACAACTCCTTCCAGTAGGATCTCTTGCTTGAGAGAATGGCTCTTCGTAGTTGTTGTCTTTTGATCTCATAGTCGAGCCTTAGATCTTCTGTTGTGACCCTGTCGCGTCTCCGTGCTCGTTGATGCAGCCTTCGTGCTTTGAGACACTCTCGTCGGTGTTGTGAGATCGTGTCGTTCCACCAGTAAACTGGTGGGCGGCTGTTGTTCTGCCGTCTCCTTGGCATGGAAGCATCGCAGGACTTGACAACGCTTGTCATTACCTCTTTGGCAGTGACTTCTGCGCTTGTTGCTATTGACAATGGTTCCTGCTCCATAACCAAGGCGAATGAATCAGCATCGAAAGCATTTTTGTTCCAACCGACTGGCTGTGGCCTCGCACGACTGACACACAATCTTCGTTTGGGAGTGGTGTTGATTTCCCATATAATAGCTTGGTGGTCGCTATTAGTAAACTCCTCATCGATCCGCCACTCACAGCCCCCTTTAATTAGGTTGCTGCTAACGAATGTCACATCGATAATGGAGCTGGCTGTGCCTTTGCGATATGTGCTTACGGCTCCTGTGTTGAGGAGTACCAGGTTGAGCGAAGACATGGTCTCAAGGAGAGCTCGTCCTCTCGCGCTCGTGTGTGTGTGTGTGTGTGTGCGCGCGCGTTCGTGCGTGCGTGCGTGCGTGTGTGTGTGTGTGTGGGTCAAATTTCGAATGCAGAAGAGCAAACAAATATCATAGATTAAAGTTAAAACAAAAACAAAAACCGAAAGCTATCTAGATATTATATAATATTCCATGTTTGGCAAACCTTCTACAAAACACCTGTATATTAGTATAAATGATACAACAAATCTGTTGTTAGAAAAAAAAACTATATTCGAATTAATAACAGAGTTGTCCGAACGAAGGCGCCACTTGTTCCCCACATAAAGAAATTAGACCCTTACTATTTATATTATGGTGATAGTTTCATAATATTTTATTTTATTTTATTTGAAAACCAGTAATAAATGCTAATACAAAAAAAAATTATAATGTACTGCATCTACAGAGGCAATCTAGTGTTGCCTGTGCGTAGGACTGGGATATAACTGCTAATTAATATTCTTAAAACTAAAAGCTTAAACTAACAAATGCTAACAAAATCCGAAATTATATAAAAATAAAATAAGTATACCTATAGACTTCTCTTGTTTCATATTTATACAATTTTATAATAGTATAGATTATAGTTATATTATATTTATATTATACTTATATTGATATTATACTTATACTCTTAATACTCTTGTTTGATATTTACTGAAAGGTAAATCATTCAAATCATGAAACGTTCTTCAGAATCCATTGTTTTAATTCCTTTTTTCTCTGGTGTTCTCTAAATATTTTGAACTCATTAGGAAGCTCATTAAACAATTTAATGGCCATGACAAGACTTCTTTTCTCGCTGCTTCTCTTTTTCATCTTCGGCAACTGTATAATTTTACATCTGGTTTTGGAATTGGATGTAATGTATCTATTACTTAATTCTCTATAGTGATATAATAGAGATTGTAGCGAGAAAATTTGATCCAAATTCAGTGGGTTTTTGTTAGAAATATATTTATTCTTGTTTACAATTTTTAATATTCTATTTTGTAACCGTTGCAGGAGATTAAGATTATTGTTATAGGCCCCTCCCCATGCTATATTGCCATAATTGATTATACTATGGAACAGAGCGTAATAAACCATTCTCAATGTTTCAGTTTCCATATATCTGGATATTTTATAAAAAATAAAAACCAAATAATTGTTTTTTTATAATGTATTCAATATGTTTGTCCCATTTTAGATGGGGATCAAAAATGACACCCAAATATTTCTTTCCGTTTATATGAACGTCAATAGAATGTGGTAAACTGTGTGGTGTTTTATCTATATTCAGGGATAATTTATTTAAGGCTAGCCATTCCGATATTTGATTAAGGCAGTGATTCATTTTTGATTCTACACCTTGCCAAGTTTTGTCATAAATTATTATCACAGTATCATCAGCGTAAGAAAAGATGGTGTTATCAGTCATATCTTCTAGAAGGTCATTCACATACAATATAAACAACAGAGGTCCAAGTATTGTTCCCTGAGGAACACCGGTAGTTACGGGCATAAATTCACTCACTGTATTATTAATTTTTACTTGTAAACAATTTATTCGCAATACCTCCGATTCCATAGCTGCCTAGTTTTTCAAGTAGGATTTTGTGATTAACTGCATCAAAAGCTTTTGCTACGTCAACAAAAGTTGTAGCTATTGGTAAACTATTAACCATCTTTTCTAGAATCAGATTTGTGACCACATCAAGGGCATCAGTTGTTCCTTTATTTTTAATAAAGCCAAATTGTTTTTTCGATAAGATCTTGCAATTGCTCAAAAAGTTCATAATTCGGTTGTAAATAATTTTTTCAAATATTTTAGCCATATTAGAAATCAAAGATATTGGTCTGTAGTTTGTTGTTTATTATTTTACAATAAACCATCTTCAATATAATTTTACAAATGGTAAAATAAATACAACTAGAAATTTAACTTACTTTCTGTATTCGGCATCTAACGTTGTGCTGCTATATTGCTGAGCCAAACGCATGGCATTGACTAGCTCAGCCATGTCTTTTGATAAAACTTTATGTGCCATTTCCACTTCTCTTTGTGATGGTGTCGGAAAAGCGCCTACAATCTCATCTACACTGGCTAGAAGCGCTCGTAGTTCAATACCAACTCGTTTTACTAAATCGAGGTAGCGATCGGCGGTGGCTTGTTGAACACCTTGCGACAAAGTCATAACAGCACGGACCACGTCAGTTGTGGACTGATACACTCGGTCGTGGGTACGATCTAAAGAAGCAGAGGTCTTCTGAGACGGTGAAGATTCCTGTGAAGAGAATATAGTAGAAACAGTATGTTTATTACTTTATAAGAAATTTGGAAAAGTCAAATAACTTAATATTATGATCAGATGTTCAATATGATTACTAAATCAACACTAAGTGTTTTAAAAACTGATATGAGTATTTCAGTGGGATCATGTTCTTTACTATGGATGTTCTAAACCACTGTATGGACCTGGATTGTATAAAGTGTCGGTTTCAAAATAATTTATACTACGAATATTGATACTTTCTCCACATTCAAACTATTGTATTTGTATAGTTTTCATCCTCAACTGGGACTTGATTTTACAAAAATATTCCATAAATGGCAGACATGCTTTAATAAAATTTTTGATTTGCAGGAGTTTGATACCAAATCTAAACCAAACGTGATTATTGACTAGCAAAGTAATTAAACAATGGACAAGTAAAATATTTCATTTTACAAATTTGTAAGTAGATAATTCTTTATTGAAAAAAACTTACTTTTTTATCCCTTTCACTTGTAGCTGGTCCACTGTGTGAAGTATTTAAATCGTCAGGCTGTGCACTCGTAGTCATAGTATTTGTTACAGAGTTGGCGGGAGAATGACTTTTACTACTCGTTATTGAACCTGCACTACTGTGTGGACCATTTTTGTAGGCGGATGATAAATTACTCATTTGGCTGTTGATATAACTTGGGCTTGTAGGTAGCGAGTTGTGAGATAATTCGTCCTGTTGATGGTCATCCAACTGACCATGACACATACTCAGACGTTTCTGAAAAAGCAATAAGTACAATACAATTTCAAAAAATAGAAACATATTTTCGTAAGAGATCCTTATACAATCCTTCTAACTCAAAATACGACAGTCCAAGGGTAATAGGTGGACAACAAAAACATTCAATGGTATTCCAGAGGTGCGAAAAGACCCAGAAAACGCCCTAATATAAGATGGGACAATCATATCAGGAAAATAATCGGGTAACCTGATCCAAAGTACTCGTAGAATATGAAAATAATGGTAAGTATTTAGGAAATGAAATTGTCTACTTAGAAACACAACCTGATGAACATGGAAATGTACTGTTAGCTGAATAGAGAATATACCTTCAACAAGACGAACCTGATGTAATTAATTAAACAGTAATTATTACAAAATGCGTAGCCGAACGCTTCTCAAGGAAGTGCATTATCAGAAAATGTTAGAAATTGTAGAGTAAGGCTTGGGATACACAAGCTATTAAAAAAACATGATTGTTTGGTAATAGGTAGTATGTTCATTAGTAGTATACTATCCATGCGTATACATTTGCTAGTGAGAGCAGATTTTATAAGCATATATTGTGAGCATAGTTCGTTCTAGCAAGAACTTGATAGATGGAAACGAAAAAAGTGGGTTCACAACGGGATTAGCAGAATTAGTTTTTAAGAGGTTTTAAGGGCTTCCCGTTCGGCATCAAAGTCAGAAAGCTATGATTATGTTATCAAAAAAGATGTCGTTTAGAGCCCAGACAAATTTTACCTTTTTATAAAATCTTTAAGATTTCTGGGTCGCTGGAACTGACTCATTTGGTCCCATCACGTCAGACATATTTCTAACCTCAAAAAGTAGAGGAAATTCGGAGAATTAAACAAAATCCACCCTGCAACCTGTTAAAAACTCATAATTCCACCGTAAAAAGACATAACCTCAAAATTGAATAAGCCCAAGAATGAAAATCGCAAAATAAACAACGAATAAATTTACACATAGGGCACCGACCTTCATTTTTGAATTGTAATCCCTTTTAACCTAAAATCCCGAAACCCCATGACCTGAAAACGCGACAAGGCCTCAGTCTGAAACCTCAAAACCTGAATAACGCTAAAACCTCAAAACCAGAGCCTGCATTAATAAGGGTGAGGCAGCTGGATATACACTTCAAACAAAGAAGCAACTGACCCAAACTTATAAACTTAAGCATTCGAACCCACATAAGCTAGGAGTTGTGTGTTAGGCACCCTACGCAGTAGTCCCTAAACCCAAAATCCCAAACCCACATACCCTGGGCACAATGTACCTTGAGCGCAGCAAGATCTACGCTTGTATCACACAGGCCTTCCACACTCTCATACCCTAGGTGGAACAATAGAGTGTAAGAGTTTGCAAGATTAGGATTGATACTAAGCTCCATTTGCTCCTTTATCCTCTTTGTAACAAACATTAGCTCAGGTCATTTACGAAAATACGTGACAAAATTAATAGTAGAAAAAAACTACCAGGAACGTGTTCTTAGGGTAAAACATGACTAATTGCCATAAAATTCAACATTTTTTATCGATGCGTGTTTGTTTTTTTACAAAAAACCTCAAAAAATCGTTAACAATTTAGTTTTTTACCTTTTATACAAAATCTACCCGTGAAACGGTGTTTGCTATTATGGGCAATGTTGTAGAGAAATGAAAAACCTACAAAATGAGCTATTATACGCTGATCTTGGTTATTTTATTGCTTAGATAATCAAACTTAAACTCGAAATTACGGGAAAAAACTTAATTGTTTATATATTTTTTTATTTTATAGTTGAAATATTCTTATTAACTAAAATAGTAGATTTTCTTATACCCAATCTATCTTATTAAAATAAATACTATAGCCCCAGTAGTTTTTGGGAAATTGCCCTTAAACCTACTTATAGATATAAGTTTTTTTAAGCTCCATATTATCTCACCACATTACACTATCATTATGAATAAATCATAGTTAAAAAGTAGAAGAGTGGACCTAAACACCCTTCATCTCAGTTTTCCAAAATTTGAAGTATAAGTACATACAATTATAAAAGAATTACAATGATATTTCACCATTTTAACGTATCCAGAGTGGACGAGTCCATTTGTAAATTTGCTAAGGTGTGGTAATAGTGAGAGGTATTTGACATCCTGATAATATTAGTTTTAATCATTTTGTTTTTGTAATGTAATGAATTTAGCGAAATGGAATGCAAAAGTTAAATTAAGCAAAGCAAAGTAGTATCATTTTAGAATTAAAAAAAAAACGAAATTAGAGTACAAACTATTGAGTATGTGTATTTGCTCAATGATACAGACACACATTCACGATTGCACTATAACATATTTGCCATAGGGGCCCATTTCGTTGTAGGTGTTATTTTTAAACAGATGGACATATCATTCAAAAACCGTTGCTCCATTGAACCCATTTTTAGAATTTTAAGTTTAAAAAGGGGATACAATTCTAATAAGTTTTTCAGTAAAGTTAATAGGTTTCTAATGTTTTAATCCGTTTTAGTTATCAGTACAGCTTAATTGCAACTCTTTTTGATTAAGTTCTTCAACTTTTTAAGTATATTTATTTACATTAAGGAGAAATTGACAAATTGATAATAAATAGCAGAACAATAGTTGAAATTATTGTTCACTTATTTAAATTATACTATGTTATACTATTCAATTAATTAGTAATAAACAGTAATAAACATATATTACACATAAACATACACACACACACACACACACACACACACACACACACACACACACCCGGGGTCCCGGGGTGGTTGCTGGTCCACTACCGGGCGCCTCCCCAGGTGGCGGATAGGGGACGCTCTCCAGCAATGGGGAGTACTGAGGACTTCCTCAGGGCGGACCAAAATCAGATAGGGGAAGGAACCCCGAAAATAAACCATTCATGGATATGGGTGATAAGGTCAACTTAATACCCCAGGTGGGTACCTCTGCAGAGGATAATCCCACCACCGGTTCCGATCGAGTGAAAGCCTCGGTGGCCGGTGCACGCTCCACGGATTCTGGGGGGAGCGAATTATCACTGGTTCCGTCACATGGTGACAAGAAGAATAAGAACACTGCTAATGGTACAACATCGACCATTAAAACTAGAGCTGGCAGCAAGACACTATTCAGCCAAGTCCTCCAAAAGGCGGATAGTGCAGTTGAGGCCTCCCAAAGGGCCACAACTGAGAGTGGCGCTCCAAACAAATTAGGAGCAAAGATCGATGAGCTCTTGAAGTTCATTGGGCCTAGGCACAATGTACATCATGAGATCAAGAAACTGGCACACGCCATTAAGTCAGAATATGACAAATATCAGACGTCAACGACGCGGCCATCTCCTGTAGCGAAACCTGCTACAACACAGACATCGCCAGTAAAGGTGTCAAACACTCAGACACAAGGTGAAAAGCAAAAGGAGGTCCCAAAAGCGGCTGCCTCAAAAGCAGCCAACTCAAAACCGACTGCATCAACACCGGCGGCCCCAAAGCAGGCGGCTTCAATAAAAGTAGCCTCAGTAGCAAGAACCTCGCCACCGAAGGCCTCGCCTTCAGTAGCCCCATCAAGTAAGGCACCACTAGTTAAAACTCTTAAACCGGTGCTACCTAGCAAGCTAAAGCCCGCTAAAGAAGGTTGCCAGAACATCGGGCAAACCACCCAGGCAACAACAAGTAGGGTGGTCAATTCAGAAGCGGAGAGAAACAATGGATTAAAACCCAAGTTTAAACCGCAGACCAAAAAACAACCTTCAAACCAGTCGACTGACTGGCAAGTGGTAAAGAGGAAAAAGGCCCCGAGGACCAATAAGCAAAAACCAGCCCAACATTGTACGCTGCTTATAAAGAAAGGCGAGAAGAGCTCCCATGCAGATATCTTGCGAGGTATCAAGAATGATCCCACCTTGCAGGATATAGGCAAAAAAGTCAATAAGATCCGACGAACAGCTAAGGGAGATCTCCTTTTGTTATTCGCGAAGGCAGACGCTCAGGAGATGGAGCGCTATTGTAACGCTATCAAGAATAAACTCCCAAGCGGGGCCACTGTACAATCTCGAATACCCCAAATCGAGATTGAAATTAAAGACCTGGACGAGATCAGTACCAAGGAAGAGGTAGTAAACCTGCTCAAAGATAATATCGACGGCCTGGCAGAGATCACTGAGGAGGCAGTGAAATCACTTCGACGGGCATATAGATCAACACAAACGGCAGTTGTTTGTCTCCCAGAGGTCCAGGCCAAGAAAGCCATCGCACTTGGAAAGCTGAAACTTGCGTGGGGCACAGTACGTGTTCGCGAGAGGATCAGCCTTCGACGGTGCTTCAAATGCTGGCACTTTGGGCACAACGCCCAGGCGTGCAGAGGCAAGACTGACCGAAGCAGTTGTTGTCACAGATGCGGAGGCGCTGGTCACAATGCCTCGGCTTGTCAACAACCTGCCAAGTGCTTACTCTGCAAAGAGAAAGATAGTAGGTCAGACTGCCGGCACGTTGCGGGTAGTTGGAAATGTCCGATCTACCAACAGGCGATGAGAGCAGCACAAGCCCGTAAATGAAAGTACTGCAACTCAACCTCAACCATTGCGAAGCAGCCCAAGACCTACTGGTACAGCGGGTGCGGGAATTGGATTGCGACGTAGCCATAATCTGCGAGCAGTACAAAAACTTCGACACCCTGTCCTGGGTAAATGACACAACGGACAGAGCAGCGATATGGGCTTGCGGTAAACTTCCGTTCCAACAACTCCCAAATACCCCCGAACCATGGCTTGTGAGAGCCAAAGTGGGAGGGGTCCACTTCTATAGCTGCTATGCACCTCCTAGTGCACAACTCGAGGAGTTCGAGTTATTCTTGGACACCTTGGCGGAGGATGTACGGAAGCGTGAATCGGTCGCCATCGCAGGAGATTTCAACGCCTGGGCAATTGACTGGGGATGCCGGGAAACGAGCGCGAGAGGACGAGCTCTCCTTGAGACCATGTCTTCGCTCAACCTGGTACTCCTCAACACAGGAGACGTAAGCACATATCGCAAAGGCACTGCCAGCTCCATTATCGACGTAACATTCGTTAGCAGCAACCTAATTAAAGGGGGCTGTGAGTGGCGGGTCGATGAGGAGTTTACTAATAGCGACCACCAAGCTATTATTTGGGAAATCAACACCACTCCCAAACGAAGATTGTGTGTCAGTCGTGCGAGGTCACAGCCAGTCGGCTGGAACAAAAATGCTTTCGATGCTGATTCATTCGCCTTGGTTATGGAGCAGGAAGCATTGTCAATAGCAACAAGCGCAGAAGCCACTGCCAAAGAGGTAATGACAAGCGTTGTCAAGTCCTGCGATGCTTCCATGCCAAGGAGACGGCAGAACAACAGCCGCCCACCAGTTTACTGGTGGAACGATACGATCTCACAACACCGACGAGAGTGTCTCAAAGCACGAAGGCTGCATCAACGAGCACGGAGACGCGACAGGGTCACAACAGAAGAACTAAGGCTCGACTATGAGATCAAAAGACAACAACTACGAAGAGCCATTCTCTCAAGCAAGAGATCCTACTGGAAGGAGTTGTGTGACGAAGTTAATCAAGATCCATGGGGAAAACCGTATAAAATCGTGATGCATAAAATTAAGGCCCCTCCCATGACATCAACGAACTGCCCCGAATCATTGCACCGCATTGTCACTCACTTGTTTCCTGCAAAGCCTGAGCTACCCGCTAATCCTTCGTGGCAGGTGAGGGACGAAGATATACCATCAGTGACTATGAGTGAGCTGATGGGCGCGTGCAACCGGCTCCAAAACGGTAAGGCTCCCGGTCCAGATGGCATACCTAACATCGCGCTAAAATGCGCCATAGCCAATAGGCCTGACATGTTTTTACACATGTATGAGACCTGCCTAAAGCAGGGGGTTTTCCCGAGTAAGTGGAAAAAGCAGAGGCTTGTGCTCCTCCCTAAAGGGGGAAAGAAACCTCCCGACGAACCGTCATCATATCGTCCCCTCTGTATGTTGGACTCTGCGGGAAAACTCCTTGAAAGGATAATAGCAGATAGGCTGGAGCCCTACGTTGAGCCGAAACTTTCCACCAACCAATTCGGGTTCAGAAAGGGGAGATCAACCATCGATGCCGTGACACTCGTTACCAACATCGCCAGAGAGGCTATCTCGGGAAAGAGATGGAGAAGAGGTGGAAAAAAGTACTGTCTAATAGCCACCCTGGATATCAAGAACGCCTTTAACTCGGCCCGCTGGGACCGCATTTTGGAGGCTCTTGTCAGGATGGAAGTTCCGCAGTACTTGCGCAGAATGGTTTCAGCCTATTTCAAGGACCGCATCTTGTTGTACCAAACTGAAAATGGGCAAGTAGACTATAAGATCACAGGAGGTGTACCTCAGGGCTCTGTTCTTGGCCCCCTCTTATGGAACGTAATGTACAACGACCTGCTCCTGCTCGGTCTGCCTGAGGGCGTCAGGCTAGTGGCATTCGCCGATGATGTGGCATTGATCATAGTGCGCAAGCACATAGAGGAGATACAAACAACCTTCTCATTCGCTATAGCCACAATTCAGCATTGGATGCGCTCAGCGGACTTGAGTTTAGCAGAGCAAAAGACCGAAACACTTCTTGTTAGCAGTCGAAAGGCAAGGGAAACCATCACCCTCAAAATAGGCGACACCTACATACAGTCGCAGCCCTTCATCAGCTATTTGGGGGTGCTCCTGGACACACGGCTCAACTTCAAAGAGCACATAATCGCGGCCAGCAAGAAAGCAGCTGGGGTACAGGGGGCATTATCTAGAATAATGCCGAATGTCGGAGGCCCTAGACAGATAAGAAGAGAGCTACTGGCAACAGTGACTACTTCTGTTTTGTTGTACGGGGCACCGGTATGGGAGAAATCGCTCGAGCTACCATCGTACTGCCGGAAAATGAAATCAGTCCAGCGGCTCTCAGCGATTCGAGTGGCATCATCCTACCGCACTGTGTCCTACGAGGCGGTGAGTGTGATTGCCTCTACCCTGCCAATCGACATCCTGGCTGCAGAAAGGGGACGGCTTTATCGCAGAAAGTTAGAAAAAGACCAGCCGACAAGAAACAGCGATGAAAGAGCCATGAGTCTAGGGCAATGGCAGGAGAGGTGGGACAGCTCTACTAAAGGCCGGTGGACATATCGATTGATACCTAACATCAGTCGTTGGGTCAACCGCCAGCATGGGGAGGTTGGGTTTTACATCACTCAACTCCTGACTGGACATGGATGCTTTCGAGCATACCTGCACAGGTTCAGGAGGGCAAACTCCCCAAACTGCCCACACTGTACGGACGTGGCAGAGGACGCGGAACACGTGTTCTTCTCCTGCCCCCGGTTTCAGGATCAACGTGCTGAAGTGGAGAGGATTCTGGAGACTAATATCGTTCCAGAACAAATAGTAGAAGCCATGCTGAAGGGCCCCCAAGCCTGGAACTTGGTATCAGATTACGCGGAGACTATCCTCAAAGAACTCCGCAATACGTTCGAGGAGTAGGCTTTAGAGGCTTCCAATGTAGGAGCAGTAAACATCTGCAATGAACCACCCTTGCGAAGTAGTATTGAGTAAGAGTGCCGCAAGGGACCATGGTTGTAGGAGAAAGAGGTTAGGGTTTTAGCGGGTATACGGTATACTGGTTTCAATGCAACGATCTACTCTTGCTTTGAAGTCATTGTATCGGGAGTCCCGCACGACGGCCAGCACGTGCTAGCTAAGTACGGAATGTATTTCCCCCCTCTTCGGATAAAAAAAAAAAAAAAAAAAAAAAAAAAAAAAAAAAAAAAAAACACACACCCGGGGTGGTACTAGTTAAAACTCTTAAACCGGTGCTACCTAGCAAGCTAAAGCCCGGTAAAGAAGGTTGCCAGAACATCGGGCAAACCACCCAGGCAACAACAAGTAGGGTGGTCAATTCAGAAGCGGAGAGAAACAATGTATTAAAACCCAAGTTTAAACCGCAGACCAAAAAACAACCTTCAAACCAGTCGACTGACTGGCAAGTGGTAAAGAGGAAAAAGGCCCCGAGGACCAATAAGCAAAAACCAGCCCAACATTGTACGCTGCTTATAAAGAAAGGCGAGAAGAGCTCCCATGCAGATATCTTGCGAGGTATCAAGAATGATCCCACCTTGCAGGATATAGGCAAAAAAGTCAATAAGATCCGACGAACAGCTAAGGGAGATCTACTTTTGTTATTCGCCAAGGCAGACGCTCAGGAGATGGAGCGCTATTGTAACGCCATCAAGAATAAGCTCCCAAGCGGGGCCACTGTACAATCTCGAATACCCCAAATCGAGATTGAAATTAAAGACCTGGACGAGATCAGTACCAAGGAAGAGGTAGTAAACCTACTCAAAGATAATATCGACGGCCTGGCAGAGATCACTGAGGAGGCAGTGAAATCACTTCGACGGGCATATAGATCAACACAAACGGCAGTTGTTTGTCTCCCAGAGGTCCAGGCCAAGAAAGCCATCGCACTTGGAAAGCTGAAACTTGCGTGGGGCACAGTACGTGTTCGCGAGAGGATCAGCCTTCGACGGTGCTTCAAATGCTGGCACTTTGGGCACAACGCCCAGGCGTGCAGAGGCAAGACTGACCGAAGCAGTTGTTGTCACAGATGCGGAGGCGCTGGTCACAATGCCTCGGCTTGTCAACAACCTGCCAAGTGCTTACTCTGCAAAGAGAAAGATAGTAGGTCAGACTGCCGGCACGTTGCGGGTAGTTGGAAATGTCCGATCTACCAACAGGCGATGAGAGCAGCACAAGCCCGTAAATGAAAGTACTGCAACTCAACCTCAACCATTGCGAAGCAGCCCAAGACCTACTGGTACAGCGGGTGCGGGAATTGGATTGCGACGTAGCCATAATCTGCGAGCAGTACAAAAACTTCGACACCCTGTCCTGGGTAAATGACACAACGGACAGAGCAGCGATATGGGCTTGCGGTAAACTTCCGTTCCAACAACTCCCAAATACCCCCGAACCATGGCTTGTGAGAGCCAAAGTGGGAGGGGTCCACTTTTATAGCTGCTATGCACCTCCTAGTGCACAGCTCGAGGAGTTCGAGTTACTCTTGGACACCTTGGCGGAGGATGTACGGAAGCGTGAATCGGTCGCCATCGCAGGAGATTTCAACGCCTGGGCAATTGACTGGGGATGTCGGGAAACGAGCGCGAGAGGACGAGCTCTCCTTGAGACCATGTCTTCGCTCAACCTGGTACTCCTCAACACAGGAGCCGTAAGCACATATCGCAAAGGCACAGCCAGCTCCATTATCGACGTAACATTCGTTAGCAGCAACCTAATTAAAGGGGGCTGTGAGTGGCGGGTCGATGAGGAGTTTACTAATAGCGACCACCAAGCTATTATTTGGGAAATCAACACCACTCCCAAACGAAGATTGTGTGTCAGTCGTGCGAGGTCACAGCCAGTCGGCTGGAACAAAAATGCTTTCGATGCTGATTCATTCGCCTTGGTTATGGAGCAGGAACCATTGTCAATAGCAACAAGCGCAGAAACCACTGCCAAAGAGGTAATGACAAGCGTTGTCAAGTCCTGCGATGCTTCCATGCCAAGGAGACGGCAGAACAACAGCCGCCCACCAGTTTACTGGTGGAACGACACGATCTCACAACACCGACGAGAGTGTCTCAAAGCACGAAGGCTGCATCAACGAGCACGGAGACGCGACAGGGTCACAACAGAAGAACTAAGGCTCGACTATGAGATCAAAAGACAACAACTACGAAGAGCCATTCTCTCAAGCAAGAGATCCTACTGGAAGGAGTTGTGTGACGAAGTTAATCAAGATCCATGGGGAAAACCGTATAAAATCGTGATGCATAAAATTAAGGCCCCTCCCATGACATCAACGAACTGCCCCGAATCATTGCACCGCGTTGTCGCTCACTTGTTTCCTGCAAAGCCTGAGCTACCCGCTAATCCTTCGTGGCAGGTGAGGGACGAAGATGTGCCATCAGTGACTATGAGTGAGCTGATGGGCGCGTGCAACCGACTCCAAAACGGTAAGGCTCCCGGTCCAGATGGCATACCTAACATCGCGCTAAAATGCGCCATAGCCAATAGGCCTGACATGTTTCTACACATGTATGAGACCTGCCTAAAGCAGGGGGTTTTCCCGAGTAAGTGGAAAAAGCAGAGGCTTGTGCTCCTCCCTAAAGGGGGAAAGAAACCTCCCGACGAACCGTCATCATATCGTCCCCTCTGTATGTTGGACTCTGCGGGAAAACTCCTTGAAAGGATAATAGCAGATAGGCTGGAGCCCTACGTTGAGCCGAAACTTTCCACCAACCAATTCGGGTTCAGAAAGGGGAGATCAACCATCGATGCCGTGACACTCGTTACCAACATCGCCAGAGAGGCTATCTCGGGAAAGAGATGGAGAAGAGGTGGAAAAAAGTACTGTCTAATAGCCACCCTGGATATCAAGAACGCCTTTAACTCGGCCCGCTGGGACCGCATTTTGGAGGCTCTTGTCAGGATGGAAGTTCCGCAGTACTTGCGCAGAATGGTTTCAGCCTATTTCAAGGACCGCATCTTGTTGTACCAAACTGAAAATGGGCAAGTAGACTATAAGATCACAGGAGGTGTACCTCAGGGCTCTGTTCTTGGCCCCCTCTTATGGAACGTAATGTACAACGACCTGCTCCTGCTCGGTCTGCCTGAGGGCGTCAGGCTAGTGGCATTCGCCGATGATGTGGCATTGATCATAGTGCGCAAGCACATAGAGGAGATACAAACAACCTTCTCATTCGCTATAGCCACAATTCAGCATTGGATGCTCGCAGCGGACTTGAGTTTAGCAGAGCAAAAGACCGAAACACTTCTTGTTAGCAGTCGGAAGGCAAGGGAAACCATCACCCTCAGAATAGGCGACACCTATATACAGTCGCAGCCCTTCATCAGCTATTTGGGGGTGCTCCTGGACACACGGCTCAACTTCAAAGAGCACATAATCGCGGCCAGCAAGAAAGCAGCTGGGGTACAGGGTGCATTATCTAGAATAATGCCGAATGTCGGAGGCCCTAGACAGATAAGAAGACAGCTACTGGCAACAGTAACTACTTCTGTTTTGTTGTACGGGGCACCGGTATGGGAGAAATCGCTCGAGCTACCATCGTACCGCCGGAAAATGAAATCAGTCCAGCGGCTCTCAGCGATTCGAGTGGCATCATCCTACCGCACTGTGTCTTACGAGGCGGTGAGTGTGATTGCCTCTACCCTACCAATCGACATCCTGGCTGCAGAAAGGGGACGGCTTTATCGCAGAAAGTTAGAGAAAGACCAACCGACAGGAAACAGCGATGAAAGAGCCATGAGTCTAAGGCAATGGCAGGAGAGGTGGGACAGCTCTACTAAAGGAAGGTGGACATATCGATTGATACCTAACATCAGTCGTTGGGTCAACCGCCAGCATGGGGAGGTTGGGTTCTACATCACTCAACTCCTGACTGGACATGGATGCTTTCGAGCATACCTGCACAGGTTCAGGAGGGCAAACTCCCCAAACTGTCCACACTGTACGGACGTGATAGAGGACGCGGAACACGTGTTCTTCTCCTGCCCCGGTTTCAGGATCAACGTGCTGAAGTGGAGAGGATTCTGGAGACTAATATCGTTCCAGAACAATTAGTAGAAGCCATGCTGAAGGGCCCCCAAGCCTGGAACTTGGTATCAGATTACGCGGAGACTATCCTCAAAGAACTCCGCAATACGTTCGAGGAGTAGGCTTTAGAGGCTTTCAATGTAAGAGCAGTTAACATCTGCAATGAACCACCCTTGCGAAGTAGTATTGACAAAGAGTGCCGCAGGGGACCATGGTTGTAGGAGAAAGAGGTTAGGGTTTTAGCGGGTATACGGTGTACTGGTTTCAATGCAACGATTTACTCTTGCTTTGAAGTCATTGCATCGGGAGTCCCGCACGACGGCTAGCACGTGCTAGTTAAGTACGCAATGTATTTCCCCCTCTTCGGATAAAAAAAAAAAAAAAAAAAAAAAAAAAAAAAAAAAAACACCCGGGGTGGTTGTTGGTCCACTACCGGGCGCCTCCCCAGGTGGCGGATAGGGGAACGCTCTTCAGCAATGGGGAGTACTGAGGATTTCCTCAGGGCGGACCAAAATCAGATAGGGGAAGGAACCCCGAAAATAAACCATTTATGGATATGGGTGATAAGGTGAACTTAATACCCCAGGTGGGTACCTCTGCAGAGGATAATCCCGCCACCGGTTCCGATCGAGTGAAAGCCTCGGTGGCCGGTGCACGCTCCACGGATTCTGGGGGGAGCGAATTATCACTGGTTCCGTCACATAGTGACAAGAAGAAGAACACTAGTAATGGTACAACATCGACCATTACAACTAGAGCTGGCAGCAAGACACTATCCAGCCAGGTCCTCCAAAAGGCGAATAGTGTAGTTGACGTCCAACAAAGGGCAACAAATGAGAGTGGCGCTCCAAACAAATTAGGAGCAAAGATCGATGAGCTCTTGAAGTTCATTGGGCCTAGGCACAATGTACATCATGAGATCAAGAAACTGGCACACGCCATTAAGTCAGAATATGACAAATATCAGACGTCAACGACGCGGCCACCTCCTGTAGCGAAACCTGCTACAACACAGACATCGCCAGTAAAGGTGTCAAACACTCAGACACAAGGTGGACAGCAAAAGGAGGTCCCAAAAACGGCTGCCTCAAAAGCAGCTAACTCAAAACCGGCTGCATCAACACCGGCGGCCCCAAAGCAGGCGGCTTCAATAAAAGTAGTCTCTGTAGCAAGGACCTCGCCACCGAAGGTCTCGCCTTCAGTAGCATCATCAAGTAAGGCACCACCACTTAAAACGCTTAAACCGGTGCTAGCTAGCAAGATAAAGCCCGGTAAGGAAGGTCGCCAGAACATCGGGCAAACTACCCAGGGAACAACAAGTAGGGTGGTCAATTCAGAAGCGGAGAGAAACAATGGATTAAAATCCAAGTCTAAACCGCAGACCAAAAACCAACCTGCAAACCAGTCGACTGACTGGCAAGTGGTAAAGAGGAAAAAGGCCCCGAGGACCAATAAGCAAAAACCAGCGCCACATTGTACGCTGCTTATAAAGAAAGGCGAGAAGAGCTCCCATGCAGATATCTTGCGAGGTATCAAGAATGATCCCACCTTGCAGGATATAGGCAAAAAAGTCAATAAGATCCGACGAACAGCTAAGGGAGATCTACTTTTGTTATTCGCCAAGGCAGACGCTCAGGAGATGGAGCGCTATTGTAACGCCATCAAGAATAAGCTCCCAAGCGGGGCCACTGTACAATCTCGAATACCGCAAATCGAGATTGAAATTAAAGACTTGGACGAGATCAGTACCAAGGAAGACGTAGTAAACCTGCTCAAAGATAATATCGACGGCCTGGCAGAGATCACTGAGGAGGCAGTGAAATCACTTCGACGGGCATATAGATCAACACAAACGGCAGTTGTTTGTCTCCCAGAGGCCCAGGCCAAGAAAGCCATCGCACTTGGAAAGCTGAAACTTGCGTGGGGCACAGTACGTGTTCGCGAGAGGATCAGCCTTCGACGGTGCTTCAAATGCTGGCACTTTGGGCACAACGCCCAGGCGTGCAGAGGCAAGACGGACCGAAGCAGTTGTTGTCACAGATGCGGAGGCGCTGGTCACAATGCCTCGGCTTGTCAACAACCTGCCAAGTGCTTACTCTGCAAAGAGAAAGATAGTAGGTCAGACTGCCGGCACGTTGCGGGTAGTTGGAAATGTCCGATCTACCAACAGGCGATGAGAGCAGCACAAGCCCGTAAATGAAAGTACTGCAACTCAACCTCAACCATTGCGAAGCAGCCCAAGACCTACTGGTACAGCGGGTGCGGGAATTGGATTGCGACGTAGCCATAATCTGCGAGCAGTACAAAAACTTCGACACCCTGTCCTGGGTAAATGACACAACGGACAGAGCAGCGATATGGGCTTGCGGTAAACTTCCGTTCCAACAAGTCCCAAATACCCCCGAACCATGGCTTGTGAGAGCCAAAGTGGGAGGGGTTCACTTCTATAGCTGCTATGCACCTCCTAGTGCACAGCTCGAGGAGTTCGAGTTATTCTTGGACACCTTGGCGGAGGATGTACGGAAGCGTGAATCGGTCGCCATCGCAGGAGATTTCAACGCCTGGTCAATTGACTGGGGATGCCGGGAAACGAGCGCGAGAGGACGAGCTCTCCTTGAGACCATGTCTTCGCTCAACCTGGTACTCCTCAACACAGGAGACGTAAGCACATATCGCAAAGGCACAGCCAGCTCCATTATCGATGTGACATTCGTTAGCAGCAACCTAATTAAAGGGGGCTGTGAGTGGCAGGTCGATGAGGAGTTTACTAATAGCGACCACCAAGCTATTATATGGGAAATCAACACCACTCCCAAACGAAAATTGTGTGTCAGTCGTGCGAGGTCACAGCCAGTCGGTTGGAACAAAAATGCTTTCGATGCTGATTCATTCGCCTTGGTTATGGAGCAGGAACCATTGTCAATAGCAACAAGCGCAGAAGCCACTGCCAAAGAGGTAATGACAAGCGTTGTCAAGTCCTGCGATGCATCCATGCCAAGGAGACGGCAGAACAACAGCCGCCCACCAGTTTACTGGTGGAACGACACGATCTCACAACACCGACGAGAGTGTCTCAAAGCACGAAGGCTGCATCAACGAGCACGGAGACGCGACAGGGTCACAACAGAAGAACTAAGGCTCGACTATGAGATCAAAAGACAACAACTACGAAGAGCCATTCTCTCAAGCAAGAGATCCTACTGGAAGGAGTTGTGTGACGAAGTTGACCAAGATCCATGGGGAAAACCGTATAAAATCGTGATGCATAAAATCAAGGCCACCCCCATGACATCAACGAACTGCCCCGAATCATTGCACCGCATTGTCACTCACCTGTTTCCTGCGAAGCCTGAGCTACCCGCTTATCCTTCGTGGCAGGTGAGGGACGAAGATATACCATCAGTGACTATGAATGAGCTGATGGGCGCGTGCAACCGGCTCCAAAACGGTAAGGCTCCCGGTCCAGATGGCATACCTAACATCGCGCTAAAATGCGCCATAGCCAATAGGCCTGACATGTTTCTACACATGTATGAGACCTGCCTAAAGCAGGGGGTTTTCCCGACTAAGTGGAAAAAGCAGAGGCTTGTGCTCCTCCCTAAAGGGGGAAAGAAACCTCCCGACGAACCGTCATCATATCGTCCCCTCTGTATGTTGGACTCTGCGGGAAAACTCCTTGAAAGGATAATAGCAGATAGGCTGGAGCCCTACGTTGAGCCGAAACTTTCCACCAACCAATTCGGGTTCAGAAAGGGGAGATCAACCATCGATGCCGTGACACTCGTTACCAACATCGCCAGAGAGGCTATCTCGGGAAAGAGATGGAGAAGAGGTGGAAAAAAGTACTGTCTAATAGCCACCCTGGATATCAAGAACGCCTTTAACTCGGCCCGCTGGGACCGCATTTTGGAGGCTCTTGCCAGGATGGAAGTTCCGCAGTACTTGCGCAGAATGGTTTCAGCGTATTTCAAGGACCGCATCTTGTTGTACCAAACTGAAAATGGGCAAGTAGACTATAAGATCACAGGAGGTGTACCTCAGGGCTCTGTTCTTGGCCCCGTCTTATGGAACGTAATGTACAACGACCTGCTCCTGCTCGGTCTGCCTGAGGGCGTCAGGCTAGTGGCATTCGCCGATGATGTGGCATTGATCATAGTGCGCAAGCACATAGAGGAGATACAAACAACCTTCTCATTCGCTATAGCCACAATTCAGCATTGGATGCTCGCAGCGGACTTGAGTTTAGCAGAACAAAAGACCGAAACACTTCTTGTTAGCAGTCGAAAGGCAAGGGAAACCATCACCCTCAAAATAGGCGACACCTACATACAGTCGCAGCCCTTCATCAGCTATTTGGGGGTGCTCCTGGACGCACGGCTCAACTTCAAAGAGCACATAATCGCGGCCAGCAAGAAAGCAGCTGGGGTACAGGGGGCATTATCTAGAATAATGCCGAATGTCGGAGGCCCTAGACAGATAAGAAGACAGCTACTGGCAACAGTAACTACTTCTGTTTTGTTATATGGGGCACCGGTATGGGAGAAATCGCTCGAGCTACCATCGTACCGCCGGAAAATGAAATCAGTCCAGCGGCTCTCAGCGATTCGAGTGGCATCATCCTACCGCACTGTGTCTTACGAGGCGGTGAGTGTGATTGCCTCTACCCTACCAATCGACATCCTGGCTGCAGAAAGGGGACGGCTTTATCGCAGAAAGTTAGAGAAAGACCAACCGACAGGAAACAGCGATGAAAGAGCCATGAGTCTAGGGCAATGGCAGGAGAGGTGGGACAGCTCTACTAAAGGCCGGTGGACATATCGATTGATACCTAACATCAGTCGTTGGGTCAACCGCCAGCATGGGGAGGTTGGGTTCTACATCACTCAACTCCTGACTGGACATGGATGCTTTCGAGCATACCTGCACAGGTTCAGGAGGACAAACTCCCCAAACTGCCCACACTGTACGGACGTTATAGAGGACGCAGAACACGTGTTCTTCTCCTGCCCCCGGTTTCAGGATCAACGTGCTGAAGTGGAGAGGATTCTGGAGACTAATATCGCTCCAGAACAAATAGTAGAAGCCATGCTGAAGGGCCCCCAAGCCTGGAACTTGGTATCAGATTACGCGGAGACTATCCTTAAAGAGCTCCGCAATACCTTCGAGGAGTAGGCTTTAGAGGCTTTCAATGTAAGAGCAGTTAACATCTGCAATGAACCACCCTTGCGAAGTAGTATTGACAAAGAGTGCCGCAGGGGACCATGGTTGTAGGAGAAAGAGGTTAGGGTTTTAGCGGGTATACGGTATACTGGTTTCAATGCAACGATTTACTCTTGCTTTGAAGTCATTGCATCGGGAGTCCCGCACGACGGCTAGCACGTGCTAGTTAAGTACGCAATGTATTTCCCCCCTCTTCGGATAAAAAAAAAAAAAAAAAAAAAAAAAAAAAAAAAAAAAAAAAAAAAAAAAAAAACACACACACACACATATATATATATATATATATACAGGTGTGGAAATTCGTTCTCTGGGGTCGGGTAGAATCCAATGCGATTTTGAATCAATCAACGCAATACGCACCAGGAGAATGATGTCGGTGTGACGCGAGTTCGGACGTATTCGGGCGGTAAATACTTTTTTTCTTATCACATTCCGACGATTCCAATCGCTTAAAAATAAAACATACGATATGTTGTAAATAATTATAAGGTTAATGATTAATTTCTTATTGACAATTTTTTTAACAGTTACTAATTTATTTTATTTTTAAGAGTATCTATTTTATTTCATTTTTAAAACAGAAAAAATGTTAAGTTTTCGTTCTGGCGTAATAGCGGACGGTCGCAATGTGACTGTGACGATCGATGCACGATTGATGCTCGTGAAACAGACGTACTTAAAACGGCAATCCTCGTCTCATGCATATAGTAGCAGTTCCGTCCTTGTTTAACGTTAGCATTCTCCGACCCCAGTCAAACGTTTTCCATACCTGTATATAATATTTCATTGAAAAATTAAAATTTATAACAATCTATGCTTTTGCACATCAAAGATGACTGATTATTAACACTCTTTACATCATCATCACTATCATCAGTCTCTATATTAATATCATATTCATCATTGCTCTGTATAAATGGTACGCTATCAACATTCTCATCGTCCTCGCCATTATCGACAATTTTCACATTGTGTATATAATTTTTACAACATTCAATTTCACAGTTAGCACACAATGAACTGCATTTCAAGCCATACTTTCTGCAGGTACAAGCAGTTGTTCTACATCCAGATTTGCAAGAGCATGATATTTCCTTCAATAAAATTTCTGGTATGGGAGGATCTTCGGTTGTAGTTGGAAATATGTACCCATTGTTAATTTCCCACCCCCAATCAGTTGCATTTAGTACTTCATTACCCATCACACAATTATCAATAGTTTCTCTCTTTACAACTGAGCAGAAGCTCTCTCTTATAGAATATAAGAGCTTCTCTTAGTAGTATTACCACAAAATAAACAATAATTTGAAAAGTCAAAATTGCGCCCCTCAATTTTTCGTTTACGAGACTTCTTAAGTTCTTCCCTTTTTATCTTTGCTGCCATTTTAATATTACTCCGTCGAGTGTAAGTTGTATTGCAAACCTTATGTATAACAAGCTCTTCATAATTTTTTAATTCGATATGTATGTTATCTTTTCTCATTATACTGTATTTAATGAGATTATTTATCGAGCGTTGTTTGACAACATGTGCTTTTTCACGAGGATGTTTCTTTTACAAAGTATACAAATACACATCGAATTGTCTAATTGGTTCTTGTGAATTTTTCCATCACCTCTAAAATAATAATATAAATCAATTAAAAATTTACTCCGCTAAAAGACACAAATAACTATTGATTTGGTTATAATTTCAGGTAACAGTTATTTGTGAATTAGGTATGAAAAGCAGAAGGTATTTTTTTAAAATTAATGTTACTTGCCTATTAAGCTCAACTGAGTTTTCGCATTCCATTTTACTAAATTTATTGCATAAATCCATTATTATACTTGAAATAGAAGAGTCTACATCAAATTAAAATTTGAAATATTATTGCGAGATGAAGTTTCGTAAAGTCCGCCCCACAACAATTTCACGAATGGACTCGTCCAACCCCTCTATTTTAAATTGATCAGATATATTCAGTAATTGTTTATATTTATACTCAAAATTTAGAAAAACTGAGATGAGGGCTCTATAGGTTCCCTCTTCTACTTTCCAACTCTGGTTTATTAATAATGATACTGTCATCTGATGAGGTAATATGGACCTTTAAAAAAAAGGTCTTCTTCAGGTTTAAGTGTAATTTGGCAAAAACTACGGGGGCTACAGTATTTATTTTGATAAAATAGATTAGGAATGATAAGATCTACTCTTTTATTTAATAAGAATATTTCAAGTAAATAATGACAATACATATAAACAATTAAGTTTTTCCCGTAATTTCGAGTTTAAGTTTGATTATCTAAGCAATAAAATAACAAAGATCAGCGTATAATAGCTCATTTTGTAGGTTTTTCATTTCTCTACAACATTGCGCATAATAGCAAACACGGTTTCACGGGTAGATTTTGTATAAAAGGTAAAAAACTAAATTGTTACCAATTTTTTGAGGTTTCTTGTAAAAAAAAACAAAAGCGCATCGATGAAAAATGTTGAATTTTATGGCAATTAGTCATGTTTTATCCTTAGAACACGTTCCTGGTAGTTTTTTCTACTATTAATTTTGTCATGTATTTTCATAAATGACCTGAGCTACATGGATCTCGCTCCGACCAGAGTATGTGAGCTTGGATGTGAAAGAAAGCTGGCTTTGCTCGCTTATCTGCTGTATGATGAACGTATACCTAGCTTAAATTTATGAGTTTCAATCAGTGGCTTCTTTCTTCGATGTGTGTCTCGCTGCTCATGTAAAACTCTCAAAGTAATCGTCACTCTCATCCTAATTAATGCCGGCCCTGGTTTTGCCGGTTTGGGGTTTTAGGGTTATTTAGCTTCGGGGTTTTGAGGTTTGAGTTTGAGCCCTTGTCCAATTTCAGGTTGAGAATTCGGGGTTTTCGGTCAAAAGGGTTTACTATTCAAAAATGAAGGTTTGTGCCCTATGTGTAAGTTTATTCGAAGTTTTTTTACGTGTGATTTTTGGGCTCCTCTAATTTTGAGGTTATAAAAATTTTTACGGTTGCTAGTTATCATTTTAAGACTTATTGAGCTCGTTCGGGATCATACGGATGTGGATGTTGCAGGGTTGATTTTGTTGAATTCTACAATTTTCAAGTATTGTTTGAGGTTAGAAAAAAATTTGACGTGATTGGACCAAATTAGTGGCAGATTCGGTTTCAGCGACCCAAAAAAACATACGACCGGTTTGGCCGAGGAGACCTTAGGTCGATTTTTTTTGTGGTACTGTGTTATTGAAACAATTACATTTGATTTGATTTAACTGCGCATGCGTTTGTGTACTATTGATTCCCTTGAACAAATCCATTGTTTTCCTATCAAAATTCTGGTAGAATCCAGAGCCTCGAAGATCCACGATTTCAATTATATTAAGTATTTAAGAAAGATCCTAATTTTGAAAAATAAATGGAATCTAAAAGAAATCTTAACATTGTAATTGAAGAAGTTTTTTTGTACATACCAAATGAGTTTCTGATTCTGCTAACCACCTTGAATCTTCTTCAGATTCTAACTGCTGCTGCCTCAGTTTCTGTTGTAGCACATAATTGAAGTTCGCAGGAGTTGACGGTTCAGGTCTATAATTTTCCAACAAAAGCTGATCTCCATAGAGTGAAGATAAAGACTATAAGAAAAAAATGTTAGTTAATTACAACAGAAGCAATTTTAAATAAGAAAACTTTTGAATTGCTTCGTTTCAAGTAATGTAAAATGAAAGTCACTTAAGTTTTAATTATATTTATCTGCAAATTCAAAAATCTTCCCTGAACAAATCCGTTGGAATCAAAAAAAGTTGCAACATGCAGAAAAAAGAACCTCAAGAGCAAATAAGAGTAAAAATGATAAAATAAAATTTAACGTGCAGCACTGGCTGAACTGTGTCATTAATTTTAAAAGTTATTAACACTTAGTTACTTAAAATTCAAAATAAAACATAAAATCCCATGCGTCATGCTAAAATGTGCTTAATGTAGTTCAATTTGATAAAATTTATATTAAAACGTTCTAAATTTTTCAATTTGTATTTTACTTATTATTGTATATAGTTAATAATCATTCATGACCAAATTCTCAAACTAAATTATGTTGTAGTCCTTTTACAATCCATTTTGACTTTAACCTAACACTTTACCAAATGATCGAAAACAATCACATACTAACAGCGAAGTAAATAGAGCCAATTAATGCTGGACACGAGGCAGTATTTTTTTATCTTCAGTAGTTTATTTCAATACTCTTACGGACTGCAAACTAAAAGCAATGTGTTCGCCGATGGCGAGAGCAAAAAAATAAATTACACAGCGCTGGTACGCCACGTAGGCCCGAAAAACTGCTACTATGAAGTCTGAAATGTAGGGGAAGAAGGATCAGTCATCTACAGAAAGTGTCCGCAATTTTAATTAACATAATATGACGTTAAAGTAGCAAAATTACAAAGATAAAATAACGTCTAGGCTAGGAAGAATAGTCAGGAGTATCCATTATAAGTAAAAATAAAACAAAAGAAGTATATCTTTTAACCGTCGACGCCAAAAGAGGGGTGTTATAATTTTAAGGTGTGTATCTGTGGATCTGTGTGTCTGGGGCCTGTTTCATAATCAACTTGTAACTTGTAGTTTTGTAACTTGTAAAATTTCGTTTCGTAATTCAACAAAATTATTCTACATGTTGGAAATTGTAAAATCCAAAATATTAGTATTCGACATGACTTTCAAATACTAATATTTTGGATTTTACAAGTTGTAACTTGTAGAATAATTTTTTTGAATTTCGAAACGAAAACCTATAAGTTGCAAAACTGTAGTGTCGTAGCTCTTAAACAAAAGCACCGATTTTGATGCGACTTTTTATGTTTGAAAGCTGGCGTGATCGAGATGGTTCTTACCTATAATTTATGAAGATTTGTTCAGCCATTTAAAGATCTGCAGCTCATTTAATACTTGACAACAGGGTCTTACTAAAAATTTTGTAACTGTTTCTAAACGACTAGATCAATTTTGATTCATTTTTTTGTGTGTATTAGAGTGGATCCCTGGATTGTTTAGATTCACAATTAGAACAGGTAGATGGCGCAGCGATTGGTTGGTAAGAAAAATGGATGATAATACTGCAGATGGATTGAGATAGTGTAAGTTATTTTTTCAAGGATAGCTGAAGTAAATAAAGCAAATTTATGATTGAAAGTCTGTTTTAAAGTATTAAACGTTTAAAAACATGTGGTACTTGTTGCATCATATCGTTCACAAATTCATTGGCATGTGCTTAATAAAAACAAACTAATTAAATTCAGAATAAAGGTGATTTAATATGCGGATTTACATGTTTTGCAACAGATCAGATCAATCATACAGGCAGTATTGATATAGTAATTGTTGTTGTTGTCTATTGCAAAAATTTTTAATACTATCTTATTGAGATTTTACAATCCATTGAACATAAGACAATAAATTTCTAATTGACAACCTGATTAAAATCTCTAATATTTATTTATGTATTTACTATATATAACTGAATTTAATATTTTAACGCGAAATAAATATCGACATCTAGGGATTTTAAGGAAAATTATTTTTTTGGTTGGAATATTTTCACCAGATCTGTAAGTCAACAACCAATTAAGGGTTCAAAATTCTTAAAGGGAAATTCATTTCTGATTGAAAATGTGGGAAGATATAATTCCTAGAGTTAATCGACCACACGATAGATGGAGCACCACTAGGTTGTTCACATGATTGACAGCAGCGTTGTTTGTGTTGCATGGTGTCATCATTATTCATTTTGTGTAATTCACACATTAGATGATTGCAATCTAACTAAAGCATCCCAACCTACATTTCATATGAATTAATAATGACGACACTCTTCTTATTAATTATAGGTGACACAAAATAAATGTGGAAAAAACGACTAACATAGTTGACTAATGGATGGATTGTAGATATAAATTTTAGAGATTTTTTTTTCACTGAGATGGAGAAGTTGACAATACAATCCTCCAAGGCCAAGTTTCGGCAACAAAATTGTTGCATCTTCTGTTAGGAGGAGAGTTCAACCAATAAAAAGAGAACATTAACGTATGTCTTATCTTTTAACCACTGATTTTTTTTTAATAATTTGGTCCCTGCAACTATTGGTGTTACAAGCATGGCTAGTACTAGAGGAGATTTAAATTCTTAGCAAAGTGGTTTATATAATAAATTATTACCAAACTGTACACCATTAGCGTCTTCTGATGAACTTAGGATACTGAGGAAAAGAAAACATAAAAATCAGAAGAATTATTGGAAACCTATTTCCAAACTCTTTAATATCCAATAAATGTTAATGATGTTATATGCTAATATAGAATACTCTGTAATTGATAGAAATAATATAATGGACATAGAAGATTATCATGTCATAAAAATACAGAATCGTAATTTAAACCGATGAGTTTATCTGATGAAAATTACAAGAATAATAAATAAATAAATGTTCTAAATTATTAAATATCCACTACACAGAACACCCAAGTCAATTCATTTAGGTACAATATGACACATTTATGTTTCATCAACTTAAATGTCATAATCTGGTAAATCTAGACTTTTGATTTGTCCAGATAATGCGCTGAGCATGAGGAAAGTATTCGATTCGTTTATAGAATGGATACTACTGAAACTAAACTACAATATCCAATCTAATATTTTATTTGAAGCAAATAATAGGTAAACTTTTCTTCAGAGTATGTGAGATGGTTCTAAAATATAAAATGTCATAGTATTTATTAATGAAAAAAAAGTAAAAGCAAGCGCTTCTATTGTGACAAATTTTAAATAAAGTAAAAAAACCTTGCTAAATTTTTGTTAGCCTACAAGAATATTTAGCATTCACACATTGAATTTATGTTGTCTGTAACAAGGTGGCCACTATTATTTTTAACTTGAGTAAAAGAAGTTTTAGTAATAAGTGGAACAAGCTTAGCAGACAGATTAACCAGTGGCGGATCCAGGATTGTCATTTGGAGGGGGCTTGATCTCGTTTGACGTCACTGAAAGTTGGTTTTAGCACAATAGACATTAAAGAAGCATACACCACTCAGATGATTTTGGAGGGGGCATTAGCCCCTTGGCCCCCCCCCCTCCCTCGGATCCGCTAGTGAGATTAACGATACTTATTTTTACGCTTGAATTTAATATATACAGAGTAATGAAAAAAGTTCCAGATATGTGTACAAGTTCGAGATTTCTGGGGATAGTAAAGCACTAGACGCCTAGTATTTTACTTAGCGTGACCAGAGTTATGCCTATGTCAAGAATACTAATCACGTCGATGTTTTGCACATGGAAACACTACTGAATGAATATCAAAACATTGCTAGGAACATCAAGCACGCCAATCCAAATGGAATTCGTGAGATATTTGGGAAAAGATACATATTGCCTTAAAATGTAGTCAAGAATTTTATAATGTAATCTATAATTGAATAATGATAGGTGTCATTTAACTGTTTATTTTAATGATGAAGACTGAAATTTAAGTAAAAATATGTATCTTAAACACATAATTAAAATACGAATTTTAATACATCATTAATTATAAATGTGCAGAAAAGTAATTCATTCTAAAAATTAGAATGTAGCCACCTTGTTATGTATTTTTGGACGAAAATGTATTTTTAACTACAAAAAGCACTATAACAAAAATGAAAAACAAACACTGAATCCGTGCTGAGGTTCAAACCTGTCCAGCCGTCGGGTCTTTCTGCACGAAAAATTGTTGTTTATGAGCGCAACTCTTAACATCGGCACCTCCAAAATCGTAAATACTTTCTTCAAAATGTTGCACCTCTCTTGCATTATTACTAAAGTGATAAAGCACAGGATGAGGATGATAAGCAGGAATATCGATTTCAAAGGCGGTCAAATGTGCGTTGCGATCTAATGAACCCATTTTTGGAGAAAACGCAGCCACGGGAGACTTTTGCCGTTCCAGTGATCCCATTTTCGGAGATGTGTTTCGCGATTTGCGATCTAATGAACCGAGCTTCGGGCTAAATACACCCGATTTTTCTAAACTGCTATGCGAACTCATATTCCGTTCCAATGAATTCACTTTTGGCGATGACCCCGAATTCGTTCGTTCTAAAGACCCCATGCGAGGAGTTGCACTTCCTGTGCTAGATTTAGAAGAAGTACGCTCTAATGTACCGGTTTTTTTGTTTAGATCCGCAGCTGCGTTTTCTGGAACCTCGGGATCAAGGGTGTGCAATTTTTGGATCGGAATTGGTTGAGTGACAAGGACGGGTTCAGGAATATCGTCTTTCTTTTGAAAATCAACAGCAACAGTGTTAAATACCGAAGCGGGAGTGGTATACGCCGCAGGACTAAGCCCTCTTGTTTCATTTTCTTTCATTAGATGAGCAAGTACCTCCGGATTTTGAGCCACGATATACGTCTGAGTTGGACCAGTGACGTCACCTTCTTGACTCAGTAGCGTTGCATCTACAGCTGAAAACCAATAATCGATAATTTTTTTGGTAAACTAACGAATGTAATAGAATACCTTGCAATGGATTACGACTAGGTTTTGGGGGCGCAAAATTGACATCGTCATTGGGTCCCCAAGACATCGCTGCCATCTTCCTATTTTCTCTCCTAAGAGTTTCTTGTTGGGCACTCCTTTCTTCTAATAAAATTTCCTGTAAAATTTCCTTGACTTCTTTAAAACTAGGTCTTTTACTAGGTTCATATGACCAGCATTGTGACATCAGCGAGTAAAGTCGGGGAGGACAATTTGGCGGTAAGGCAAGCCGCTCACCATTTTCAATTTTGCCGATGACGTCGTTATTTTTGACGCCTTGGAATGGTTTTACACCTAACATGAGTATTTCCCATATACAGACGCCTAAAAATATATACATTTAGAAAAAATATTTCAAATATTTTAAATATAGTTACCGAACATCCAAACATCACTAGCTGTGGTAAATCTTCTAAAATTAATGCTCTCTGGACTCATCCACTTGATTGGCAGTTTTCCTTTTGAAGCCTTATAGTAACTTTGATCATCACCCATCCATCTATCCCAAATATGAAAAGTTATAAATTTTGTGTAGGATGATTGTTTTAGAAAATAAACTAGTTGAAATATTGAGTTTAATTATTTAAATCGTGAAAATATTAATCACATTGTGTGTTATAATCCCTATGAAATTCCATATTTTAAACTATGAACTATAAACATAGATGATTTCAACTGTTTTTAACACAACAATTTTAATTTAAATATTGGAGATTACTGATTGAAATATATACAGTTCATCCATATAATAACGCATACATTTATACAATATTAGATAAATAGATAATCTTTTTTAATGAAATAAAACATTTTTCCAATTTCCAGATTTCCCTTGCTCAGCTGATTCCAAATTGTACTAGCAGTTGTTTCAAGTTGGTACAAGGTGTGCGAAATTACAAAAAAAAAATGCTAATGAAAATTAAATTACAATTTAAATATTTTTAGACTAAATACAGAATAAAATTGTAGTTATGCAACTATTGTGACAAACTATTAAAAACAAACAATGACACAAAGCTTATAATAAATGTTCAAACTGTTCTCTATTGACCAATACACATTTTGTAGGATTGCAGGTGTTATGTGCTGCATTTAATGTCTGATTTGGTCCTTTAGTTCACCGATATTTAACGATTTGTTAGTATGCACTTTCGATTTTAATTATCTCCATAAAAAGAAGTGTAAGACCTGGTGATCGAGCGGGACATACCTCCGTTCTTCCTCTCCAGGAATCTCGAAAGGTTCTATTTACAAAATTTCTTTGCCTATGGTAATCACACCTTGAGTGCGGATTTTCACCAAACCAATAGTAGGTAGCCTACTAACATGTCCGTTCTAATATATATTTTTTTGAAAATAAAACGAATCACTGACATGTTTTAATTATTTGTATTTTTGCTCAATTCTGTTGTACTTAGATTGTGAAATAGGTTCACGATCTTCGAATAGATGTGCAATCTCCTGTTGTGTTTGCATCTTATCGCCAATTAGCATTAATATTTCTCTCGCCTCTGGTTAAACACATTTTGCCTACTTTGAAGTGTTTGAGAAACTGAATTTTATTTCAATATTTATTACAAAAAATACCAATTGCAGACAATAACAATACTCAGAGGAAAAATTGAAAACTTTAGTTTGTAAAAATGTGTACATTGTAATCAAATGTATAATTTTGGATTAAGCTCAGCAAGGAATGTCTGGAAATTGAAAAATAATCAGTGTCTCCCATTAAAAAAAGATGACGGCATCACTTTAGAAGAGTAAATTAAATATAAAAACGTTTCTTTTCGAGTGTGTATTTAGCTAATAATGAATTAATGCATTATTTTACAGACGCAGTGTATTTAAAAGCAATAAAATAAGTTTTAACAGTGACAATTAAATTAGTCAATAAATTCTCAATTTAAAGACTAAATCTTATTTTCGTATTTTAAATCGTTTTAATTAGTCACCTTAGTTTTAGTGTCAGTAATTTATTTTCCTCTTTGAATTTATATTACACATTTCAGTAAGTAATTTTTTGTAATTACAATAGAAATTAGTGATGGGGATCATTCGAATGAAAGATAATCGACCATTCGATTATGAGAATCACTAGAGTTGTTCTGAATATGGAATTATAGTATTCGAAAGAATCGAATATTTAGGAAACAAGAATAATGCAAGACTCGAAACTCGGAAACATCCACAGAGTGACAAGCGACATGCGATCGTAAATCAGATAATTTAAATGGTTTGCTTGCGAATCGAGAAATGCTTTTCTGCCGTTCGGATTCATATCAAGGAATTTCGTTAGTTCTCGCTGTTATGTACACGCTTGTTTACTTCCTTGAACATAAGAAATATGTACATATTGTGGTTTTAAGGTACGGTGCAATTATTGCAAGGGGAAGTAATCTGATAAATTGGAAATTATGTATAATTACACTATTCTCTGAAATTGCACTATTCTTTGAAATTATTAACAACCATTCCTACAGAAACAGATTTTAAATTAAATGAATATTTAGGAGAAATTTAAAGTATAATTATATCTAAATTTATATGTTCACACAGGTTAATGATGGCCTTCTCCTCTGCCGACCATCCGTTTAGTTTTGCTGCAACATCGAATTGGCCCCGATATTTAGTCCATGACGATTTTCCAGCAAATTGTGGAGGCTTCATTTTGTATCTTGTACCCTCGAGGTTAATTTTCGAATCCACTACTTTCGGTCTTTGGTGGAGTTTCTCCCCTTTGTATTGTGACTACCTGTTCTCTTATTTTGCTGATCTCACCCTCCATTATCTGTTTTAGCTCTTTTATCAGCGTTTCATTTTTGACTGTTGTCTGTTTCAGCTCTTCGACCATTGTCTGCTTAAGCTACTCCATCCTCCAGACTGTCGTCTATTTAATCTCTTTGATCCGAGCTTCATTCTCGACTATTTTCTCTACTAGCACTTCTGAATTTTCCTCTTTTCAAATTTTCTTCTAAGGATTTAGAATTTTCTTGTAATTTGTTTATTTATTAGGGCATCTCGTAGCCGTTGTATTAACTCAGTTTTCTTCCCACTAATTTCTAAATCCCTTTCCTCCAGTTTTATTTTAAATCCACCACATACAACTGGTCTAAACTCATCACTTTAAACATTATTAGTCTATTTATTTTCCACTTTTAAAGTCCAGACATACCCCTATCACAACTATCTCCAATTTAACTTAAACACCTGTTGTTGACTAGACTGCAACCGAATACTGACAGAATCCGTTCTTAGGCTTCCCGTATTTATAGAATTCGTTCATAGATTCTCGAAAACGCAAGTACTTTAACAGCGCTAGCCGCCTCGAGGCGCCAGAAATGAATGCTCATCCCAGAAAATATCGGATGAATGCTGATTCCTGGAAATATTGGATAAATGCCCCTCACATTAATATAAGAGGATTTTTAAAAAGTGTAAGGTCAGGGTAAGTAACGATTAATATGGCTTTACGGCTGGCATGAACACAAGTTAAGCAATTTCACGTTAAAAATGGTCCTACAAAAATGTTATGACCAAAGAAAGGACACCTTTGTCTACTTCTTGATCTAGAAAAAGCTTCGACAGCATCAACCATGTAAAATTAATTTAGGTAATACAAAACACCTGAGAATTAAAGTTGAAAACACCTTCTCTGAAAAAATACCGATACTTAGGGGATTAAGATCTGTATGTTTAAATATACAGAAGATGCAATAAAAATCCTTCAGAAAACAATAATTAATTTTATTTTAACTAATATTATTGATCTTGATTTTGCTGTTTATTTCATATTAAATTGTAGAAATTGTCACTGAGAACGCAATAATAAGAATAAATGAGATGCTGGTGGTGAAACAAAGATTCACTAATGCAAAAATCTAATACATAATTGGATTCTTTCTAAGAAACATCGAGAGTTAAATTTGATTGATATTATTACTATTTAAATGGGTAAAATCGAATTTCATACTAATAGTAAAGGATACTATCACAACCTTACTTATCAACTAGTAGACTTACCTCGAGAGACCGAAATCGGCCAATTTTACGCACTTATCAGTACTGACTAATACGTTCCTAGCTGCTATATCTCTATGTACATATTTCTTAGATTCTAAATAGCTGAGCGCCGTCGATAATTGGAATGCATAAAGTAAAAGTGTAGCTAAATCCAAACGGGACTTATTGTTCTGCAGATAAGCGCGTAACTCTCCTAACTTTGCTAGTTCCATTACGATCCAAAAAGGCGGGTCAGAACATATGCCTATTAACTTGATAATGTGTTGGTGATCGAATTTTTGCATAATAACTGAAATAAACAAACCAATGATTATACTTTTAATTAATTCTTTTTATTTTTTTTTGCAAAGTAAAAATAGATCAAATCAAATTTATTAAATCAAATTGTATTGTTTACAAATTATTTCTTATGTTGCGTATTGCTCCGGTGCTCGCGGGCTTTTTGGTATAAACTTGTGACTTCAAATAACCCCACAACCAGAAGTCTAAACATCACAAGACCATGGTGGCCAATTCTGGTACCAAATCGGGAAATGACACGATTAGGAGCAATCTTGTGCACGATAATGTTTCACGAGCCATATGACATGTGATACCGTCCTGCTGAAACCACATGTCGCCAAGAGCTTCAATTCCTTCAGACCCCAATGCACACTCAACAGTGACACGTTTGGGATGCATTGCTTTTTGATGAATTTGTCGTGGACTTTCTAAGCCATAGGTCTCATCACTAAAAATGATTTATTTTAGATTTTCTTGGGAATAATACCACATCAGAGTTCATAAGTTTATAAAAATTTTTATAAACTTATGAACTCTGATGTGGTATTATTCCCAAGAAAATCTAAAATAAACTAGAAGATGCCACAAATAACATTCAGAAAACAACTAAAAATGATGTTGTTTGCATAATTTGCAAAAGTTGTTGAGTCAATTTGACTTTGTATGCGTGTAGAAGTAAATTTTAAATAAGAATACGCTGAAGAATGGCTGTTGTAATGTTCAGTTCTTGTGAACTACGACGAATCAAAGTCACTGGACTTTCGGCCATACTCTCGCGAACTGCCGTGACGATTGGTTGTGACCGACCTCTACGAAATCCTGTCGTGTGTTTTTCATCACTAAATGAACCAGTACTTTCGAATATATTTTTTCCGAGTAAATGAATGATAAACGTGACTACTACTACTATTGTTATTCGTAAACTTTCACCATTTTGATAATAATTTATACTGTGCTGAATAAAGTAATATAAAAAAATGGGGTGGTAAAATAGCATACCTTCTCTGCCTCGAAACTATAATAATTTGACCAAAGGAGAAAACGTCAATAAAAAAACCTGGTCAGTTATGGCGTTAGGAGTTAACAATCTAGCATATCTAACAAAGGGAAAGACTTCAGACTATTGTTGACTGAGGAAAATGGGAGGCAGATTTTATTAATAATCATCGAGGACTGGAAATCTAGAACACCAGAAGAAAATCAATGGTTACATGATTATGGGAACAAAAATAAACAAATGTATGTGCCACTGCTTACTCCTAAGTGGACTGAATAAGAAACGACAAACCCAATTAACTAATGTAAAACGAAATATCTAAAAAGAACAGAGGTCGAAAAGTAAAAGAAGTGCATAGAGGCAAAAACAGTTTTAATAAATCTCGTTTTGAATAGACAAGATATTAAAACAATGTAGAGCGGTTAATGTTTACGCACTACCTGTTTTACAACAAAGTGTGTTTTTCTTCTAGGAATATGATGTACGAGAAACGGAAGATATACAATATGATGTATTACATTTAGAGAATACCAAGAAGAATTTTTAAGGAACTTACGTGCTTCTTCTAGAAACTTATCAGTTGTTGCCATATCCGCATCACCTTTGCAAGTTTTCACAGCCACAGGAATAAGATTTCCTTCTTTAATTTGTACAGTTCCTCGATGAACGTCACCGAATTGACCTTCGCCGAGGATTTCATGCAGTTCAATTTGATTACGATCCAGTTCGTAATTTCTTGCTGAAAATAAAGAAAATATCAATTTGGCATAACACCCGTAGGCATCTTGCACAGAAAGAGGAGAGTGTAAAGATGCAGAGGCGGTTCCCACATAGCATGAGATGATATTTTTAAAATATTTGCATGTAAGATTTCTGAAATAAACGTAGAATGAAAACAAATATATTTAAAAAGAGTTTTGTAGTGAACGTACGAATATTTCAGGAGCATTTAATTGAAATATTTTAGAATATTTCAAATCAAAAGATATATCTTAAAAATTTCAAGATTTATATTTCAAAATCAATTCAAAAGAATTTTGTCGCTAACATACGGATATCTCACAGACATTTTAGTGAAATATTTTATAGTATCTCATATCAACCATGAACTAATTGTGTTCTGAAGCTTTTTTGTGCCTTCTTCTAGTATCTTTTTATGGTTTGATTAGGAAATAACACCACACTTGAGAAAAAAGGCTGCATATTCCAAGAAATCCAGACGTTTTAAAGACTTAATTTGACTTCATTGTCAATGCCAACAACATTAAAATATACCTAATTACCTTTCGATATTGTAGTTATTAGTAAAAAAGTTATTTGCAACATAAAACAAAAGAGGTTAATCACAAGCTAAGCTATGATAACTATGTATATTGCAATTCATTTGTCCGTAAATCAAACGAAAATATACAATATTAGTAATACTGGAAAGTATATGTCAAATATTCCAAACGTTTCAGAGTCTAATTCAAACCCCGTTTTCAATGGCAATACAAAAATAATACAAAAAAGTAAAGAAATTTAAAAGTTGAAAGTTTGCAATGACAATGCTAGAATTGTCATAGCAATTTTTTAAATTTGTTTAATTCCGTTCTGTTAATTTTTTTTGGCATTGACTATTTCAAAGTTGTCACTTAATGATTCTCAATAGTCCAGAATGCTACATCAGTACGGTCTCTTTTCTCTCTCTCTCTCTCTCTAACAGGAAAAAAAACTTTAGTTTGATGTTAACATATTTACCTGTTGGTATGGAATAGTCACCTTCTTCCACAATTTCGGCATAATCCTCCGACAACATGGTACCAGTAGGATAACTTGCCATTTTTTCTTTACCTGACTTATGTTTACGTTGAATCGGATCTGAAAATTAATGAAGTAAATATTTTGGATGTCAAACAATTGTGAAATCTAATTTCAAACTAGAAAACGTAAAGAGCAGATAACTACCACTTCACAATTACTAACCTTTGCAAGGACAAGGAAATTGTTTCCAGATAGTAGCTTGTGGAACACACAAAGGAAAGTTAAAACAGTAATCTAGACTATGAAGATAGATAAGGCATTCGATAGCAACAATCAAAAATGAAGCAAATATTAGTATAGGCAATCAGTAAAAAAAGAGATTCCATCGTCAACAAGTAACTCAAACATATGCCGTTTTTATTAGATATAAAAAAAATGCTGCTTTCTTAATAAGTTCAGTATATTACGTACTAACGGATGATACTGCAGATTTTACTCTTTAATACTCTTTAACTATTATGCTGACGTTTGTCAGCTAATTTTATTCATGAAACTTTTCTTGATTTAATTGAATTAAACTCATAACATATTCGTTACTGAAGCATTTCCCAATCAAGAGTTGTTCGCAAGAATGGCAGAAGACCAGAAATGGTCGATAAATATGATGACGAGTTGTATAAATTGCGGTAAATTCCGTTTCATCCCCCTAAAAGGTACTAGATAAATAATTCAATTATTAACAATATATGATAAGCAGATGTTACACAGAATATCATTGACTTATAATATGTGGTCAATTTAAGAATGAACTCGCACAAAAGGATGTTTTAGGTCTTAGCTAGTAAGTCAAATATAAATACACAACTAATTATAGCCAATCAAGCGGTGGAGTTTATAGTTATATCTAGGAACCATAATTGATTCAAAGGGATTAAAGTATTCTTTTCTAACTTAAAAGAAAAGTTTAAAATAAGAACGAACCTTAAATACGTTATTAATAAAAAAACTAGAAGCCTTTGAAAGTGGCTATACACAAGAATACTTACTTAGATTATCGTACATAACCTGAGTTAAAACGAAGATATACTTAGAGGGCTTGTAGGACTGATAAGTAGTAAGATGTTAAATATCCGAAAAAAATACATCAGCTGTGGACAAAAAAAAAAAGAAAGTCATGATGGTTGTCAACCTAAGGAAGCCTGGCCTCTAAGAGTTTGTGGATTTCAATATCAAAGCATCTGAATTCAAAATTACATGAAGTAAAATTTATAGGAATGTATAAAACAGTAGGAATGGTATTACTGTATAATACTGAAACAATTGAAAGGAGTAATCACAAGACAAGGATAGCTAAACAATAACGAGAGTGATGATGCTACAAACAAACTACACATGCCACAAATTCGTACAGCTGACAGCTGTGTTGCGTGAAGCTTTTCTTTCAATTCTATCTTAGCCATTGCGCTCGTTTGAATAACAATTGTTTTCTGATTTGTTTGAAAAATAACAGGTATAGTAGGTGGCGTGATTTGTGAAATTTCTTATGGAATTTGGAAAACGGCCACTGAAATTTTTGATTAAAACAATTATATGCTAAAGGACGTTTTAATTGATTAAGCGTTTCCAAGACGGCAAGAAGATCTGAAGTGGTAAGCATTACTACTTGAGGTTCTTGTTTAACTTTGTTAAAATCGGAATAAAAGCCGAATTGTGTAACAAAAATTTTATTCAGAACTGTGCTCCAACTAACATTGCATTATATCTGTCAAGAGGTTTCTGGACAATATCAGTTTTAGAGCAACCGTTATATTCACTTTTTATGAAACCATGTGAATTTTATCTGTTTCTCACGGACAAATCTGTATTAAAAAAAAACAAAATTTGAGTTGTGTTTATTTATGTAGATAATTATATCCTAAATTATAAAAGAACAACACCGTCTTTTCCAACAGTCCTCGTATTTGCTGCCCTTGACCAAAATTATTTTAGAATTCATTAATATTTTGCATACTCATTTATCTATTTATCATTTTATTCGTACATACGTCTACTAGTACTTTTAACAAGTTGATTAATGATGGAAACTCTTTGCCACAAATAGACTAACATCAAAACTTCTACCATTACTGTGCCAACACATACCTTTTTTATTCCAAATGGAATTCTGAGTGCCAGAATGCAGTCTACAATATCCATCAATCAAATCTGCCAAACTTTCAGCAACATTTAAATTGGGACAAGTGAAGAATAACACTTCTTGCTTTTCGGCCACTTTCAGCTTCAAAGTGGCTTTCGAATGCTCTTCGCAATCACTTATTAAAGTTTGGATGGCTTGTATTTGATCGAAATCTGCTATTTTCGTAGTCGTCGAAGCTTGTACGTTGGTGTGAGAAATGCCGATGTCGGGACCGATTACCAATTCGACGGGTATGTGAAAGCTGCTTCCAAAATCCACTCGAAATCGTTCCTGATCGAAATTCGTGTGGTATTTAAGGATCTCGAGAAATTTGAACATACATTCGACCTCGCTGAGATGAGCGTACTTTTTGATTTGGGCCTACAAACAAAAATATATTTGAGATTACTATGAATAATATTGAAGTAAATCTCTTGTTAGGGTGAAATATACGATTTATTTCTTGAATTTCCAAATGTTATAAAGATTTCAATCAATAATAATTATTATCGTTAGTTAGGTACTACAATTTTATTACACAATTGTAAACTTCAACATTTCAAAATTATTTCCATGTGTACAGGATGTTCCTTCCCACACAGCAAGAAATATTTCTTGTTTGATTTCAAAATGTTTTTAAAAAATTCTTCAAATATTTCTGAAGTATTGCTATGTCCGCGACAAGACCTCAATTGACATATTTCAAGCAATATTCTTGTATAATATTTTATGAAATAAATCTGTAACATTTCATAATTTATTTTATAATATCTTTTGTCGCAGATATAATGATATTTTAAATATGTATATTTTAGTGTAAACTACAAAAATGTGTTAATAATATTTCTTGTTTATGTTGAAGCATTATAAAATAGTTCTGAAATCTTCGTATTGTTGCGACAAAAAACCTTTTGAAATATGTATATATATATTCCAAAAGTTTTATTTGTCATGGGCATACGAATATTTCAAAATAATTAAAATGAGGTATTTTAAAATAGTTCTAAAATTTAAAAAAAAAAGTTATAAAATATTTCATGTCTGAAACATTTTCTAGAAATGTTTCCAAAATTATTATCAACTAATAATCTCTTGAAATATTTCATGAAATATTTATGTATTATTTTGCAAAATATTTCTCCAATATTCATGAAGAATTCCAATAGAAGTTTTTTGTGAACATAGGAAATTTCAGTAATATTTCTTCATATATGTGGGTTATTTTCAGAATGAATGTAGTTTATTAAATATGTTATTCTATAAATAATTTTAAATTTAGATTAAGCTTTTATCTGCAAAAAATAATATCAGAATGTTTGGATTGAAGTGTATAGGATGTTGAACTTGCAATGATTTTAATAAAAAAAGAGTATCTAACATAATTGAAAATAAATTTTTGGTCATCCAATCAGATAATACGCTTTTATTTGCTTTATTTTGTCTAAATAAAGTTAATTTTTCGTAAAAAGCAAAGAAATATCATCGTTTTGTTTAAACTTTTTAAATCGATGAAAAAAAAAATCAAATAACAGAAACCTGCCTGATGTAGAGGCATTTATGGTTTCTCTATACTTCAAAACAGCGATGATTTTTATGCTATGGAACTCAAAACTTTAAGAAAATGTTAGTATCCTCCAGAAATCGCTTCTTTGTTTATGCCAATATAAGAAAAACAAAAAACATTGACATAAAATTAAAATAAAATTGATGGCAGAGGGTTCTTGTAACTATTTCATGTTGATCCATCGGAAGCATGTTCGAACGAAGGATAAACCGAGCATAGCGAAAGACATCTCAGACTGCATGAAATATTTGAAGAAATATTTCAAGAGAATTGTAGACGTGAATATAGGAATATTTTAGAAAAAATTGAAGAGGATATTTCAAAAAAGAAATATTTTAGAACTGTTTTAAAATATTTCAATCTAATATTTGTAAAATACTGGTATGTCCACGACAAACAAATTTTTGAAATATCTAATGAAATGTCGCGAAAATAGGAAGAATTGAGAAATATTTTTTAATACCTCAAAACAAATATCAAATATTATAAAAATATTTTTAAATATTTCACTAAAATATATTTAAACAATTTTTATATCTGCAGCAAAATATCTTTTAAAATATATTATGAAATAATACACAAATATTATAGGAATATTTCATGAATTATTTCAAATGGGGTTTTGTATCAGACATAGCAATATTGCAGTAACATTAAGAAATATTTTAAAATGTTTCAAATCAAACAAAAAATAATGCATAAATATTTTAGAAATATTTCATGCTGTTTGAGATGCATGCACAAGTAAAATATAATTAGGGACATCTGTGGGGATTCTCAATTACTAAGTTTGAACCGGTAACCGAATTTCGTGGAAATTTTCCATATTGTTAGTTACAAAGTGTAATTTCGAAATGATTGTTAAGTAGGTCCATGATTATCCCGTCTGTACACTTATAGTTTACCACAGCAAATCCGGGTTTGTTAGATTATAAATATTTCTCTTGAATTCGCGTTTAAGTATCTAATCATGTCAGTAGTTCATACGATTTCAAAGAATTCCACCTTTGGCGGGTAGCGCAACTGAAGATGAATTTCGCCTAAAACGATATCTTTTTAAATAACATTTGAACTACGTTTTAATTGATGTTTGTGTAGATTATTATCATATATCAGCATAACTTTGTGTCTTTTGTGTAGTTTGTTGGTTTTTATGTTTTTTCTCGAATGGATCATTGTTTTTGTAAAATTTATTAGATATTCATTTTGTTCTAAAATATCCAAGACCCTAGCCAGAAATTTTTTTCGGGGCTTGGTTATTTTTTTCGGGTGTCGTTCTTTAATTTTTTTGATTGGTGATGCGCTGCCCACACAGAATGAAATATCTGAAGAAATATTTCACTGAAATATTTCTGCAATATTCCTATGTCCACAACAAGACATTTACTGAAATATTTTATAAACTCTTAGACATTTCGTGAAATATTACACACCAATATTTCATGAAATATTTCAGGAGAATTTTAGTCGTGAATATAGTAATATTTTGGCAAAATTTTCAAAAGATACTTTAGACATTAAATATTTTAGCACTATTTTAAAATATTTGACTCTAATATTTCTGAAATATTCGTATACTCACGACAAACAAATCTTATAAAATATATCATGAAATATTACAGGTATGTTTCATGAAATATTTCAAAAGGTTTTTATAGCGAAAATACGAAGATTTATGAAATATTTTATGATACTTCAAAACAAACATGGAAAATTATATAAATATTTTTAAATAGTTCATTCAGTAAAATATATTTAAACTATTTTTATATCTACAACAACAGATCTTTTGAAATGTATCAAGAAATATGAAACAAAGATATTACAGGAATATTTTATGAATTATTTAAAATGGGGTTTTGTCGTGGACATAGCAATATTGCTGAAATATTTCAAGAAATATTTTGAAATGTTTCAAATCAAACCAGAAATATTGCAGAAATATTTTAGAAATATTTCATGCTGTGTGAATGATTAGGAATGCAAAATTTATATTTTTGTTTCTTGAATTTCCAGGATATTTAAAATTGTATAAATTTAAAATTTATTGTTATGAACAAGATGATTACCTGGTTAATATTGAATATTGAAACAAAAAAATCCAAAATTTGAGCCCCCGTTGGCTACGGACTTGAAAAGATCCTTTAAAAATGTAACTTTTTCTCAAAATTTTCTTTTGTTATTGAAACTACTTTTGCTCTGTCATTATAAGAATTTAGTGACTCCTTTTTTACGTTCAATGGGTGGTTTGAATAGAAATCAATACATCCAAAAATGGAATTTTTAGTAAAATTAAAGATAAAGATTTCCGTAAAATATTTCATCCGTTGGTTAATATGCAGGCCATAGCGGAACAAGTAGAAATTTCAAAATGGGGAACATATTTGTGATATTTTTGAAGAAACATTAATCTTTAATTCTACTAAAAAACCGAAGTAAGGCGGCGCTAAATTGATGATATTTTTGAAATATCGGAACAGAGCGTAGACGATTTATACTCCAGTTTATACTCAATCAATATGAAAGAATCCACAATTAAATTTAGTGTTGAAGTAGAGAATGCAAATAATTTTTTTGGGAGTGTTGATTGAGCGATGAAGCGTCCCTTCACACGTCCCCATTAACATTATAGGTAGCTGTCGGCCAGACGTCGGGTGCATTTGTCCGGCATCTGTGAAACGGTACGTAGGTGAACATGCAACACTGCCTTCACTACCCGACATCGGGCCGCTTTCAACCGGCACGTGTGAAGCGACGCAAACATTAAACACCTATCAATATCTATTTGAATTTTTATTCAAATCACTCTTGGAGCGTGAATATCAGTCATTAAATTCTTATATTACAGAGTAAAGTAGTTTCAACAACATAAGACATTTTTGAGAAATAGGTAGACAACTTTCTTAAAAGAAGTTTAAAATAAAATAAACATTAAATAAATAAATTTTATAGACAAAACAATTGGTCAAATAAAGAAAAATCGAAGAAACCAACAAACAACACAAAGTACTACTACTGAAAACAACTCTAAAATTGAAAATGTTATATTTCCAACTATCCAAAAAAATAAACATGTCATAAATAAATACAAAGTAAAAACGATATACAAAACAAACAATATACTAGGAGCAAAATTGTGCATTGAGCCCAAATAAGGAAAAAAGAACACCAATAAACGTCTAAAGAAGTCACATAAACAAAACTATCTGATAAGGGTTTATACAAAATGGGTTGGAACAAAAATGTTACTTAAAGAACAAAACAATAAGAACAGACAACTCAAAGAAAGTGTCTGTATGTTGTTAAGTAAGGAAGAAATTGGGACACCGTCTATGCGGGTAGATGTGTCATGGCTACAGTGCCTGTTGAGTGAATGTCAAAAAGGAAACTTCTCAAGTCAATTAGTCAATCAATTCACAACTGCAAAAAGGGAGGGGAACTAAAATTGCTATAAAAAATCACTGATCGATAACCATTCTCGGGAAGGGAACGAAACGTCACACCACCCAGATAAGTAATATCTCACAACATACCTACATTCAAAAATATTATACAGAAAAACTAGTTAACAAATCCATAGACCTGCCTTCTCTCAGTTAATCCTGCCAGATAGTTTTTCTACGAGAAGGCAATTTCTGTTCACGGCAATTTTCATAAATTCCCTTGAATCTCATTATCTCATTTATTTAACTTATATGTTTTCCAGAAATCACTGTAATGAGAGCTACCCAGTGACTACTAATATAGTAGTCATTGGATGTACCCAAATGAACAATTAAAATAGCTATTTACCTCCTCAATCATTCAGAAACTACTTATATAACAAAAAACATTTTTTAATAAATTCATAATCTTCTTTCGCTTACCTGTATGCTTTTTCTCAACGATTTCAGTTTGACTTTATCGAGAAAGCTAGTAGGAATAAATCGGTGCATGCCAACTTCTCGTTCTAAGTATTCAAAATACGATTTTTTATCTAATGCATTTTGAGGAGTGTCTTTAAAATATTTTCTTATCTCTAAACAACAAAGCTGCACTGCGACCTCCTGGTCCACTTTCTTATGTAGTTCTGTATGATAATCGCTCCTAACCTAAAGTGAAAAAAATTATAACTGATGTGATTATAATTATTGTTTGTCAGCATTACCTGATCATAGTAATAGTGAAATGTTACGATATCTTTATCGCAAAGTTCTTTAAGACTAGTAGGTAAATATCGTATTCTGAGATCATACCGCCATTCGAAATTAGGATATTTTTTTAAATATTTCTCGTTCACTTCTTCCATCGTAAGATCCTGATGTAGCCAATGAACCTGTAAGAAGGCAATATTACAGACTTATATTCCAAGCAAAATTTAATTTATATAACTTCATAAGTATAAATAAAATAACTATAAAATACCCTTAGCCTTACTTATTTTGGAACAACAAGTGAGAGAATAGCGAAACTTTTGTCGAAGAATAATATTAAAGTTAGTTTTAGATCCCAATCTAAATTGTCAAACCATATTTTTAACGCCAAAGATAAAATAGGTGATAAGTTCTCGAAATCTGTAGTATACAAACTAATAGTGATGTGGCGTTATTAACATAGCTGCTATTAAACAACTATTATTTACTCGATAACAATAACAACTGTTATTGTCCACTAAAAATAACAGATAACAGATATATGTTTGTTACTGCTTAGCGCTTATCGAACAATAACATAAACAGGCCTAACCTCAACTGCCTTTTCGAATAGCAATAACAGATCGGTCGAAAACTAAACGACTGAAAAAACAGTTGTTCTGTTTCGACCACATAACTGTGGTTTTCATACTCAACGTTTCTGTTCGTAGTTTTTGAAAACAAACGTAGGCTGAATACCAAAAGCTGTTAACTGATTCGTACTGATCACGCTCAACGGCCAAGCAGAAAAATTTATCAGGAGTTTGTTTGATCTTGCAAATGTAATAATAGCGTTCAAATATACTTTCGTTCATTGTTGTCATTGTTGAAGTCTTGACATTGTAATTATGAGGGAATTGGAAATACATTATGATTGATATATGTATAAGAAACTATATTAAGGGTTTATATTTTATTATTATTATAATGTTCTTAAAAAATATATATTTAAATAGTTTCTACAATATTACATACAGTGAATTAGTTCTTTATATTAATCCTTAGTATTTATTAGTAATTCATAAATCATTATTCATAATAATATTGAATTGGAAAATATATTAACAGAAGACGAATATTAACAAGCCATAAATAAGACTATTCTTTATATATGAAAATAAAATAACCAATCTTTAATTAAAAAATAGTGGTAAGAAGTAAGTAATTACAAATGTTTCAAAATCATATTTCTTTATTGATTCTTTCAGTCTTCACTTGATGAAAATTCATTGTTAATTAAGATTACTTAAAAACAACAAACGCTTTATTAAATTTTATTTTTTTATTTATTTTTAATTTAACATATGTTTTGTTTTTTGTTTGTTGTCAAGGCTGTACATATATTCCTGTTCTGTTAAAAAGATTTGTTGAATGTGATAGTATGGTATAATTTAGGTATTTCTTTGTTTTTTACCTTCTATGACGTGAGTTTCCAGTTTTTGAGAAAAGTCTATTATCACACAATGACTTAATGACAGTGCCAAACAATCTCTGCACACAATAATAGTTACATTCATTAATATAATTTAGAATTACGAGAGAATTAAATATATAATATTTCCATAACAACACTACCAAGTATTGCGCATAAAAAATAAAACGTCAGAAGTTTGTTTAGTGTATTTCTATTTTTGGTTCTGAATTTGCAGTTTAATATTAATCGCAAAAATACAAAATTACAGGAATAAGAAGTCTTACAAATATATGATATATCGTACTAAATGCAAAGATCTCTATCATATTAGTAGCCAACAGAGATAAATTGTGCATATTTTAGTTTCTTTCCAAGAGATGGCGAAAGAAATTTTCGGCGTAAAATATATAACTGTTATCTGTTATTTTCAGTTGTTATTTGCAAATAGCAATAACAATAGCAACTGTTATTTAAATATAGTAGTTTTGCCCATCTCTACAAACTAAAATGTTCAGAGGGCAATAACTTTTACCTTGGTATGACCTGTAGAAATTTCAATATTCGATATCTTGAACACTTACGTTCCTTTAGATTAAATAAAACTGACTCAACATTTGCAAATGATTTTCTTACTTCAGGGCCTACATTACTAAATTACAAGAAACAGGGATCATTCACTATAACAATTTTAAGCCATTTAGTGAAACACTTGAGAACATAGAAATTTACAAAAGCCATAATAATTCCGTTTCTTGTAATTTACTACTTAACGAGCAGGTAGAGTTTCAAAAGAGCATCCCTATTTGAAATTTTTAAGTAAGTAATTATCAAAAATGATATATTTAAATTTTCTTAATCAGTTTACCACATTGTGTTTCTATTTCAATATTCTTGTACACAAAAATGCCATATTTATGTAATCCTGCCGAGAATCGAGAATACATACCTACTGTTGTAGACAAAACCCATCGGTCTGTTTGAAAATGTTTTGTCGTCATTCATGAATTTGTTTCTGTTTGAAAATGACATAGTATTGTCGAAACTAGACACGGTTTTTTATGTTTATTTATTAAATAATTATATAAATTAGTGATATAAAACAAAGTAATTCTTTTTTCTACAATCATAAATACCACTGAGTACCGGTGAGATAGGCGAAAATACAATAGTATGAGGCCCATGCACCAAAAAATGCCACAGAAGTATAGATATAGAAGGTCACGGTGGTTCCGAGAATAGTCAAGAATGAACCTCATGGAGTATACACAGTTAAATATAGTTATACGGTTTTTTTTTCGTAGCTTTCCCTCACGTATTCTTTTCACTGGTGATTTATCCCGTGCATTTTTCACGAATTTCTCTTGATCCATTCGATGTCTATGTGCATTCCACTCAAGTTTTCTTTTTGGACCTTAGATGTAAGGTCCAACCGAACATTCGGCTTCGGCCATCTTCGGCCCAAAAAACACCTTCGGCTACGGTCAAAAATCAGCCGAAGTTTGGCGGAACCCGTAGTTTTCTATCAGCCCCCAAAAACAGACGAACTTGTACCATTGTGGTAATGATGTCGTAATATTATATAACTTATCTAAATTGCACAATAGAGAAAGCCTATAAACCAGGAGGAATTACTATATGGCTGCAAGGGGATCAAGTTCCCGAAGAGTAGAGTTTAGGATCCAAAGGCAAAAAAATAGTAGTATTAGGAAGTTGTACGGCTGCATACTAAAGTACAAAGTGGCTTCCGGCTGGACTATCTTGTGTAGTCAACACATTTGTTTTGCAACAAATATTGAAAAAGCCTAAAGTCCACAATTTGATCAACCACCTGATATTTATTGACGCATAAGACATTGAATGCCTGGAAAAAACTTCTTGAAGTGTTGAAAAAACATAGCCTAAATATGTGAGCGATATCTGAAATCTATATAAAATGTTTAAAACAAGGATCTAGTTTGTCACCTATGCTGTTGTTTTGGAAAGATAAAAGACAAAAGTAGTTATTGGTTCTATGAAGAATACGCGTATTATACTTTAAGTAAATTAAAACAAGAATATAAAATTATGGGGCTGAATATTAATTTTACGAAAACAGAATATATGAAAGTAGGAGCTGACTCTCGAAATTACTAATTAGGGAAATGAAATAATCTCTATAAATTATTTATAAAGAAAGCGAAAAAATATAGTTCAACAAGGCAAAAAAGCAACTCAAGATTGAAATCCTTATTACTGTCCAAATGTGTGAGATTAAATACGAAAGTCAGAATATTGGAAATACATTTAAAAAAAAAACAAAAACCGACTTCAAAAGAAAATTAACTAAAAAGCATGAAATAATAGTTTGCTACAATTAAATACTTTTTATGAAGTCGGTGCCAAGTGAAAGTGAAAATATTTTGGGAAGTACATTGATGAGATATACTTCGCACCTTCGCTGTTCAAATTGGCACCGACTTCAGAAAAAGTATTTAATTGTAGCAAACTATTATTTCATGCTTTAGTTAATTTTCTTTTGAAGTCGGTTTTTGTTTTTTTAAAGTATTTATTTTACAATTTTTAGTGATGCAATGTCTTAATTGGATGCAGTTTTCAAATATAATTAACTTCTTCCATATCGCCTAACATAAGGTGTTTTACTGCCATGTATTAGCTTGACCAACCTCGTTTACTGTTGAACAGAATAACTTGTTTTGTTTGATATGTATATGTATTAAGAGAATTTTTTATACGATAAAGTCCTCTTAGATGACAAACCTTGTCTACAGTTAATAAAAAATTGTTTGTGAAGAATAATTTTTTTCCCTTAAAATTATTAATAAAAGGAAATCGTTTGATTTATGAATACACACTGTATATACATATTAACTCATTTATTTTGATTAATTCATCAAATTTTCATTTTGCAATCTACATCAATAAATATAAAGCCATTGACAACGAAGTCAGAATAGACTTTGAAACGTTTGGTATTCCTGCAATATACGTAGTTTTATTTCTATTGTGGTGTTATTCCCCAAAGAAACATAAAAATAATTCATCTTATTTACAATTTACCCCAAGTTGCGAACAGTTAATACCAGTAACTCCACCAAAGCTTATAATACCGGCGACTTCACCAAGGCATAGAATATAAAAATTAAGGTAAAAAGTTTTTCCCCATTCTCTAAGAAATGATACAAGCTATGTTATTTGAAAAAAATTTCTGACCACTTTGAGATATCGCGGAACTACTTTTCAATTTTTCCCACGTTCCGAATATTTTTTCTAATAATACCGGCGCCTCCACCAAGGCATAGAATATATGAGAATAGGTAAAAATAGTTTTTCCCCATTTTCTAAGAAACGGTACAAGCTATGTTAATGAAAAAAATATGGGACCACTTCGCTATCCACCCAAACAGGATCCCGTAAAATGATCGCAATTCCTCCAGCCGTTTCACAGTAATCGGTGAACAAACATAAAAAAAGCAAAAAAAAAACAGATACAGACGAATTGAGAACCTCCTTCTTTTTGAAGTCGGTTAATAAGAACTAAAACAGGAAGCGTATTTAGCAGTGTGGAGAGAAGACGAGAGATGGCCAACAAGATCTGTTATATAGGCACTGCATAATAGAAAAAGTAGATAGACATATAATTTGACCGAATAAAATTAGAAACATAATGAGCGGCAAAACAATTGAAGAAGAGTGAAGAAACAAATATGAATGGCTATCGAAATGTAGGCAAAGGCTATAAGACCTGCACTAATATAGATAGATAGGTTCAAACGCAATGCTTACACGTATATAGTATATGGTTGCGGTGTTATCCACTGTTACCTACACTATACTACTACATACTTATATTCCATTTCATCAACGAAATATATAAAATCCTATTGATACTACTGTTGTTCCTATTATCATGCTTAATTGTTTTCTGAAGGATATTTATGGCATATTTTTCAATGTTTAAGCACTTTTTGGGAAATAACACCACAAATCACGAAAATTGCTGTATATTTCCAAACGTTTCGGGGTCTAGGTTAGACCCCGTTGTCAATGGCTCAGAAACTATGTAAAAATATGTATTATTTTATCAATATAGATAATAATTTTATCCTTAGCAAAAAAAATAAATGAACATCCACCTTATTCGTTTGGTCATGTGCGATTTCTGACTGTTCTTTAACTAAAAAATAACGTGTCCTACGTTTCACAAAGAAACAATGAAACAGATTATGCAGTTCATCATTTTTTTTAAACATTGCTAAAGAGGGCTGATTTAAAGCTTTTAACTTGTGAGAGCTTCATTGCAAAAGTGCACTGAAGCAGATAGGTCGTGACTACTTTTAACATAAACAAACTCAAAAAGACATGTAGTTTTCTTGTATCTTAACATATATAGGGTGATCTTCGTATCATCAATCTAGCCTTAATAATATTGCAATGTACTTCGTGGGTTCAATTGAAAAATTATAACAACTAATATTTTCTTTCACTTTCTAGAACTTTATTTACATCCAAACAGCTGATTCAAAAATACAATAATAATATCATATAAGGTAGTCGTCGCGGTATCACTGCCTGGCGATCGTGGCGTTCTTCTTTTATATCACCAGCGTAGAATTCTCCAGTAGAAATCATCATAGTTCCTTCCGCTGCCGAGTCTTTTCGAGAATCGTATTTTTTTGTCGTAAAGCGTTTGTTGTCGTGCTGAAATGACACAGGGTCGGCTTTGGGTAAATTTCGTAACACTGCCCCCCCTTTAATTCTGATCGTCCCGATCAGAAACATCCTCTCCATGATAGGGAGCTAGTCGATCTAAATGAACCACCTTCAATTTAGCCTTGGGGTTTCGACGGATCCGGTAGACGACGTCATTAAGCCTCTTGACCACCTCGTATGGACCATCCCAGGCGGGTGTAAGCTTTGGGGATTTACCCTTGCTCCGTTGCGGGTTGTACAACCAGACTTTGTCCCTCTCCTGGAACCCGACTGAATTGGCCTTGAGGTCGTATCGCGTCTTCATCCGGTCACCGGTGGCCAACATCTGTGTTCGGGCTAATTCGTGTATTGCCAGCATGTTATGTCGGAGTTGGTCGGCATAATCGTCGATGTCTTGGGGAGGTTCTTCGGGGGAGCCAAATGCCAAGTCGCATGGTAATCGCAGCTCCTTTCCGAATAGGACCCTGGCTGGGGTCAGGCCTGTACTATTATGTAAAGCAGAGCGATATGACAACAGGAATAGGGGGATATGCTCATCCCAATCACGCTGGTTATTGCTGACGACCTTGGATAGGTGTTGTTCCAAGGTCCTGTTGAATCTTTCCACCATTCCGTCTGACTGTGGGTGTAATGGTGTTGTTCGCGTTTTCCTGATCCCCAACATCGTGCAGACCTTCTGGAATACATTCGATTCGAAGTTACGCCCCTGGTCTGAATGTAATTCCATCGGGACGCCAAACCGGCTGAATAGTTGTTCTACTAGCACCGTCGCTACCGTGGTTGCCTCTTGGTTGGGTATCGCATATGCCTCAGGCCATTTGCTGAAGTAATCCATTGCGACCAGAATGTATTTGTTCCCCCTCTCAGACTCGGGAAACGGACCGGCGACATCGATGGCGATTCTCTCAAATGGGACGCCCACATTGTACTGCTGCATTCTGCCCTTGGTCCGGGTCTTCGGGCCCTTACTGGCGGCACATGTGGCACATTTGCGGCACCAAGCTCTGACATCTTCGAAGTAATTCACCCAGTAGTACCGCTGGCGAACTTTGTCTAGGGTTTTATTCATGCCCAGGTGGCCTCCGGTAATTCCATCATGTACTTCGGTCAGGATGGCTGGTACCTTTTTCTTCGGAACTACCAGTTGGGACTTGGTTTCTCGTCCATCAGCGCTTTCCCAAACTCGCTTGAGCATTCCATTGTCTACTCGTAGAGAGTCCCACTGAGCCCATAACGATTTCAGCACGCCGGAGTATCTAGCTACCTCGTCCCATCGTGGCTTGGGTGCCCCTCTCATTTTGAGTGACAAGATTGGTTCGATGTCTGGATCAGCCATTTGGTCCTGAATGCACTGTTCCGTTGTCCAGTCTTCATTGGCCTGCACTCGAATCTGCCTGATGGAGATACCCTCTCGCTGTTCCGTCTTCAGACAATGCTTGCATTCCGCTCTACAGGGTCTTCTGGATAGGGCATCGGCATTATTGTGCAACCGGCCGGCACGGTGTCCCACCTTGAAGTCGTATTGCTGTAATTTCTCCATCCATCTGGCCAGTTGTCCTTCCGGTGTCTTCATGTCCAGCAGCCATTTGAGTGCGGCATGATCTGTTCGGATTAAGAAATGGCGACCATACAGGTATTTATAGAAATGGTCCACAGCCCTTATTATTGCAAGAAGTTCTTTTCTGGTGACGCAATAATTTCTTTCTGGCTTCGAGAATCCACGGCTGTAGTACTCGATCACCCTCTCTTCACCATCTTGCACCTGGGATAGGACGGCCCCCAAACCTGTATTGCTGGCGTCGGTGTCTAAGATGAACTTGCCGGACTGTGTAGGAAAGGCTAGGATTGGGCTGGAACATAGTGCTGCCTTCAGTCGCCTGAATGATGTTTCGCAATCCTGATTCCAATGGAAGGTCTCTTTATCAGTGGTCTGCCGATGTAGAGGGGCGGCGATGGTGGCAAATCCCTCAACAAAATGCCGGTAGTATGAACATAGGCCCAAGAAGCTTCGGAGTTCATGTTTATCTCTTGGAACTGGCCAATCGCGGATGGCTTCTATCTTGTCTTCGTTGGTGCGGATTCCTGACTCGGACACTACGTGGCCCAAAAACTCTACTTCTTTTTGAAACAAGGAACACTTCTTCGGATTGAGTCTCAGGTTGGCATTATTAATTCTGGAGAATACTTCGCCCAGGTTCTTCAGATGGTCGTCGAATGTCTGGCCCATGACTAGAATGTCGTCGAGGTATACTAAGCACGTCCTCCATGTTAACCCGCTCAGTACATACTCCATTAGCCTCTCAAATGTAGCGGGTGCATTACATAACCCAAAGGGCATGACCGTGAACTGAAACAGCCCTTTACTGGTGGAGAACGCTGTCTTCTATCTGTCGTTTGCGTGCAGACCAACCTGCCAATATCCACTTTTTAGGTCTAGTGTGGAGAACCAACGGGAGCCTGCTAGTGTGGTCAAAGTGTCATCGATTCGGGGTAGTGGATAGCTGTCTTTCTTCGTGACGTCATTGAGCTTTCTGTAATCCACGCAAAATCGGGTGGTTCCATCCTTCTTTTTAACTAGCACGACGGGAGCAGACCATGGACTGATGGATGGCTCAATAACTCCATTTTGTAACATGGACTCGATGTTTTCCTCGACTGCCTGTTGTTGCCCCAATGGTAGTCGTCTAGGTGGTATTCTGATGGGCTGAGCCTTTCCGGTATCTATTCGATGCTGGATGATGTTGGTGCGACCGGTGGTTCCATTTTTACTGTTAAAAATTTGCCAGTGTTTTGTGATAAATTGCTTGGCTTTTTTCTGGTTCTCTGATGTCAAGTGTGTTAAGTGGTCAGCAAACTGTTGTAGGAACTCTCTATCGGGCCCTGTCTCCTTCACCGACGTCTGGGTGGTCTTATGGGTGTGAATGATGTGTTGACGGGCCGTGTCAATACAAATTCCTCATTCAGGAACCGAAGAACATCATATCTCGGGTCGAACATAAATCCATGCTGGCTAATTAGGTCCATTCCCAGTATAAAATCGTCCTCAATATTCGCTACCAGGACCCTATGCCGGATCATGTTGTCCCCTATCTGTAGCACATCTGCCTCACCCTGTATTGACATAGACTCGCCTGTGACTGTTCTGAGCTGGATGTTATTGGTAACTGGCCGAATTTCTGATGCTCTCAAAACCCTGGACTTGGCAATGGACACAGCGGCGCCGGTATCGATGGTGATGGTAACTGCTCGTCCGTTGATGGTGCCTCTGATGACTAGGCTGCCGCTATCTCTGCAAAATCCCCGGATGGAAACTGTCCTGGGGGCTGGTGGATGGTGAGTCAGCATTCGCCCCCTTATGCTGACTGGTTGGAGTTTCCCTGATTGGTAAGGTCGGTTTGTTGGCTACCCCTGGTTGGTGATCGGTCGGGTAGCCTTACTCGGCAGTCACGTTGGAAGTGCCCTGTCCGTCCGCAGCGGTAACATGCCCCTCTGGTGCCAGTTCTTTGTGACCGGTCTAATAATTTGTTCAGACCAGCCAGCAGCGCTTGAAATTGTGACTCTGACTCTTCCTGGTTGAAGGAAACTGCTCGGACCCTCGGCTTGGACATGTTCGTGACGGCCTCTACTTCCAAAGCCCGAAGTAGAGCTTCACTACTTTTCTTGACGCCACTCAGTCTTAAATTTCTTTGTACTTCCACATCTCTGATGCCGTTTATGAAACTCTGCGTGGCCAACTGGTCTTTCGTTTCCTCTGGCAGGTCTGGGTAGGACAAGTGTACTAACCGTCTAATATCTGCTTCGAATTCTTGAAGACTTTCACCGGATTTTTGCGTTTTTCCACTCAGTTGGACTTGGTATACCTGGCTCAAGGATTGATTGTCGTAGCGTTTGTCCAGGATGGCGATGATCTTGTCGAAATTGCCTTGTTCCTCGACTGGAATGCTTTGGAGGAGTTCTAGGGCCGGACCTCTTAACGAAATTACCAGAGAAGTAGATTTTTCTTGATTATCCCATCCGTTAGCTGTAGCCACGGCCTCAAATTGCCGTTTATACATGGGCCAAGATGAACTGCCGTCGAATGTGGGTGGTTTACTAAAGGAACCTTTGGTACTCACGGTGTTCTGGTATTTTCCTCGCTGTAAGTCCTGTTGCATTTTTTTGATTTCTGTTTCCACCTTGTTTTGAATAGCACTGATTTCAAATTTCACCTGGCTCTGTATGGAATCGATGTCATCTACTTTGGTTTCAAGGGCCTCCACATTATTTTTTAGGATCTTTATGTCGTCGTTTATCTCTTTTATATCTGATTCTACTATTTGCATTCTATCATTAACTGTTTCGTTAACTTGTGATACTATTTGCATTAGTTGTTCAAATTGCATTTGTCTTTTTTCTTCAGTTTGATCTTGTTTTTGTTCAAATATTTTAAAATCATTTTCTCGTTTTTCTTCAAATTTCGAGAACAATCCTTCCAATAAATTTTGTTGTTCGCTTTTCATTGTAGAAACTAGATTTTGTTGTTTTTCTTCCATCGTGGAAACAAGATTTTCTAATTCTACTTTACGTTTTTCATCGATATTAGTGACAAGATTTCCTAACTCAACTTTAAGTTTATCATCAAAAGATTTCACTAACCTTTGTTGAATTTCTTCTTGATGTTGTTTCTCCTTCTTGTCACGTTTTTCTAGAATCTGTGCTATTTTTTCGTCTAGTCCCTCCGTAACCTGTTTGATCATTTTTCTGGTAGTTTCGTCGGTTTTTTCCATACTTCGAGTTTCCATGAATCAAATTACGATTTTAATTGACTTAATCCTTCACTTCTAACACCAAATTGCAATGCACTTCGTGGGTTCAATTGAAAAATTATAACAACTAATATTTTCTTTCACTTTCTAGAACTTTATTTACATCCAAACAGCTGATTCAAAAATACAATAATAATATCATATAAGCTAGTCGTCGCGGTATCACTGCCTGGCGATCGTGGCGTTCTTCTTTTATATCACCAGCGTAGAATTCTCCAGTAGAAATCATCATAGTTCCTTCCGCTGCCGAGTCTTTTCGAGAATCGTATTTTTTTGTCGTAAAGCGTTTGTTGTCGTGCTGAAATGACACAGGGTCGGCTTTGGGTAAATTTCGTAACAATATTGATTTTAACGGCTTTTATGATAATGTTAATTAAAGATACGTAAATTGTAATATCAGCTAATAAAAATGCTGTCTTACCTCTGTTGTTTGGAAGTGCACTGGATGTAATCGGGACAACCTCATGGCATAACACAACCCATTATAATATCTTTCTCCTGTAGATAGTCTTTCGGTAACTGTTTGTATAAGATGTTTTATATCGACGTTGTTACCATATCTTACTTTATTGAAGCCACAGTTAGGTAGATGAACCTGAAAAAGTTACAAAACTTAATAATATTCAAATATTCAACAATTAGGTTTTGCCAAATGTACTGTACTACTACATACTTATATTTTCAAACACCTACTATGAATGATGTGTTAGGTTTCCAATTAAAATATTCTTACTGCCTTGTACAAATGTCCCTTCAAATGTTTCTACGTTTTGTAACATTTTACATGTCTGTCTGAGAGTAGTGATATATTTTTAGGGTAAATATATGTTTATTATTCCACCGGTCTCGAAACGGCCGCCGTATGTTGGATGATACAAGTATATCTATATTTATTTGGTAGGTTTAAACCAATTGTCAAAGTACTTTCCCTCTCTGTTTCTCATTCTTCCTTTGTCTTCGATTCTGAAGGCAACTTAGGGTGGACCTGTTGTAGTCTTTTAGTAAATTGCATCATGTCATGAAATACCTAGGCATTTCCGGACCCGTCGACGGAATAATTCATTTCCATTTTTCATGTTATTTCTGGTTTATAGTGACATGTGTTGAAACTGCAGGGATTGATCATTTTATTAAGTATTACAAACGAAAAATTGGAAGATAGCATCAGCAAAAACTATATTTAAAAGTATATAGTAAAATATAATATGAGCAATGAGCAATTTGTTTAAGTACTCATATTAAGTACATAACTTTACCGAACTATTTAACTTATTTTTATTGATTTTAACAGCTGTAAGTCCGTATATCTCGTCGAGTGTACTATTTATTAATAACATATGATATCGTAACTACTATATTAGTGTATTTAACATCCAAGGGAGACATATTAAATTGTTTAAATGATAATCATATTAACTGCGGTCATGGTTCAAGAGTCAAAATGAAAAAAGTATGATTCCATAAAGTTGTTCAAATTCAAAACCACGTGTAACTATATGCCAAATATTAAACAAAAGAGTATTATTCGTCTGTCGATGAAATATTGGATGAATGCCGATTCGAAGAAATATCTGGTGAATTCCCGTCACAATTATTTTTGGCATCCTGTCTTTCGTTAATCACTTTGGGTGTCCTAGCCATCCAAGTCTCTGGGCTCTTACAAAAGTAGATATTTTGGGCTCACCATACATGTTCTCTAGTTCGTCATTTTTTCTTCTCCTCCTAGTAAATGTTCCTTAACATATTCCTTTCCCATTGTTTGATCATCTCTTCTTCTGTTATATTAGAACCCATGTTTCGCTTCCATATGTAACACTATTATGCGCTATTATTTGATGTACTACATGTAGTACATATACATTTTACAGTTTTATTATACAGTAATCAAAAGTAGAACTTAACTGAACATTTGCTAAAAAGGTATAATAAAACGTACATTTTGTTTTATGAGAATACAATTTTGCTAGCCCACTTTTTCTTAATATAATAATTTCATTATTTTCGCTGCCTAGTTCTTCCTCACAGGTGCGGATCTGGGATGGTCTGTGGGGGAGAAGAACTGGTTACCACGGGTTACTACTTAGAAATAAACTCCTTTATTGTATTAAGTGATTGCTTTCCTGCTTACTGTTTGAACATATAAATGAAGTCTCTCGTTTGGTAGCGTACGGTTTACTCTTTATTGTTATTAATGATTTTTTTCCAACTTTACAAACCCACAAGGGAGGCGTGTCCCATGGCTGGATCCGTCACACTTGAAACTTTTTATTCTTTAGATATAAAGAAACTTCTCTCATCGTGACTTACAACACAGGGATGTAGCGAAACAATATGATTGCTGGAGATGTCCAACTCGATCTTTTTCAATGCGTTCAAAAGTTGTAATAACGTTTTCCCGAATTTAGTGTTATTTATTGTGTCTTCTTTGTACGTGTTAGAAAGTAAAACACTGGAAAGATATTGAAAAAGGCCACTAACATTTTCGGAAAATTGAATTCTTGAGTAAGACTCTCAATAATGGAATAAATAAGTCTATAGAAAACATTAATTCTAAAATTCTGTACCTCATTTGATTTTCTAAGTTTAACCTTTGTATTATTGTTAGCAATGGCCCCAATTTATTTATTTTTGGATTTTTTTTAAGCACAGGCTCCCTATGGGCGCCTACCTCTGGGCATTTGTCCCCTCTGATCCCCCTTGTGGCCGACAACTCATTGGACGGTACTGTGAATGTGAAATCAACATACATTTAAATGCGAACTGATTATTCATATCTAGAAGTTTCACGGAAAAGATCTAATAGAGTCCCAAATAGAATGAATGTCTTAGGTAGATGTGTAATGTGATTATTGTTAAATGAGACATTCAAAGCAATTATGCTATCAGCCATTGGAGACTTTGGATGGTAAAATGTAAATTTTACCATCGACCCCGGCTCAGGGATCAGTTATCAACTACGCGGATGAATTCCCGGAAACCACCTAAAACATTTAGTGCCCGCGAAAACTTAAAAACAATATATATATATATATATATATATATATATATATATATATATATATATATATTAAACTTTACATTTATAAATATAAAAAATCTTGTATTTTTCATAACGAGGATCATTTGATATATTACGCAATGCTATTATTTCTAATTTCTTCTACTATGTGAAAGAGAACCCTATATATTTTTAAATTTTTGGGCACAATAATTCCGGGGATGGGTCATTTTTAGTATACTTTTTAAAGATCATTAAAATAAATAAATAAATAAATATATATATATATATATATATATATATATATATATATATATACTTGTATTTCACATAATGTAGTCTTTCGTTAGAAATGATCTGTTTGAAAAAAATATTCTTTTTCCATTTAATTTTATACTCGTTAATTAATATTGGGGTTTTCTCTTAAAAGTTTATGTAAATTGTGAGCGAGACCCCATAGTCCTATTTGTTCCAAATTTTAAGCTTAGTAGTTTAGGACATAATAGGGCCAATGGTCGATATTCGTAAAATTCCTCCCCAAAAATATTTGTTTAATAAGCTATGATCTTATAATTTGATCACAAACTGTAAAATGGTTAGGCACGAGTAGTTATCCTATAAGGGTTTTCACATGACATACGGAATCAAAACATAACCTAACTCTGATTCTAATTCAAACAATTTTGTAATTTTTTCACCTTTAATGACGTGAAGATAATTATCGTTAACTGTTGAAAGATGGACGTTAAATATTTCTTATCATATCAACGTTGACCTTGTGAAACTCCATTATCTTATTATTCTTATTATGTTAGTTATCGACTTGTATATGTAAATATAATGTAAGCAACAAGACGAATTTTGATTATGAAGTAGGTCAAAAACTGTACAATATAAGGAATTTGTAATTGTGGGTCGCATATATTATATTTATAACCAATATTTATATTTGTAGCAAAATGAACAAACTGGTTTTGATAATCATTTCGACACCGTTTTAATAAGGAAGCATTTATCGATTTAAATTGCTTCTATAATCTGTTGCTTTATCAAAAATACAAGTAAAATAAATATTTATTAATTACCTGTACCGGGCACAGATTAAAGCTTTCCCAAACGCACTGAATTTAAATGACTCAGTTACGAGTATGTGAAAAAGCTGAAGTATTCATATAATGTCATTTATCAAGATAAAATTGTGATATGCAGTCGATGGTTACGATGTTTTTGCCGATTATTTACCTGTGTAGGTTGTTAAAAATAGATTAACACTTTAGTTTAACCGCATTAACCATGTGAACATAATCTTATATATTACTCACTTATTTTCTTAACTTTAAGATTATATCAACATTTTCGTCGTTCTTATAAATTTCTCTCGTTATCTTCTTTTTCATCTTATTCTTTGTATGTGTATATTAATTTCCTACGAAAATTATGAATGTAAGTGAAAAATGCAAAATCTTGAAACATGTAAATTTTTTGTATATAAAACTTCCCTTATTATTCACCTGTCCCTTCAACCCCCTAGGGATAATAACTATCCCTAAAAAAAATTAAATGAAAAGGGGGGTAGCTAGCGTGTGATACTTCCTTTAAAAGGGTTTTCAATTCATTATTCACCAATACAGAACTTTTTGATTTTTGGACGTTGGATTAAGAAAAATCAATTTTCCACTTTTTAATTTGTAATAAAATTAATGATGCCATAGAAAGAAATAAAGTTTGGAGTAATTAACAATATTTTCAATACCTATAATAGTTTAAGTTATATGTTCAAATTGGACACCGTTCATTTCTTGACAAAAAAATAGACGGTGTTGAAATTCTTCGACAACGTTTTACAATATTGGATAGTTTACTCTTGTAGATTTTTTATATTAAAAAGCCCCACAAAACACAAAAATAATCCAGTGAAGTCATATTGCAAGAATTTTCCCACATCTACCGATCCATCGATGCTGAAAAACTAGCGTGAGGTAAGCTTATACTGCTGCATAATGTAGCTCCATCTGGCTGAAAGCATATGTATGACGGGTTAAGAGTCCCAGGAAAAAGTTGACTTAATTCAGGTATTAAAACATTTTGTAAAAAAATCCAAGTACCTCGACCTAATTAATGCCCCCTCAAAAATATATGGTCCAATTATAAATTATGCCAGCTTAAACGTTTACTTTAATATCATACTGAGTCTGAGCTTCCCTCATCTAGTGAGAATTTTGCATACTACCAGGGGCGGATCCAGACACGTGCTTCCGACAGGGCGTTTTGATGCTTCAGGAGGGAGGGGCGATCCTGTACTAAATTTACCCAAAATATAATTTTAAATCCAGAGTTCTTGGACTATAACCTCCTCCTCCTTCTAGGATCTTGGAGTTAAGATTACCTCGTTATAATATTAAATTTACCAAGTTTCAGGCAAACGCTCTCATCGCCTCCCCCTTGGATCAGACCATGCATGTTACAATAAAGATTTTGTTTGTTGACTGCTCCATGAAGGGTAAACTTCATTGCAGTAAATTTTTTTTTCGGAAACCAAGGGAATCCGATCCCTTGGTATCTATCCGTAACAATTTCACTAAATTCTAATCTACGATCAGGATCATCGTCATTTAGTTCCTGAACCAGTTTTATTTTATATGTATGGTATTTCTTTTTTTCAAAATTCTTAATACGTTTTACTTATACCATTATGACCAGCTACTTTTCTTGCAATTTTTTGTGGGTTTTCCTCAACATTTATTAACAATATATCCAATTTCTTTCTTTCCAATTTCAGATCTAACAGGTTTGAGAAGATATTTGAGAGTTTCAAATTGACGGAATTTCTAACGGGAAATATATACTGAAAATTATGACGATCAAGATACTTCTTATTAAATATTCTGCATACTTGTTTTACACTCACACTTGCTTAAAAAAGAATTCTTTAGTTTTAAAATGGCATATTTATTTTTCCACATAGTTACCATCTCGCTCCACACAGCGCTCCCAGCGCTGATCCATTTTTCAAATCCATTCCTAAAGAATTCTTCCGGTTGTTTTCATATCCAACTGCTTTCAGAGGCATTCACTTCTTCATTATTGACGTATCTATTTCCCTTAAGGTCGCTTTTTAAAAGAAATTCGTCTCCTTCGCGTCTATATAACGTTCCAAAAGTTGTTCACAAGCTTCTTTTCTTGATGTTTATTTTCTTCCGTAAGCATATGCGGTACCCAGCGTGAACAAAGTTTTGAATAATGAAGCCTACACTTTTTTTTATATTCCTAATACATTGTTGAGTGATTCTGCGATCACTTTGAGTGAGATTGTCGACGTGAGAACGACGCTCAACATCGCTGGCAGAAATTGGTCGTCCACTGCGTTGTTCGGAATTCCTGCTTTTTATGGCCCACCTGTTCACAGTACTTCAGCAGGCGTAATGTTTTCCACCGTCAAAAATTCAATCACTGCACGTTGTTTCAAGCACATAGCAGATGTTTGGCTTTGCCATTGTAACACAAATGAACGCGCAACGTTCAACCGATTCAACCCAATTACGAACTTGGAACGTATGGAGAAGAAGGTTATAGCTATCGAATGAGCATGCGCGCGAATTCGTATGATATTTTATTCACCCGTTATGAGCAAGTGTACATTACTTTTCAGTCGACCCTCGTATTAATATCTCAATTCTATGAGTTTCAGAAAGCTTCATAAAAAATGAATGTTTAGAAATTCCTAGCGAACCCAAATAAATTTTAAATATGTTTTAAATGTCACAAAAACAATTGGCTTTACTTTTTTGGAAAAAAGATAACTACCAGACGTCCTTATATCAAAAGGTGAATAGAGTATTGAAAACTCATTTAAACGCGGTAGGGGCAGTAATTACCCCTAGCGGATTCCAGGGCAGTAGAATAATTTTATTCAAAAATTGTAGTTTTATATATGAATTTTGACCTGTTTTAGGATTTTTCATTTACTTTTATAATTACGTAGAAAGTTAATTAATTTACTTTAGGATCTCACTGTATAGTACTTCAGTTCTTGGTATTACTTCAAATTTAATTTATAGGTTTATAGGCTGTATGTATTTTCCTCGTCTAGGGGTGAAAATTTAAAAGTAACTAATTTGGTACTGAGGGCAGTAGTGGAATATTATATTTATATGAAAATGTTTGGGAATAATTAGCAAGTGTAAAAAACACAATTAAGTTATCAAAATAAAAAGGGTTTCAGGGTCTATATCAAAGGGTTTTGTTAATTAAAATTATGAAATTGAAATGTTTGTCAATTCACAGCGGCGTACCTTCAGTGTTTTGATTGGAGGGTTAGAAAAATTAAATTGTTATTTAATGGGGGGCCGGGGCCGTAGGAAAAGTAGAATATTGTGTAGGAGTTCAAATTTAACTGTTTTCAACATAAAGAATGCAATGTTTTGTACCCTAACATCGAATATGTTAGTGCGAGACATCTGGGGCTTTCAAGACTTTTAAGACAACAAGCACACTTAGATTCCGGATCTACTCAATGTTACTGCTGCAAGCCCGTAACTGCTAGGTTATAATTACATGGAATGTTAGTGTTTGAGTTGCAGCTTGTATCTTGTACGATCTAGAAATGTTCGCTTATTAATTCCAAATTGATATTTCCAAAACATTTAAAGATTCTTCATCATTAATGTATAGTATAGGCCACGGAAAATGAGAATGTTGTATTTGTACACGAAAGAATATATCGTTCTATTTTAATACAAAAATAGTTTCGAATTCATCTTTTAAATTCATTTATTTTTACTAAAGACAAAAACAATAAATAAATTACCTGAACTGTTGCCTTGTCCGCCGCCGGGCTATTTTGCGGTGACTTTTTAGGGCTGTCCATGTTGGTTCTTGTGGAGCACCGAACTGGCGACCCCTGGTTTGCAGTGGTTGCGGGTGATACATCACTGAAATAAAAACAATTATTAGCTAGAGGGAGGTACATATTTAAATTGGAATAAATAATTTGGTAACAGTTAACATATTTTCTAATGATTAAATTCTTTAATCGATGCCGTACCCTGTATGTCCAAAAGTAGTTAACACAACTTATTGTTTACTCACCATTAATTTCGTATACTATCGTGTTTACTGAATACGTATTTAAATGAACATCAAGTTCTTATTATTTTACATTTCACGATGATTAGCTTGACTTCAGAATTATAAACTTGTTATCAATTTCAAATGTATGTTTTATAGGGGTATTGGTGCACCACAGCAGGGATTTTTCGAACTATTTCAATTTGTGTTAGACGCTTATGAACTTAAATGAACTATTAATTATTTCACATTGCAATGTCATCAGTACTTATCCCAAGAGTATCCCTGTCAGTAATGTCAAACATCACGTTTATAGACAGAGCAAACAAAATCACAAAAGTACGAATCTGATAAAAAAACAAATCACTGAGTACAGGACAGTGAATATGTAAATAAATGATTAACTAAAAAGTTCCACAAATGTTATATCCTGACCTCTGGCGGATATGGGATCGTCCTGTGGGGAGGGGGCACAAGATGAAAATTGTGATATTAAAACTGATTACCAATTGTTATTAGTTAGAAGTAAACTTCTTCAGTTTAAAAAGTTCTTACTTTCCTGATTAATATTTATGAGTATATAAAATAACTCTTTCAACTGTTTGCTATTATTATTTTCTAAGTTTGGGGAAGGGCTGTCTCTCTTGGCTGGATCCGCCACTCATGCTAACAGTGATAAAACATAATTACCATCATCAAATGCTTCTTAACAAATATATTGGGACTATCATTGGGAGAAATAGTACAAAGGAACTAGATTTTTTATTGACGATATTGCTATACAGATCAGTGTTGCAAGAAACGAATAAAGATTCTGTGTCTACTGGCAGCCTGAATAATCGATTTTATGTATGCTTGAATACGAAAAGGTATAGAAAAGTTAAAGTAGTATGACGCCTTAGGTACTCTTTGAAAAACCTAAGAAAAAATAAGGTCGCTATTTAGAAAAAAGATATGCTCATGATAACAACTGCTTTTATAAACTGTAGTTTCACTGTATAGAGGTTAAACCCTTAATAAACTAACATAGTTTAGTATTTGAAATAATGAATCAAAGCCTTAACTTGGAACCATTTGGCCACAAGGGAGTAGAGTTTATTTCATAGAGATTCAAATTTAATCTCTTAATTTAAGCAGACTAAGCAATGCAAATCTGAAATACATGAAATTATTAGAACATAAATATATACACGTCGTCAAAGAACAACTTCAAGATCTTTGGACCATTAGGAAATGTCTAACTGTGCTTCTTCAGGAGATGTACCCGTTCTAAAAATCAGTCGAAATCAGTAGATTTGGTAGGATCTTCATTTGCACAATTTTTGAGAATATTTATTAAATAGCTTATTAACCACAGAATTTTGCACGTCCCATAAATCGTAAAGTTCCTTTCTTCCCGAAAGCGGTCTCTTTGGGGCCGCTTTGGGGGTGGAGGCGGAGGGGAAAATCTTTGCCAGTAGTACGAAACGTCTGTATAACCGTAATAGAACTTGCCTACTAAGACAGAATGACAAATTTTTTTTTTAATTTTCACCCTTCTTTTCGTATTTTACAAGTTTTTGTGCAATTTGAAATGGCCAGTATGCAATGTCAGCCACTATTTTTCATCAAAGTGGAAATAAGGAAATTGCACTTTGATAAGTTCGGTTAAGATCCACTTCCATTTAAACCTAGGGAGCGTTCAAGTATTACGTAACGCAATTTGGGGGCGGGGGGTCTCGTAAAACGTTACGATGCGTTACAGGGGTGGGAGGGGGTCCTTCTTACAACACGTTAGGTAAGATTATTTCTTTTTTTATATGAAAAATTAGGGAATTAAACTCCCAAATTGGCAACCCTTTTCGTTTACGTTTTACGGGGAATCCCTCGATTGTATTAGTCTTGTCGTTGTTTTTAATTCGTTCTCGCATATTGGCAAACCTTTTCGTTTATATTTCACGGGGAATCCCTAGATTGTGTTGTACGTCATTTAATGTTGTTTTTGTTGTCAGTATTCGTTAGTATTTATGCAGAAGCACATTGCTGTTGTCGGTTTTATTAAAGTGAGTTCATAGACTTCATACTGTAATGTCCTCAAAAGAATGAGATTTGTATCATCAGCTGTTCTTGGCCTATAAAGGCTCTGATGCTGACTTGCCAGCGCAACTATGTCAAAAAAATGCCAACGAAATTTGAAAAACGGCTAAAGAAAAACTAAAAAATAAGGAAAAGTTTATAGAACGTATAAATGATGTTATACGAGAGTTGAAGGTGAAGGCAATAATGCTTAGTTATTTTACACAAGTAAGTTTACTATTAAAATGTAATAATGACATAAGTATTGTATTTAATCCAAACCTTGATTTTTCATAAAAGAACTGGTCATAAATATTTTATATTTCTAGCGACCTATGCAAACATCAAACACGCCAGCAACCCTAAGGCCCAATGTTCCCTCGTCTTCGCGTGCTCCTCAACAAAAACAGGTGCATCTGCTTTTATATGTTGTATATTATGTTCTTTTTTATCGCATGTGTCAATAATACCTATTCTTAATTTATTTGCTCTTGGTCTATAGGATTCGAATGTTGTAGCTTCATCCACGTGTTCATCTCTTATGGAATCGATTGTCGCAGTCGCTGGACATGAAAGCACTGCCGTCAAACGAAAGATGAGCGATACCCACAATGAGCAACGTCAGAATACTGATGAGGAAACTGTGGAGACATCGTTTACGGAACCAGGCAAGACTTTGATTGATTCTGTCATCACAAAAAATGTTCCAAGCAAACCGGCTCAAGAAAATCTTATGAAGAAAATTGGTCTACTGCAACAAAGAATAAATGTTCGCACTGAAGCAAGAGACACTGGTATAGCCAAAGATGATGTTCATGACGAAATAAAAAAGCTACGCAAAGAGTTGAAAGAAGAAGAGAAACTTTTAAAGAAAAACAGAGACTCTGCTAAGTGTGCAGAAAAATTTCGAGCCAAAGAAAAACTGGAGAAAACTGAACGTCAGAGAAACAATCCGGCTGCAGCAAAACCTCGAACTGGCCCTGGATAGCCCCCTTTAGTTGACTCACAACCTGCTCTCCTAGAGACCATAATTAATATTGCCATTCATGGCAGCGCTGCTGATGAACGCCGCCGAACAGAGATGATTAGGAGTTGTCTCACTCTGTCCGACCTCCATGAGAGACTGTTGTTAATGGGATTCCAAATTTTTCGAAGCGGCACATATCTTCATTTACTCCCACGGTTTTCTAACACACCTAAGGGAAGAAGACACGTACGTACTGTACCCGTAAAGTTAGGAAGACCACAGACCGGGATGCACAAAAAGCACGAGGACAGGGAATTTTGCACTGCTACAATCAGGTAATTGGAATCCCTCGCCTCGCTTCTGGGACCGCACCAAGCATTCGGTCTCTCACAAGACGATAAGGCACGTGTACCAATAGGTTTACCGGCAGTGAAAAGTCAGAGCCCTCTTTTAATGCATATGGAATACAGAATACTTTTACCTAATCATGACTGCGTCGGGGCAGAGCGGCACAAACTTATTCCTTCTGTATACGCCGGCGTCAACGTAGAACCTAACAATTTCACCTAACAAGGAAGAAGCTGTTGGGTACAGCGGGCCGACACACATATCCATAAGGAGCGGGAAACACTCATCCTCCACAGCGAACACCCACGCTTATGATTTCGAATCACTTTTATCAATACCTTCATTCAAACCCTTAATGATGACAGAATCGAATACCGTGAAGCCAGTAACCATCATCTTTGTACATGGTGGGCCGGACGAAAACCCGCGTTATCGCACAGTCAGGAACTTTGCGATTGAACACTTAAAAAAATACAACCTGGACACCCTGTTTATAGGGACTAATGCTCCTGGGCGGAGCGCATATAACCGAGTTGAGCGTCGCATGGCTCCCCTCAGCAAACGACTGGCAGGCGTCATTCTGCCTCATGAACATTTTGGTTCTCATCTCGACGACAAAGGAATGACTACGGATGATGATTTGAAAAAAAACGCAAATTTCAGCAACGCTGGGGAAACATTTGCAGAAGTGTGGAGAGAAATGAAAATTGACAGCCCGAAGATAGAATGCAGGATCAGGCAGAACCAAATCTGGCGTGGTATAGCGTTCACGTCCGTGATTCGCAATATTTCTTACAGGTTATAAAATGCGCAGATGAATCCTGCTGTTCACCACCGAGAAGTGTGTTTACGGATACTTCCATCCCGCCACCTTGCCCAATACTTCAAACCCCAAGCAAGCTCGTAGTACCCAGTTTGCTAGACAAAGGAAAATCCAAGTTTTCGCCACTTCTTGTGAGGTTGTCCGTTGATCTGTCACCTCCTCTAGAAGGGTTTACGCAGATGCCTTACGATTTCTTTTGTCCATCTGTACAATCCGACCTAAAGAAAAAAGTATGTCCAACCTGTGGGATCTATTTCACATCTTACAGGAGTGTTCAAATGCACTGTCGTTACGTGCATGGCAAGACTGTCCAAGACCATTGTAAAACTAGAGTACGGCCACAGCGCCTTGCTGCCAGAAGGGCAAAGGAGCTTCTCTGCATTGTGCGTCGTTATGAAACATCGTCTGAAGATGCTGACTGGCTCGACGAAGACGAAGTTGATGCAAGTGGCTTAACAATTCCAGAACCGTCTTCATCTGCACTCCAGGTGCCAGTGTTGAAAGAATCTGAGTGGCTAGCAAACCCGTGGACAGAGGAGCAGTAATTTCAATCGAATTGTTTTTATAGACCTACTTAGATACTTGGTTAATAGTTGATTATTTTTTAATTTTGTTAAGAATACGATTTTATTTCGCGTAAAATGTTTAATTTCAGTTGGGTTTCTGTTTATAATTGCATTGCCAAAGGTTAAAATAAATGTTATTTTATTTGAAGACTTTATTAGTAAAAAAAGCTAAAATACTTAGGAGAATGAAGGAGAAAAACAATTGTGTGTAAAGCCAAAAATTTATAAAAAAATAAAAATACGCAGGTGTTGCGATTTAAAAATCTCTTATAAGGCAATTAAAACTATACCAAGGATAAAAACTATAACATTTTTTTGCGACTTTAGGGTAAAAATGATCACTTGAGTGTTATGTAACGTTTAGAGAGGGGGTGGGGGGATACAGGAAAACGTTACGGAGCGTTACAGTGGGGGGAAGGGGGGTCAAAAATCTTCAAAAATTGCGTTACGTAATACTTGAACGCTCCCCAGTACCGACGCAGTAAACAAAATCATTTTTTGGAAGTACCTTCAATCAAACAGAGACATTACTAATTAATATCGTTCGTTAATATTGATTTTCAGTCAGTACAACGCTTTGCCTGATATAGTGTATGTTAGTGTCCTGTTTTTGGTGATTTTGTTTGTCTTTTTAAAACACTTTGCAATGAATAAGTCGAGGTAAGTTTTTAGAAGTACAGTAATATCTTTCCTAGTGATTCACATGAGTTTTGGTTTATGTACAAATTTTACCTGGAAATCTCAAACTAAAATTACGCCTCTACCGTTCTTTAGAATGGCGCCATATTTGACGGCGTCCTTTTAAAAGGACGGTAGGGTTATATACGACTATTGGTTTATTATTGTTGTGATATTGGACTAAACCTTTAACACTAGCTGAATTACTTGAAGAAACTGAAAATGATGATACCTTGGATGTGCCAGACGAAATTGCAATATTTCCGCAAAAAATTCAAATCGCGGTGATTACGATGCAGATGAAGATTAGGGGGACGGAAATTTGCTAGGATCCCAACTGACCGCCGAAGTGTTGCCACAAAGATCACCGGAACTCAGAATCTAAGTGGGATAGCGATGACGAGAAACTATTTGTCTTCTAAACGTTGTTTGTGGCATGTTCTTGATTATTTTTATGTTTCTTTGGGGAATAACACCACAATAGAAATAAAACAGTATATTGCAGGAATACGTTTCAAAGTCTATTCTGACTTCGTTGTCAATGGCTTTATATTTATTGATGTAGAGTTGCAAAATCAAATTTTCATTTTGCAATCTACATCAATAAATATAAAGCCATTAACAACACAGACTTTACGTTTGGTATTCCTGCAATATACGTAGTTTTATTTCTATTGTGGTGTTATTCCCCAAAGAAACATAAAAATAGACGAGAAACTACTTTCTACATTCGTGGAGCGAAAGTCAAAACTTGTGAAAGAGTGTGAATACAAACAACAAGATCCTAACTCTTCTATTTGGAAACCTGTAATGGCAGTTTCGAATAACGAATCTCCTGGTGCAACATTTCAGCTCTTTTTTGCCAAAGACATTATTGATCTTATACTGAATTTCACTAATAGTTATGCTTAACAGAAAAATCGCGTTGGTGATGTTACCGAAGTTGAATTATTTTCATTGGGGTGAGAGGTTACGTATCGTTGCAGAGAAAACATACGTATTGGCAAAATAGAGATGATTCTAAGAATGTGCTTATAAGCAACACTATTTCCTGTGTCAGTCATTAAGGTAAAACGGTATTCACAATCTCTAAAGAAACACTTTATATTGATCAACCAAAATTGATAAAATTTTCTAATAAGAATGTGGGAGGTGTTTATCGTGGTGATTAGAATATCAGTGAGTATAGGGTAGGAATAAGAGGCGAAAAATGGAATTTTCCAATATTTGCCGACTATGTCGATATGGCAGTTCGGAAGGCTTGTGGCCTTTATAAATTGAATGTAGACAAGTCAGATTATTTGGAATTTAGGTCTATTGCTACAGAACTGTTGGACACATATGAAGGAAAAATAAAGACGGCCACCAAAAAATCTGCACCAATTTTCAAGGTACGACGGAATTGGGTATTTTATTTTATATATATCAAATCAAAGGCGTTGTTCACTGTGCCACAAAAAGGGTAATTTTATATTTGAAAAATGCGATGTTGGGCTTCATCCAAAAGACTGTTTTATTTCTTATTATACAGTTTAACTTTGTGTGTGTTTTTTTTGATTAATTTAGGTTTATTTGTAATAAGTATATTATACGTAAATTTTTGCTTATTGTCTTTTTGTGTTTTTACCCGACGCGACGGTTAAATAGTAGTATATAACTCTACCGTCCTTTTAAAAAGACGGCTTATAAACTACTCAGAATTATTCAATATTTTTTAAATATTTTCCTCTTGTTTACAAAAGCAAATTTAAATAGAATATTAGAAAAAACAGAATATTTTGAAAAAGAAAAATAGTTTCATCCACTTCATTTCTCGTATTTTAGTTATTTTATTTTAATATTAAGCTTTTTTATTGTCACTGATAAGAGTTGATTAAAATTAAATTATTGCATAATATAGTGATCAAGTTTATAAAAAACTCAAGCGTTTCGTTACTTCATAAAAAGCGAAGGCATGCAAGTTCGCAGTTGGTTCGGCTTTATCTGTAGGTAGTAGGTACATATTGTCTTTAGTACATTTAAACTTTTATATGTTTTGTCGCAAATTATTTTACAGTCAAAGAACAAAACTATAGTAGTGAAAAACTCAAATATATGTGTAAGAATATAAAAAATATATTCAAAAGATTTACATTAAAATTCCGAACAATTTATTAACTAGCTCCATCGTTTATATGTTACTGAAATAATAGAGACACAAATATTCCGTTATACATTAAACATAGCTAACCGCTTAAGGAAAATCGAGAAATATGATAATCGACAAAATTACGCATAATATATTGATTATTATTATCAAAAATATTATGAAACTATGTCGTTTGGTTTTTGTAGTCACAGCCATGAGAAACGTGATGTCATAATCCACCCACGGTGTGCCTAGTCAGAATGTCTGCTTGAAACGGCGATACACCTGGCACCTATCCGGTTGCTTTGAGAATATGCAATACGATTTTCATTAGTTTAGTTACCAAAGGCTAAACTAAAATATTACCAGCTGATAAATTTAAAGTGGGTGTTTCGCAATATATGGCTATTTAATTAGAGAACGTAAATATACTACATGAGAAAAACAGTAAGGCAGACACTGACAGGGTAATGAAAACAAAAGTATGTGGTAAGATGAGTCAATGGTGTCGATAATCCAATTATAAAAATGTGGTCAAACAAGTTAATTAATTATGTTAGCTGTAATTTGTTTTCAATTGCTCAAACAAGTGCCTAGATATGAAATATGTGATGAAAATAAGGTGAAAATAAATTTGAAACTAGTCAGTCGATGTATCTAGTGGTTTATCGTGTTATACGAGTAGTTGCCTTTACAATACGGTGTTAATTAGAGTTAACTGAATTACGTATGGTCACGGGCTTTTTCGAGTAGAGACGAGGGAAATGTGCGAAAGTCTGATTTCAATCAGTTGGTAGAAAAAATTAAAACTTCCAAAAAATTAGTTTAAATTAAAATATGCGAGATTATTTTTAGATCTGTTTTTTTTTTCGTTGGTGAATTTCAAAAAGTGGAAACTTAAGGTAGCTAGCTGTGTGATGATTAATAATGTTGTAAACGGAGCACAGTCTCTAGAGCGGGACTGTACATGAAAAAAACTATTGCTACACCTAATACCGGAACCATTAGTATCAAGTGATCGAAACGCTATATAAACTGACACTGTCAAATTTATTTGACAATCGCATAAAATTGTGGATCTCAGCGAATATTCAAGAAATAACGCATAACTAATGTACGATACACCTATTTGTACATCAAAAGATTAGTTGATCATATCGTGAAAATAGATTTTTTTTCTCAGATCATCTGTGAGGAAGACTTTCAGTAAAGGATATCAATAATCCGATCAATATTCCGAAATTGCGCTACTTCACTTTGCATTACAAATTTCCACTATTTATCGGCAAAAGAATAGAAATGAGGCAAGAAAGTCCCAATGAATAGGCATAATAATATTTCTAATCAAAAAAACGTATACGACTAAAAAAATGTACACTCTTACATAAACGTGTTTGACGTTTAGTGGAACAACGATTTTACTGTAGGATCTACACCTTTTATCCACTCAACAATGGGCGTAAGTGCACTTAGCCCATAACTGACTTCACAGTACGTACGAACTAACATCAAATTCAATATTAGCCTCTGTCTGGCAGTTTTAATCCTTACCAAATATTGTCTTTAATATTATGAGAATTTGAAATGTCTAGAAGTGACAGTTCCGATATTGAATGAAACACACACGAAGTATAGACTTCGTGGAAACACACATCCAGGCAAATAAACGAGCCTCAGGGAAGCAACCTAGCTGTGTTCTTAATCTAAATCATCTCTACAACCGCATATCCCTTCCTATATCCCACACCAAGTTTCACCAATCTGGTGTTTTATATGCATAAATACTCTTCATGAAAAAGTTTCATGGACAAGCCATAAGTCATTTTCCTGCGATTCCTCACAAAGGCCACAGCCATGCAAAGAAGCAGATACGGACAAAAAATCACCGAAGTGGCCTAAATACTAGAGAGAAACGATTTTGCCAATAGGAAACTAAAACTTACGATTCATGATAGGTCAAGACCGTTTTTACAAATTGGAAAATCTCAATTAAGATAAAATGAGATAGCATAAGACTCTCGGAAATCTATGTTTAAAACTCAAATTTGGGTTTCGACTAGTTTGCAAGGTGCAAACAGCACAAGCCAACGTAGCATAGGGTTTACCTATATTTAATAAGGAAATAATAACATCACATATTAGAGAAATTTGGTAAAGAATCAGAAGGAATAGCTTTCATAATTGTTTAATTATCACAAAAAAGCAAGCTTCCAGTAATTGGAGACCAATTCAAAAATATGAGAAAAACAAGAAACAATGAGAAATATGCGAGGACAAAAGAATTGAAAGGGGAAGTATACAACTCGACTTTCTAACAGCACACCGTCTACATGAAATAAACATCTTGCACCTCAAAACAATGACAAAAAATGAGCCTGTTATGGGAAAAATAAATAGTAATAATTTGAAAATCAGTCAGTATAAATAGCAATCATATGCTATTGAGCGCATATCACGCAAAAAGGAAAATAAGATCGTTGATAAAACAAGTAACAAAAAATGATATTAATATTGAAACTGGATGCATCTGAATATGGAAAAAAGCTATATCAAGAATTGAGTAAAATGGAGTGGAATTCAAATTACATAAATAAAAGAACGATAAAATTACCGATGTGATGAAGAAATCTGATCAAAAAGTTTATAATATGAAAAACTCTAAAATAGAAAAACCAAGCAACATACTAAAAACTAAATAGAGGGGAAAATATAACTAGTTAAGGAAGGCAAATATGTAGAATCCAGGCAAATGACAAAGGAAACAAGAATGATGAACGACAGATCGATAAACTATTAATAAATTGAAGCTCGAACATTAATAGACGCAAGTACGGGATGAAACTGTGTTAGACGAAATAGAAAGTGACAAATTGCTTACTATGTTAACAGGCGAAAACAGATATAACAACAACAAAAGGAAAGTCAATCAAGGAAAGAAAAATGAGCAACGTAGGTTCAGAAGACATGACAAACTGTGAAACTTAAAATTGATGTTCATTACCCTTACATAAATTAGGGGAAATAAGGAGAATAATATTTTTCTGTATGATATTCATCATTCAATCTTAAGAAACAAACTAGAGCAAATTGTAAATTTACTGTTAAATTAGATCCAAATTATAACATTTTGCTCTTTTTTTTTGAAAACGACAATCGTTGGAACTACTTGAAAACTGATCGTATTTCACTCTTTCAATTTATTCATTTCAAATTCGTAGATTATTTACCTTCATCACTTTTGTTTTTGTCCTTATTTTTAATGGAAATGGAAGGCAATTTATTTAATTGATAAATGATGATGGGGCTGAAAAACAAAATACGGTACAAACATATTCACTATTATTATAAGAAAACTAGAAAAAAATCCTAAATAACAAACTATCGTATGCTCACTGAATGTTATTCCTTCTAGCTGTACACCAACCAATGAATCAAACGAATTGCAGTTTCGTGTTCATTTTCTAATATCAAGCTGACGTGAACGATAAAACGTAATTGAAGTAATCACATTATTATTATCTACTGCATTCTATCATCTCAAAGAAGTTATTTATAATTTTCAGAAGACGTTATTTACCTCCAATAAACCGTTATCTCTCAAGAAAATCTCATTACTCGATCATTACCGTTCTTATATATGCGGAATACTCATTTTCTCATAAGTTTGTTACTTTCACAGTTCACGCTTCTAGGCAAGGTTATTGTTATAAATAAAACGGGTGGTGTTTATTTATGGTAATTTTTAACATAATAAAGATTGTTTTAATAAAAATAGCGCCAAGAAAAATGCATGGTAAACAAATAAATGAAAACAACATATAATGGCGTATATACAGGTAGTGTTCAGTAGCAAAAAATAAACTTGTCGACTGCTAGGTTACCTTATTAAGGTAGTTTTGTCTCATAATTATTAATTTAAATTAATTTCACTTATTAATGTGCGATGCATCTAATTGAAAGTTGATTACAACAGGACGTGACTGATTTTCTATTATGGTTTGATTGTATTATACCGGTTAATAACACATTGTAACAAGGTGTTTACTAATTTTGAAATACATATATCCTTAATATATACCCATAATAGTTTTTGTGTTACTGTGTAATATCGCTGCCACAAGTGCATTAGAATTAAGGGATTTTATGCCGAAAAGTAAACTTAATTTCAAGTTTAACTAATGATTATAGATCATTATTCGTTCACTGTTAAAGTAGCAAAATTTATCTACGAAATTATAAAAAATAGACCTTGGAAAGGAAATCACGTTATATGAAGGAGAGATACTCGAAACAAATGTATATTTTGAAGAAATCCCGAATGATACATTTTGGGTGATTTAAAAAAATCACTGTGATTTGTAAAACTGTAACGGGACGTGGATTAACAAATAAAGTGAATTTGTAAGTTGTTTATTACATAATTTGGTCAAGTGCGAGTTGGACTCGCATACTAAGGGTTCCGTATTTATATAAGAATACATATGTATTTAGTTTTCTAATTTGGCCCCCAAAAATTAACATTAAAGTTTTATTTTACTAATAAATTTTGAAGGAAGCCTTTTATAATCTACCGTCTGAATTTTGAGGCTCTATAGATTGGAAGATAAAGTGCAAAATAGGCCAAGTTTTAAATTATAAATTATTAAATTTGTTATTCAAATTATTTAAAAACACAAATAAAATATATTTTTCAAAATTTAAATGGTGTAGTTTCTAAAATGTTAAGTCGATATTTAATATATTTGCTAATATCTTTTAAACAAATGATTTAAAAATATGATATATTTGTAATTCATATAATGAGCCTTTTATTTGATATATTACATGATGCGTATGAAAATTGAATTTTTTCTGCAAATAAAAAAAATAAGGTCACCAAACTATACATTGATACCAAATTTCAACCTCTTCCGTCTAGTAGTTTAGGAGAAAATTGCTGTGATGTGACACGAGGCAGAAATCCGGAGTGATATTATAAGGGTATCCGTATATTGTATATACGGAACCTGGCTTTTCTGTTAAAACATATGAAATGGTAATTTTCACCTTCTTCATGACGTCTGATTAATTGGAAAATAATTTGCACATTTATTAACGATTTGACAACTATGTCCTAATGTCCTTACCAGGATTATTGTGACAAAAAATGATTAATTGCTATTAGCGAAGCTGAATCTTTCAACATAGTTTTCACAGACTTTCAAGTCGTCTGATTAACTTAAAAAAATATTTAACTTTAAGCAAAAAATACTTTAATAATAAAGATCACACATTTGGAGAAAAACTAATAGAAATTATTAAGAAAAAAAAAATAAAAATAAATTACAGTAAGAAAATGAAAAAAACCCTTTAATAGCAAACCAAACAAAAGGAAAAAAATAATTTTAACTATTAAGATTTTGTTCAACAGCCCTAGAAAACCACCAAGTCAATATAATTATTAAAACAACAATAAAGTGATTGAGGAAAAAGTTCATTGTACTGTAAAAACACGTGGTGTGCTTTTTACTACACCTTAAACCAACTCTACTTTCACTAAAAGCTACCATAGAAATATTTACAACTTATATCAAGCATGTTAAGAAACAATTTGCAAAATTTCAAAAAATGTTAAAATGGTACAAAGTTCATTTTACTTTAGAATTTATTACTAATCACATAAATTGCCAACTTAGTGTTGGCAAATTCAAACTTATAAGAATTGCATATTCTGTATTAGGGTTGGTTTCTTCTTGAACAAAACACTCCTCGGGTAAATACTAAATATAAATTTGTTATTAATTTTCGAACAGATATTGGACTTCAAATTCTGACTTGTGAAATGGTTAGAGCGTCCCTTGGGAATACTTGCTATTGAACTTGCCTAGATTGTACCAATTTTATCACTAAATATCGAATTTTGTTGATACTCGTATATAGTTTCCATCAAAAACTTGTAATCATAACCGATTTATTTTCATAGTACGCTTTAACAATTTATGAGGTGTTGTTGAATCGTGCAACTCTGCATTATCAACCAGTCAGTTATTTATCAATCTTGTATACAAATAACCATATATTTAAACTTGTGGTTTAACATTAAAACGGTTGGTTTTGATTTGGATTCATAACGGAAATACCAGCAAATTTCATTTTAGGAATGTTGTGACGAGTTAACGAACTTAACAATGAAGCTATGGCAATAATGTACCATCAAAAGCAGATCAAATAAAAAACACGACTTAACTGTGAATTAATAGTCGGAATAGTATGATGAAAAACAAACAATCATACCTATTTATCAAATCAAAGAGCTCTGTGGCAGAATATTCTGAAAATCTGTTAACTTAAGTAAATATCTTGTTATGTAATATAAATACATAAATGATTTCTATACCCTAACAGAAAAAAAATGTTTTAACTAGATTACTGCAAATATATTAGTCTGGAGACATTTCCATATTTTTCGACATTTTCTAATATGAGTAATAGAAGGGTTTTTAAATACCTGTAAGATTTAGGTCGGTGAAATTTCCAGGTATTACTCGGCCTCTGTATGTAAATTCCATTGCTGTAATAGTCATCCTGATTCATGCTGCACAATAAACTACGGGGTCGTATCACTAAACTGCGTTTCTCCGAATTTTTTTCGCGCCTCCTTACACTGGCCCGCCCTGTATAAGTCGGGCCTCCTACCATGCTAACTTTTCTCACGAGATCCAGCATCACCCGTTGGTCGCAATGACGTCACTTTCTGTTTGATAACAATTTCAAATATGAGAATTTGTTGTAAAACGTAGGAGTGGCGATGGCATTCGTTTGAATTCCCATTAAAATTAAAAACTAAATGTTAACTTTCATTATTTTAAAATTACCTCATAACTCATGAGACTTAAAGGTTATAATAACAAATGTAAGTCTAAGTTCGCTTGTTTCTTTCTTAGAGTGATCTAGAAAATTTAAGAGGGAAAACTGTAATTTTCAGCAGGCAGTTGAACTGCTAGTTAATTTCAGTTAAGAATCAGTTGCAAAATATTTTCATATTTATTCTTGAATTTTTTTAAACAATAGGGAAACATTTCAATTCCAGATTTATAGTAGATTTCCGAGAAATTAATCACCACAAACTCCCAATCGAGAGTTGTGAGAGCAACGTCATGTGATTCACAGTTAAGAAAATTGTGTGTGTAAATAGTTCAAGCATGTTAGAACAATATAAACAACACTGCTCGGCACTAATCTTACCACAAGGAACTTTGATTTGAATTCTCATTGTGGAATTTCACAATTCTTTTTTATCACACTTTATTTCTGTGATATTGCAAAGCTCATTATAGTATTCTTGTGATAAATGCAAAGGAACGGACAAGAAGGAAAACTACTTGTCCCTAGACAATTGGATTGTTTCAATTAATCCCTATAAACCGAATGGATATTAGAAAGTAGGTATATAATATTATATTTATGATTTGACTTTAAGCTCTGCCTACGATTCCTAACATAATTCGATTTGGTAAGTCATATTTTCAACATTCGAGGTCCCACATACCTGAATACACACCTGATAACTGAAATGTGACACGTGTCCGCTGACAGTCTGACCCAATTCCGTGATCCGAAAGCAATCGAGTCCCACCGATTTCAAACGAGCGGCATTTGAACAGACTAATCAGAGCACTTCACTCAATAAAGATGGAGAAGTAGGGGGTGTGTTATGAGTCTCAATACCTACAATTGTGATTATTTGAATACGTGAAGAAGTTGTTAACGAACAATTTTTTAGAACTGCCATTTATACAAGGAGATATTATTTTATCTTAAGGTCGTTGGATTATTGTTCTTTCAATATATATGTAAAAGATTTAACTAATTTGGAAAAATACGGTATATGGTGTTAGCTATACCAATGATTTGGACTAGGTCTAGAAGTCGAATTTTCGACTGCTATTCCTGTAGTGTATTAAAAGACACAAATAGTAAATTATCAATAAGTAAAATAATTATCTTCGACCATGAGTTTCTTATAGCGCGAATTTAACTAACTCGTGCCATCTGTAGATATAGACGATTCTCAGCAGTCTAATTCACGTCAATTTATTATTGGTGACAATTATGAGTTTGAAAAATTACAGTTGTCACATTTCATAACTCAGTGGGACCTAGTTTCTTTTTATTTTTTTAGGGAAATAAGACCACACTTGAGAATAAAAAGCAAAAGTGGCAAAAGTTAGCCCTTTTCTCTTTTAACAAAAGAGCATAGTAGTTTACCAAACTATGTAATTAAAACTAGTTATCTTCTTAATAATTCTTTAAACAGGATGGTTGTTAGCTCTCAAATCAGGCATTGATGAAGGATGAAATGTGAAAAATAACCTTAAACTTTATCGGAAAACGTTGTTGATGTTACGTATACGCATAAAAGTCTAACTTTTGTTGAGCAGTGTTATACAAAAAAAAATGTTAAGGGTGGAATTGTACCCAAATACTAAAGAACATAACCTAAGTAGTAATCAATTTAAGACGTTTTCATGAAATTAAAAAAAATACATGAGGAATAATACATACTAACTGAAATTAGAAATCACTTCACTGAAAACATAGATTTAAAAACCGAAGATTACTTTCTGTAAAGAACTAAGACCTAGATTTTCTTTTATCCATAAAAATATCTATAAAATACTGTAGTTGTATAATAACAATAATTTCAAATAACAACCCAAGCAATTCTTTAGATACTTAGTCCTCCGAAAAAATTCTGTTACTACACTTAGATTTTAAAATAGCAAATACCTGGAGAAGGGGAGAACTCAGAAGAATGCAGAAAATGTAAAACAACTATAATGGCCGTTTCATTTGTGTCTGCATATTTTAGTATTTACATATTTAGTGTGGTGTGCGAGACAAGTAATTTTAATAATTCTCGAGATTAGTATATGCGGTAAAAGTTGCATTCACGATCCTAAAAAGCGATATAATTTACCTACAAGATAGCAGAATTCCATTGTTAGATGAATGTTTAAAACTTTTTAAGTCTTTTAAATTTTCAGAATGCAGGCATTAAAATTCATGGAAGTTCACGTTTTACCTTATAGTAAGTGCAGCTTTTGCATACAGGCAAGCTGTTTAAAGAGGTGACACTATTCAGGTAAAAGCGCCTTGTTTGACGTTATGCTCAGATTTATAAAAAATGTCTACAGATTTTACTGACGTAAAACATCTTTTATGCGAGGTCTTATGTGTGCATTTATTGTCATAGTAAGCGATTTTTTAATAATATACTGCTGAATACTCGTATGTTACATATACATTATACAGAAATTGATTAATATTTTTAATATAAAACAATAACTTTTACACAATTTGTCAACTGAAGCTCTTATTTACATATCGGTTTGTGAACATATTATGAGCAAAATATTTAAAGAGACTATTTCTACCACTTCGATGTATTATGATGAAACAATACGAAAACTTAAAATCAAGAACGTATGAAATGTTTAGCTGGTTTGCTCTTTAGAAATTTAAAATAACGTTTAAGGCCATACATGATCAACCAATATTTGCTGTCATGAAAACGAGGGTCAGGCAACTACTCAACTACGAACCCAGATTCACTGATTTAAACGGCCAAAAAACATTATGCCTTGGCGGCAGCAAAGGAGATAAAACTAACAGTAGAAAACAGTCACTTAAGTACAAATGAACGTAATAAAATTCCATTACATAAAAAACTTTATTGTCAAATACGGTAGATCTGGGGGAAACTTATCAACTACGACAAACAACACAATAAGAGCAGATACCTACGCACAACAACTTGCACACCCGCAGTTCCTGGGGATTATGAACACTAGAGTAATCACTATACTAAAGTTTTCTCTAAGTATGGAGTTTAATTATCTAGGGGACGGAGGATAAGTTGGAAGTAGGGGGTAAGATGAAAAATGCCTGTAAACCGAGCAATTACTCAGACCGACCTGGCCTTTTTGAATTTACGAACGATATTCAAGCCGAACTGTGCGCATTTTGTATTTGGTTAGCAAAGGTCTAACCGTTTTCCCCGTTCGACGATAGTAAAATGTCATGTTCATCATTTTCCTGGGATTGAGTTAGAAAAATTATCCTAAAATTTTAGCTGTAGGATAAACTGACTATTTTCAGTTAGATTTTCTTTACGTCATTAAAAAAAAAATGGCAGCACTTCAGAATCCTCCTTAACAAAATGCTGTTAAACCGTTTTCAGGTGATCCGTGAATACACTGAAAAAATTTACAATCTCGATCTTTTTTGAAAGCGGTTAAACACAATAGTAGGTATTCAAGGGCGTACCCAGCTTTTGGTTTAGGAAGGGGCAAAATTAGGAAAAAAATATGCTAGAGGGGAGCAAATCGGAAAAAAAATTGTCCTAGAGAGAGGGACAAATCAGAAATTTTTTGGTCCAGGGGGGGCAAGTTAGGAATTTTATGGGAGGCTTTAATGGTATATGGCAGTTTCCAGGGGGGGGGGCAGCTGCCTCCCCCCACTCAGGTCATAGGTATACTTGATATTAAAAAACGGCGTCGCTAGCCTTATACGGGAGTAAAGTATCTTTGCCAAGTGTCGTTGGCGCCCTCTCCTGTTTTATTTTTGCAACTCTAGTTCTGGCAAAGCCGAAACCAGGCCGAACCTAATGTTTGCCGTCTATTAGAATAAATATTGGTTATACCATAAAATGAAAAGACAAATATTAAACCGAAAGTGTAGTTGATTGTGAAAACACATCAAGGAAGAATGCAAAATTACATACTTCTTGGTATACAATTAGAGATGAAGAAAAAGTGATATTAAAAAACGGCGAATATATAAAATTTATCGTTATTTTATTAACTAAAATAAGATTTAATATTTATTAACTACGTTTTTAATTAGAGAAATGTTACAAGCCATTTCAACCAGAAAGAAACAATTATTTGTAGTGATCATTTTGTAGTAAAGTATCTTTGATATATAAAAAACAAGTGTCGTTGGCAGATAAAAATTGCCCTCAATAGAGGTTAATCAAATATAAAAAAGTGATTACATACAATTTTTTATTTCACAAGACAAAAATTGGAACTCTAGTTCTGGCAAAGCAAGAATTATTGAATATTATTTTTGTTAACGAAACAATTATGACAGATCTATTTACAAATGACTAAAAACCGAAATTAAATTTAAACCTGACGACGACAATGTTTGCCGTCTATTAGAATAAATATTGGTTTTCACAATCAACTATACAACACTTTCGATTTGATGTTTTTCTTTCTATTTGGAATGAATAACATAAAATGAAAAGACAAATATTAAACCGAAAGTGATAACTTTACTAGTTGATTGCAAACCTTTCAAATTAACCTTCAAATTATGGCAACAGGAAAACACATCAAGGACTAAAAAAAAATGCCAAAAAATAATCACATTTCAAAATTGCGTGAATTAATTTAAATATATCAAAATATTTAATAATGTTAACAAGTTGATACGCGTTTAAAATTTGTCACTATTCGCTCACGCAAGAATTTTAAAGATTTCTGAGTAATTTGTCGCCACCTACATTTTGCATTTCCTGCCGTATAAGGCATTGCCATGCAAACAATGACTTGATGCTTTGATATTTTCGGTATACTGCATACAAATCAGTTTACCGGCTTCAACGGTTCCTTATATTAATGAATGTGTAACTGAATTCTTAGACGGTTATCTCCTCATCCTCGTTAAGTTCCGGTATGATAAAAATCAATTGTTTTTAACTTTGGCATGCAAAATTCAAATGCCGTTACGTATTTAGTGTCAGAAATACTTGATTAACATGAACGCAATTAAATAAAAATTGGACTGTGCAGTGCGAGTTTTGAGTCCAGTTCGAAACTAATTTTTGACTGACTTCAAAAAAGGAGGATAATCTCAATTTTGTTGAATTATTTAGAGTACGTTTGTTACCCCAGAATTTCCTCAATAAGAACCAATTTCGATATTGCGTTTGTCATTTTAAACAATATATTTTCAGAATATTTTTTTTAAATTCTTTTCAATGATATCGGGTTTCAAAAAATCGGAAAAAAATTATTAACTTATATTTATAGCTACATATGGCGAATGCGACAGTATTAAATGAGAAATTAAATAGGGTTATTCGAAATCTCGGAAAAAATTAACTGGAAATAGATTGCAATTAAATCAAAATATGTGTCAATTAACAGCCGTCATATATGAGTGTCACTTATTTCTTATTATTCATAACAAGTATTTAGAAAAAAAAAATTCTTCATAAAAAAACTGCATGGTCTGAAACCTAAAACAAAATCATCACATGTCACGTCTATCAATAATTGTATACACGGTTTGCAAAAATTATGAATTATCCTTCATGTTTGGGCAATATTCAGAGTGGTTATGTATAAGGTTAATTTTTAATTTAAAATTGGATCAATCTCCATTATCTATATATAAATAGGTAAAGACAAAACGATAGGTACCATTTTCTCCTGTTTCTCAACCGATTTTCTTCATTTTGTGTTGTTTAGTAGCTACTGACGACCTTCAGTGCAGAATGCTAATCTTAATTTATAATATTGGTTCATTCATTAAATAAAATATAATAAAAATTCATTATTTACGCCCATAATGTCAATGCCAAACAACTGAATGTGCCGCCGCCAGACTCAAAACATTGAGTAATTATATATAGAGGGACCAATGATGTTATATACTTAGAGCATGTACTTCTGGAAGTGGCATGCAAGCGTTGTTATTGTTTAGTGATAAAGTAATCGTTGTATATTATAATTATACAGGGCGATTCCAGATATGTTAGAAATAATTTTTTTAATGGGTGGCACATAAGCAGTTGCATATTTAGGGTGTTTAAAATATAGAGTAGAGTGCAATTATAATTAATAAAATAATTATTTAGGGAAGCCCATTAGCGGTTGAATTTACAGGGTTCTTGGAATAGAAGGTGCCGTAGAATTACAGTTATACAGGGTGGTGCAAAAAATATTATACATACATGCATAAACAGGGTGGTGGAAATGGAAATGCAACATTTCGTAACCCATAAGCAGTTGTATATATAGGGAAGATGAAATATAGGGTGAGAGGAATTATAGATATACATGATGATGATAAAAAATGTTAGAAAAGGAAATGATTTATAGAGTAGCCCACGAAGAGTTCCATATATATATATATATATAATGACCGAAATATAGGTCGGAGTAGAATTATAGGTAAATACGGTGGTTCAAAAATATTAAAAAATATTATGCGTGGTCCATGAGCAGTTGCATATAAAGGGTGGTGGAAATATATAATGAGATGGAATTATCAATCAAAATCAAGTCTTATGAATTATATCTGAAAAAAGTCTGGATCCGTTCGGTGTAATTGCTGTTCTCCTTAAAGTCCTAGGATAGACTGTCACGATAAAATTTTCAGGTTACTTAACCTGCCAGAGATATTGACACAATTGGTCGAATTTCGACCACTGGGCGACAGCTAGTATTTGTTAGATGAGAGAGTATTAAATATATTATGTAATTATCGTAAGTATCGTAATCGTATTAATTGAAAATAGATTGGAAGTAAATCAAATAGATTGGAAGTAAGTTAAAATAAATGATAAATTAACCTACGTAAAAAAAGAAGGTTCCCAATTCGTCTGCACACATGGTGTGCCCATAGTCCATATAAGTTTGATACAGATGAAATAATGTGATGAACTAATCAAGTACGAATCTCTATTCTTACTTATAATAAATTAATATTTAGAAACAAGTTAGATTTCAAGTCTTCATAAAAAGGTCTACGTGGTCTGAAACCTAAAATGAAATCATCACCTTTTTCAATTGTATACAAGGTTCGTCGCAAAATATACGAATTTTGTCTACAAGTAAAAAACCTTTTTATTGTTATGAAACAAAGTTAATCACAATTAAGATTTGCTTTCAATTATACCATAATATCCTTAACAAATGTGAAATAAGTAAATTAAAAAATGAAAAAAATCCAAATGGAATATAAATAAAAAGCAAGAAGAAAATAACAAAGAAATAACCGACTTCAAGGCTTAATAACAATAATGACACTAAAGAGTAAAAAATAATTCAACTGGATATTTTACACCAAAAATTATATATGTACTATAAAATGTGTGTGAAGTTGGCGGCAAGCCTGAAAAATATATGTTTAATATAGCCATATAAATAGCTTTAGTAATTAATAAGATTTTTTTTTAAATTTATAAAACTATTTACATTCCTGTGTAAAATATATATATTTCTCAGGCTTGGTACTAACTTCAAACACAGTTTTATAGTAAATTTTTTTTTGTTTAAAATAAAATAAATTAATCAAGAATTAAATAAAAGTTATTTATTTCTTGATTTTCAGTTACATGTGTTTTTATGTAGGTCTTTTATATTATTTATTCCTTTGAGTATAATTATGTTTCTTTCTAGCTGTTGTATATTATGATTATTCGTATAATTGAAGTGACAGTGGGTATATATCTGTTACGTATTACTCTATTTTATCCCTAATCATGTACAGGGTGACTAAATCATAATGGTTCTCGAACATTCCTCTCAAGAACTCAACCAATCAATACAGATTTTTGAGTCATATGTTAAGATTAATTGAGGTCAAGCTCGGTGTAAGGTGATTAAGTAGTTTTTGGAGAAATTTTTATTTAAATAATGTAGAACGATATATTGCAAAATGCACCGTATTAAACACGAGCGAGCGGTATATACTAAGGATAATTTCTGAAATACAGTTGTGGCAAATTCCAAATGTTTCAGGGTCTAAATTGAAATTAAAAAATGAAATTGTCCATAATGGCAATTATAGAAAGTGTACAATTTCACATTATGAGATTTTTGCTATATAATAACAAGACTGATGCTACTAGGCATGCGTCAAAGACGAACAAACGACAGCTATGTACGGTGAAGCTGTGAAGTCTTACACTTATTGGCCAACTCGTGTCTGTAGCCACACTGTTCTGGCCCTGGCCTTCCCTAGTCCACTAGTCGGTTCTTTTGTTTTGCGGTCAAATGAGCATTAAGTACTACTTCAAGGGTCTTGCTCAACTTGATGAAACATTTGGGAACAGTCCGAATTATGCTTCATCAGGACAATGCACAGGCTTACACTGTTTGTATTTCAAGACATTTTTCGCCAAATATATCATAAAGAGTGTTAGACGATCCACTTTATTGGCACCTGATAACATGTGATACCTTTCGTTAAAACTGCATTAAAAAAGAACAAGAAACCGCTGCATGCATCATGAACGAACTCAAAGGAGAAGACTTCCAGTACTTTTTTGAACAAAGCAAATTTGTAGTAATAGATGAAAATTGATGTATTTGAAGACAATGATAATAGATATTTTGTTTTTTTAAATAAAATGTTTAACAGTATAAGTCTATTTTATAGCCACACCTCATATGGTATGAAATATTTTTTTGATATTAACACCTCGTCGTGATAGAAATAATCAGTTAAATAAATATTAAATAAAATGACTATCTTGTTAAAAAATGACATTCGGCTTAAACAAACACCATATTCTTTATTTCTAAAATAATTGCAATTTAATTTGGCATATTTTTGTTGAGCATAACATAACATCCACCAGCTGTTCGTTATTTGATAAATTGGGGCAAGGTATTCAAAATAGACGACTACTAGTAAATGAACTAACAAGTGTTGAAGATAACTAAAGAATTCGTATCTACAATACGTCATTTGTTCGAAACAGTACAGAGTGCCTATTAGGAGATATCTAAATTAATCACAATGGGTACTAAAGAATTTAATCATCAATAAATATTTATTTCTGTGTAGCCCAGACGATAACCACAAACAAAAAGCTATATGACATGAATGTCTTTCTAAGAAATCTCATTCAAATATATTAATTGCCCTGACTCACTATAAAACGGAAGAACGTTATTTTTAATTTACTAATATCCTTATGTCGTTATATTTATTGATATAATACTTCTGTATAATGAATGAGTATAACGATTTAATTAATTGTTTACGAAGAGATAACATTAGGTGGTTGATACTACAATTTAAAAACTGATAAGAATGATAGTAATCTATCTATATAAATAAAACTGAATCTCTAAATGTGTTCCTAGGCGCAAAACTCGAGAATGACTGTAGTCTAAGAGATAGGGCCGGTTTTTGTTCGTAATCGTAAGAAAATGGACAGAATGTATGGTATTAAGTTCAATTCCTAAACTACATCACGTTTCTAGGCAGACGCCAGTGGAAGTGATAACCAAGGATAGTTACAGTTATAGATTAAACGTTCCAAAATTGGTTGCATACAAGATGTGATGCATTTAAGCAAATTCCCGAGAGGCGTCTGCCTAGAGCGTTACCATCAAGCTGTCGGACAGCGGTAAACTTGTCAAAAATAGGGGTGAATTTCGTTATTAAGTAAAAAGAACGCAATTTGCACCATTTTTTTTGCTTACACAAAAGAAATAATAATCCAAAAGGACGTACAGCTAAATGACATAAATATATTATTAATGACGTCATTAATATGGTCTGTATGACGTCATACACATTTTTTTAAAATGCGAAGCCACATTTTTCGACGTCGCTGATTTCGAATCTGAAATCAATTTTTGTTTGAAAACTGGTCCGCCCTCTTGGATTGCGAAAATCTGATTTGAGATTCGTAATCAGATTTTGAAAATTGGCAATTTGAAAAAAATCAACCAACCTGCTCCCAATTTGGTATGCGGGAGTTTTCGACGTCGATGATTACGAATATGAATTTAGTTTTTGAAAAATTTCAAAACAAGTAGTGGTCAAGTTCAACGTCAAATTTGTTTTTAATTTGGAATATCCTCTTTGAATTAGTCATGTTTCGGATTAGGATTAAAAACATCGATTACCGTTAATTGATTGTGCATCAATTGATTGACTTTTTTTAAAAAAAATGGTCTGCCATCTTGGATTGTGAATTTTGAAAACTGATTTCAGATTCGAAATCAGCGATGTCGAAAACCCCCGTACTCCTAAATTAGCTATAATTGGTTGATTTTTCAAAAAAACTTTGATCTTCGAATCACCCGGAAGATCAAGTTCAGGTCATGGTCAAAGTCATATTCAGACATGAAATTTTCCGCTCTTTCCGAATACTTAATAAAAATTGTGAATGACGTCATACAGACCACATTAATGAAGTCATGAAAAATATATTTATGTCATTTAGCTGTACGTCCTTTTGGATTATGATTTCTTGTCTGTAAGCAAAAAAAATGGTTCAAATGGCGTTCTTTTTACTTAATGACGAACTTCACCCCTATTTTTGACAAGTTTACCCCTGTCGGCCACCTTGATGGTAATGCCCTAGGCAGACGCCCCTAGGGAATTTGCTTAAATATATTTACCATTTTCACACCCTGTAACTATCACTTCCACTGGCGCCTGTCAAGAAACGTGATGTAGTTCAGGAATTGAACTTAATACGATACATTCTGTCCATTTTCAGGATGACGAGCAAAATCCCGCTCTATCTCTCCTACACTGAACCAATTTGGGATTTTTCTTTTCAAATATTCTGAGGAAAATATTCTTATGAAGAGGAAAATTGGAGAATTGCTAGGAAAAACGAAAAACCCTAATTTTTTGCAGTATTTAATTTAAAATTTAGGAAGATTAAATTTAATATAAACAAAAATGTAGTGATAGTAAAGAAGCAAAAGTGTTTTGTGTTAGTGTTAGCATAGTTATACCTCGATAGCTGCCCTATTTTCCTCTGTGTTTAAGAATAAATAAATAAATTAGATTATAGAAATATAGACGCTCAAGAAGTGATTAGAATAATAAATAAGTTAAGCATTCCTCCGGAAATCCTGTAAGCTGTCACGTCAGCGTAAATAGATATTGAAGACATTAAAGAATATCAGTTTTTTTTATTTTCATTTTCAATTCAATACATATAGAAGAAAATTTACGAAATTTAATACTGGTATCTGGATAATTAGATCGAAGGCAACCCCCCCCCCTCTCCCAATCGAGAGGGACAACATCAGAAGAAGAAGAAATATTGACGTTAAACTGTATTTTTGTGGATTTAATGATCAGTGACAGACGAATTTATTTCAGCAAACAAACAAATATTAATTAATCTATACGATAAAACTGAGTTGGTGTTTTTTCCGTAAACGCATAATTGAAGAAAGGGAGAATCGATTTCGATATTTTCGGTTTTTAAATTTCCGAGTAAGGTTTTTAGGGAAAAAAAAAGTTGGAAAAGTTGCCTGAAAATAGTAAAAGTCAGACAAACTATGTTACCCACCAGTCAACTGATTTGGCTATATTTCCTAATATTTGCAATAGTCCTAGTAAGGTTTTTAGGGAACGAAAAACTGGAAAGAGTGCCTGGAAAATTGGACAATTCGGAATTTTTATATGAAACACGATTCGAACGTTATGTATACTTTTTTCCTTTTGTTCGTCATGGACCTAGAAAAAAATTATACTCTGTGTAAAAAAAATAATGTATACATGTTTGTCTTCTATGTATGATGTGTTATTCTTTGTAAGTCCGTGTAGGTATATGAAATATATATATATATATATATATATATATATATATATATATATATATATATTTCCTGGTGCATTCACCAAAATGGTATGTGGTAGTAACAGAACACCGAGAAAACAATGTAAAGCTATCGGGAACAGCTACCCGGAATAGAAAAACATGTCGGGCATCTACACTTGGGTGAACAGTCGGAGTAACTGAATCAAAAATCATCATACTAATTACCGGAAAATAATGTGTGCCGCGAACAGCTAGTAATGGATAAAAAAAATGAAAACACTGTAGAGCTCCCAACAAACTAGAAAATAAAATGTTGTTAATCAGAAAATGACTTTTAGATTCAATTTATTTCATAAGAAGCAGGTCTATTACATAACAAAGCACTGATAATGCCAACTGAGACCTTGGCGAAACGTCTGCAAAATTCAAACATAAATCCAAATAACGAACGGATGATTTTAAAGATAACTTGAGAGTAATAAATTGTTTTTGGCCTTGTATATCTTCTGAATGTGTTGATAGTTAACTATTAAAACATAATTTCATCTGCAATATTTTTACAGAAATCTAGTAACAACAATGTAATGTATGCATAAGTAATGCACGTTTACTTTGTAGTTCTCGCTCTCAATTAGTATAATAAATATTAAGCTTATCTTGCAAGAGTGACTATTTAGTATTTACCTAAAATAACTGGAGATAACGTTGTACATATTTAAAATACTCCTTGTGTATGATGTTATATTGGTATGTACATTTCGTTGTTAGTGAAAAAATTGCACAAGTTTGCCTTAAGAGAAAATAATGTAAAATTATACAATCCGTAGACAACATTTACATTCTATTTCAGAACAAAATTCTAGGACAAAATGATACTTAATTTAAAACAAAATGAAGTTCAAAGTCTAAGACTTGCATTTAGATGGTACGTTTTCAATATTTATAACTGGTAGTTTTTGAAATGTATCTGTTATCTTTCTATATTCTATCTTCTATACTATTATAAAATTGTAGTTGTCTGTTTGTTTGTTCGGGCATCTCGTAAGAATGACTCAACTCAACTGATTTTGCTGAATTTTGTTGTAAAGCCTATAGTTTGACTTAAAATCTGGTATACATTTTATTGCCCAACATGGAACGGTAGATATAGTATATGTTCAGTAACACAAAAAAATTCAACTGATACATCAAGTTTAATTTTACAAGGGGTTCCATATATACGATAGTTAAAACTTAGAGAGGAGTAGAATTACATGGATTTAAAAAACCTTATTCAATGTGGTTGAAATAAGGGGGAAATTATACAAGTAGTCCAAAAAAGGTATTCTGAGAGGACCAAAAATAGTGGCACCTACCAGGTGGTTGAAAAACGGGTGGAGTTGAATTATATTTATACAGGGTGGATAACAAATTGTTATATTGTTAGGCTCATAAGTAGTTGCATATACGATGTGGTTGAAATAAGGGTAGAATAGAATTATATTTATATAGGGTGAATAAAAAATGTGTTATGTAAGCATATTTTCTAGAGTTATTATTATAGTTATTAAATGGGTTGAAAAAAAATTTAGAATCAGCTGTTTATATAGGGTGGTTGAAATATAAAATGGAGTGGAATTATTGTTTATAGGATGGTTAAAAAAATGTTTATATCCACAAGTAGTTCACAAGTTCATAAGTAGCATATATAGGATGGTTGAAATATTTAGCAGAGTATAATTGCTGTCCCATATATCGGATTGATGAAATATAGGGTGATCTAGAATTGTAAGTATATAGGATGCTGCAAATATATTATATTGGGTGGACCATAAGTAGTTGCATATACAAGGTTCTTGTATATGGTGGAGTAGAATAATAATTATACAGTGTGGATAAAAAATGTTTGAAAAATTTTGTTATATAGGGTAAAGCATGAGCAGTTGCATAGATGGAGTACCTGAAATATGGGGCGAAGTCAAGTTATAGTTACACAGTGTGATACAAACAAGGTTAGAAAAAGTTGCAAGTGAAGGGTGGTTTAAATGAAGTGTGGAGAAAAATTATATTTTATACTGTGGTTCAAAAATTTGAGGAAACATTGTGAAATAAAGTAGCTCATAATCAGTTGCACAAATAGGATATTTGAAATATAGGGAGGAGTAGAGTTAAGTAGTTACTATTTAAAATTTGTTACAGTTGCAGTTTTGTTGAAATTTATGTTGCTCAGTCTGCAGAGAAAAAAGTTAAAACATTTAATAGGACTGTCTATATTATAGGGCAGAAAACTAATTAGATAAGTACATAAAATGGTACAACTTAAGCTAATGTATGTCTACAATTTGAAAACTCACGTTCTTGCACATAGTTTGCTCCCTTGCGTCAATCTTGAAAAAGTTTTAATTTGAATTATTATGCTTTTCAAAAGTAATATAAAGGATGAGTGGGACCTTTATAAAGTTTATTTAATACGAGTTCGCCCACACTTTAATTTGATAAACCTTAAAAATGCATATAATGTTTTTTAAATTTTAGCGTATTTCAAAACATTTTAGCTGAAGAAAATACCTTTACTTTAGCAATACAATTCAAGGTTGGCATCAAATAAAAGGGGTTTCTTTTTAAAAACATGTAAAATGTAAATATGACGTAAAGGTTGGACAAACTTTTATAAATATTCACTGCTGTAGTAAAAAAATTACACAATAACATTTTTAATATAAAACAGATTGACATTCTATTTAAACATAGTTTTTGATTACAAATACCTTACAATAAATAGACACCCAAACCATTATTTGAATAATGTGAAGCCTTAATATATATCGTAAACATTTTTAAAATATCAAGGAAAATAATATTATTTTCCTAAGATCAGTTTACAAAATAATATTGTGAATTATTTGGCATCTGCAACAGGAAAACGTAGAAGAAGCTTGACAAAAAACCAATGACAACTGTATTACTAGCAAATGTGTAATTTTAAATTTCTTGGCAAACTTCGTAACGCTTCCTCTGCATAAATATAGAATACCTACAAAACTATAAAAACCAACGGTAAATAAACTTAAAAAGATTAATAGTGGTTGAGTATATTACTGTATCAGTTTATTATAATCGAGCATAGAGACTTTATTATTCTGTAGAATTTATTCATTTATAAGTTTCAATGTTTCAAAATAAATGTAACTTCGAGGTTTAGAAAAAGATGTTAAAAACATTTCTGTCAGCCATGTGAAGAATTTTACTTTAATTTTTTTTGTGAGAAATCACACCACACTTGTGAACAAAAACTGCATATTTAAATATCCAAACGTTTCAAAGTTTTCAATCGGATTAATATTTGGCGGAACCAGCACTTGAAAAGTTTATATTTTCAAACACTCTAGTAAGTAAACTCATCCTCTTGATATAAACTTATTCTGAGAATATGTACACTTTTTTTAGAAATCTTACTCTACTGAAATTACTGAAATGCCAGTAATTTGATTGTAGTACATTTAAGAGTTTATGTAACATAGGATAACCCTTTCAGGGAAAACTGGCCCACACAGAACCCAATTCGGGAGTCATGCTGTGAGTAACGCCATTTCTCTGTGATTCCCAGGACTGAAAACACACGTTACTCCCTTACAAATATTAATGTTTTTGATGGCAAGTTATTATCAAATTGTATTTTTGCAGATTGGTTCCAGCCCAGATTTCTGAGGATTTTCATATCCATACTATCCAGCTCAATATACCATCCAAAAATTCAAAAAACGAATGTGAATCTTTCTGCAGATCATAATATTTTTGTGCTAGGATTTATAGGCTAAATAAAGCTTATCTTGTATATGTTAACTAAAACCTATTAAAGCAATTATGATAGTATAGTAGAAAGTATGATAGTTGCGTGGTGCAACACAACATATTGTTTCTTGTCGAGAACCTTTATCTGTTGAGCTTCCCTCAACTGATTGAAATCTGGAATACTTATTTATTTAAATATTTAGTAAATATAACTGAATTTAATATTACAATGCGAAATGAGCATCGACATTTAGGAATTTCAGGAAAAACTGGATGTCGATGGCATAATCGGCTTCCAGTTCCTCGAATAGTAAGAACTAGAAGCGTAAGCAGAAGGCTACGAGAATTTGATATCTTGGCCATTAATCTAGAAAAGAGTTTTTGGCTACAATAGGATTTAGGGCGCTAAGAAATCTAGAACTTTCTGCCGTGTAGTAAATAAGCTTTTGAGTCAATTCGGAGCACTTTTTTTATACCATACATGTACGGCCAAGAGTAGGTTTTTGAGAGGAGAGAAAAAATTAAAAAAAAATGGACCCTAACTGTTTCGAGTGAACGGGAAGTTGAAATAGCCATTTTTTTTCAACTGAAATTAACATAAAAAACGAGAAGTAAAGTGGATCTTCACTGGACATACCAAAATGTAAATTCCTTGTTTCGACTTTTATGGAAAAATAGTGGTAGATATTGCCAACTGGCTATTTTTCAGCAACTATATACGAAAACTCCGAAAACTGGACAAAAACTTTTAAAATGCCCCAAACAAGTCAGATTTTTTTTTCAATTTTCACCCATTTTGGGGAATTTTATAAGTTTTTGTCTAATTTTCGACTTTTTTGTGTAAAATTTCTGAAACAGGCCGGAAAATGTCTGCATCCCTTTTTCCATCAAAGTATATATCGAAACAAGGATAGTTAGGTCCAGTTAAGATAAACTTTATTTCTCGAGTTCTTTGCATCTCTCCCTTCTACAACAGCCATTGAGTATTGTCTGTCGATATTATTTTCGGTATATAAAAAATGTATGTTTCAACTTATCGTTCACTTAAAACGGTTACGGCCGACTTTTTTCAGAATATTGATCCCCCTTTATTAACCGCCACTCGGTCGTATATAATATATTTGGAATGAAAAAATACTCTAATCGACTCAAATGTTTAATTACTACACTGCCCAAAGTTCGGATTCTTGGATTTATTGACGCGCTATATCCTAAGTTTTATATAAATTTCCAACCAACAGACCAAATGCAATCCAAATGTGTGTTTCGTTTTACATTAAAATTGTATTTAAACCAATTTTAAGGTTTGTTCTTTAAATATTCTCTTGGGTATTAAATTTCTTATCTTTAACGAGATGAATAGCTGCATATTTAAAACGAGCCAAAATGCTTTCATACACACATCGCGATACTTAAGCCAAGAGAAGTTATTGTGAGATACTGGAATTTACTCTAATAATTACTAGTAAAAGACAAAACCAACAATATGCAGCACATTATTTCTTTTATTTCCGCAGTACCAGACCGGCTTACAAAAACAAATATATTGTCTAAATCAAACGGAGTGACGTTTAAAAATAATCTCAAAGGCACAACGGGACAAAAAATATTTGATGAGATATGCTGGGTTAAGGACACAATTAGCCCGAAATACATCATTATTCAGGAAAGGGTCATTAATCTTTGTCTTGAAATAAAATTGAAATGGTTTTTTCTTAACAGGAAAATCAAAAGCGATTTATTTTAAGAAAAATCATTTGTTAGTTTTTTGACTCTGAGATTCCTGGCAACTTGACAAATAATAGTAATTACTCTATTGAGATATACATCAAGTGGAACTGAAACAATATAAATACTATTTCTAGAGTTAACACGTTTCTCACAATAATAATCAAAGTAGTAATTAAAATTTGGCATAAAAGATATTTGTGAATACTTGAGTAGATCTGAAAATGTTTATTCGATTCAGGAAGGAAATCAAGTTACTTATGGTAAAAGTTTAATGAGTTATCGAACTTTATCATCCTACGATATGAAGATATTCTCGACACGGAATAATCAAACCCAAAAAGCGACACTTCCCGTTCCCCCCAGATACAAATTTCTTTGCGACAAAGTCATTATTCTGGCAGTAAATTTATAGAACTATAAGTATAATTATTTTATTTCAGACACAGAATAATGAAACTATCGACACAAAAAAAAATGATACATCGAAGAGAGTACTCAATATCTCTAGCAGGTGAAATTAACTTAAAAATTTTGTCGTGACATTGGGTGCATTCAAGGAATTATAGCATTAAAGCGTTGAAGCGCCACAGCGCTTTGCTTTCGCTGAATGAAAACTTTTGTTTCTAGTTATTTTCACTAGTTATGTTTATTTGTTGGCCACACTTTTGCGTAATATAAACACAGAATTTGACAGCTGATTTAGTTATAAAGCGGTAAAGCGGAGAATTTATATGCTTTACTGCTTTATTAAAGCCCTGCAGCGCTGTGGGTAAAGCATACACTCTTTAGCACACCGCTTTAACAAAGCGCTGCATCGTTACAATTCCCTGAATGCAGCCATTCTAACCTAGGTCTTACGGGAGAACCGCAATTACACGGAACGGATCCAGATTCGGAACCTCTATGTGCTAGTTACCCCGAAAATCCTAGATGTCGGTCTTTACATCTCGCGCCTACAAATTTACCAATATGTATCAAATACTTAAATAAATGTTCAAGAGGATATTCTCTTGTGGGAAGTGCAAGTGAAGGTTCCCTGACCAGAAACAATATATATTGTATATATTAACTTGCGTACAAAAGAATGACAGCTCGAAGAGACTATAGGTTAGTGCAAGTTATGATCAAAGAAATATTAAAATAATAACCAACTTTGTGAATATTCTGAAATAATATCAAAAATAATGGCAAGGCCCATATTGTGCTGCTCGCGGTTGCCCCAGTAGACAAAAATTAAAACACTACGCTTATTTAGGATACCTAATAATGCAAAAAGTATGTACAATATTTTTTGTGTTTTTATATATCCAATTTTATAAGACATTTTGATCTATTTTGGTCAATTTACTGCCAACGTAATGACCGATTTTTGTTTAAGGTCACGAAATCTTGAACCCAAAACATCGAAATACAAGAGTTTCAGTTCTGAGTTTGATTATTCTGTTTTCCGGATATGAGGAAAATGATAATGACTTTCAGACCAATAACTTTTCCAACGATGTCTCAATCATCATTCAAGTAAATCGGAAACTGAAACATTCGATCAGACTGAGAGGTCCGCTTAACCCGTACACCCCCAAAATAAGCAAAACAAAATGCTAAAATGTCCTTTTTACAATTTAATTAAAATGTTGAAGGTGTACTGGTGAAACGGACCTTAGAGTCAGATAGCGTAACGAAATTCGTAGAAAAAAAATCTGGGCTTGGTCAACTTTTTTTGTATGTCAGTGGTGTCAGGGAGAAAGCATTTGGTTAATGAACATACAATGACTGCCAAAGAAACAGACAGAAAACAACTTGGATATCAATATTCCTGTATTTTTTGGTTGTATTGACAATCTCGACAACGCAAAGAATTAATTGAAGATAAAAAAAGACACCAATAGAGATATTAAAAAATGTTCTAGATACAGAAATTATTATAATGATAACAGAACGGGCAAATTTGTGAGCTGCGCAAAACAAGAATCATATTTTTAAGTAACTCATGAAGATGTCAAAGCATTGATTACAGTTCTTCTTTTGAATGGAGTTAACTATTTGAGTTTGGATGAAGATCTGACTGTTTTCCCAGTAACTAATTGCCTGTCACGGAATAGCTTTCAACAAATAAAGAAATATTTGCACCTGGCTGATAATTTAAAATTTATAAATTTAGAGCCAAGCGCCAAATAAAAAAAGTCAGAACGTTAATGGATAAACCGAATGCAAATACCAACAATTTGTTGTAATTCACCAAAATCTTTCTATCGGTGTGGTCATGACTAAGTATTTTGGGCTACAGTCTGCAAACCAATGTATTAGAGGCAAACCACTATGATTTGATTTTAAGGATTGGATACTCTGTAGTTTTAGTAGTTGTTGCTATTAATCTGACGCAAAACTTAGTAAATAAGAAGGCAATACTATGCCTGTGATGTGTCCTGGAATCATGAAGTCTCCTTCGATAATTATTTTGAGCTACAATTTGTGGCATTATTTTAATAAATAAGGACTCTCGAGCTACAGATATTGTGAGAAAACATGGCTAATAAAAATGTTCGTTACTAAAGTCCAATGAAATGAAGACAATACGTTATGGCTATTTTGGATACCGCTATGACAAAACCAGTGAATTAGTACTATTAAAATGAAAGAGCAATAATCTATTTGGTTTAATAACACATGTTCACAAATTGAAAAGAAATTGACGCGACCAGGTTCACCTGTTCTGTATACAGTGTGTCCGGTTATGGACTAGCGATAATCTAAATACAGGTAAACCACCTATTTCAATACACAAATACACCATATACTTAGGACTCAATACCCCACCCCGCCATATGGCAGACATTTTGTTATTTTTTTGATGGCCTATTCTCTACGTGTGAACAAAAACGTTCATATCTCTTAAAGTTTTGGTCTTACTGAGATAAAAATAGGCTTATTCGATGGACAATAATACTGTCTATCAATAACATTTCAAAACAAAGTGTTAACGTTTTCTTAACTTTTGAAAAAAAAGATGAAATGCAATCAAATGCATCTTTTTTTCAAAAGTTAAGAAAAGGTGAACACTTTGTTTTGAAATGTTGTTGATAGACAGTATTATTGTCCTTCGAATAAGCCTATTTTTATCTCAGTAAGACCAAAATTTTAAGAGATATGAACGTTTTTGTTCACACGCAGAGAATAGGTTATCAAAAATGGCGGGGTGGGGTATTGAGCCATAGTATATGGTGTATTTGTGTATTAAAATAGTTGCTTTACATGTATTTAGATTATCGCTAGTCCATAACCGTACACACTGCATATTTATTGTCGCTGAACACGATTACGCTGAGCGTTTTGCTCCAGCACGAATTTCTCGTCATTTGCAAAAACAGTTAAAAGCCATATTTTCACGTGTATTATACTTATAAACAATAATAAGTTATGAATCCCCAAGAAGGATTTTTCCCTGAGTTCGTAGCCAACAAAGCTCAAGCTCACAAAACCTAACACTTAACAGTAAATCGCAAGCCTACGCAACCAAAGCTAACAAAATCTAGGCTCGAAATTCTAAAGACCAAATGTTTCGATCCCCTAGACTTCAAGTACTCAAACCTCAAAACCACAAACCCCAAACCCACCGAATTCAATTCTGTAACAAAACCAAAAAACTCATTTATCCCCACACGTATTAGTCAAGTTCATAAGCACGTAATATACGTGAAAATTGCGGTTTCGAAATGTTTTTTGCAAATGATGAGAAATCCTGTCGTGCTAGAGCAAAGACTCAAAAAGGCTCAACGGATTTCAAAATAGAGGCCTAAAATAATAAACTGATGAGTCTGTTGGCGTCCATTTTTGTAAATTTATGGACCTGTGAAAGTTTTGAACTATTGATGTGTGGGTTTGAAAAGTAAAACTATTGCAAAGAATTAGATTTCTCACTAATAAGCTTTAATCAAAACTCACTGAAGTTTTTTTATCATTGCTTAAAAATACCGCATAAAAAGCGATAAAATTGTCACGAAAACTTGTGTTTTTGTATAACTAAATGCAACGATGAAATTAAATAAGGTTAAGGTTAATTGAAAAACAACAAAGTTAGTAAAGAAAAATTGCAAATGATAATACATTCAACATTAAATTGCAAATATCCTTAAGTACATATGTACATGCAATATTCAGCCGTACACATTTTGTAACTGGCACATGGTGACGCTTCCTGAACAGGTGAAAAGGCTAAAGAACTTTCATATTAATGGGACTGATATGCGAACATAAATATAAACGCTGCATATTTAGACCAAAATAAACTAAAGAGATTTAACTATCAAAATATCTTTCAGTTGGGAAACAACGCAAGAAATGTGAAATATTACCATAAAATTTGAAACCAGTGGTAAATATTTCATGACAAAAAATATTTCTTAAGTTGCAGTTTAAAATTATGTTGTTTTTATTGTTCACTCGTCTTTCTGTCCTCATAATTATATCTGAAAAACTGAATTATTTTAGTTAAAAGTGTAAAAGAGCAATTTGCGGGCGTTGCCCAGATATATTTCTTAAAGTTTGATATAAAAAAGAAAATGATTACCAGCAAGCTGCATATTCGTTAGTAGCACATTATTTCCGAGTCTTAACCGCTGGTAGTTTTCCTGTGATACATAGGAAAACATGTCATTTTCATGATACCATTTTTGATAATGACCAGCATGCTAGTTTTGTTTAAATAAAAAATAAAATTGGAATAAAATTTTGACTGACATTTTTTTTTGTATGTTTTAGTTTGTTCCCGACGGTGAACATGTAGATGGTGAAAAACAAACAATCTATTTTTTTTAGAAATGCTTAATTCAAAATAAAGAGATGTAAAAGTACAAATGTCCGGCAAAATTTATAGGAACTTTTAGCAGTCCGACGCTTTGAATTTGTATAGATAAAGCATAACAGATGGTAAACAACAAGACTGTTATCGTCAAATAGACAATTTCAGACATTATGAAAATGCATTGGTTTTAGTTATGTCATGGTAAAACTGTCAAAAATTTAATTTCAAATTTGTATTTCATTATAATTCAGATTTAATTCTATTGTAAAAAGAGGTCAGTTTTTGTTCTCCAAGTGTGGTGTTATTTTTTTCCAAAAAACTAAACTAGAAGAATCCAGACATAAACTTCAGTAAACAAATAGGGTATACTGTTTATGCTTTCTATCTAAACTTTAGTGTTTTAAAATAGAGAATTGGGTGTGTGGTGCTGATATTGTTTTTGGTCATTTTCATTAATTGTTTGTTTTATTAAGTTTCTGAAATATTAACACTGCCATCAAATTTTGCTTCATAAAATGTATCACTTAGAAGACTTACAACTTTGACGAAAACGTTTATGTGTAACTGCCATCAAATTCATGTAAAATTTGCCTTTCAATCAATACGATAATTTAGAATTTCCTATAATAGTTTCTAAGAAAATAAACAATCAAATTTTTACCGCTTTTTTTATCTATTCATTGCTACTTGTTTAATATACTTTGTTATATATTTTAATAAATTTTCCTAAGATAAAAATGCTGCTATTCATTTTTTTCAAGAGAATGTTGTGTTGCACAGTAGGTAAGCAGTAGTTTCAGAAATCATTTTGTTACTTTCGACTATTTTTATCTTACATAATGTGTAAAACTGGAATAAATTTAGTTAGAATAGTCATATCAAAAACGGCAGAAAAACATTTTGCTGGACGTGAAATGAGCTTTTTCGTAGACCCCAACGATTCGAAAATTTTCCGTGAATCGGGTGTGCATACAGCCAACTTTATGATTACTGATAATTCTTCAAAGCGTAGGAATTTTTGGTAACTGGCTTCAACGAACAAACCTGTTAATGAAGGATTGCCATGTGACACATAGGGAATTTCAGTCTATAAACCCAATTACTCAAATTTTGCATGATCACTTAGGTGTAACAAAAATGTGCTCTCGATGGATTCCGCATAATTTAACTAAAGGTCAAAAATTGGCTAGAGTCAGATAGTGCAAAGAAATAATCAACGATTCAATAAAATATTGTAATGTTTTTATTTTCACACTCGGGTTCAGTTCAGTTCTTGGATTTATTTAAAAACACAGTCCAACTCACTCTAATTTACTTCCACTATTTTACACAATTTATATCCACAGAACTATTTACAATTTATCTCTACTAAACCATACGACCGTCGAAAATTAAATGCCAGCTGTCTGTATTTATATAGGGGAAGGTTGCTTAAGTCGTACCGCAGCCTAAGTCGTACCTTAGTTGTTTCGTTAACTAGAATACACTATAGGCAACTTAAAATACTGCATTCGCGTAGCAGAAGGTCATATTTAGTGCACATTCAATAGTCCGTTCCCGCCGAATATGTTTAGAGAGGTTATGGAAATAATTCGTTTCGTCCCTCGTTCCCATTAATTTTATTGTGTACTTTGGAAGCAACTAAAGTAAGTAAAAGTCAACTAAATATTTGTTTAATGTTAAATATATGTTATACATCTATCCAGTTATTGATTCACACATGGATTTTGTAAAATCTTTACTCTGATATATTTATTAAGGTTATTTGAAGTGGGCATCACATGTTTCTTAAGTCGTACTCACATGTACTTCTTAAGTCGTACCACCGGTAGATATGTCTTTAGAGACGAAGACATTTCTTTTAGTAAGGACAATGTTGTATTACCAAAACCTACTTCTTCAGTCCAAAATACGGAATGCGAAAAAATTGATTCTGCGGAAGAGACTGAGAAATCTCTTCCATCAACTTCAAGGACGCCTTCTCAAGTGATCTCACAAATTGATATTAAAACTCTTCCAATTGAAAATTCTACCGATGATTCTATTATTACCTTGCGGCCTGACCCTACTGATAATATAAAAGAAAACTTAAATGTGATTTCTCCAGTGCCATCCTTGACTGACACATCGCGTAAACGCGTTTTCACTATAGAATTAACGGCTTCTCCGTATAAAGATTACCTCCAAACATGTCTAGAACAGAAAAAGGCTTCTGTGAATCGCAAAATAGTTGCAGAAGAATTCAAAAAGAGAAAAAATAATGATAATAAGGACTGGTATTGTACCCTTTGCGAGGAGGATAGGAAGGAAGATATGATTCAATGCCTAAAATGCAAAATTTGGATGCATGACAAATGTGCTGGGGTGTCAAGACGAATTAAAAAATTCATTTGTATTAATTGCAAATAAATCAATTATTTTTTAACTACTATATAATCTCATTTTTATTTTATTTTAGCATAAGTACGACTTAAGGTATCGGAGGTACGACTTAGGAAACCAGTTTCCTAAGTCGTACCGATTACAATATTTTTGAAATTAGACGTTTAAAAGAAATGTAATCAAAATTGTACAATATTTTTATACAAATAAAGCCAGTATTTACTGATGTTCCCAATAAGTCTCATAACTGACAATTTTGTTAAAAAATTTCCAATTTAAAGTCAATTTTGTTTTAGGGGTACGACTTAAGCAACCTTCCCCTATTTCTCTCGGAATTATTCTGGCAAGTCAACGAACCACCGGGATACTTCTTCCATGTGGTCTGGAAGCTTCAAGGGAATTCCCAGTAACGGCATCGGTCGGCGTGTTGAGAGGCAAAACATTTCGGATTCCCAGAAGTATCGGAAGAATGTCCCTTCCACGAATTGGATGGCGATTGCACCAGTTATCGGATGAATTCTCGTAACAATATGACCCGGAAACAAATCACTACTCTTGCGCGTTTCATGTGGGGTAGAATCGAAACAAATGACGCATGTTTTTTTTGTGGAAACCACCCTGGTGAAAACCAATATAACGATATATGTTATCGTTGAATCCTAAGGGTTACGTTTATTTGCTTACCAGAAGTTTCCTTTGACATAAGAATACCCAATGAAACATTTCGCAAAGCAATAAAATCATTTTTATACTGGGAACTTGAATTCAAAGTTGTCTTAAAGTTGGATTTTCGAAATTGCGCAGATTTTTTTGTATTTTGGGCTTTAAACACAGGGGATCCCCGCTTGCAACTATGTATCATACATTTTGAACATTTTTATTCCCCTATGCTTTAGTACTGCACAGTCAGTGAAAAAATTAAAGCGCTGAATGCCAGGAGATTTTTAGAAATAAGGCAATTAAATTATTTAATCTATTCTGATGTTTTGAAAACTATGGCAAAATGTTCACCAAAGATCACAGGTATCTCCCACATAGATTCCTGATATGAACTTTGCCCTGAAAATAAAGGAACAACTATTTGCAACACTTTTAGTTTTTAAATATTCAAAATGAAAATATACGGAGAGAATATATTGCGTAATGTTACAAACTCCAAGTTTACAGTACTTTTAAAAAATATTAACAAGGTGAATGTTATTATAACAAAGAAGTAACTCAAGATAAATATTCATACACTTATTAATTAACGTTATTTATGTCTACTGATACATTTTTTAAAGAAATTTCTATTAGTATTTTCGCACTCGCATTCCTGTCACGATATTCAACCTTGGCGTTTTGCGACAAACATTACGACCATTTTTTTTATAGTAAATATTAACTAATGAAACCATTTCTACGCACCTACTCTTTGTGGAGATCGTTAGCTATGAATTGTAATTAAAGCTAATTAAACGATTTTGAATACGGGGTGTGGCAATAGGAACGAATCTCATCTAAATTTCAGTCATTACTTATTTTTGCCTTTTAGAGGTGTGACTTGGCAAAACAATTAGAAGAAAACACAGGAAATTGGAAACAGAAATGATAAGAGGATAATTTGATAATTCACTGATTCCCGACTGAAGCAATTGATTGTGTCAGGAAACTAAACAGAATTCACTTACCGAAAAAAAAAATATTTTAAATAAATTTAAAAAATCCTAGATGTCGGTCTTACATTTCGCGTCTTCAAATTTAACGAAAAGCATCAAATGCATAACGAAGTGTTCGAGAGGACATTCAATTGTGGGAAGCGCAACTGATGAAGGTTCCCGACCAGAAACAATATATTTTATATTTATATATAATATATATTGTCTTGCGTACAAAGGAATGACACCTCGAAGAGAGTATTCAATATCTGTGACAGGCGAAAGCAACCTGAAAAATTTTATCGTGACATTCTGTCCTAGGAGTTAAGGGAGAACAGCAATTACACGGAACGGCTCCAGTTCGGAACCGCTGTGTACTGATTCTCTTGAAAATCCCAGATGTCGGTCTTACATCGCGCGTCTGATCATTTCTAATTTAAAATATAGCCTTTTCTGTCATACATTTTATATTTGTTACATTGGATACCCTATATTAAACAATCAAATTTTATAAATTTTCAAATAGTACAAAACAATCCTAGTTAAGTCTATATAATTAGAACACGTTGTTATACCGGTATTGTACACGGGTACATAACACCACATTTAAGGAAAAAAAAGGTTATTTCAAAAGTTACGACATTCAATTTATGGGTATATGTGGTGCAAAGACAAAAGGTCGTATCTTAATGCTCAACGTTTCTGTAATTAATACTGCGCCTTTTAATCATATTTAAAATCTTTTGGGCAAATAATATAAGATTTTATACAAATATTCAATTAAAACTGTTGCAGATTTTAAACGTTTCATAGATATAGGTGTTATGACCTAGCGAACATCTACTTTTATAACAACTTTATGAACATTTTGGACAATTCTTTTTTCATAACGCATGTACAAAATTTCTATAATCGACCTATTGAAAAAGAACATTTTTGTTCAATTCTTATCTAGTTAAGAATTTCTAACCCCGATGACCATAATTAGAGGCACACGAAAATTCACTAAACCCCAGTTATACATATCAAAAGGGTTTAGCTTGTGGGACTTGCCGGTTATCATGTTTATTACGGGTATCTTTTTTATGTTTTTTGGGTAAGTAACACCACATTTAAGGAAAAAAAAGGTTATGTTCAAAAATCTGATTCTGTCTTCGGTGTCCATGACATTCAATTTGTGGGTATTATGTGGTGCAAAGACAAAAGGTCGTATCTAGTAAATGTAAACTTTAAAACTCTTTCAACGTTTCTGTAATTAATTGATTGAGCACTTTTAATCATATTTAAATGAATCTTTTGGGCAAACAATATAAGATTTTATACAAATAATTTAATTAAAACTGTTGTAGATTCGTGTAGATATGACGTTTCATAGATATAGGTGTTATTGACCTAGCGAACAATCTACTTTTAGTAACAACTGTGTATAGATATGACATTATTGTTGGACAGATATTCTTTTTTCATTAACGCCTAATCTAGAAAAAAAGAGAGAATACATATTATTACAGAATTAAAGTAATATTAATTTCTATAATCAAGATTACTCTCATTTTACCTATTTTATGAAAAAGATTTCAACATTTTTGTTCACATTCTTCCACTACCTACTGATAATAATATAGAATTAAGAATTTCTTTAACTATTATTATTAATGAATAGATAATCTTTATTTTATATTTCAGGTGTATATTTAAAACATGCATCCTAAGCAATATTCTTTAGATTGTCTTGGAAGTATTGACTACTCTGGTCCTTGGGTATTTTGATATTTAAGAGAAGAAAATTTTATTTCTAAAAGTCATTAAGTATACATTCTTAACTTCATTTCGTGAGCTGATGTTTTGTTCAACAATAAAGGAACATTTTGATTTAATGAGCAAGTAAATAAAGAGTTTCCCCAGAAAGTGATAAGATGGGGCTTGAGTGAGTCCATTTTGTAATTCAAGTGAATAATTACTTTGCTGTATTTTGTCCTAATAAGTGAATTGATCGGAAAGTGTCCTGCAATAACATGGACATCTAGAACAGTCAGGAACGGGGGTGAAAGACGATCCGACCTTGCCATACTTTTTTGCAATGATGGATATTGCAATTTGATAAACGGTGGCAAACTAATTACATCAAAATAATAAATTACATCAATTAAAAATGATACAATAATTTAGAGTTTTCGTCTTTATATTGTATGGTAAGACTATTTCAGGTAAACCCCATACCTGGAGTAGTGTCACTTCAGAAGCCATTTTGAACACTAATATATCAAAGTAATAAATTAAATTAATTAAAAGTAAGGCATTAACTTATATTTTTCTTATTCATACTGTATCCTAAGACTATTTGAGGTAAACCCTATACCTGGAGTATAGTAGTATTCATTTAAATGTTAAGGTTTCACTTCAGTGGCCATTTTGAACACTAATTATGTCACAATAATAAATTACATTAATTACAAATGCGACATTAACTTAGATTTTCCTATTTATTGTATTTGAGGTAAACCGCATACATGGAGTATAGTACTATTCAATTAAAGGTTAACGTTTCACCTGAAGTCACTCAGGATTCCAACATTAAAAAACCACCCAAAATTTATTTTTGTTTTAAACTAATGTTTGAAAAAACACCCAGCAACCAGATTTGCCTTGTTGTTTATAATAAATGAGAACACAAATCCAAAACAAAAAATACAATTTGCTGTCTAATAGTAATAATTGATCGGTTTTGCAAATACTATTTCGTACTATAAATATTATTAACTTTCTATTCGATATGGATGAGAACACACAATTTGTTTCTAAAAAAGTTTTAATTCAATAAAATCGTGATTGTGCAATAAATCTTGCTTGTACCAAACCCGAGTCGATCTAGACCTAGACTTTTGGATTAACTGAAGTGTATTGTAATCTACATTAACGTTTAAAAATTCTGATATATAATTCAAAAATTGTATGTTTGCATTTTATATAATGAAGTTAGGTTTCGATATATTTTTCTTGAATTATTATTACTAAAGAATCTTATTTATGTGGTTTTTAAACACTGTAGTGGTTTATATTTCAATTTTTAAGTTATACAATTTAAATTTTCCCTATCTTACAAGTTCTTCTTATTACTTATTTTAGAAAATTTTACCTTCAAAACTCTATCTCACTCTATAACCAGCTATTACAAAGTTTGTAGACGCGAGATGTAAGACCGACATCTAGGATTTTCGGGGAAACTAGCACAGCGGTTCCGAATCTGGAGACTTTCCTTGTAATTGCTGTTCTCCCTGTGTGCTAGTTTCCCCGAAAATCCTAGATGTCGGTGTTACATCTCACGTCTACAAAATTACTTTTATGAATCAAATACATAAATAAGTGTTCGAGAGGACATTCTATTATGGGAAGCGCAGCTGATAAAGGTTCCCGACCAGGAACAATATATATATATATATATATATATATATATATATATATATATATATATATATATATATATGTTATATGAGAAGTGCACTAACTTACAATTTACACGTTAAAGTTACCATAGGTGCTTGAACCGTAATTGACTTCACACAAGTATCATATTACAACTTCCTAGAATTCTTAGAAATCACGTAGACGCTTTGTTCACATGAAAACTGATGACATAGCGTCAGCATTTTTACGTTATAAATGTAACCGAAAACAATTCTCAGTGTTCATTATCTTCATTTAACTTCATACCTATAATATTGTCTTTGTAACTTAAACATATGATTTTTTGTAATAAATATATTTTTTTAAAAAGTGAATTTAGTGAAACCAAATCTAAAAGTGGCGCAGTCAGTAGGATATTCCAGACGTAATTAGAACAAGAAACAGTCTAACTAATTACGGTGGTTTCCTAACCTTCGCGGATACAAAGAACCTACTTGGACACCAACTACCGAACTCAACAAGGGAACAAGCAGCGGCTAACCAGTGTTCAGTGACGGATAGAACAAGTCCTATGATAGGAATAATCACGTAAGCGTTTAAAAAGTTATAATATTTAATAATTGTTGAACAACCAGTTCTATCATTTTTCCTATTTTAAATGAACCATCCTAAATATTTACCCAAGAACGAATTTTGATATTTTATTTTGATAGTTTAAGATATTCTAAATATTTATTTATGTTTATACCTTTATTTAACTTATACTTATTTTAGAACCAGTAACAAAAATTTATTTCTCATATTTTTCTTCATTTTAATTACAATCGCAATTATTTACATCGCTTTTCCCAAGCTTTGTATTTTCCTAATATTGCACAATCTTGAGTAAAATTACAAAATGCCAGAAACTAGAGATGTAGCACAAAATGTAGAGCCCTACAAGCTCTCAGAAATTTTCGCCATTATTCCCGAATACGATGGGAACCCAATATTTTTAAACACATTTATCTGTTCTTGCAATACCGCATATAATATGGCATCTGATAATCAACAAGTTCTGTTAATTCTCCACATTAAGAATAAGCTCCGTGGACGAGCGGCCGAACTAGTTAATTCACGTGACCCCAGCCATTTAGCAGATATTCAAAGTCTATTAGAAAACCATTTTGGAGATCCAAGGGATCTCTCCGCCCTTATTCAAGACCTACAAAGAATGAGGCAATTACCCAACGAATCTCCATTGACATTTTCAGCTAGGCTTCAAACACATCAAGCAAAAATGTTATCAGCTGTCAATAAACAAAATTTAACTGTAAAGGAGAAACAGGCCCAGATTGACTTAATTGAGTCAATGGCTCTAACTAGCCTACTTACGGGTCTAGAGCCGAAAATTGGCCAAATTGTGCGAGCCAGTGATCCCAGAGATATCCTGACCGCTATTTCCCGTATTAAAAGAGAATTACAGTTGTCTAATCTAGAAACTCAAAAATTCTCAGTCAACCGAAATGCACCCCAACAGACTCGTAAACCCAATAATGGTCCAACCCCAAAACAATGTTCGTTTTGCAAAAGAATCGGACATTTCAGCAGCGAATGCCTCATCAGAATGAGACAATCCCAGACTAACCAAAATTCTCACCCAAATTACTCGGGCCATCGCCCATATTATGCGAATCAGTCTGCTAATCAACCTACGAATTTTAATAATAGGCCTCAGTTTTCTCACCAACAACAACAACCCTCAACAAGTAGACCAACCCCAACTTCTAGTAATTTCAGGCCAAATCCGAGTTTTTTCAAACAACAACAGAAAACTCATCACTTAAACAACGAACAATTCGATCCGTATGAACATAACTATGATTTTTCTTACAATGAGCAACACAACTTTCAAAGACCAACTGAATACAAAACCGTATCAGACTATTATGACCCTGATACACAAAAACAGGACAAATTTGAACATCATTCCAGCGAAAATGTTTGTAATGATAATTATAACCAACAATATGATGAATATTACGATAGCGAACAGTTTTCTTCCCGACAAAATTTTCAGACTACCCCGGTAGAAACAAAACCTCCCGATCACGAGATCTCCGATCTCCAAACACAAATTCAAACGATGAACTTGGACGATTTCAATCCAAACCTAAACTTTCCCGAACAGAATTTTCTGTAAGGCCACTTCTTTCGGTCAATTCGAAAAACCTTTACTACATCACCGACTCTTCCAATACATACAAACTCCTTATTGACACCGGAGCAGGACTGTCAATATTTAAGCCCGAAACTTGCCAACGATTTAAACAACGATTTCCCGAAAACGTAGTCATCCAAGGAATCACTGATCAAAAAATCTTAATAAACGAATCCACCCTTGTACCTTTCAACGTCGCCGACCCACACAAGGTATATATTTGCAACATCGACATTGAATTCGACGGATTACTGGGTTCAGATTTCCTTGAACATTATAACTGCGTTATAGACTTTAACAACAAACAACTTGTGACTAATTTTAAAACTTTACCTCTCTACAAAGTTACGGATGATACGGTCATGCGTACTCAGAACCCTTCAACTTTCAATAACTGCATCCCTGTTAATACAATCTCTATAGAACCCCGAACAGAACAAATATGTAAATTAAAATGTAACCTCATTAATACGGAGGCTTTCCTATCATCCGCCGAAATAGAAAAAGTTTATCTTCCCCGTGCCCTTGTTAAAATTAATGAAAAAGGCGAATTTCTTACTTCAGTTTTAAATGCAAATGCTATCCCCAAACTGTTAATTTCGACAATTTGGAACTCGAACCGATAACCAATTTTTCCGTAAACATTCTTTCCGAAAATTACTCACAAAACTTAACCCAACCTGATAGACAAACTACAATTATGGAACAACTTCGTTTAGAACATCTGAACGATGAGGAAGCCGAACTTATTTCTCAACTTTGCCTCGAATATTCCGACATATTCTATTTAGAAGGTGACCAACTGACCTTCACAAACGAAATTAAACATTCAATAGACACTAATAACGCGAAACCCTCTTTCACAAAGTCATATCGGTACCCACAAATACACAAACAAGAGGTAAAAAGTCAGATATCGAAGATGCTTGACCAAGGCATTATACGTCCGTCTAATTCGCCATGGTCATCCCCAGTTTGGGTAGTTCCCAAAAAACTAGACGCATCTGGAACCCAAAAATGGCGTGTCGTCGTCGATTATCGTAAACTAAATGAACTTACTGTTGACGACAAATACCCCCTACCGAACATTTCGGATTTACTTGACCAACTTGGCAAATGCCAATACTTCACCACTCTCGACTTAGCTTCCGGGTTTCACCAAATCGAAATCGATACTAAAGACATCCAAAAAACAGCATTCACAGTTGATAATGGTCATTTTGAATTCGTTAGAATGCCCTTCGGTCTTAAAAACGCTCCATCCACCTTCCAAAGGGTAATGGATAATATTCTTTTAGGTGTTCAAAACGAGAGATGTTTAGTCTATATGGACGACATAATCGTTTATTCTCCGACTATACATGAGCACATAGCCCGACTTTCTGAAGTTTTCAAACTCCCGAAGGCGTGAAGCCTAACCCCTCAAAGGTAGATTGTATCATAAATTTTCCCCAACCAAAAAACCCAAAAGATATCAAGTCCTTCTTAGGGTTAGCTGGTTATTACAGGCGATTCATCCCCAATTTCGCCAAGATTTCGAAACCTTTGACAAAATTACTTCAAAAAGACCTTTCCAGTTCGATTCAGAATGCGTCAAATCTTTTGACGAATTAAAAAGAGCCCTTACTTCTACCCCCATACTTATATACCCTAATTTTGAAGAGCCATTTATTCTTACAACCGACGCCAGTTCATTTGCTATCGGCGCAGTACTCTCTCAAGGCCCCGTAGGTAAAGATTTACCCATAGCCTATGCCTCCAGAACTCTCTGCAATGCTGAAACTAAGTATTCAACCATAGAACGAGAACTCCTTGCAATAGTGTGGGCGGTTAAACACTTTCGTCCGATAATTTTTGGCCGTAAGTTTTTACTTCTGACCGATCACCGTCCGTTAACTTGGCTGTTTTCTATAAAGGATCCTGGAAGTAGACTTGCAAGATGGCGCCTTAAGCTCGAGGAGTACGACTATCAAATAATTTACAAACCCGGCAAAGTAAATAAAAATGCCGACGCTCTCTCTCGCATTAAAGTTAACAACTTTAATGAATACATATCATTTCAAGCAAACAATCACCTAACACCATTTACAGTACTCCCAACAAACGAAACTGACGATGACTCACAAGAACCCCAGACAAGAAGTCCCATTAATCTCCAACAAATCTCTGAAGAATTTAGAACATTTGTCGAGCGATATCAAACCGTCTCGCTCATAGATTACGACAAAATTCAATTTTCTAATAGCCAACTCTTAGACCGAGAAAACAAAAACATCTTAGTGTTTCTCCAAGGCTCTCTCATGAAAGATTTTCACCATGACATCATCGAAGACATTTTCGAGGAAAATGCTGATTTCCGTACCCCTAGAGTAAATATCTTTGCTAGCAAAAGTGTCAGAAAAAGACGTTATTACATCGTCCCTCTCCCTTCTGACCCAGAAGTAGTCAACGAAATTCTTTTCGCATCTTTGTATAATAGTAGAGATGTGTTCACTGAAAACCAAGTATTCTGTGTTGAGAATAACATTGAACTGCCCATTTTGGAAATGCTTTCGTTTATCTTTTCCGAAATCGATATCAAATGGAAAGTTTGCCAAAATATCGTCCAAACGGTTGAGAAAGACCAAATACCTATCATTCTCGACCAATTCCATAACGGCAAAAATAATATACACCGAGGTATCAATGAAACTATCCGCAGAATAAAAGAAAAATACAATTGGCAAGGACTGACTAAAGACGTTGACAATTTTATCAAAAACTGTCAAACTTGCCAGAGAGCAAAAGTTTACCGGAAAAATCTCGACAGCCCACTTGTCATTACTGAAACCCCACGGACACCCTTTGAACGTGTCAACATCGATATCCTAGAAGTCCCAACAAAAAACTACGCATTGACTATCAGGGACGAACTAACAAAATTCTCTCAGGCCTACCCCATAACTGACAAATCCGCTAAAACCGTTGTTAGTACGTTACTACTATATTTCCATCACTTCGGTACCCCATTACGGATACACTGTGATTATGGCAGGGAATTCAACAACGCTCTGATGAGAGATTTGTGTAAGCTATTTGATATCAAACTGTCCTATTCTAGTGTGGGACATCCCCAGTCGAATGGTTCATTAGAACGATTCCACTCGACCTTACTAGACATGATTAGAATCCACAAATTAGAAAATCCCGACGAACACCCCTTCAACATCCTTCCTTATGCAATCATCGCATACAACAACTCCGCAAACAAAACTCACGGATTCACTCCTTACGAACTTGTTTACGGACATACTTCGAGTAGGACTCCCGAAACTCTATACAACCAACAATCATTGATAACTAAATACATCCGAGATCTCAACAACCGTATCACACACTATTATAAAATCGCTCGTGAAAGAACAGAAGTTCAGAAACACAAAGCGAAAGCCCGATTCGATAAACATGTTTCCGAAAATCTCCCGAATTATCAAATAGGCGATAAAGTCTATATCAAGGAATCCCAAATCAAGGACAAACTCCAAAATAAATTCAATGGTCCTTTCGAAATCCTGGAGATTCACAAAATTCCGCGACATTACTAAATCCAAAAACCAAACAAAAAACTAAACTAAATTTCGACAGGATGAAACCGTTCTCAGAAAGTTAATTTCTGTTTCAGGTTGTGCCTGCTGTTCGGATCAGCAGTAGCCCAATATCAAGTCGAACCTATAAATAACACATTAGGGATATACTACCACAACGAAGCCCAAATAACCGTTTCTAACAATAAATGGACACTCTTGGTCCACAAAAATATTTCGGCCCCCGAACACGTTTTCACGACAAATAATAGACTTTTACAAACACTTATCGAAACTGTTAACTATAAATCTTTCGCAATGAATTACTTCCGCTCAGATGTACAAACTCATATAAATCTTCTAAACCAAATATCCACCACAATTAAAGACAAATTTATCGAAATAAATATGGACACCAAAAGACCAAAACGCGGCATACTTGATGGCGCAGGTACTCTTTTCAAAGCAATTACCGGAAACTTAGACGCGGATGACGGTAAATATTTTACTGATAGTATCACTAGGCTCAATCAAGGTCAATTACAAATAGAAAATTTACTCAAAAACCAAATCAGTGTAACTACCTCTGTCATTAAAAACTTCAACGAGACCGTCCAAAAACTGCAAATTGACGAAAAACTCTTTAACAGCAATATGAAAAAACTAGAAACTACAATCGGAAAAATTAACGATAAAGTCGGCTATATCGAAATGAAACTTATGTTGCTCGAATTATGCGAGAAACTAATGGAGAATTACCTTTACTTGGAAGATAGTCTAAATGATGTGCTAAATTCAATTACTTTCGCGCGTCTTAAAATCATACATACATCTATTTTAACGCCGGAACATCTCATTACGGCATTGCAAGAAATATCGCAAAACCTAATAAAAAACAATCTTCCACTACCAATAAAATACTCAAGCATTGGACAATACTTGGAAATTATCGAGTTAGAAGCTTTCCAAACAAACTCTGATCTTATTTTTATCTTAAGAATTCCATTAGTAGAACAACAACCATACACCCTTTTCCGGTTATACCCTATCCCAATTTACGATGACAGAACTGGATTACATCACCTTTTGTCTTTTACTCAAAAGTACCTCGCGAAAAACGAAGACTCTTTAATGTTTATTTCAATCAAGGACTTGAGCGCGTGTAAACCGCTTGCTATCGGAAGAAAATTGTGTCCCGACCTATACGCCTATCCTATAGACTCTAACGCACCGTGTGAGGTGCAACTTCTGAAAAGTATTCAAAATGTGCCGGACAATTGCAGGAGTGCAGTAATTTTTAGTCAGGGTTACAGTGTCCAAAAACTTGAACAGAATATGTGGCTTGTCGTGACCTCCGAACCTTTACGTGTTGTGGTGAGTTGCAATCAAAAGAACTCAACAACTTTAACTCTAGTGCGCAACTCCATTCTAAAACTTCAATCGGAGTGTAGTGCCTTTGTAGGTGTTACTAAGGTCCAGGCTGAGTCTGGAAAAGAAACAGCCCTGTCCGAAGTCTATCACACAGTTACAGTACCTTACAACTGTTGCGATACAGTTCCAGAAAAGGTACAAATTCCCGAGCTGAAACCCTTCGACATAAGCAGCATCAACGTGGAGGAACTGGACGTTGCGAACCATAAGTTAGAACAGTACTCCAGAGACCTAGATGGTCTTATAAATCAGCCTTTCCTAACCAAGAACATCTCTTGGTTTACGTATACGACAATAGCTGTCGTCATGATCATTTCAGCGATCATGATTTTTAACATCATCAAAAAGAAAATTGAAGAGCGCCCAAAAGCCCAAGAAAATACCGACCAACCGACGACGCCTTCATCGTCTCTAAGAATGCTGCCTAAACTAAGGCCAGTATTAAAACCAAACCCGATCACAGAGACAACTGTATAAACATTTCTTTTATAATAATGATTTTTTTTTGTTGTATGTTTACCCATATTTTATGTATTACCTTTTTTATTTTATTTACTAACCATTTATCGTTGTTATATTATATACGTTTGATTTTTGACTTATTATCGACACTAACATTTTATACTAACAATTTTAATTTCATTTCCGAATTACCTTTGTAATGTTAATACTACCATTTGATATTCCTAGCGATATTCTGCTATTTACAGATGTTTCATTTTTATTAAAAAGTTGATGTAAAGCATCAACTTTTCATGTATAAGGGGAGTTGTTATATGAGAAGTGCACTAACTTACAATTTACACGTTAAAGTTACCATAGGTGCTTGAACCGTAATTGACTTCACACAAGTATCATATTACAACTTCCTAGAATTCTTAGAAATCACGTAGACGCTTTGTTCACATGAAAACTGATGACATAGCGTCAGCATTTTTACGTTATAAATGTAACCGAAAACAATTCTCAGTGTTCATTATCTTCATTTAACTTCATACCTATAATATTGTCTTTGTAACTTAAACATATGATTTTTTGTAATAAATATATTTTTTTTAAAAAGTGAATTTAGTGAAACCAAATCTAAAATATATATATATATATATATATATATATATATATATATATATATATATATATATATATATATATTGTCTTGCCACCTCGAATAGAGTATTACAAAGTTTGTTTTCTACTGTTTTATGCCCCAGCTAATTAAAAATTTTAAGTAATTATTATTGCCAAACACATAATAGTGTTATATTTGTTGATAACTTTTTTGTTATTTAGATTTATCTACAGGTTCAGGGCAGCGTCGGCCAGCTAACGTTATGCAATTTGCAAATTTCTAGCATTGTTTTCATAACATTGACATATTTAAATACATATATTTTTAGCTTTTATCCTTATGTCGATTCGAATCACTCTAGATACTTCTGAAAACGAATTAATTTTGAAATTCAATTCCTTGTGTACCTACTAAGAAAGACCAGTTGCTTCGAAAAATGATTGAAACCTTGAAAAAGCAACATAATCGCATTCACAAACATAAAAAATGACCAAAAGTAAATTCTAAAATCAACATATTGTAGGCGGTTTAAATTTAGAAATTATACCATAAAATAATTCAAAACACTTGGGAATACAGTAAACTAAAAAAAAATATTGTGCTGTTGCCCATATGGGCGAGCAAGGCGTTATATAGGTCAATTTAACGATTTTGTCTACCAAATGTCACATCAACTTGTCTATGTGGGTTTGTTTCGTACGTGTTTTATTGTAGAAACTTTCGGCATTTCTTTTTTTGTTATTCGTTACATTATGAAACAATTTAAGAGAGAATAACGACCTCCCGAAAAGACGAATTCACTTACAGGGAGCTATTTTTAGTCATTCTTAATTCAGGCAATTTATTTGACAAAGCTGGCGACGTGATATTATAAATAATATGTAGAATTAATACTGTAAATATTTTGAGAAGTGAGAAATTGATTTGCTCAAGTCTCAAGCTTAAATAATCGAGGTAAGAGTCTTTACGAGAAAATTATCTCCAGGGAAATTATTTTTAAAGGCATAATAAAGTTTTGATGAATTTACTTCATTTGTTTCTTTATTAGCTTGAGGAGATGTTGTCAGCAACACAACTGAAATTATAGGGAAAGTCTTTAAATACTATTTTGATATAAGACTGCTATTAATAATCGAGTCAGTGATAATTTTTACTTCTTAAATTATCCGATATTCAGGATTTACTTTAATTTTTGTTTCTCCATCTATATACATTTAAAAAACTGCAATTGTTTGTTTATTTGTTTTTTTTTAATTATCTAATGGCTACAAGTTTGCTTGCTTTAATCGGAGTTTCAGGTTTTGGTTTCATTTCATGCATAAATTGTTAAGTTGAAATCAATTATAGTGAAATAATCAGAAGCAAACCCAGTCAATTAAAAATCTAGTCCAAGAATCTGCGAAGAAAAAAAATATCATAAAAAACGAGAATAGTATTCAAGTGCTTACTCAATAATAATAATACAAATTCTTAATGTAATTTTCTTTAGAACTCTAACTAGAAGTAATTACAAACGTATTTGACATACTGTGAAGATATAATAGTTTTAATTCACTAGAAAACGTGAGCATAGACTTATTTTACTTGGAAGTAGGATTTCATGCATTTTGTTGTTGATTGCTTGTGCTTCTTGTGTACGCAATACGGGCAGATTACCTATAGAAAGGTCAAGGTATATAGGATACTAGTATTGAATACGATTCTGAATCAAAGGTTGTACGGCTTTTTCATCGGTAATAAGAAACTGCTCCGCATGAGTTAGGGGGTATAAGTATTATATTCGAAATTTTGGTATATTTTCATTAATATCTTTTTAACTAATTTTTTTGTAAATATGAAAAAAATATATTTGTGTTCCTCAGAATGGGATATTTCATTTGATGTATTACATGATGCGGTTTATTTTTTAATTTTCATTTAATTCTATAATTTGCCCCCCAAAATTAATATTAATGGTTCCTCCTTATTTTTCCTGTAAAGTTCGGGCAACGTTCTATATTTCCTATTTTTTTCAAAATTTTAGTAGTAGTTTCGGAGATCAGGGGGAGAAGAACGGTCGATTATTTTAGTTTTTCCTCCCAGAAGTACCCCTAAAATCAAAATTTCTTCTTTTACAATATGTACTCCAGATCGGGTCACCAAACTATACATTGATACCAAATTTCAACCTCTTCCGTCCAGTAGTTTAGGAGAAAATTGCTGTGGTGTGACAGAGGCAGAAATACCGAGTGATATTATAAGGGTATCCGTATATTGTATATACGGAACCTTAAAAATGAACACAGTTAAATAGTCATGTTTTTAGCAATTTTAACTGTTAATAATTATTGTCTGGTATATACTAACATTTGAATTTGGTTATTTATGCGAAAATACCAGTGTGACACTTCAGGGATGATTATGATGCATATGTTTCTCGCCAAGTTCTCAAAAACTGCAAGTTATCGGTCATAGAAAAAGTTAAATCGTTTTCTAGGAATCAGTGAATACTAATAAATTGTTTTAATGGTATGATTTTTGAGATTTTTTTTTCTGGAAAAGAGGGCCACCTGGAAAGAATATAATTTAAATTATAGAATCGGTAAAGCCATACGTCGAATATAGTACTCCTTTTTTAGAAGTCGGTAGATATTCCGATATATTCGTAAGTACTGTGTTATGATTCATAAAGTATATTTTCCTCATTAGTTGTTCTTGACGACTGAACATCATAATGTTAGTAACAATATACTTTTAAAACGTTCTCGATTTTAGTAAATGAATAACTCCATTGTCAAAACAATGAGTTCTTTTGTTCCACTTCCTCGAAGTTAAGCAGAATACCGCAAAAACAAATTAATCAAAATTTACCTTAGAGTACGAACATAAAATCCATTTCACTTAGCAAAATTTTTAGCTTTAAGAAATTACTTTGAAAGAACCCGTCATTCATTAGAGAATCACATTATCTTGAAGAATATGAAATTTAGAACGGAAAGCAGACTTCCACTCATCTCATGATTAGTATTAGAACACAATTACGTCTGCAATGGAAAAATTATCATTGAGGAAATATTGGACGTTTTATTATAACAGCATAATAAGTAATAATTTTCTGTCTGTTATACACGGAAACTGACCAGATAATTAAAGTAACCGGCTCGTTGAAAGCAAAAAAATACATAATGGTATGCTATCAAGCATTAATTTATAGTAATTAAATAATGAACTATTACAATGCACAAGCTATCTTATCTGATGTTTACGTCACATTAACTCGTATCAGTTATTCGCCGTAATTCAGGCGCCTGCCATAATATTAACCAGAAACAATATTTTGCAGTTTCTGCCTGTTTTCCACAGAACAGATATTGTTTGGAAAATCAACGGTTCCCATAAATATATAATCGCCGATTAGAAGAATTTAAAATGTTTACAACACTGAATGTATTAAAATATATTCTGCATCTATACTAAAAACCACTTTCAGCAATTTCATACAATTATCAGTAAAAAATAAATTCCCAAGGAAAATTTATAAATATGTATTTCGTGCATATGAACTGACCTAATCATTGTCAATCAAGTCGAAAAAGAACATGCATGTTAGGAGATTTTCCGGTATGTTCATTCAAGTTATATGGGAGAGTTGTATGAGGAGTAGTTCCTTTCATAGAGTTCTAAAATGGTACGCGGCACTATTTGTCTACCTTAGTTTAAGAGGGTCATTTGGGTAACAATTATATAAAACTTTATTAAATTAAATATGATTGTAATTGGCTATATTTAATCTATTACAATTTTTATCTAGAACACATTACCGTAGCATAGCTTTTATAAATGTATAATTCGAATACAAAAATATTACATCTAAAGAGCGGTATCAATCCAAACAGAGACACAGACTAAGCACACCTGCATTTTTTTATTAAAAATCAGATGTTGTGAGGCACCCGATTTTATTGTCCTTAATGTTTTAGTTCTTTTTCATTATTCCCTTACATTATTTTATTTTGTCAATATTTGGTTATAAATAAAATTAAGGCTGCCTTAGATGAAACATCCGGCAGTCAACACCTAGTGTCACCTAGTGCACAAAGTCGAAACGGCTCGCTAAATAAGAATGAACTTGATGTAAATTATTTTTCAATACTTTAGTTGTTTTATGCCATACATTTTCCTCATTCTTGTTCGGTAAACAAAGTGCCTGAAAATCTCCCTAAGATAGCAATCCTTCCTAAATATGTTCTCTATGTGCACTTGCGTAAGGTAATACTACTTCCAGAATATTTGTTTAAACTAAGCTAACATAGAGCCTGCTACGTTTTGGTTTTAAAATGTAGCTCACTATATAGAACGCAATTGATTTGTTCTTCATCTGTTCATTAGTCAATATGAAGTCAATGTTGTGATTTGTTGTTTTCAGTTTGAGTTTAAATTACGACCTCAGTTTCACGGGTTATTAGTCATTAGCGGAGGAATGGTTTAGAAATTATAGAAATTGCAACAACAATACAAGTTCTGGGCTGTTTTCGTTGTGTTGGTGTTAGCCTTTTCACATTGCGACTGTTACCAAGAACAGCTAAGATCATGGGCGTCCCGAGGAAGGGAGGGGGCAGCTGTCCCCCCATGGACCTGAAAAACCTACCATGAGCCATTAAAAACTTCCTATGAAATTGTTGGCTTGCCCCCCGCTGGACCAAAAAAATTCTGATTTTTACCTCTCTCAAGGATTTTGCCCCCTGTAGGACAATTTTTGTTCTAATTTTGCCCCTCCCTAAGCCAAAAGCTGGCTACGCTGCTACTTGCAATAGAATGAATGAGCTTTTAACGACGAATCCAGTTTTTATTTCACTATGTTCTCATTAATATTGTAATTAAACGATTTTTAGTAATATCTTTATGTTGACGGTTTTATCAATTCTTTGTTCCAGATATTTTTTTAAATATATTAAAACGCTAAAGATCGCTGCCACAGTTGAAAATGAAACTTTCGGTGAAATTTCTTATAGACAAAACAACTCGGAAAACGCAACTTATCCATATAGGCGAGTGTTTGGGGGCACTCTTGATACCTGTATATTGAATTTCCACGAAAATCTTCACTTTGTTTTAATTGTTACGTATGCCAAAATAATTTCGATGTTGACAGAACCATTAGTTCCTGTAACTAGCAAATCAAATGCTCCGTCAAAGAGGTGTGGGTACATTCCTATACAGAGCTGTCAAACAAAGTGAAGGATATCCAGATATTTTTACAAACAATGCGATGAAGGATTTTACGTATTTCACAGTAAAGTAAAAATCTAAGTATCTATACTATAATAAGGTGCTTATTTTTGTTTGTAAAGTATGATGTTTACTTTAGAATTGTAGTTACTAAATTGTATTATACTTTAATTAGCATTTTAAACATTTATATGGGGGTTTTATTTTTGATTAGAATTCCAGCCTTGGTAGCCCTTCGATCTGGATAGACGGCCACCAACTTTGATAATTAATTGTTAGGATTTAATTACCAGTCAATGGAGCAGGAGCAACATTTTAAGGCTATTTTAAAATCTGACATGTAAAGGCTGTTAAATGTTATGTCACTTTTATATCTGTGATAATTGCACTAATGGTATGTTTACTTTCTTTCAGCGTTTACATATTTTTTATTATTGCATTTTTAAGGCTTTCGGTGATGCCAATCCCTGAAATTTCTGACCAGAGAATGATCTGAAACAATCCACCCCTTTCATCAAATCACGCTTTTAAAGTTGGGGAGTCCGATTCACCCAAAAACTCAGTGAAAGCAAGAAATCGGTACAAATGGGTGAATTAATATTTAAGGTCTCGAGATTGAAACATTATAAAAAATAAAGGTCGGTACTTCATTTTTAAGTTTTAGTATAAAGTTCAACAGTGCCTTATTTCTTATACATTTATTTGAATTAAGAACGTCCTTCTTTTTGAAGTTTGTTAAAAAACTAGTATTTTTTTGTGGAGTTCTCATTAGTATTGTTTAAAGTAATTTTATCAAAAATTCAAAGTACGTAATCTAAACTAAATGTGAAATTCAACAATGTAACACCACTTGAAAACAAACAAAATGCCAGCCACTCCTAACAATTACAAATAATATCGTAACATTACAATTTTATCCTAGGTAAGCAAGGATCTACCCACGTGCGTCCGCTGTTCAACAACTTATTCTCGATTCGAAGAAAAATCCCGTCAAGTCATTCGAGTTCACTCCCTTAAATCGAAACAGGAACACATTTGACACTCCTTTCGATAAGCGATCGCATTGACAGAAACACTTGGATTACCACGCACGATCTGAAGGAGTTCGTTAGAAGGATAAATGGGAAAATTCAAAATTTACGGACGGTCGCTAGTTAGCACTTAACACGCTCACTTGTTAACACGATCTAAACGTGGTCTGTCTGTCGATCGGTGTCGACACTACGAAAGATTTGTTCATACTGAATTGAGTCACAACAGCGGAGATGTTAAACAAACGAATATCGTGGTATTACGTTGATTAAAAATTTAACGAAAAGTGAAATCGTTACTGAATCAATTGGATGATGTGTCAGATGCGATTTTGATAATATTGTTCGCATCCAATCGATTCGTTAATTTATCTTAGTTCCCGTCATATCACATAGCATTTTAATTTGAAAAGTTTTTGCCGTTTACATCCTTTGTTCCAAAATAAAATAGAAACGTTGGATACAATAATTTTATTTAATCCATTTTTTTTTTTTGTACAGAATGGTTATTACATTTTGATTTCGTCGTTTCGCCTTAATTAATTATACTCGAAATTGATTCTTAACCGTCATCCAAAAAAAGAATACGTTAATATTGTTTTTTTATTTATTATTAACCGACTTCAAAAAGAAGGAGGTTCTCAATTATATATGCTCTTTTTTATGCATGTTTAGCAATAACCCGAAGCCCAACTAATTTCCATAGTTTAAGCTGGGTTCTGTTAAGGAGGATCCCGAACAGGTCCCATATTTTTTCAATAACCCTTTTTTAGAAAATCCGGAAAAACTGGTTCTTGGATAGTAACCTTTGGCGAAAGCCTTAGTGTTAAATAAAAGCAATTATCGTTGTTCGAAATCTGGGGTGTAATTTTTTGAAATTAGATTGGATTAAATTAAAATAAATGTTACTTCACCAACTTCAAAATGGAAGTTATTAATTCTTCTGTATATACAGTGTGTCTACAGAAGTTGGATTCAAATAGAAAACTTTTTATGAATAATATTTAGAAAAAAAATCTGCATGGTATGAACCTTAAAATCATCACATGTGACTATTTCAATTGTAAACGAGGTTTGTCAAAAAATATGAATGTTTCTTAAAAGGAAGTACCCTTATTTATTATATTTAATTTAAAAGAAAATTGTTATGAATCAAAGTTAATTAGAATTGAAAACTGCATCCAATTATATCATTAAAAATTGTAAAACAAATAATTCAATAAATGACAAAGCAATTTTTTTATAAAATTTCCCAGAAAAGAGAGTATAATATTTTAATTTTACATCTTAGAATTGTGCCTTTTTTATTCAGTTTCTTAACAATTGGCAACAGGGTCTAACCTAGACCCCGAAACGTTTGGAATATGCAGCAATTTTTGTAACTGTGGTGTTATTTCCCAAGAAGTACTTAAACAAAAGAGAGTATAGTTAATGAATGTAATTTGAATTAAATCACAATGAATAATAATTAACAAACTTCACAACAGATGAAGGTTCTCAATTCGTCTACATATACAGTGGGTCTAGTTAAGTTGAAAACATATCCAAGACTTTCTTAATTCATATTAATAATTAGGAAAAAGGTTTTCTACTCAATAGTAAATAAGGTTGATCAAAAAATATTAATGTTGCTTAAAAGTAAAATACCTGGGTTTTTTAACATAGAAAAAGTTTATTAGGTTTACAAATTGCATGCAATTAATAAAAGCCGACTGCAAAAAACATAAAACTTGACCAAAAAAAAATATATATATATATTTTTTTGTAACAATTAAATACTTATTCTGAAGTAGGTGCAAAGTATATTTTTGAGTTGTTTAACTTGGCACCGACTACAGAATAGGTATTTAATTGTTTCATATTTTTTTCTTTTTAATTAAATTACTATTATCCCAAGGATTAGTCATGTTTGCACAGCGCTTCAGTCTATATATAGTCGATATGCCTATAACAGGTAGAAAATTTGGGTATGCAGATGACTGGACAATAGTCACACAATACAGAGATCACGAAGAGAGACAATATATTCTTACCGAGGACTTAAAGTGAAACGCGACGCTGCCCAATATGAGGTGACGCGTGTTAAGTCAAATCAAATTTTACTATTATTTTATATGGCTAGAAACATACTACCCAAACTCGATGGGAGTGTTTGTAGTGTGTTTCTAGCCATCAAGAATACTACGATTTGATTTGACGTAAGACGCGTCATGTCGGGTCGGGTGGCGTTGCGTTTCGATAATGTGTCTCCGCCTTTAGATATTTTGGGTGAAGTGTATTTCTAGGTGGAGACTAGGGATGTTACGGAGGTGGTTTTATCGGAACCGAAGTCGGAGTCGGAGTTTTCAAATTTAATATGTCGGAGTCGGAACCAGAGTCGGAATCGGAGACGGAGGTGATGGCAGAGGGGATATGTGTTGAAGACAAATCAAATAAAATTATACAAATATTATTTAACTTCGTTAATTTCAGTACAAAAAATAGTAAACTTTACTAGACATTGAAGATAGAAATAATCAAATTTATTTAAATCTGAAACAATTCTTAAATCAAATGAAGTGACGGTAAAAGAAGCAAATTGTATTTAATGAATAAAAGCTTGGTCATAGAGTTGTTCGCTTGCTACGGAGCCTTGAGCACATGGCAAATATTGGTGGGCAATCGAGTTCAGGGGTTAAAATTTTGTATTCACTTTCCACCATAATAAGCTATCGTCACTGACAGGAATACTCCTCTATTTTACTTAGTCAGTAAAGGCTTCAACATGAGAAAGTTGTCTAATATTAATGCTCGTCGGAGTTGCTCTTATCAATAGTATCATCATCATTATCGCTACTTAATAGTATATTAAATAAAATAGTTTGGACATTGTTTTGTCCAGCTACTAGCGATGCTAGGCTTATCCGTTTTTATTTTCAGTTTCACTTGCGGATTTATTTTCAGCATTAAGTAAATTCATTATTATTCGGATTCAACTTTTTCCTTAATCACTTTGTTGAAAAATTTCGTTTTATAGCGACGATCCAGATGTTGCAATTACATAGAATTTGTTAAAATGAAGGTCTCCAAATCTAGGATTTATTTGGTCAATGGTACATTTAGTAACAGTTTTACATTTTTCATTTGTGTTGGATATATTGTCTTCTCTTTGTATTGTATGCTTTAGTGTATGTATTAGGGGAATTACCGATGATATGCTAATATTACTGTACCGCGTACTGCACTCCTGTAACCAGACCTAAAGTTTCTTGGTTAAGTTCATTTTTTCTTGGATCAGGTCTCCAGTCTCTATTCCATAGAAAGTATGACATTTTAAAATTACTTTAAGCCTCTTAAAATCTTCACCTATGCCATGTGTAGACTTAGACTTAATACCGAGACATTTTATCTTTTTCGCTAATCTTGAATATAACTCACCATAAATGTGTTCGGTAAAAAATTGTCTTTTCCCCTTAACTGATAATTCGGCACGACAATCTCCATAAGTCGCCTTCCACAAAATTGAAGGAGGGGGGGAGAGGGAGATCTTGTAAAAAAAATTTAGGGTTAAAACTACACCATTTCTGATTCTTCCACAAAGTATCTTTCTGTACTGTATTTTTCTGTTCAGCTTCTATAATAAAGTAGTCCTATCTCCCATTTGTGAATATATCTTGTTGCACAGTTTGCATTTCGCCTTATTCGCAGAAACTTCAATAAAGTAGTTCCAAAAAACACTCGTGTTTTAGTTCAATTCAAATGCAAAATGACAAGTGAAAGTGTAATAGAACTAATAGAAAAACAGTAAGCATAGGGAATTAGGGAGGTACCCCGCTTGACAAGCATTAACTTGTAGTACGCGCTGGCTGACTACAGATCATACAATATGGCTGATCATTGTAGTGCTCTTCAATCTTCGATTCTAACCTGCGGTAAATAAGTCTCGGAACCGAAGCCGAAATCGAAGGTGTAATATCAATCGGAAGTTCCGACTTTTCGGAACCGAAGTCGAATCTCCATAACATCCCTAGTGGAGACTACATATAACAGAGCGCAGCAAAAATAGAGACTACATACTTGAAAATATACTCTGATAAGAAATTGCATAAAAATCCCAAATACCTTGGAGTCATATACTTTTTCATAAAAAGCATTTAATAAATCTTGCTGCGAAAGTAAATACTAAACATGTCATTTAGATAGTATGTGGTACTACATGGGGTATGGGTATTTTCAGTTTTAGGGTTGGTATAGGTGTTCTGCAGCTGAATAGTGTGCTGCAGTCTGACTTAACAGTGCCTACACTGAACTGGTTGGTCGCCAACTTAATAACCCAATATTATATTAGTGAATTACCGTCTCCAGAATTTCGTAGACAAGAGACGTGTCTAAGGAAATATAGGAGAATAATTCACAATGCTCAACATCCCGATAACTTATACTTAAATCACCTATAGACTGGGATCTAGACACTCACATTCTCTGAGAAACTAGGCCCCTTTATGATGATATTTTCAACATTACAAAGACTTGCAAAGAAAAGCGGGCTAAAAAACCCCCAGATGGCTGCCTGCAGTTATCATATATCATAGAAATACTACTAGGATTTAAACAACTACTATCAAGAACCAGGGTATTCACTGAAGAGAATTCGGACAAATCATGGTATATGCAGGGACGCCCTATTTAAGTGGAGGGAAGTCCAATACCCACAGTCTAACTGCAGTGTCAGCAGACAGACATGTAATACCAACCGTTTGTTTTCTGACCGATAGTTGTGCCATCTCTGTTTTTTTTTTTGGAAATAACACCCACATACTTGTGATTTACTAAATTTCTCATTACGAATCCTTTTAATTTTTTAATTTTCTTGTTCATTTGTGTTAAGATAATTACCATTGAGAACGGGGCCTGATTTAGATCTTGAAACATTTGGACTATTTGAAATATACAGACTTTCATGTTTATGTGGTGTTATTCCCAAAAAACTAACGGTTTAAATTTTTGAATCAAAAGAAATGAGCAATGTACGATTGGAAAATGTCTTATTTTCCAATAAAACCAGTTTGGTCATCGGCGAATTATAGTTCTGAGAAAGGGTGAAAGACAAGCTAGATTCACAGTTGCTATACCTTACCCTAACTATAAAGGAGGAACAATAATTATCTGGGAGGTGGTATGATGACTGGTGAAAAAATTGCTATAATTCCCATAAAATAAACAGTACCAGGTCTTGGTATGTAGATTTAGTTCTAGACTCCGTATTAAGAACCTGAGGAAGAACTGTCGGTAGATAAATTTTACATTTATGCATTAAAATACATACAAGTTGAGTTGACTATTTCTTAGGTAAAAACCGTGAGTATTTAAGAGTAGCCCAGTCGTTCACCTGAATTTATCCAATAGGAACCCTATGGCCTAATATAAAAAGATTAAATAAATGCCGTTCAAATAACACGATTGCAGTTTTTAACTTATTCTAGCTAGTGTAAGATCCGAACATAGGTCGACCTTTACCGAGCTGTGAAACATATTTTATAACAAATTTAGTATCTATATATAAATAGGCAAAGACAAAACCATTAGGTACCATTTTCTCCTTTGTCTCTAAACCAATTTTCTTCATTTTTGTTTTGTTTAGTAGCTACTGACGACCTTCAGTGCGGAATGCTAATACTAATTTATAATATTAGTTCATTCATTAAATAAAATATAATAAAAATTCATTATTTACGCCCATAATGTCAACGCCAAACAACTGAATGTGCCGCTGCCGCCAGATTCAAAACATTGAGTAATTATATATAGAGGGACCAATGCTGTTATATACTTAGAGCGTGTACTTCTAGAAGTGGCATGCAAGCGTTGTTAGTGTTTAGTGGTAAAGTAATCGTTGAATATCATAATCATACAGGGCGATTCCAGATATGTTAGAAATCATTTTTTAATGGGTGGCACATAAGCAGTTGCATATATAGGGTGTTTAAAATATAGAGTAGAGTGCAATTATAACTAATAAAATAATTATATAGTGAAGCCTATTAGCGGTTGAATTTACAGGGTTCTTGGAATAGAAGGTGCAGTAGAATTACAGCTATACAGGGTGGTGCAAAAAATATTATACAGACATGCATATACAGGGTTGCGGAAATGGAAATGCAACATTTCGTAACCCATAAGCAGTTGTATATGTAGGGAAGATAAAATATAGGGTGAGAGGAATTATAGATATACAGGATGATGATAAAAAATGTTAGAAAAGGAAATGATTTATAGAGTAGCCCACGAAAAGTTCCATATATATGATGAATGAAATATAGGTCGGAGCAGAATTATAGTTACAGAAGATAGTTAAAAATTTCATAAACAAAAAGAGTAAATACGGTGGCTCATAGGCAGTGGCATATACAGAATGGTTTACCGGGTGGTTCAAAAATGTTAAATAATATTATACGTGGTCCATGAGCAGTTGCATATACAGGGTGGTGGAAATATATAATGAGATGGAAATATTATAATGAGGATTTTAATAAATGTTAGAGAATTGAGTGCAATTATAGCTATACAGGGAGGTTAGAAAAAATAAATATGTAGGGTAGGCCATTAACGATTGAATTGTTGTCATATGAAATTAAGAATTACGAATTTGAACACAAATATAGTCTTATGAATTATATCTGAAAAAAACTTTAATTTCGTTACTTATTTGTAGAAGCGAGATATAAGACCAACATCTAGGATTTTCGAGAAAACTATCACACAGAGGTTCAGAATCTGGATCAGTTCCGTGTAATTGCTGTTCTCCCTTAAGTCCTAGGATAGAATGTCACGATAAAATTTTCAGGGAACTTCACCTGCCAGAGATATTGACACAATTGGACGAATTTCGACTACTGGGCGACAGCTAGTATTAGAAAATACTTTAAAAATGGGTTGCCTAAAGAACTCTTGGACAGACTATTTTTAATTATTTTTTAAAAAATGATTTTTATGATCTCATTTATAACGCTAGTGGAAATGTATGACAGAGAGATCTGAGGTTCGTATACCGTGTAACAATGAAGGACCCAGCATGGAAGTCGTATTTATACGACAGCGAATGACAGCGATGACAGTTGTGATAAAAAATGGTTACAAGGGTTTTTTGTGTTGCTCGGACGAATCTTTAATTGATTTTACTGATGAAACTTTTAATAATTGGTCGTTAAAGTTAGCTTTTCGTAAAAAAAATTAAATATGAAAAAATATGAAAATATGAAGTTGAACTAACTCAGTTGCTCCAAAATATTGCTGTTTACTAGAGTATCGCTGACATTCTCTATCTATAAATACCAAACATGCGCACTTTCTCATGATCGAGGTCCCATCTAGTGAGTAGATGTATTTACTCACTGGTCCCATCACGTGAGACTGCGATGTTGGGTGCTTTATTATTACACGGTATACTTACCTCGGATCTCTCTGTTACACATTTCCACTCGTCATAAAATTGAAATATTTAAAATTCGGAAACCCCAGGACCGAATTTTTTGCAATAAAACAGGGATTATGTTGATTAATTTTTTTCTAGTATCCAATCAAGTGAAAGTAACTGGCATCGACATACCTGTTTATACCTGGCAACCCAATAGTTCGTCCAGGTAAATAATAGGCAACCCAACGGCTGCACATTTTATACTTTTACTCAGAATAAAATTTTCTTATTATCTTCATGATGCAACATTTAATTAAAAATCGTTTTTTAAAAAATAATGAAAAATAGTCTGTCCAGGATTTTCTTAGGTAACCCATTTTTAACATATCTTCTAATATACTAAATTTATTACAAAATTTGTTTCATTCTATTATCAGCTTGGTGAAGGTCGACTTAGGTTCGGATCTTCTACAGTTTCGGACCAATGGTAATATTGTCCCCAACTGCAATCATTAAGTTAATAGAAAACATATAACGTCGCATTCGTACTTGTATTCACGTTAAAGGTGAAAATACTAATGAATTAACAAACAGTGATTTTTATTGATAATCCTTCTTCGTGGGCGCTGAAATATTCTGCAGCACATCTATTCGTGTCTGTAGCTATGGGGTAGCAACTACCAAGAATTACAATAGAAATGTTTTTCCAAAAAATCCTTTACAATTTTTATAATTTGACATATTCCCCTTCCGATATTACTTATTTTTATGGTATCTGAGTGATACGAGCTGCTAGTGTGTACAGGGGAATTAGCAAAAAGTTTTTTGTAATACTACTGATTTGATTATAAATTTTTGTTGGAATTTCAATTCTACATTCACGAGGGTTGGACCAAAAGTGTGCACTATGGCAACCTGTGTAAGCACCGTAGGCGGCTGATAGAAACATCAATGAAGTTTTAAGAACACATTTGTACCATATGTTAGTGGGACTGGTTTTAACTTTGAACCAAAAATTCTAAAAGACAACGACAATAGTTCGTGAAGTTGGATTTCAGCAATAGGGCAACGAGTGTATATTCGCATTCGCATTCGAAACAGTGCATGGTCAAATTGTCTGAAATGCATTTCAGGTTTACTGAGAATCTACAGTAGAGAGAGGGCACACGGCGTTTCAAGAAGGTCGAACAAGCATCGAAAACGATTTGTAGGAAATGATATTTTGTGCCTACGATAAAGGGGGAGTATTCGTCACATATCTAGTTCTAAAGGGTGCTAGTGTCACTGAAACATCTTACAAAAACTTTTTTCAGAATATCTTGCGCAAAAAAATTCATAAGCTGCATTCATTTTGCTTATTAATTTTGCACGATAAAGCCCAACCGCATTTCACTGCACCCATCATCTAAGGGTAGGTTCTGAAGGCTCGAAGCTCGGCTCGAGAAGCCTCCCTAGTTGATTTTGTACCCTCTCTCCAGATAACAAAGGATGTATATTCTTGGTTTCGAGGGGTCGAGCGAATCTACCTGTTGTAACGCTATAAAAATAAATTCACCCTTATCCCCATAAATTAGTCATTTTTGTTGTATAAATTGGTAAACAGTATTGTTCATCAACTGAAATTTGTGTCGGTATCGGTATACAAAGGATATATGCAGTAATAAACGAGATTTTCTTGCATTTCAAGAAAGCATGCAAAAGTCAAGTTTAGAACCGTGAGAAACCACCTTAAGATCTCTACATATACCTACGCCTGAGAATGGCTCCGGCACTCGGCTTATTTTCGGGATCAGAACCTACCTGATTTCGAGTTCTTCTCTAAGCTAAATGAACCACACTAATTTAGATGTTAAATAAGAACTATAATTACCTGTAACTTCTTCAATAAATACTTCTGAAATTACAGCCAACCGTGCACTATTTTTAGGATAATCCCTGTACATTTTACCCTCTGAATTTCAGTACCGATGTTTTGTAACGGTAAAGAAAACCGGTTCTTCTTACCTCTTTGATTTCAATTAAATATTTTTACTTATTATGCACGTGTCATCAAAAACATTGCACTCAGTTAAAATAACAAATTATTCCTGGGAAAGATCTTAAGAACAACCCACACTAATTTTCTTATAAAGGAAGTTAATTTTTTTATGTCTCCATCATAATTATGAGGTTGATTGTATTAATAACGTAATTAAATTATCTTTCTTGTATTTATTTTATGGTACAAGTGATAAGTAAATATCTGCATAGAAAGGAAATAGCGTAATCAACCAGGAAATATAGAATGCAACGTGAATATTTTGAGTAGTTTGTTTCCTGTTGTTTTTATGGGGAAGATGTAACTAACAGTAGGCGTTAGAATCTTTAAATGCAATATGAATGAATGTATTATTATGTATGTTTTAAATAATAGTAATGCGCATAAATATTTTGCTTTACTGTATTGGTAATTATTTTTAACATGAAATAATTATATGTATCCATCGATTATTATTTCATCAAATTTTTTCTAGAAAATATTTATAAATTACATTAATTGAATTACTTTTTAAGAGTACCCATATTTGCATTCAAAAGATGTAAATTGAATTCACATTACACCTGAAATTTGAAGATATTCTTGTTTTTATTTTTAATCTATTAACCCCTAAAGTAGCTATGGTAAAAACCTATATATGTACCACTTAAGGGACTCTCTGATTTGATGGTCCATAATGAAATTCGCCCGAGAACACTTTCCAAATATTTTAAAGCATTTTGTTCAATTTATGTATTATATACTAAGAATGCTACACCATAAGAACGCCTATAAAACCAGAGTTCTGATAAACATGTTCCATGGTGATTCATATTAATTACTTCCGGAAAAGCAATAAGCTTGCCAGTTTTCAAAACGTTTTCTTATACCGAAATTTCGGGACTTCGTTTTAAAAACTTTAACATTTGGCATGCGTTCGAACAAAAAAACTTTCTCTCGATGTACAACTGAAATGCAAGATAAGAACACCTACCAATTCCCATATTTGAAAGCTCAGAATTGGCTTCATCGTACCGAATCTTTTTTTCCTGTGAGAAAAGTGCCAGGTTTAGGATTTGACAATTTTTCCAGTGAAATTTAAAAAAAGTCAAGAGTCTCTTGATAATGGTTCCCAAGCAGGAGTCGAAACGTTGAGCATTTAATAAATTCAGACGCGGTTTTCACCCGGAACCTAACCTAGTTCATCCAAAAATACATCCGTTCGTTATATTGCAGACGTTTCGCCAAGGTCTCACTCAAACATGAATCACTATAACAAACGGATGTACTCCCGGATAAATATTTCTTCATATATATATATATATATATATATATATATATATATATATATATATATATATATATATATTATAATAGTCTGTTATTTGAATTTTAAAATTTTATAATTTTTATTTCTCAGGGTCTTTTTTGCGTGGGTTCAAATCTTCAAAAGTTAAATAAATAAATAAATTTTATACTTATCTTTTTTTATCTTACAATGATTTATCTCTCTCTTCAGGTTCACTTAAACTTCTTAAAAAAAATTGAAATTCTATTTGCACTTTACTTTTTCTACTTTTAAAATTTTAAATTACTGATAATCAAATTTCCAAAGTTTCAATTAAATTACAATTTATTTAAATTTTTCAATACAATATTTATATTAGTTTTCTTTCAATACAAAATAAATTTCCTCTTCACTTAACTACTATTAAATTTCTATCAAATTATGTTACAAAACTGTTTACTATTCATATACAATTATTATGATTATTCTAAATTTTGAAAAACTTTTATTATCACTGATTGACTAACCTTTTTTTATGATTTTCTTTTAAACAATGTTTCAAAAACTCACTGTTGTTGGTTCCCTAATTCCTTTCTTCTTATTGTTGACCTGAATTTCTCATGGTGGTTTGCAAATTTATTTTCTTCCAATATTTTTGATTTTAAATTTTCATACCATTAATTCCCATTATATTCCTTTTACCGAATATTTATAAAACTATTTTCATTAATGGTAAAATTCTGCCACTCAATTGAATTTCTCGTGCTGGTATGTAAATTTTATTTCTCCCAAGATTTTTGATTTTAAATTTTCGTACCCATTATCTTCCTTTTATTGAATATTTATAAAATATTTTCAATTCGTCTCTCCAAAGAAATTCAAATTAAAATTTTAGGTTACTGTTGTCTTTCTGACATGGAACACTAAATTTGTTTTATATTTCATAGGACATTGATTTCGTTGTCATGGAAACTGAATTTATGAGAACGAAATTTTAAAACCGCTCTGCTCGAAGGTTGACGATGAAAAAGAAATTGTAACTGTCAGATTTCCTATTTATACAATTTATTTTGCCACCTGCTATTTCCATTTTTCCGTTTATATTTATTTTATTAATTTCCAACTAGTATCCCTTTAAATCATATCAAAAAAACTAAACAAATTTCAACTTAAACTTCAATACCTTTTACCCTCATTAATTTTACCCAAATCACTTACTTATATTTTCAAAAACATTGAGTTGACATTAGTCACCTGTTGGCCACCAGTCATTTAACAGGCACTTTATAAAAATTGGATTTTATTAAAATTTAGACTTTATATCTTTTGAACTATTTACTTTTTATATACTCTCTACGCTCTATCTATTACTATAACTTTCTTTACTGTTCCATCAAGTTCTGAAGACTTATAACGGTTTTTATAATTTGACATTTTGATCCTCTGTTTACTAAAGAATTTATGTATTTAAAACTTGATTTTGATCTAAAATATGTTTTATTCGGTGTTATCATGGCCTAATGTGTGATCTATACATGTTCTACAAATTCTACAATGATGTTTACAACTGAATTTAACCTTTTGATGTTTGACCTTATTATGAGTTTTTGCATATATTTCTTTATGTAAGTATTGATCTTTTATTAAAATTTGCATGATATAATATCGAACTTTATATGCCACCTTTTATCCTTACAACAATTTGCTTTTGAAACATTTGTACATTAATTACATGATTCCTTATTTATTTACAAATACTTGTCACTTCATTTTTATAATTTTGATTCCTGCAATTTCCTTTTTTTATATATGTATGCATTTTATTTACTGTATAACATTTATTTAACTATTCAAATTGTTAAAGTTTTTATATGATTTCATATCTGTTTAAATCCTTTACAATATATATATATATATATATATATATATATATATATATATATATGATTTATTCCTGTGTACATCCGTTCGTCTGTTGTATTCGGTTGAAAAATCATATAAGTATATGGTGAATGAATGCTTGAGGTAGTAAATCATCTAAACTATCACCCCTATTGAAGTAATCCCAATTGTTATATTACGACTTCAAACAATGAAACACAATAAATGTCGCTGAAGCATGAACCTTTGTATCGTCTGCCACCGTTGCCCAACTCATAGCCCAATTACAAGCATTTGATGTGGATCATTTAATTCACTTGAGAATCGAATAAAAATAGCAATCTTAGATGACATGAAATTGAAGAGTAAGTATTGCACCAAACTTTCATAGGTAAATTCATTCATCTAGTACACATCGTAATTGGAGATAATTAAAGAATTTATTCTATTTTTTTCAAGAGATTGTAAATACTACTGTCAATTTTGGTCTGTACAAATTTCCACAAGTGTTTTAAAGTAAATGCTTGAGAGAAAAGATTTTTTTGATATAAATTCTGTATGTGATCAATATTACCCATTAATGCGATTTATGAGATTTAACATAGTTCAGCTACTGCAAGTACCTACGTAAAATAACTACTTATCCCATACAACTCTTTCAATTATATCTCTTCTGTCTGTCCATAGCCCAAAACCCGCCATTTTCAAACATTCTGCCCAGGAGGAGTTTTGATCAGGATGTCTAGAAATACAACATGCCCATTTGACTTTACACTCAATTTCAAACCGAAAACAGATGTGGAATGTATCCCATATACTGGATACATAAGCTTTCTTTATTTAATGGCATCTTCTTAGTTTGACCTTGAAATCACTTTGATACCCACGTCTATCTGTTTTTCTCGGTTTTTATCTAACTTGTGTTAGCATTGGTTCGGATTCTTTATGCCTGCCGATTGCCCATTTATCCATCATACATGCCTTACATAAATGAAATGTTAATTTTGTGAATATAATAAATAATACTGGGTCACACAATTTTCGTGGAAACGAAACTTATTTACATTTTATCATACCAAACCAATAGGGCTTGTAAGTGGTAGGGGTAAAATCATTGAGTACTCACTAGATAAGAATCAAAATACGTCTTGTAGGTTATCGTGTAACAAAATTAACTGTTAGATTACTTAATACTAGAATCTTCAATTTGGAGGCCTTAGGTCGACAACCGAGGAAGATACCAACTTGGTTTACAATCTCATTTATTTAAATTTCCATATTTCTATAAAAATTTATTTGGTCAGTATTCCATCTGGTGACAGCAATGAATTATTTTTTCGTATAAGTAGTCAATTGTCCCAGTTAGTAGTGTTAACAACTTTGGGCTAATAACACTTGTTACAATCATACCTACAGTGATAAATGTCACGGTATTAATAGCTGACTAATTTGATCTACACCAAGCCATATTTACACTAGCTATGAGGATATACAGTAATCTTAGAGCATTTACTTTTTAGAGATAGCCTGCAGTGCACAAATGTCCTGGTAAGACTAAGGAGAGAGAGGGTAATAGAGAGGGCAAGAGGCTATTTTACTGGGTTGGGAGCTGCTTCCAATAAAGCATGTTGTTCATTGGCTGCGTCCACCGACCATCCACCCACTAAGTGAAATAGCCTCTTACTGTCTCTATTGCCCTCTCTTTCTAGCGCTGCCACGATTTTATGCTTGACAGGCTATATCTAGATGGTAAATGAGCTAAGACTGTAATAGATCAATACGAGGACTGCTCAGAACGTTTTGACATACGAGCGCTATGTGTTGTTTACAGTAACTTAAAGTATTCATCTCGGCCAAAAAATGGAATTAAATCGTGAACATTTTAAGTCAACAAGAGTGCATGGATGAACTTAATTTAATTTTTGGCGATGAAACTCCATCAAGGACCACTGTTTATCGATGGCATGGTGAATTCAATCGAGGTCGTAGTTCACTCCAAGACGAATTTCGTGAAGGTCATCCAAAAACAGTTGTTGTTCCGGAAACCATTGATGCTGTGCTCGAACTGATATTGCGAGATCGACATGTGATCTATCGTGAGACCAGCATACATTCAATATTGCATAAACACGGTGCTTCAAAACACGTTTATGACATAGTGACAGGTGATGAATCGTGGATTTACGCGTATGAGCCCGAAAGTAAACAGCAGTCGACTGTATGGGTGTTTCAAGATGAGCCGAATCCAACAAAAGTTATTCGCGCACGAAGCACTTTTAAGTAAATGATCGCCTGTTTTTTCGGAAAAACTGGACATGTCGCAACAGTGCCACTAGAACAACGCAGAACAGTCAATTCTGAGTGGTACAAAACCATTTGTTTGCCAGTTGTCTTCCAAGAAATGAGGAAAACCAATCGCCGAAGATGGATCACTCTTTACCACGACAATGCGAGCTCTCACACATCGGCTCAAACAACTGCATTTTTGACTACTCAAAATATCGATTTGATGAGTCATCCACCGTATAGTCCTGACTTGTCACCAAATGACTTCTTTTTATTCCCGTACGTAAAAAACAAACTGAGAGATCAACGTTTTTCGACACCTGAAGAAGCGGTTGCTGCGTTCAGAATGCATGTTTTGGAGATACCTCAATCAGAGTGGACAATTGGTTCAAACGCATGCAAAAGTGTATAGATCTTCATGGGGAATATTTTGAAAAACAATAAAGCGATTTTCGATGATTAATATTTGTTTTTGTTCTCTAATCCCGAAATATAAAAAGCAGCCCTCGTACTAGCTTTTTCCATAATTTCCTTGGGAAGTCCTAACATGCTCTGATTAGATTATCTACATTAGCAACCCAATGATTTTCTTAATTCATATTCACAGACTTTATCACTTTGCTCAGCGTGCCATTTAAGAAACGCCTCCCTTTGTTTAGATTTCATGGTATTGGGACCATAATAATGAAATCAATATCCATATCCCTTGTATGTCTGATTTTGAGGTGACTTAAATTAATTCATCTAGTCCTGCTACGAAATACGTACTGTCCATAAGTTTTCATTTCATTAAAGGTTAAATGGTTTTAGGTTTTTCTACCCAGTATTTCAGAATAAAATATGAATTGCCTGACGGTGCACCCAAAGTTCTCACTAAATATACTAATGACCATCTTACTTAGTTTGCGCTATCCATTGTATCATTTCAGAAACAATTTGAGTAACCAATCATTCTATTCCTGAGACTGTCACTCAAGCCCCCAAAATTTTGGAAATTTTGGTTTCAAGACTCAATTTTAACCAGTTAATCATGTTTTTCGTAAGAATAAATTTTATATTTATACAATTTTATATATCCTGGAAATATATAAACAAAAATATATATTTTGCGTCCTACTCAGCCCATGACTAATCAAAAAAATTACCCCCCCTCCCCCTGAAAACCAATCCCGAAAAAAATTGCTGGCTTCGGCCTTGGTTACTATATTTCGTTTATCCTCAAAACGGGTACGCATCTCCGTATCTATAGGATATTTAGTCAACCTCGTTTTTACAAAGCCGTTCTATCAATTTCGTGGAAAATTTTTAAAATATCAAGAATATCGTTAACTTGCTTTTCACAAAAGCTCAATGAATGCCTCATACTGGTATATCATCAAAAATAAATATTTGTCTTTCTGCAGACGATCAGTCGCACTATCTGTTTGGCTGAGTAATTCACTGCAAAAGGAGATAGTTCTTAACAATAAATATCGTTATCATATCGTTATCGTTGACATAATTATGAGTGGAAGGCAGTTACAAAATTGTAAATAATAAAAGCTGCTACAGTAAACGAACTGTTATGCAGAAATTATGCATACTTCAAGAGTTATTTTACTACAACTTTTGGTGTACAAAATAATCAATCGAAAAGTGTTTTATGCTCCAATATCAAACTTTACAATTAATTATTTAAAACAACAGAACAAAACTACTCCAAGAATTGTGAACAAAATTATTTTAAAATTTACTTTTTTCAACTTTAAATGCGGAAAACTTTTTCCAGTTCATTTACTCAGTCCAAAATGTTTAGAGTTTAGCTGCAACTAAGAGAATTTAAGTTTGTTGCAAACTTTCCTAGTGTTACACTGGTTCATCCGACGGAATTTACTGGAGGACTTGTGACAGAACTCCTTTTGTATGCCGAAGATAAAATATTTTATTTCCCTGTTAAAATTTTTATGAACAAACAAAATAAAAAAGGAACTGAAATTGAGAGGTTTACTTTCCCCTTTCTGGGTAATATATTCGTGAGCATATACAATAATGAAGGATCAAATGATTACAAATATTCATCAACGTGACAACTGATTTCATGAATAGTTTGCAAAATAGCGTCTACTCCTTAATTTAAATCTGTAATGCACAATAATGTATCAATTCTAATTATTTTAATTACAAAAAAAGGTTATGATGATATTTTCTGTAAATTGTCAAATAAGAAAAAGCTCACATAAACCAATATGCTTTCGTACTTATAAATACTCATTACCACCTACTAACATATTCATTTGAGATATGACATTTGTCTTTTATCCGAATCCATAATCAAATTGTGTGAATTCACTTGTCTGACAACTCTATCAGAATTAGAATATAGCTCACTGTTTTGCAAAATATGGTGAAAAACACCAGATCTTATCTTTCTGTGAAAAAATGCAAATAGATTCGTTACCTTAACAACCAGGGCAGCATAGTCCGCAGAACTTACCTGTAACAAAAAAATATATATATTAAACTATAGAGTAAGATTTCGTAGGAATAGATAGATTGTTAAAGAATCATAAATAATGGGGTTGGTGTTTTACTAGAAACAACAATTTATTGACATTTGGTCAAATTTCAATTATTTCTGTATAATTAGTATTTAATGCTAAATTTAGTTGAAACGTTTGTATGCACGGCAACAAAAAGGCGGTGAAAAGTAAATATGTGCGCCCAAAATGACGAACTTAAGGGAGGCTCTGAGCAGTTGTGAAGATATTTACTATTAATGCCAAATAGGACTTTTTAAAAAATATGTGTGGAAAATAAAAGTGTATATTTTTTATAAATTTAAAACGCTTTCTTTAAAAGATTCATTTCGTGCTTGTCTGAAACTGGAATATTAAAAAAATATATGCTTTGATTCACCTGCATTGTATCAAATCTTGAAGGTGGTACGGAACCCTTATTACTTGACCAAATTATTTAAAATAATATTGAATAAGTTTTATTTTAAAAAGAACATAATTAAGTTAATTTAAAAAAAGTTCATTTACTTATTTACTGGCGACAGTAATTTTCCACTTGGGTATTATGAACTAATACATTTTCCTCCCAAAAACTGTACTACAACCATACTTGAGAGAGACTTGAGAGAAACATGGCAATAGCGAAACAACTGATGACCGTCAAAAAATGTGTGAGCCGCGAAAGTAATACGTTGTTATCGTTTATCAAAATAAATTTGTTTCTTAAGTATTTGCATGGTATATTTGTGTTTAAAAGTCTTCGTTTAAACGGTTTCACCTTACTGCTCTTATAATTGTAATCAACGACAAATTAAAGGATATTCGATTTCATTTTATAAGTAAGTTTTTTAGTGTTAGGTGACTTACCTGTTAATAATATAAACGTTGGTTTCAAACTGGTGTGATTTTAAAAAACAGCGGGTAATTTATAGATTTCCTGTTGATAATGAATTAAGGGAAATGTGAATTGTAAAAAAGAGGGTAAATTTTACACCTTCTCTTTCAGCGACAGTTTGTAATGAAAAAACAGTAATTATTAATACATAATGCTTCTTTTAAATGTGTCAAATAGGAGCGGACACCGTCCTTACGTAGTATTATAACTACAACTCGTTTCTGAGATATGACAAAAGCCGTTCTTGTTTGCCCACTCGGTACAATTGCTAAGAATAAGACTCTTAACTGCTTCAGCAGCCTCCTGCATTTTCCAAAGCAATAATGGGCTATCAAACACCAAATTTAATAAAAAAAAGGAAAATAGCAAATTGCTAGACCAAAGCTGCATTTTCAATCTTTCTACCGTAAAATTTCTGTTACCTTCAAACGCAAACTGCACAATTGTGCACTGTCAGCAAAATTGCATCCGCCACAGAACAGATTCCCTCCGGTTCTCGGCGTGTCCGCCTCTTCGTAATCGATACGGCTTCTCTAGTCTAGCTCGCTTCTATGTTTGTGTACAATAATTGTTGGGTTGGCGTCGGAGTTGGGGTGTTCATCGACCCATTTCGCTTAACGCGTCGACAACGCCAACGGAACACCATATAACGACGTGAGCTTTGATATACGCCAAAGCACGAGTCGAGTAAACTCTTAAACAGATTGCCGTTTACGTCGCTTATCTTTTGAAACGTACTTGCCGAGTAGAAGGAAACTCATTTTAATGCAACGAGTTGATAAAATACGGAACAAACAACGACAGACGTTGGAAGTAGCCGTCATATCTACGTGTTTGTAGAAAGGCAGTTTCAACTGTCGTGTGCATTATTTAACAAAGAAACTGGGGTGCATGAAAGTATTTCAATATTTACTGAAAAGCTGTCGGTTGGTTTGCATAAGAGTATTATTTAATTACTGTTTGAAGTTGTTTAAAATGTTTAACTCATACTCAAATATTGTATCCAATAGCATTTTCAACTTTTAAAGTTGCATTCGTACTTTTTTTAATCTGTTAAACTATTCTCTTTGTCTCCTATAACTGAATTTATATCACAAACTTACATATCAATAAGTGTCTGTGAGCTAGTTTTTCATGATAAAATATGAAAATCAGTTATATATACTAAATACATGAATAATTAATTAATTTTTTAATCAGTTGAGGGGAGCGCAACTGATGAAGGTTCTCGACTAGAAACAATATATGTCTTGCGTTCAATGGATTGAAAAATCTCGAAAAGTTAGTAACATAATTTCTTTAATAGGTTTTAGTTAACCTACATTTTTTCTCTGTGACTTCTATCCTAGGAATCACAGACAAACGGCGTTATACACAGTACGACTTCCGATTTGGAGCCTCTGTGTGAGACTTTTTGACGAATGGATATTGGAAAACCATCATTACCAAGGCGTTTGAAGAGCTAGACAAACCACCTAGACAGGAAGAGGACATTACGATAGCAACTCTACTATTACCGCATACTAAAGGCTTGTCGGAGAAACTTAGAAGAATTGCACACAACTATGGAATCAGAATGATCTTCAAAAGCAACAACACCTTGAGGAGCATGAAAACAAGAACGAGGCCGGACGCACCAGCAATACCAAATAACTGTATATACAGCATACCTTGTGAATCTTTACATTGGAGAAAGCGACCGCTGGACACCAGGGTTAAGGAACAGCCCATAGCTACTCAAAGGGCAGAGGTAACGAAGTCTGGGCTAGCTAATCACGCATGGACCGAACACCATAATATCAACTGGGACCAGGCCAGGGTAATTCACAAGGTAGTGCACTGGTACAAAAGAAAATTCATAGAGACAGCATATATAACCTCGAACGAAAATATAATTAGCCAGCCCAGCGTCCAAATTAAAAACATTTGGGGAGCTCTTCTTCGGCCAGCCGCCAGGTACGAGGACGCTGAATGGACCGGATAAGACTCAATGACCATGACCGGCGACGCATGACCGGTTAAGGGTATAAATACGACACGACTGAATATCGTATCATTCACCTGATGACGAGAGCAGATACAAAGCTATTGAAACGTTGTGAGATCAACCATTTCAAGACGATGGAAGTCCAAGGAAACTTCGAGGAACGAGGTACGTTGTCTACCAATTTCAGACTCTGTGAGCTAGTTTTTCTTGAAACTCCTAGATGTCGCAATTCATTTCGCGATAAAATATTAAATATTTTGTTCAAGGGATTGAAAAATCTCTTAAAGACAGTACCTCAACTATTGTTATAAAAATAAAGCTGACGTAAGAATACATCACACAACTATTTATGAGTATAGTGATTGGGGGTTGAATTCGGAATGATTTAGATCTAAATGAATATATAAGTTTTCACCTTCCTGGTATGTAAAGTTTAGTGGTTGTGTACCAAATAGTCGAAAAATCGTTTTTCAAATTAACATAACAATATTTCTGAAAAAACAAGGAATGCATTGTCCAAACAAATGTTGTAGACCTGGGAATCTGAAGAAAATGATCTCCAGACTTCAGGTAAAAACACTACAGAGAAATATCAGTGAAGCAACCATTTTCAGGGTAAAGTATGAAGGCAAGAATGTATTCACACAGTTTGCTTTATAATGACTGTTATTAATTAATAAAATCCAAGGGTAGTTAGTGTTTGAAATTAGTGTGTGTGGATTTATAAAGTGACTTTTTTTCACAAGTTTTGACATTGCATGTTCAAAATTTTCATTTCACATGACGATCTCGCCTACATTCAGTTATACGAACTAAATACATAACACACCACAAAAAAAAATATGTTCACCTGACGAGACCACCATATCCATATGTTTTTGAGGCCTCTGAGTTCGAATACGGTCAAGGTTAAGGTCATTTCAAGGTAAAAAAGAGGAAAATCCACTAGAGTAGGGTAAACCAAGAATACTAAGTGTTCTTGAGGTCGCTGATTTCGAATTCAAGCTCCGTTTGGCCCTTTTGGGTAAAGGTAAAGGTCATTTCAAGGTCAAACCTAGGAAAGGGAACCCAGGGGCAGGAAGTGTTTTTGAAGTGACTGAGTTCGAATTCGCGTTCCGTTTTACCTTATTGGTCCAAGATTGAGGTCACTTCAACTCAACATATGAAATTCTACTAGGGAAGGAGTACTAAGTGTTTTTGAGGTCGGTCAGTTCGAATCCGGGTTCCATTTAACCCCGTCAATGTCAGGTAATTCAAAGTTCAATTAACTGCACCTATTGTTTTTCACTGAATCTAACTTCTTTAATCTCAATGGAGTTGAGTGTGCAGACCACTTTGTATCCTGATGAGAAATAACTATTCCAAAGCATTTCTTGTAAATACTTTGAACGTTTTGCGTAATTTTTCCTTGGTTGCTTTTAAGATGATAGATACTTGGAGCATATATATCACACAGCACGACTCCCGATATGATATCGGTACACTGTATATCGATACACAACAGCTTTTCTTGGTAATGTTATAATAAAACTACCAAAAAAGTCAAACATTCTATTTCAAATATAATATTATATTAATTCAGAAGTTTCCCTGGACTTCCATTGTCTTGAAGTGGTTGATCTCACAACGTTTCAATAGCTGTGTATCTGCTATCGTCATCAGGTGAATGATAGGAAATTCTGATTGTCCGTCGTATTCATATTATACCCTTAACCGGTCATGCGTCACCGGTCATGGTCATTGGGTCTTATCTGGTCCAATCAGTGTCCTCGTACCTGGAGATTAGTGTTTTGATGATGCCAGTTTTCGTTGCTGTTGGGTGGTTGGAATTGTAGTGAAGGTATAATCCTGTATGCGTAGCCTTCCTGTAGACTGTTGTTTGGATTACGGTCCTAGTCCTTTGACACTTTACATCAAGGAATGGTAGGCACCCATTTTCTTCCATCTCCATGGTGAATTAAATGGATGGTTGGGATTGGTTCAGGTGCCCCAGGAATGCCTGTAGTTCTGCCTCTCCATGTTGTCAAATAATAAAGGTGTCATAGACATACCTCAACCATAGCTTAGGCTGCTTCTCGTAACTCCTCACTGCATGTTCTTCGAACCATTCCATGTAGATGTTGGCGATGGTTGGTGATAACGGGGAACCCATAGGCAATCCATGTTCTTGCATGAAGAACCGGTCCTCCTGAAAGTAGCAGTTCTTGAGGCAACATTCAAGCAAGTCCATGATTGAGTCTATTGGCAGCTCCATCCTCTCCTTCAGGGTTTCGTCTTCAGTAAGTTTCTTTCTCACTCTCAGATTCGTCTAGTGGTACGTTCGTGAAAAGGTTTTCAACGTCGAAACTTACTAAGCGATGTTCTGGCCCAAGTTGCATGGATCCGATGATTTCGACAAAGTGCTTTGAGTCCTTGACGTGCGATGATGTTTTGCCCTCCAAAGGTTGGATGATTGGTAGAAGGAACTTCGATAGTGCTGCCGTTGGTAAGTTGCGCGAACTTGTAATCGGTCCGAGAGGTACTCCAGCCTTGTGTATCTTGGGTAGTCCTTAAAGATGTGGTGGTTTGCTGTGATGTGGCGTCAATTTTCTCCTTGTCTCGGGTAGAATGTATTAAGCATGATCTCTCAGAGTGTTGTAAGTTTTCCTTCTATTTTGGATGTTGGATCAGTAGGCAGTGGCTTGTATTTTCCCTTCGATAGTACTTCGTCGATTTGGATGGTGGCATTTCCTTTGTCAGCTGGTAGAATGATGATAGATTTATCGTCCTTAAGTGTTTTTATGATTCTCCTTTCGGATTCGTTGATGTTTTGTTTGATGTGTTGTGTTTTCTCAATTGCGGTTCTGACTTTCCATCGGAATTCCTCCAGTTGCAGTGTCTCTTTGCTGCCTATTGCTGACTCCACGGAACTAATGATATCTAGTACTGGCATCTTTTTTGGAGCTACAGCGTAGTTTAGCCCCTTAGAAAGCAATGTTTCCTCGACTGCTGCGAGAACTCTGGATGACAAGTTCACCACTGTTTTCCTGTTGGTCGTATACTTCGACAACTGCTTCCTGGTAAGTTTGTTAAGTTTCTCAGTGTGCACCTTTTGGCCGATTCGTCTAATGTTGTCACAGTGTTTTTGCATCGAAGCAAGAATCGGCATGTGGTCCTACTTGTGTGTGCATCTTCTGATTTCTTGAAACCTTTCTTCTGCGTCCTGCAGGAGTTGGGATTTCTTCCAACGATGATGGTTGATTTCTGACCTCACCAAAGCATGGCTGGCCTTGTCAAGTATCTTCTGTGCTCGTTTCCCTGGGATTGGCGACTTCAGTTTGAAACCATTTGGTATCATCTTTAGGTCTGTGGGGTAGCGCCGGAACTTGATGTGATCCTCTTCTCTGGTAATCTTCTTCATAGTCTTCTCATATCCCCTGAATTTCCCATTGAAACCGAGTCCGTTCCAGGCTTGCAATGTTAGTCTGAAGTTGGTAGACAAAGTAACTCGTTCCTCGAAGTTTCCTTGGACTTCCATCGTCTTGAAGTGGTTGAAATGATTAATTATACTAAACTTTTATTTTCGTAAGTTTGATATTATTCCCAAGTAATACAAAATTCAGAAATTCAGATAAAATGATTCTTGATAAATTATTTTACATGTGTTTATGACTTTATTGTTCGTGTGATATGTTTCCATTTTCTTTGAGATTTTTTTTGCGGAGCGTAACTGTTGAACTGTTGAGTATTACTTTTTTGTTTTATTTTTCAAAAATGATTGGTAAACAGGTGTAGATTCATAGGGGAGGGGCGGTCACACCCATCTCCGAGCTTCAGTGCTAATGAGTTTAAAATTAAGGGAATCATTACTCCAAGATCCTGGAAGACAGTTTTTTGATTTTTGTCGACAATCTTACTATAATATGTACCGAAAACTATAGATTTATTTGGGTACAAATTTAGTATGAAAACGCCCTCCCCTGTGATGTAAATGATGGAAATTATTATTTATGGAGAGAAAAATTGAAACGTTCCAAAGTTCCAATCCAACCTCGTTATTGGTGGTAATTATAATCTGAATTAATATTAGTCTGAAGTTGGTAGACAATGTAACTCGTTCCTCGAAGTTTCCTTGGACTTCCATCGTCTTGAAGTGGTTGATCTCACAACGTTTCAATAGCTCTGTGTCTGCTATCGTCATCAGGTGAATGATGGGAAATTCAGGTTATCCGGGTTGGTTGCCCGTGATGCGTAGCGGCAGAGGCCGAAGAAGAACTCTCCAAATATTTTTAATTTGGACGCTGGGCTCGCTAATTATATTTTCGTTCGAGATTATATATGCTGCCTCTATGAATTCTCTTTTGTACCAGTGCTCTTCCTTATGAATTGCTCTGGCGTGGTCCCAGTTGATATTATAGTATTCGGTCCATACGTGATTAGCCAGCCCAGACTTCGTTACCTCCGCCCCTTGAGTAGCTGTGCGGTGCTCCTTAATCCTGGTGTCCAGCGGGCGCTTTGTCTCTCCAATGTAAAGATAGCCACATTCACACGGTATGCTGTATATGCAGTTCTTTGGTATTGCTGATGCGTCCGGCCTCGTTCTTGTTATCATGCTCCTCAAGGTGTTGTTGCTTTTGAAGATAATCTGAATTTCCTATCATTCACCTGATGACGATAGCAGATACACAGCTACTGAAACGTTGTGAGATCAACCATTTCAAGACGATGGAAGTCCAAGGAAACTTCGAGGAACGAGGTACGTTGTCTACCAATTTCAGACTCTGTGAGCTAGTTTTTCTTGAAACTCCTAGATGTCGCAATTCATTTCGCGATAAAATATTAAATATTTTGTTCAAGGGATTGAAAAATCTCTTAAAGACAGTACCTCAACTATTGTTATAAAAATAAAGCTGACGTAAGAATACATCACACAACTATTTATGAGTATAGTGATTGGGGGTTGAATTCGGAATGATTTAGATCTGAAATGAATATATAAGTTTTCACCTTCCTGGTATGTAAAGTTTACTGGTTGTGTAACAAATAGCCGAAAAATCGTTTTTCAAATTAACATAACAATATTTCCGAAAAAACAAGGTAATGCATTGTCCAAACAAATGTTGTAGACCTGGGAATCTGAACAAAATGATCTCCAGACTTCAGGTAAAAACACTACAGAGAAATATCAGTGAAGCCATTTTCAGGGTAAAGTATGAAGGCAAGAATGTATTCACACAGTTTGCTTTATAATGACTGTTATTAATTAATAAAATCCAAGGGTAGTTAGTGTTTGAAATTAGTGAGTGTGGATTTATAAAGTGACTTTTTTCACAAGTTTTGACATGGCATGTTCAAAACTTTCATTTCACATGACAATCTCGTCTACATTCAGTTATACGAACTAAACACATAACACACCACAAAAAAATTATGTTCACCTGACGAGACCACCATATCCATATGTTTTTGAGGCCTCTGAGTTCGAATACGGTCAAGGTTAAGGTCATTTCAAGGTCAAACAGAGGAAAATCCACTAGAGTAGGGTAAACCAAGAATACTAAGTGTTCTTGAGGTCTCTGATTTCGAATTCAAGCTCCGTTTGGTCCTTTTGGGTATAGGTAAAGGTCATTTCAAGGTCAAACCTAGGAAAGGGAACCCAGGGGCAGGAAGTGTTTTTGAAGTGACTGAGTTCGAATTCGCGTTCCGTTTGACTTTGTTGGTTCAAGATTGAGGTCACTTCAACTCAAACATATGAAAATCCACTAGGAAAGGAGTACTAAGTGTTTTTGAGGTCGGTCAGTTCGAATCCGGGTTCCATTTAACCCCGTCAAGGTCAGGTAATTCAAAGTTCAATCAACTGCACCTATTGTTTTTCACTGAATCTAACTTCTTTAGTCTCAAGGGAGTTGAGTGTGCAGACTACTTTTTATCTTGATGAGAAATAACTATTCCAAAGCATTTATTGTAAATACTTTGCGTAATTTTTCCTTGGTTGCTTTTAAGATGATAGATACTTGGAGCATATATATCACACAGCACCACTCCCGATTTGGGGGCTCTTGTAAGCTAGTTTTCTCTGACGTTCCTAGATATCGATATTAATTAAAGTATGATATAGGCATACTGTATATAGATACACAACAGCTTTTCTTGGTGATGTTATAATAAAACTATCAAAAAAGTCAAACATTCTATTTCAAATATAATATTATATTAATTCAGAAGTTTCCTTGGACTTCCATCGTCTTGAAGTGATTGATCTCACAACGTTTCAATAGATGTGTATCTGCTATCGTCATCAGGTAAATGATAGGAAATTCAGATTATCCGTCGTTATTATACCCTTAACCGGTCATGCGTCGCCAGTCATGGTCATTGAGTCTTATCTAGTCCAATCAGCTTCCTCGTCCCTGGAGATTAGTGTTTTGATGATGCCAGTTTTCGTTGCTGTTGGGTGGTTGGAATTGTAGTGAAGGTATAATCCTGTATGCGTAGCCTTCCTGTAGACTGTTGTTTGGATTCCGGTCCTAGTCCTTTGACACTTTACATCAAGGAATGGTAAGCCCCATCTTCTTCCATGTCCATGAATGAATCTAATGGATGGTTGGGATTGGTTCAGGTGCCCCAGGAATGGCTGTAGTTCTGCCTCTCCATGTTGCCAAATAATAAAGGTGTCATCGACATATCTCAACCATAGCTTGGGCTGCTTCTCGTAACTCCTCACTGCATGTTCTTCGAACCATTCCATCTAGATGTTGGTGATGGTTGGTGATAACGGGGAACCCATAGGCAATCCATCTTCTTGCATGAAGAACCGGTCCTTCTCTTGAAAGTAGCAGTATGTTGAGAGATTCGTCTAGTGGTACGTTCGTGAAAAGGTTTTCAACGTCGAAACTTACTAAGCCATGTTCTGGCCCAAGTTCCATGGATCCGATGATTTCGACAAAGTGCTTTGAGTCCTTGACGTGCGATGATGTTTTGCCCTCCAAAGGTTGAATGATTGGTAGAAGAAATTTCGATAGTGCTGCCGTTGGCGAGTTGCGCGAACTTGTAATCGGTCCGAGAGGTACTCCAGCCTTGTGTATCTTGGGTAGTCCATAAAGATGTGGTGGTTTGCTGTGATGTGGCGTCAATTTTCTCCTTGTCTCGGGTAGAATGTATTCAGCAGGATCTCTGAGAGTGTTGTAAGTTTTCTGTTCTATTTTGGAAGTTGGATCAGTAATCAGTGGCTTGTATTTTCCCTTCGATAGTACTTCGTCGATTTTCTTCTTGTATTCCGTTCTGTCCTACAGGATGGTGGCATTTCCTTTGTCAGCTGGTAGAATGATGATAGATTTGTCGTCCTTAAGTGTTTTTATGATTCTCCTTTCGGATTCGTTGATGTTTTGTTTGATGTGTTGTGTTTTCTCAACTGCGGTTCTGACTTTTCATCGGAATTCCTCCAGTTGCGGTGTCTCTTTGCTGCCTATTGCTGACTCCACGGAACTGATGATATCTAGTACTGACATCTTTTTTGGAGCTACAGCATAGTTTAGCCCCTTAGAAAGCAATGTTTCCTCGACTGCTGTGAGAACTCTGGATGACAAGTTCACCACTGTTTTCCTGTTGGTCGTATCCTTCGGCAACTGCTTCCTGGTAAGTTTGTTAAGTTTCTCCGTGTGCACTTTTTGGCCGATTCGTCTAATGTTGTCACAGTGTTTTTGCATCGAAGCAAAAATCGGCATGTGGTCCTACTTGTGTGTGCATCTTCTGATTTCTTGAAACCTTTCTTCTGCGTCCTGCAAGAGTTGAGATTTCTTCCAACGATGATGGTTGATTTCTGACCTCACCAAAGCATGGCTGGACTTGTCAAGTATCTTCTGTGCTCGTTTCCCTGGGATTGGCGACTTCAGTTTGAAACCATTTGGTATCATCTTTAGGTCTGTGGCGTAGCGCAGGAACTTTATGTGATCCTCTTCTCTGGTAATCTTCTTCATAGTCTTCTCGTATCCTCTGAATTTCCCATTGAAACCGGGTGAATGATAGGAAATTCAGATTATCTTCAAAAGCAACAACACCTTGAGGAGCATGATAACAAGAACGAGGCCGGACGCATCAGCAATACCAAAGGACTGCATATACAGCATACCGTGTGAATGTGGCAATCTTTACATTGGAGAGATAAAGGATTAAGGAGCACCGCACAGCTACTCAAAGGGCGGAGGTAACGAAGTCTGGGCTGGCTAATCACGTATGGACCGAACACTATAATATCAACTCGGCCAGAGCAATTCACAAGGAAGAGCACTGGTACAAAAGAGAATTCATAGAGACAGCATATATAATTTCGAACGAAAATATAATTAGCGAGCCCAGCGTCCAAATTAAAAATATTTGGAAAGTTCTTCTTCGGCCTCTGCCGCTACGCATCACGGGCAACCGACCCGGATAACCTGAATTTCCCATCATTCACCTGATGACGATAGCAGATACACAGCTATTGAAACGTTGCGAGATCAACCACTTCAAGACGATGGAAGTCCAAGGAAACTTCGAGGAACGAGTTACATTGTCTACCAACTCCAGACTAATATTAATTCAGATTATAATTACCACCAATAACGAGGTTGGATTGGAACTTTGGAACGTTTCAATTGTTCTCTCCATAAATAATAATTTCCATCATTTACATCACAGGGGAGGGCGTTTTCATACTAATTTGTACCCAAATAAATCTATAGTTTTCGGTACATATTATAGTAAGATTGTCCACCAAAATCAAAAATTACTGTCTTCCAGGATCTTGGATTAATGATTCCCTTAATTTTAAACTCATTAGCACTGAAGCTCGGAGATGGGTGTGACCGCCCCTCCCCTATGAATCTACCCCTGTTTACCAATCATTTTTGAAAAATAAAACAAAAAAGTAATACTCAACAGTTACGCTCCGCAAAAAAAATCTCAAAGAAAATGGAAACATATCACACGAACAATAATCATAAACACATGTAAAATAATTTATCAAGAATCATTTTATCTGTTTTCTGAATGATAACTGTGGCATCTCTAGTTTGTACTTTTGTATTACTTGGGAATAATATCAAACTTACGAAAATAAAAGTTTAGTATAATTAATCATTTACAAAAAATATGTGATTTTTTAAATAATTTGCCATAGTAGTGAATGTACTTGTCTAGGTGTTCAATACAACTTCCTATATGCCCGATTATAATTTTTGCTTGCTTCAATTTTATGTTCTCTTCAGCAAACGCGTCTTCTATGTAAACTCAATTTTTCTGATTAGTAATTAGTGCAGAGTATTTCAAATGTATGTAAGTGTATCAGATCATTATTAGTCTTTAAATAAATCCATAAGATGTATATCTTTTGTACACATAAAATTTTCATATAATCAATAGACATGTTCATTCAGGTTGAGAAAATTCAACTCAATAGTGAACAGAGTAAACATAAACGATTAAGTTGTATGAAAACGAACATAGAAAACATTCAGTCTAGAAATAAAATTGTTATTTTTATATGTCCTATAAATATCAACTAATTAAGGTGAGAAATATTATTTCTTAAACTGTTTGTGTCAGATTCATGGTAGGGCAATAGAAGCTGAAACCAATAAATATATTAAGATTGAAATAAATTTCATTATTTTGAAAAATTTGTTCAACGTATACATTTGAAAGTTTCAAATTTTCTATCACACGTTTTAGGAGAAAATATATGTCTAACATTACTTAGGTGGTATCTGTTTTTTGTAGCTACTCTTGTACTAGATACTTGTATTGTTCGAAAGTTTCCTGGTAAGATTAAATATTTCCAGTTACGTATTAAGGAAAAATATTGCTCGGGCAATGTATTTGATGGTGATGATCTTGTTTGTCTAGACAAAGTCACTTTCATTCATGCCTCACTTTCCAGATCCACTTTCTAATTCAATTTTGTATTATGTTTTTCACGCTTGGGAACTAAGATCGTGGATTATATATTGCTAGTATCTAGTACCTCTTTGATTTCGCTCTGATTTACCGGAAGCTCTAATGACTTAATTTGTCCATATTTTATGGATAAGAATTTCTATTCCGCTATTTCTTCCAATTAGTATTCCCTGGTAGTACAAGAGGTTGCCTGATTCAAGTGCCATAATTACAGTCAGGAAAAAGCGAAGAACTACTAACTTCGTTTATTTCCTGAGTTTAATTATGGCAACGATAACTCAATTGATTTTGGCTGCCTCTACTGGATGTAGCATAGTCGAATTTTTACTTCCTCAGTAACCCAAAAAAATAGGCCTGTTTAATCACGCGGGGAACAATTCCGTAATTTTGTCATTATGCATGTTTGGGGTCTCTGACGCGGATGTCATCACCGTGATCAATGCGAGTTGGTAAGGGGCAATGGATCTCTTTCATATGAGCCCTGCTTAAATCTGAGGAACACTCTAACCTAACCTAATTCGACTACGTTCTCGGTGGCCACGTCTTTGCTGTGACGTCTACTGTGATAGATGTTCTGGGTCTGCAAGGTAGCTGTTTCGACGACATCTCAGCACTCTGACAAGAACTGTCCACCTGCTGTAATATCCCCATATAGCGTCTCTATTCTTGGTAAACCAGGTGACCAGGACACTTACCAAACGAACTGATTAATAAAAAGCAAACCATTCTGTGTGGGTTATGATAATAAGTCCTAGCTCACGGAAAGCCGCCACCTTTAATCGCCTTCTACAAATAAACAGTGGATACTTTGATGCTATTCTTTTTATAACCCGACAATCCCACGGATAAGAGTTTCTAAGCAATACAACATAAAGAAAATTTATGTATACTTCAGTTCGTTATAGTCTTCACCTAAGTGTTGCAAGACAGATAATTTGATGATTCCATACTTATCGTATTGTAATATATATAGATATATTTTCTAATAAAACATATTCTAACTTACCGAAATACCAATTAAATGAAAAAATCTAAAATTATATGCACGTTAAAACCCTCAATCGTCGTCATCATCATTTATTACTGTCTATTCAAAGACGGCAAAAATTAGAATTCCCAAACGATCACACCCGATTAAATTTGGGACAGGAAAACGAAAAATAAAACTCCAGTATTACTAATTCGGTGTAATTTGTACCACCAAACACGTACGCTAGGATGAATAACGAACATTTCCGTTGAGTGTAGAGTTCAAAAAGTCCTTGAAATAATAATGGATCATCGCAAAATTCACAAGAATGTGTTTTATGAAATTTGATAATTACATTTTCAAATATGAGCACTATGTCTTATTTTCAATTATATTGTGACAAAACTTCATAAGCTAACAAATCAATCCACAATTTTTGTTGATTGTGCATTTTGAAAAATACTAAATACTTTTCAAAAGGGGTGGAACATATGAGGAAACATATAATATCTACGATTAACTAGAAATGTATGGCTAAGCGCAAAACTCGAGAATGGCTGGACCAATTCGGGTATATTTTTTCAAATCTTGGTGATATTATGGAAGGTTTTTATGAAAAAGAGAAAAATTGGCAAAATTGCCCGGAGAGCGTAAAAACTACAAACCCCATTTTTCTTTGTTCCAATCAAAGTGTTCCTAGCAGTCAATTCAAACATTTCAATCGAATACGTCAATCAAAAACAAACTGTGTATGTGTTTGAATGTACATTGATAGAAAAATTTATTTAGACCAAATAAGATTTATTAATTATATTTAACCACATAACTGGAGAAAGGCTAGACCAATCTGACTATGTTGGAAAAATTGGAAGAAATTACTTGGATCATTGAAAAATTGTCAAAAACTGGCTAGTTTTTTAAAATATTTCTAGTAGTCCAAGTAATGTTTTTGTAAAAAGGAAAATTGGAAAATCTGCATGGAAAATAAAACAATTTGGAATTTTTATTGTGATTATTCGAAGAAAAGCATATTTCTTTTTTCATTTTGATAAATTGTTTAATTATCAACTATAATGACAACTAAAACGACTTCTTTAATTCACTATATTTCTTGTATCATTTTGTAAAGTACAATTTTATTTTTTTTACATTTGCTGGAAATTTATTGCTTTTTCCAACTCTCTAATGCTAGTTTCACCTGTGTCTGGATATCTATCTATCTATCTAGCGGGATCTTGGAAGTCAATTTTAACCTGTCTCTAATTGTCGTACGAAATTAAAGTTTGTGTTTGTTTCCTGAAGGATAATTTTTGGGAAATAACACCACAATTCACGAAATTAATGTAAATTTCCAAACGTTTCGGTCATGGTCAGTGAATTGAGATGTTATTTCCCAAAAAGTGCTTAAAAATAAACTTTGTGTGTATTTTTAATTTGGATGTCAATGCAATAATTTAATAAAATAGAATTTTTTGGTGATACCAGTTTACATCGATTTTTACAAGTATGACAAGATAGTAGTTTACAATAATTTAAACTGACGTCGTCATGAAGTTAGCAGACAGATGTGGAACTCATCAATGTTTACTAGTAAACCCCTCGAGTTAGTGTTTATAATTCTTTTGAGTATAAGGCATTCTGCACACGGACCTTATTGTCATAGACGCGTATTAGATGCAACGTTCGGAACGTATACGCTTTTGTGCTGATCTGTTGTATTTTATAGAGTACATGAGGCGTCAGCCGTGAGGATTCGTCAACATAGACAAGCTGCAAATCGCCTAGCGAACAACAGTGTCAATCGCTTAAGGTGGAAACACATTATCGTCACGTCACGTGAGCTTATATGTTGTCATATCGGCGCAATCTCACATGCTGTCATGCCTTAGAAACACAATATACTCACGTCACATTTAGTACTTTATGTTGTGTGTCATGGAACGTGAAGATTGTAGCTCGACGAGTTCCTCAGAATTCGATAATATATAAAATTTAATTTTTTTAGTGTTTCAACTTATTATTATTCTTATTTTACACCTGATATTGATTAATCCTGCTATCCCAAAAGCATAATCATTTCACTAATGTATTAATTTCTCTTAAAATTACATATTTATGTTGTCAGTTAAGCTCAAAATTCAAAAAAAAACTTCTGAAGAGAAATAGATAAAAGATTAGTTTTTTGATTTTCTATAAATTGAACTACATAGTACTGGTCCCTATATAAAATATAAAGTTATTATTAAATCACAAAATACAAATTGTTATATACACTCAAATTATTTGTAGGCTTCCGGGATACCGGAAAGTAAAGATATAGCCGTTTTACTATGAGACTTGTGACATTACAACACAATGACCTACGTTACTAAATCTGTTTTTAACTTTGTTTACAGCCATTATCACTTAACTGTGTTATTGTAATGTTTTTATTTTCACACACACGGGTTTTGTTCAGTTCTTGGATTTATTTAAAAACACAGACCAACTCACTCTAATTTATTTCCACTACTTCACAGAAACTTATTTACATTTTATCTTAACTATACGATACGACCGACAAACTGTGCTGCCGTTTCTACCGATTTTTCGGTAGTCTACCGATTTTTGACCATTTTCAAATGGTTCTACCGATTTCCGAAATATGAAATGCGGTAGATTTCGAAATTTTCGATTTTTTAGACTAACCACCAAACTGTCAATTAAATACCTATTTTGTTAATAAATTCTTTAATACCATTTATTTTCCTAGCAAATATTTATCTTGATTTTCTATACAAGACAGTTAAACCAACATGTAATTATACTAACTTTCCGATGACTACCGAAATCTAACGAAATTTATTCTTGAAAGCTACCGATTTCTGTACTCTGGGTTGTGGCAGCACTGCCGACAAAAACTGAATGCCTCCTATCGCCAGCTGTTCATTTTATATATTTATCTTGGAAATGTCTGGTACGTCCACGAACCATCGGGAAACTCTTTCATGTTCTGGAAGCTTTAAGGGAATTCCCAGTAACGGCAGCGGTCCGCCGGTTGAGAGACAAACATTTCGGGTTCCCAGAATTTATCGGAATAATGTCCCTTCCATGAACTGGTTGATGGCCGATTGCACCAGCTGTCGGATGAATTCTCGTAACATTTTTAACAGCTGTTATAGTAATGTATACATTAATATTAATGTATTGAATTTGTAAATATTATAAAGGAAATCATTCATAAAAACGGATTTACCTTTTAGTAAAATTAAAACATATAACTTGTTTTCAAATATCTCGGTCTGACACATAAACACAAAAAAAAGAGGCGACACTAGCTTCTCTATATCACGCGTGCCAAAAATGTAAATTTGCAGAAACGAACTCACGTCGTCATGTATAACTTGCCGTGAGCTACATGAGGTGACTTGACGTGACCATAGTGTACTTCTAGCTGATTTGAAAGCATGCGTAAATTGTATTGCAGATATTTCGAGCGTGCCGTGACATGCCGTAATAGCATGTAAGCTCACGTGACGTGACGATAATGTGTTTCCACCTTTAGCTGCTTTTGTACGTTGAACTTTCGTATTTTTAAGTAAAATGGTCCATAAAACCACGAAATTTGTGCAATTAATTGAAACTCTCGAATGTTTTACAATAATACCTTACAAGACTATTCCAGATAGGAAATAAAACATTAAATTATGATTTATTTCTATTGCACAATATTTTATGCACAACGGTTCAATTGTCAAGCAAAGCAAAATCTGACATTAAGAAGTAATTAGCCAGGTCGTTGAGTAATTCCTGTGATGTGTAAATCTATTTTTCATTTTATTTCATGGACGCAGGTACCAGAGGAATTGATTGTTCTTTGATTCAATTTGAATTTAGTCTACCCTCGTACGTTTAATGTGTATGTGTGTGTGTACAGTCTCATAGGCATATGGGAATCGTCGCTTCAGGGCGAATCTTGTACGATAAGTGCCATGTGCAGTTAGCCTTACTTGTACATTCGTTCATTTAAAAAAATTCTAAAAGTTATAGGTTCTAAGTTGGACCTTGTTTTCAACGAATAAGGTAAAGGTAAATAAAGTAAGAAAATTTCTTTTTTTCAGTTTTGAGTTGTGTTATTTGTTTATAATTGATTTTAGTAGCTTTCTTATTTTGAATGTGTTTTTAGAAATATTTATGCAACACAAAAGATCCCAAATATAAAAATTGTATATAAAATGTTATAACTACAAAAATGTTGAACAACTAACACTTCAAAACACTTTTGAAATCATAGTAAGTAGTTATTAGGTTTGTTCGTTGAGGCCCGTTGCACATAATTTCAACCGTTTTATGGACGAATCGAGTTTGCACATCCGCCTGCCAAGAACGCTTCTTGGAGCAAAATTTTTCAAACCGTTAGAATCACAAACTATTGTGCACTACTTTGGTTGTTAATTGTATTAGACTTTTCAGTTCTTTTTTAACTTCGGTAGAAGTTGACAGCGATGCAGTTGTAGATGAAAAATAAAATTTTGTCACAGTAGCTTTTCGATAATGATGATTTTAAATATACTATTTTCACAAAGGACGCACTTCCGAAAGTAGATACTATCTCGCTATTTTGAATAGAACATTTTGTATTTTAGTTCATTTTGAACTCTTCATCAAATTTGGAATACATCTAACGTATCATATTCTATACCTAAAATTGATAGTTATTGGGATATTTCATTCCATTTTTTGGAAAATGCTGTCCCAAATCACCCAAGACATTACTGTTAACAAAAACTCTGCTGACTTAAAATGCATACAGCGAATTTCAATGTTTTTGCTTTCAAACTATTTCATTTTTCACAACGGGCGTTTTTAGATCCATTTAATTGATACTAGTATTTCTATACATAAATTATTTAAACAGTAATAAAGCGTAGGCTATGATTTCCACTATTCAAGGTAGCAGTTTGTTAATCCCTCAAGTTTCAAGTTATTTACTCTAAAAAGTAATCAATGTTATAAATTTTATATATCAATAAAAGCTTGAACTAGGTATCTGGGATATAACTTTATTGATTAACATGCTGGAATATAATTTGTGCAAACCATGTAAATTAATTGATATCTTAGATACCTACCTAGTTCAGGCTTTTATTGACATACAAAAAATTAACAACTTCGATTACTTTTCAGAATAAATGACTTGAGGGATTAACAAGCTATCACTTTAAATAATAACAATCATAGCCTACGCTTCATTCATGTTGAATGAGTAAGAGTCATTATGTTTTATCTATATTTTTGAAACTTTTGTATTTCTAGCAGTATTAAAAATTATATATGTGTATTCAGTCCAGTGTTAAGTAAGAAAGAATTAACAACAACACCTTACTTATTCTATTCGAAAGTATTGGGATACTCAGTTATAACTCAACCCACAATACAAGTCTAATCCTATGGCGCATTGTTGGTAGCCTACTCTCTAACAATAACACCAATAATTTTATTGCATCTGTGGTAATTGGTTATAAATAATATATTTAATGTTCTAAACGTATTTCTTATATTGCTGTTTAGAATAAATATTGTAACCATGTAAGATCACTGATGATGTGATGATGTTAAATCTTGGGTATTTATAGCGTACCATATGTGTTAGTTGATTCAAGGATTTACATATTTCAGGAAAACTATGTATATTTAAAAATTCTGAATATTTAAAACTCTATATTGACAATTGCGCAGTTATTGGCAACTTTCTAAGAATATAAACTAGAAAATGTAGCAACTATCTGTAATAAGTTTGTTAGATAATTGTCAAAAACATCAAACACTGTTGTTAAAAAAGTCTAGGGTATTCCCTTAGTATAATTCGATTTGATAATGTATTTATTATCAGACAAAATGGGTCACGTTTTACAATTTGATATTGCAAAAAATATGATCAAAAAAGCTTGCTTTGCACGAAATGTAGTCATGAATTTGATCACTAAAATGCCTTGATCACAATATTTTGATAATTATTTTTCGTCTATGCCGGTAAAGAAAAAGCTAAATCAGAAAAGAACGAAAAACGGAAAGTATAAAACGGTAGTAGACTTCTAATTATAACGACACAAAAACAATTACTATCAAAAGGAAGCAAAATGTTGGTACTTTAATAGAATTGTGTTGGCCTACTATTTAATATTATAATAAATAACTAAAGGAACATTGCTATTAGTGGTTAACAAAAGGAACAGAGTAGAAAACTAATCTTTGCTCCAGATTGGTCAACAGAAGTAGGATGAGTTTTCACCATTTATTGAGACGATAGAAATAATTTACTTAATCAGAACAGAATTGCCGGCTGCTCGATGATCGATCATAGATCAATGATGAAAGAGCTTGAAACTAAGAAAGAATTGTAAAGCAAAAAAACTAGAAGAACAGAACCTATTAAAACTGTGACACCCATTTCAAAAACATATATGCGATCAAATAGCTACTGCCAAAAAAAGTAAACCTAGACAGAGTAGAATGTCAATTTAAAATGTAAGTCAAATTTTACATGACTAGTTAGTTACGAATTATTACGATTCTACAAATCAGTGAATAGTAAACTTCGTAAGAGCAAGAAAAACACAATAAATTGGGACCATTAAATAATAATTGGCTGAGTATTCGAAGCAAGTAAAAAAATATTTACTTACTAAGCTAATATAAACAAAACATCCAAACATAACCAATATATTGCTTTATATGCATGAGACCAGATAAGTGCATAATTAAATTCTACGTACACGTTGTAAATAAATATCCATGACGAACCAACCAACAATATCACATATTTCTAAAAATACATAATTAAATAATTAAAGAACACATAATTCTAGCTACGTATCTTTGAGGTTTACTTGGTTAAACTCGATGTAAAACGACTAAATGAATGACGCTGCGTTTAACAGCTGTTTGATATAATAAATTTCCTGTTTTTGGTTTCATCAATTACTTCCACAGTAGGTTAGATATACGATAAAGTGATGTTTGACATGGGGTTAAAAATGTTTTCGGTATCAAAAGCTACGTAAAAGTTGTGGGCATATTTACGGTCATCCAAAAAAACGAACCATGTACTGAATTTACGGTTAAATGGAATTATTTTATACCAGATATTATTTTTAATTTGATTAGCAGGATTATTAAATAGATGTAATGTAAGTAAACACTTCCAAAATTTCGTCTACAAAATTAATAAATTATCAACCATTAGACCGTATAATACCATTTCTGTTGCCTGAAATGTTATGTATGATTCTTAATGTGGCTCTTAGTGAAGTTTTTTTTTGTAGCATCTGTAGTTTTAAAAATTTCAAGTAGATGCACTTTAAATAAAAAGGCAATATTGGAAATACGAAATTCTATTAATAACAATTAAACACAATAATTTTCTTGTATAACTAGCCACAATAAAAATTTGAACGACTGGTATAGCTCCTCCATGGTGCAAATATCCTGGAGGAATCATTCCCGTTGTTCCTTTCTTAAGAAGAGAGATTTACAGGAAACTAATCTAGACGGCTGTGCGGATTCTGTAGTTTAACACTCGTGCTGCATCCAAGGGGCGGAAAGTGCAGGATTACTTACTCAATAAAATTTCGCTACACATATTAATGTGAAAGTGCCACAAGTTTCAATACACCTAAATAAACAGCAATATCTGATATTTCAGAACACTTGTCTTTCTCAATAAGACGATGATATTAATCAGCACCTAACTTGTTTCTTACTTTTTAGTTTATTTTATCTATAGTCCCGTTAATTGTTTTGGAACTTTTTAAATTTTATTATAGTTATTTTTTTCCCCGTAGTCGAGTTACAGAGTTTCTTTTATTGCTATCCTGGTTATCATTCTTTTGGAGTTGTTTGTTTTCCATTGCTACATCACCTCCTTGTTCCCAACTCGTTTTTTTTTAATTTGCCTCTTTATGCACCTTCCGTGGATGTCAAGTTCCAGATCTTAATTGGCCATCCATTTTCTCGTAGTCTTATTTAGGTGAGTTAGCCTTTTTCATATACTATGAGGTAAGTTATTCCAATAACCCATGGCTGTATTATATTCCGAATAATCTCTTGAAAGGTGTTCCATTCCTCTCGAAGATTTTCTGTCAAAGACTGAAGACTGCTTGGGAAGACTTTGTAGTCTTTTCTTTAATAACTTCCAAAGATTCTCGATAGTACTATCGAGATTAGGTCTATTAACTAGCGAAGCTACGATATTGCAGTCGGTAAGGTATCGAGTACTCTAGCACTTTTGAAGCCTGACATTATCCTGTTGTCAAGACTATGCTGAGTTGAAATAATGTATGATTCGAAAACCTACAGCAATAACTGTGTCGTTTGGAAACACATACCGGTCTATACGACTGTATAAATTTATACCTCCCCATACAATAACGGAACTTTCTGCAAAATTATTACTCTTGCACCCCCATACTGTCATCTGTACACTCAAAGCTGAGCTGACTTAGTCGAACATGAGAGTTGTCCGTAAAAAGGGCGTACATTACTGATCTACGCTGCAATGAAGATGATCTTGGGCAATAGCATTGATGCCCGATGATAATTAGTAATTAAATTAAATGTAGCACAAGAGCCGTCGGCTTAACCAAATTTAATTTCATGAAGCGTATTTCTTGTTTTTTTTTGCGCCTTCGACAACATGCCTGATGTAACGGATAATGTAACCATATTCTCTGTGCTAATTACATAGGCTGAAAATGACTATTTGTTAAGATTAAAGAACTGCGACTGACCCTCCTGCAATAAAGTTCTGGCTCTGATGACTATTTCAATATAACAACTTCTAACAGAGCACAGAGTCCCGAATTGGCCTTATTAAACTCAACCGCCATTTTCCAGCAATCAAGCGATTCGTGATTGAGCAAGTTCAGGTTTAAAGGTTAGTTATTTCCTATCTAGTAGTGAAAACAGAATGTCTAGCTGTTCACCTATTCATTTCCACATAGTTGGTTTTGAATATGAATGTTGACAAAACTAGAAAATGAGCTATTAATTTTATATTTCTATATCTAAATTGTACAGTATCTTCACTAAATACTGAAAAATAAATGAACTTAATGCAGTTATCGCCAGCTATTCCCAAGTAGTTTGTTTTAATTTGCTCATTTTAATGCAGTTCCTAAAGAGCATCAATTTATTTTCGCGTTTTATCGCTTCACCCTTAATCTCGATACTTTTCAAGTTCAAGTTAAAAAATTGCAAGATCATATTTTTTGAGGTCTGCCGTCTTCGGAGGAAGAAGGAATGGGGACTAATAGACTATTTGTATTTGTTATGAAAAAGTAACCTACCAACTGGTTTGAAGTGGGCAAACAGAGCTGAAACACATCAATTCAACGTTTCGTAGAAAATAACGCTTGCTGTTACCATCCATACAACACTGGAGCACGCTTCTGAGATACCTAATAAAATCTTTCGTGGTCCCATTGGGCACTTCTTCGAAGATGCCCCGGTAGCTCTAAATAAGGATTGCCGCGAGTTTAGGCAGTTTACACTAGAAAATACTTTCGAGTAACTACGAACCAAGAATTACTACACATACTCCTAATGTCTATGGACACAGTAGGCAACTTTTTTTTAGCATTGTCAAAAATCGGCCACCTTGTCTGACCCTAAACCATAGAGGTAATATTCCCCATGAAGATCTATACACTTTTGCATGCGTTTGAATCAATTGTCGAAGCACTTTCTCTACTCTGATTGAGATATCTCCAAAACATGCATTCTGAACGCAGCAACCCCTTCTTCAGGTGTCGAAAAACGTTGACCTCTCAGTTTGTTTTTTACGTACGCGAATAAAAAGAAGTCATTTGGTGACAAGTCAGGACTATACGGCGGATGACTCATCAAATCGATGTTTTGAGTGGTCAAAAATGCAGTTGTTTGAGCCGATGTGTGAGAGCTCGCATTGTCGTGGTGAAGAGTGATCCGTCTTCGGCGGTTGGTTTTCCTCATTTCTTGGAATACAACTGGCAAACAAATGGTTGTGTACCACTCAGAATTGACTATTCTGCGTTGTTCTAGTGGTACGGTTGCGACATGTCAAGTTTTTCCGAAAAAACAGGCGATCATTTGCTTGGAAGTGCTTCGTGCGCGAACAACTTTTGTTGGATTCGGCTCATTTTGAAACACCCATACAGTCGACTGCTGTTTACTTTCGGGCTCATACGCGTAAATCCACGATTCATCACCTGTCACTATGTCATAAACGTGTTTCGAAGTACCGCGATCGTATTTTTTGAGCTTTTCTTTCGACCAATCGACAAGAGCCTTTTTTTGAACGATTGACAAATTGTGTGGGATCCAACGCGAACAATTTTTTTTTACATTCAAATGTTTATGCAATATTGAATGTATGCTGGTCCTACTAATGTGTAAGGTTGACTTAATCTCACGATAGGTCACATGACGATCTTGCAATATCAGTTCGCGCACAGCATCAATGGTTTCCGGAACGACCACTGTTTTTGGACTACCTTCACGAAATTCGTCTGGGAGTGAACTACGACCTCGATTGAATTCACCATACCATCGATAAACAGTGGTCCTTGATGGAGTTTCATCGCCAAAAATTAAGTTCATCCATGCACTCTTGCTGACTTAATCCACGTCGAAAGTTGTAAAAAATAATCTCACGAAATGTTCACGATTTAATTCCATTTTTTGGCCGAGACGAATCCTTTAAGTTACTGTAAACAACACATAGCGCTCGTATGTCAAAACGTTCTGAGTAAGTATAACCTCAAAAATGTCAAACTTTACGATAGAGCTGTCAGTTGTCAGATTGCAACACTAGGGTTGTCCAATCCCGAAATATAAAAGGCAGCCCTCGTATTTAAGTTAAATCCGTGAGATACTGGCGCCTGTACAAGTGGAATCGTAATGCTGGATGAACCCAGTCCATGAAACCCAGACATCTTTGTCTTTCTTTAGTGCTACAGACAATGGCAATAAGTTACTTAGAAGCAATCAACGACTCATTAGAAAACAAAATAGGCAGAGGTAGATACATCGACTCGGTTTTCTTTTTCTCTCATCGGGCGTTACGTTTTTCTCGAGCCCTTATGTACTCCATATATTAAGGATTACCTCTATGCCCTAAACCGATGAGCTTATTATAGGCGAAAAGTATGCCAATTACTTTATTTTGTAATAAGTTAATAGAATCGTTACTGAGAAATTTATTTTATCGATATTTTTCTAGTTCATTTACTATGTTAGCTTACTGTAAGTTTAGGAGTTGGAGTTATTTTGAAATTTCAAAAAGGCAGGTAAAAAATAACAACAGGAATGAACTGATCAAGCATGTAGAACAACACGTTTTTCTAAAATTTTCAATGGAAATGTGAATTTGTCTACGTCCATCAGTGAATCTGTCTACTTTATCAGAGATGCAGAATTTCAATAAATAATGAAAAATCGCTTTTTAATCTATGGAGATGTAGCTGGTCGCATTAAACATTATTTGTTATAGATTTTACCGTATCTATAAATGATAATAATTGAAAGTTCGAAAAATTTGGAAAGTCACATTTTACAATATTTTTTTGATTTGTATATGTGGAAATTGGCCAATAAATATAATAAATAAATACACAAAACACATATAAGTGGTTCTTAATTCGTTTTGAGTAGTTTATTAAATAAGAACATTAAGTGGTTAACATTTCTAAATTTTTAATGGCATGCAGCAATCGCTTGATGAAAAATTACATTTACTTTGTGATATTTAAATTTTCTGAGTAACTATTTAATAGGCTCATCCGTTTTTCTAAAGCGACTGTCTTTTCACCACTGGATTGAAATTTGATTCCGGCACTTACTGAAAATGCGGGTCGAGTGTTATGAGGACATTAATCACTTGAGAACAATAAAGTTCACTATAAGATGCCAACTGCTACGTTTATATTAATATGGCTATTTAGAAAGTTAAACTCATTTTCTGAAGAAGAAAAAAAGTAATTAAGAAAATTTCTAAAAGATATTTAATAGATTTTTACTACAATTTTACTACATATTAAATATAAAGCATAGTCATAACATTATAATCATTGTGACATTTATAAGCGTATACGTATTTTATAGCCATATCGAACTTATATTAATTCTAATGATATAATAAAACTTATTGCTACTGGTTTAACATAATACTGAATCACAAACAAGTAACATACTAGAGTACGACATTAAGGACGTATTGAGTAAATATTAGTAATAGAATTTCTGGTAAATAGTAAATAAATCAATCAGTAATGATAAACTTATTTGAACAAATTTTGGATTAATGGTTGTTTTGGTTACGGCAAAAATCGATTAGTTAAAAAAAAGGAATATGTAAATATTCAATTCATCTGCATATGTTTTTTATGTGTTCAGCGATTACTCGAAAACCTTTTAACTGATTTGGAAAATTTAAAACGTTTATTATTCAGGAAGACCCCGAAGTAACCCAATATATTTTTAATAAGGTGGTACGTAGGGTGTTTCAAAAAAATCAGAAAAATTTAATTATTCACGATAAAATTTGGTGGAGGAGCTAGTCTTAAATAAATGTAATTATTGTTATGTCAATTCTAGGATTGATTTAGAATTTAACTGAAAGTGGGATGAAATTAAATGAAAATAAATGTTAATTAAAAATCCTCAAATAATATTCGTCTGTAAATACACTGTGTTTACTTAAGTTGGTATTATATACATTTTTTTTACTATTATCTAATATTAAGCAGAAAAAGTTATACCTCACATCACATGACACTTTTTCAGTTGTACACAGGGTAATATAAAATATGAATTTTGCTTGGCGATATCAAAAATTGTTATGAAGTAAAGTTAATTAGAATCTAAAACTGCATTTAATTATGGACATATATTTACTATGAAAAATCAACTTTTCATAATTTCCTTATCAAAGTTGACTTTTGACGAAACTTGCTATAATTAGAACAAAATGACTCTAAATTATCAAAAAAAGAGATGTCAACGGGCTGCAATCTGGCTCATTTTGTTCTGTATTAATTTCATTGGTATTGGAACTTGGACTTTGAAGACATACATCGAAACTCTTTTCATGAGACAATAGCTAACTAATTAAGCTCAGTGTCCAACTATAGCGTATCATAGTAAAGTGACAGTGTTGAACTTCTTCACTTCGTTTATTAGTGTATTTACAACACATAAGCTAATTCCTCTAATCTTACTGGTATTAATTATTATTTACTTACTTATTTCATCAATATTATTGTTTTCTACTTGACACCGACTAGAATTATTTGTTTTTTAAGTCGGTTATTCATTTAAATTAACATTGTAATGTTAATTCTGTTTTTAAAAATGCGGTGAAAAATAACAGATTGTTTGGCTTTAGTACTTTATTATTTTACTGGTCGTTTGTAGGTTCATTCATCTGTTTATTATGCCTAGAATAAGAAGAAAGCCAAATTTCTATCAACTACGAGAGTTGGCTAGATGGTGAGTAGTTGGCACGAGAACGAATGGGGCTTTTGTGTCGACCATGGTTTTCCTAGAACAACAGACCGTAAAAATCGACGCTTTAGAATTTTTCTTTAAGGCCCGTTTTACATCCACAAGAGCGGCTTCAGCATCAACGTAATTGGATAATTAGAAATAGAAGACGTGGTAAAAAGCTTAAAAATCAATTACATGTAGAAAGGCATGCTTTGTCTTAGGAGTCTTGGCAATCCATAGGTTCAGCAAAATAGTGCACCATCATATGTAGTCACAGTTACGTTGGAGTATATTGAGCATAACTAAATTTATTTGTTGCCTTGGTCGCTAAGATGTTCCCATTAAAAATGTGTGTGATCCCGGTAGCATAAGGGATGATATTCCTCAAGAAGAACTAGATCACCTCATTAGAAGCTTGTCCAGATAAGTTAATGAGTGTAAATCGCATCGGGGGACGCAACTTATTAGCTTTTGTCTGCACATTTATACCTTACGCTAATTAAATAATTATTATTGAGTGTTCTGATTTCTTAGTATAAATACTTTGTAAATTTAATACTATTTTAGAGATAGACTACATTAAATATTTAGAAGTGCTACAGAAAGCACCTTAGAACGCAGCTGAAACGGTGTATTCCTCCGTGAATTTCAATTTCTGAAATTTTAACTGTCATATGTCCTAAATTCCTAAATAAACACAATTGTCAACTTCAAACAGTTTTTGTTATTTTATTTTTATTTATTTGGTTTATATGTTACGTTTTCCAACTCTGCTAACATTGTCAGCAACTGTTTCTGAGAGAAAAACGATCTCTCCAGCAACACCGAGGTTATTAAGCCGCATTACCGTTATTAGGGTGCTCTTATAATAACGTAGACTATTACTCTATTAATATGAAAGAATTCGATCACAAGTGTACACCAGGAAAATAGCTTCTGTGCTTTATAATTTATGCATTTATATTGTTTAAATGACAAATTAATGCTACAACATAAGTGTGTAACGGTAAGTAGTTTAATTAACCATATAAAATTTTAATTACTTTGGTTGTAATAAAGCTGAAGCTGATGAAACACAGAATCACTTAATTTCAAATTTTGCATATGCCAGTAAATGAACCAAATATAATAAACGATATTTAATGTTTTTCAAGTCCTAAAAGTTTATGTGAGCATTTTCATGCTATAACATCAGACAGTTTATATTATACTTACAAACGATTAGGATTATATTGTTAGCATTAATATATAAAGTCCTAATGACGACGTGAAAGAAAATCATTACAAAAGTTTTCACCTGCTTTGCATCTGGTTTTGTATTTGAATGGTTTCTCTGAGTCATGAGCTGCTTAGAATAATCCAATTTCTCAAGCCCTTAAATGGCATTTTGTACCTATTATTTGTCATGTGTGGAATACTGTTTCAGATAGGTGACAATTGGTCATGCAAATATTTGTAAACATATTTTTCGTAATTAGTACTGAAATTTTATTTTGTAATTCATTTTAGATAAAGTTATAGACGGGAAGAATATGATTAATTCTGCATAAATACTACATGCTCACATTCGATGTTTTTTATCTGTATAATAATTTATTTGCTGAACTTTTCTAAATAAACACGATCATCGTATTTCAAGAGTTTGGTAAAATATTTGTTTAATTGTTTGTTGTTGTTTTTAGTTAGGGCAATTCTCCGCAAAACCTCGATATTTTAACTACACTCTAGTGCAATTGTGAACTAAAGAGAGATAGACTTTTAATCTAGTCTTTTGTCAGATCTATTTCTATTTTACTCGTATGTGATTTTGCCCTTTCTGATACGTCACAAATACAAAAATAGCGCCATTTATAAGACCGCAATTTATACCAAGAACCTTTAGTTGACCAGTTAGTTTATAAATATAGAAGGTATGATTTAAATTACTGCCAAGCCCCCTAACGCAGTTATGAACCATCGCCTCGACAAAATGAATATGAGCTCAAGAGGTAAAGTCGTTCAGAAGTTCTATTATAACTAATAGGAGCTCCAACGGTAATCTGTATTTAGTGTTTCAAAAAGGAGGAGGTTATCAATTCGTCGTCACGTTTTCTTTATGTATGTTCAGTGATTATTCAAAAACTGCTTGGGGAAATTTGATGATTTAACGGCATTGTATTAAGGAATATTACAAAAGGTTCCATATAATTTTCTGTAATGTGAGATTCACCGTTTTCCAGAAAATCAGAAAAACAGTATTTCAGAGACTACAGTTCAGTGAATTTCAATAAATCTACACTGTTTTCTCTAAAACGGCTCAACCAATTTAAATATGTTAAATTGTATTCTACAAAGAGATGTTCCAGATTGATCCAGTATCTTAACTATAAAGTAAAATATACCGTTTTTCCGAAAATCGTAAGAATATTTGCAAAAACATGGTAAACATCAATGTAAATTTCATCATAAATATCTAGCTTAAATGTCAGGATATGCCATGAGTACATAGTACAGGGTGTGTTAACTGTTTTCGTTGCAGTCGAGTGAAATGGCATAAAATATTCCATTAGTGTATCGAAAAGATTTTTTTTTTTGGTTTTTGGGTTAGGTGTGTGCGTGCATCGAAATTCAAGCAGCAAGCAATGTGTGCAGTTGAAATATTGGGCGAAGTAAAATTACAGTTAGACAGGTGGGTTCAAAAAATATTACAAATAAATGTGATATTGGGTGGTACATAAGCATTTCCATATACAGGATGGTAGAACTATAAGGTGAATAGAACTAAAGTTATACAGAATGGTTAAAAAAATTTTGTATTGGGTGGCACATAAGTAGTTGCGTATACAAGTTATTTGAAATAAGTGAGTAAAACTATAGTTATACGGAGTGGATAAAAAAACTTACAAAAATGGTTAAATGAGCATATAGAGTAAAGGTATTCCATTTATAGGGCGAAGGGTTCAAAAAATGTTAGAAGCAGTTGCACATACTAGATGATATATAAGGTGGAGTGGAATTATAGTTATACAGGGTAGTTAATAAAATCTTATATAGTGTGGAACTTAAGTAGTTGCTTATACATACTGGGCGAAGTAAAATTATAGGTATAGAGAGATTTAAACAATAGAAAAATAGGAACCGTCAATAGGGTGAAGAGGATTAATACTTATACAGGGCGGTTGCAACATCGTGTAGAGTTGAATTATAGTTATAGAGGGTGATTCAGGAAATGATAGACAAATAATTTATAAAGTGTGATCAATACACAGAAACATATACAGCGTGGTAGCAATATATGGTGAATTACACTTATATAAAGTGGGCCAAATAATAAAAGAAATAAAAAAGTTAAAAAATATGTGGATATTATAAAAAAATTCAAATCAGAGAGAGGGTTAGATAAGAATAGGCTAAAATAATCAATAGAATTGTACTTTAAATCAGATAAAACAAATATGTCAGATAATAGTTATTGATTGCACACGGTTTTTAAACGGTTTTTATTTTAAGCCAGTTAAAGTTTTTAAATATAAATTATTTTTAAAGTACTTAATTAAGTAGCAGATATAGAAACAGAACAAAACTAGGATTTTATTTTATATTAGGACATCCCTTCTTATCAAAAAGAGACTATCCAGCAAATATTATAAAAATATATAAAATAAACAGCTTTGTTAAGAATAAATAAAGTGTCAACAATTAGAAATAAGCCACACGAGTACAACTTTACCTCTCAATAATCATACTAAGAACTTTAAAAAAATTTTTAGAGCATTTGGTATAACAATAGTATAGATATTAACAAAAGCAGTGTAAAAACTATTTGGCAATTTCAAAGATAAAAATGATAATCGATTTATTTAAAATATTATGGAACTACACGTAGAACTAGCTTCAGCCTAACACGTAGAACTTTAGTCTAAGAGATAGAGCCAGTTTTTGCTCGTCATCGAGAAAATGAACAGAATATATCGTATTAAGTTCAATTCCTGAACTATATCACGTTTCTAGGCAGGCGCTAGTGGAAGTGATAACCGAGGATAGTTACACGGGGTGAAAGTGTTAATTTTTTTGGTCATGCTCATCATCGAGTAAACGTTCCAAAATTGGCTGTATACACTGATTGTGATGCATTTAAGCAAATTTCCGAGAGGCGTCTGCCTACAGCGTTACCATCAAGCTGGCGAACATGGGTAAACTCGTCAAAAATAGGGGTGAACTTCGTCATTAAGTAAAAAGAACGCTATTTGCACCATTTTTTTGCTTATACAAAAGAAATCATAATCTAAAAGGACGTACAGCTAAATGACAAGTATATTTTTCATGACGTCATTAATGTGGTCTATATGACGTCATACACCATTTTTTTAAATCCGAAGCAACATTTTTCATTATTGATTAGGAAAGAGCGAAAAATTTCAGGACCGAATATGACTTTGACCATGACCTTGAACCTGACCTTCAAGTTCATTCCAAGATCAAAATTTGTTTGAAAAATCAACCTATTATAGCCAAATTAGGTGTGCGAGGTTTTCGACGTCGCTGATTTCGAATCTGAAATCAGTTTTTGTTTGAAAAACTACTCCCAATTTGGTATACGGGGGTTTTCGACGTCGATGATTACGAATATGAAATCAGTTTTTGAAAATTTTCAAAACAAGTAGTGGCCAAGTTCACCTTCAAATTTATTTTTAATTAGGAATACCCTCTTTGAATCAGTTGCAATTTATTGAGAATAATAAGTAGATTTAGTTTTGGTTTACTCCATGAAGATGACAGCTTGGCTACCGAAACGGCGTTGAGAGTAAAAAGTTAGTTTGGTTTTAGGGTAAAAACAAACCCGCTTTCCACTAGAAAAGTGTTCGAATATGTTATATAGTACTTTCTTCGATCAACCTATCTTTTTAATGAGTCCCATTTTTCATTTGTTTCAGTTTATTTTTGAAACTTTAATTTGCCCCAGTGTTTATAGCCTCATTATTCATTATTTCTCATTTTTTCAGTAGCAAAATGATAGTACATACGAAGTAAATGTATACAAACACTTGTCGACTTGTAAACTGTCTGATGAAATAAATAATTTATATTTAAAAAAGAACCGGGTTCTAATGAATCAAAATGAAAACAGTTTAAACACCCTATGCAATTAACAACCATTTCCTGACATATCTTGAAATGCAAATTTGACAATATACAGTGTGACGCCATTAAAATACCCAATATATGAAAAAGTTTTTATTAATAGACCCAGGTCAATTTGACTTACCCTACCTACTCATAGAACTTAAACAAAAGTATTTTGACTAAACTCGGATTATTGTATTTACACTCAAAAAAAAATAACGGCGCAATCCTTTTTTTTAATATTAATAAATTGACTGTCACTGTATTTATGTGATATTTACTTTGAAGTTTTCGGCTTTTAGTATTTATTTTTCCGACCTGCTAATAAATAGTTTATTTACGTTATATGGAATCACTTCTGGCTGCACCTTAATATATATACGAACTGGGCTAGATTCCGGGTGAGAACCGAGTTTAAATTTATGAAATACTCGACGTTTCGACTCCAGCTTTGCAGCCATGATCAAGAGACAAAATGAAAAAGAGATTCAGAATCTAGAAAGAACTCAGGGTCTCAATCCGCTACTTCCCAAGTGTCACTAGGTAACTGAACTGTGAATCTGCCCTGTTACTTTTATTTAATTTTAGCGATTTGTGCAGAGAATTTATTACTTTAACGTTTACCGTTTATTACACATATTTATTTAATCAAGTCGGAATTTGTTCTTTGTAGAATACAATTTAAAATATTCAAATTGATTGAGTTGTTTTAGGGAAATCAGTGTCGATTCATTGAACTGCAATACCTTAATAACAATTTTTTCCGATTATCTCGAAATCGTTCTCGCGATATAGAAAATTATATGGTACTTTTCCATAATTGCATTAATAAAATACAGTATAAATGATCAAAATTGCTTAAGCCGTCTTTGAGGAATCACTGAGCATACATAAAAAAAGATGCCGACGAACTGATAACCTCCTCTTTTTTGGAAGTCGGTTAAAAAGATTCGCGAAAAATCACGAATGCACGATATTAAAAAATTTAAAAAATAAATTATTCACTTTGAAGCTAGATAAATTTTAGGGTCAAAACATGTTATGCGGTTCAGACTAAATATTTTCCGATATACTAATAACGTATATGTAGTATGTGCACCAAAACTGAATAACAGCAAATTAAGTACTTACATTAAAAATGATAATAATTGTCATTTCAACGCCCACAACCATTTTAACTGCCCAACTATCACACATAATAAACAGTGACTAAACGCCAAATAATTAGTGGGGATTGAAGTCAATTGAAGCTGATTATATTCGATATATTATGATAGATTGGGTGTCGATAAAGGCTGTTGGTTAATAAAGGCATTAAGGCAAGTGCTTTGTAAGATCCATCGTGTGAATGCTTGTTAAGTTTTGGTAAAAACGTCATGTAATTAAATTCAAGGTGCATTTAACAGTTAGAACAGACAAATAGAGCGTATTCAACTAATGAAAGAACATCATAAAATGCAACTGGCTATAGTTTGGGCCTGTAGTTACAGAAACATACTTTCTCTGGTATTATAATATAACAGATGAATTTTATCAGTATTTAATGACCTTACATTGTCTCTAACTACCAAACATTATTAAAAACATCACTATGTTTTTTATGATATGTGTTCATAAAAGTCAGTATTGTGGAACTATTTATCTAAATAACTTGCACTGACATTATATTTATACTACCGTCCGATTACTTTTACCTTTCGTCTTGTATTGGAAGATTTTTAGGTTCAAAATAAATGTATAGTTTTTACCAATTCTATAGCTTATATTTATTAATATTGTAGCATTTTGTTAGTAATTTGCTCCGATAAAAGCACTATTGTAGCACATATTGTTTCCGAGAAACAATGATGTTTGAAACACGTTGAAGCTACAGATGACATAGCTGTATCTTTTTAATGAATGGAGACATCAACATTCTACTAAATATTTTGTTGCCAATTTATTACGCTAAAAGCAATACTGGGGCTCAAATCGATTCTGAGAAACAACGATTCTGTCTATTCATGAATATGTAGAAATAACACAGTGCTGCTAAAAAGTCTGTATATTTCAGATGTTCCAAACATTTCAGGGTCTAAATCAGGCCACGTTCTCTGTGGCACAATGAAATTTAAAAAATTAAAAGATTCGCAAAGACAATTCCAGAAAGTTAGTTAGTTAGACATTAAAATTCATTGATAATATGAACTGAGGTAAGTTAGAGAATTTACTGCCTTTGATATATATATAGGGTAGCACTAAAAATCATATAAATATAATAAAGGTTCTTTTAGGTTGGCAATTTCAAAGAGTTATTTTATAGGACGACTATTTTATAAAATATTGCAGTCGCCAAAAACTTGACCAGTGAATTCTGGTCGTTCAAAGATCACATTTAGTCACAAGGAAAAACTTAGGACAACCTTTTGAACCATCCCGATATAAGGTTGTGAAAACGATATGACCATTACTAATTACAACATTGATTGAAGTTGAGAATTGGAATTACCTGTAAGTGGGGGAATAATTTTTAAAAGAAATTTTAGCAGTTCACTGCAAGAAGAAATTAATGAAGAAAAAAAAACATTTATAAAAAATGTACTTCCTGCTAACAATTATCCTAAAAAAATTATTAATAATACTTTATTAATAATTTTAATTAATACCGGCATAGAATAAATCACATTACAACAACAACAACCATTTTATACATAAAAGATCTTCCAGAAAGACTAAAAAGAGTAGATTACAGATTTAATAGTACATACTACATTTAAAAGAAGAACTAAAACTAAAATCAATTCCATAAGAAACAAAACCAAATAACATAACTCAGAAAATTATGTTTATAAAATTCCTTGCGAGTTATTGAAGTAACCACTAGACCTCTAAATGTACGACTAAATGAACAGAAAAATTACATAAAGAAACGACAGGTCGTGAAGTCAAAAATTTGGGAACATGCCTGGAATCTTGATTATAAAATAGAATTTCAAAATTCCCAGATTACACAAAGAACAAATTAAGATACGAAAACTAAAAGTGTCTGGTTTAATTGTATTAAATAAATATATTTAAAAAACAAAAACAGCCTTTGAAAAACACAAAAGTAACTTAACTAAAACGCGAAAAAAATATATTTTTTCTGCAACAATTAAATACTTATTCAGAAAATAAATGAGTTTTCAATAATTAGGTAAATAGATTTTCAAAGTATAACTTAAACACATGATTTTCTATTTAACCAATCACCAACTTCAGAATAACTATTAATTATTGCAGAAAGTATATTTTTTGCTTTCAAATTTTTCGTTATTTTACTTTAAATTAGTTTTCATATTTTTTAACCAACCTCGTTTACTATTGAATACAATAAAAACCTGTATCTCTCAAATAGCAGTAATTTGTGTTGCTTACCTCAGTTCATTTAGTCAATCATTTTAATGTCAAATGGTACACATTGGATACTTGATTTTGCGAAACGCTTACTTTTTAAACTTCATTCTATTATTATTGCCGTTGAGAAAGGGGTCTGATTTAAACCATGTAATCGACGATTTGAAATATACCAACAAGTATATATACGTATATATAAGTGTAGTGTTATTGCCAAAAGAAATCAGAAATTCAAAGTAAAGATGCCACAATAATCATTCAGAAAACTGTTGCCTCTGGAACAAGTCTAAGCTACCAATTTTTTTGGTAAAATATTTAAAAAAATTTTAGGGCTGCTCTATCGTATCCTTTCCGCACTCGGTAAATATTTAAATGGGGTGCGATTCTAATTCTTGAATCATTTCCCAATTTTATCTCTTACACTAGGTAACGTTTCATTTTCAATATTATTTTCTCTGTTAAGAAAGTAGCTCTCAGTAGGTTACTAGCACTGCTGGAAGTCTATGTTGTTTTGGACCGCAGGTGGTTTTCCATTTTGCCCCTATACGAGAACATAACTAAATGAAAACTGTTGGTGTGCAAACGAGAATTGAAAGTGCTTAAAGGTGTTAAATTTAAAAATAAATTATTGTCAGGATTTGTTTTATGTATAGCACAATCATTTACAAAAAAAATACATTTTTTCATGATAAATACTGCACCATAAAATCCGAAGATTAATGAAAATAATACAATTTTAAAATATACCTATGAAAGTTAATACAATAACAAATTAAAATACTCATTTAAAACCTTTCAATTAATCTAACCAATTACCAATATTCTACGGGCTCCCACCATACTTGAATTTTCTATTATACTTACAACTTTATTGTTCGGAATACATATCCAGGCCAGTTTACGCATCATTAGATGCATTTAATTACACCATTCTGAATTGATCGGTTGAATTTACGTAATCGTTATATTGTGTATCTCATCCGGTTGAGCAGTTCCTCTTTGAAACGATAGAAGCAAAATGAGGGTCACCTTCAGCTATTGTGGAAAACAGAAATAATTCGACCAACACATGAATTATATAACCATATCTCATTGTTATTTTTTATTTATACACTGTATTGCAGAACGTGTCAATGAGACACAAACTGTCAGATATCCTGTAGAGTTACAATATGTGGATTAATTATCCACGTTTTTATAGGAAAATGATTGAAAGCATTCACTTTGAAGATTCAACAATACAAAAATACGAGATTTGATTGTATAAACTTAAAACATTCTCAGTGGTACAGTACGTCTCTAGTATACGTCAAAAACTAGAATATATAAATCCACTGCTCTTACCAACCAACACACAGGCAATGTAGTAAACTAAATCACATTACTTCAAACATTTAATTATAAAGCAAATGGGAGATAGGTACTTAGAGATAAAAGATCCGTAGCATAATTGTAAATAAATCTATTTGAATGAAGGTAAAAATTACAACTACAAACACATACACAAACAATATCAAGCTAGAGAAATAGAACCAGGAATAACCAGCAAAGAACACCACCTTGAAAAACTATCGGAGTAGTATTACTTATTTCTAAGACATGTCAGTTTCAAACAACATAAACCGTACAAAGATTAGAAATGTATGCCGCAATAAGTCAAGGAAATTGAATCAAAGACGTATTAGACACTAAAACAGGCATTTTATTCCTCATGAACCACTGCAATAACAAGGGGAGAAGGACAATAACTCAAATGATCAATACAAATCGGATTTAGTGAACAAAATGAAAGAGGATAGTGATTAGAACAATTCAGACAGAATTTGAATATGAACAATGAACAATGAAAGCGATTTTGCCTTAAAAAACAAAAGGGACATCATCAAAGGTTGATCAACCGATGTTTCAAACTCACGAGAAGTCAACCAGTAGCACAAACAACAAACTAAAAAAACTCCAGAGCTACTCGAAGAGAACAATATTCAATTCTGACAAAAGTATAAGATGAAAACAACACTGCAGTCAACAAAACAAAAAGGTTTCCACATAAAAAAATGATATAAAACTATAACACATCTAAAACTTTATGAATATAATAAATTATATGTAATACTAGCCGTTACCTGGGGTTTCACCCGCGTAAGGAATGTACAAGTCTTTGCAAAAAGAAATAACTAATGAACTTATGGGTTAACCCATACCTTGTACCTGCGCCCCCCCTCTTTAAAAAAAAATGGTTTGCGCCCCCTTAATTTTTCTAACAATCTAATTGTGGATTACGTATATTATTTTGCTGATTCGTTTTTTTGGCACATATTCGACTTTTTTGGTTTGTATTCGGAAATGATTTTCTGGAAACAGCTGCATCTCCCACTTGCAAAAGTCTGGCGCCCCACAGGTTGGAAACCACTGGGTTCTGGGTTAACCTATATGACAGTTTTTCCAAATTTTTTGAAACACCCTACTTAACTATAAATCCACCAATCCCGAAGATATTTCACCCAAATTACAAGTGCTTCGGGGCCACCCTATATAACAATTTTATTCGAAATTTTTTTAATCACCTTGTATAACTGTTTATTTGTCACCCAATACATTTTTTAAGACCCGCTTATAACTCTACTCCACCCTATATTTCAGCTATGCAACTGCTTATGGTCTACGCTATATAACAATTATTTCTGATATTTTTTGAGCCACCTTATAAAGTACAATTAATCACCCTTTATGTGCAACTTTTTCTAACATTGTGTTAATCACAGTCTAAAAATATAATCTTGCTTCGGCCTATGTTTCAGGTATTCCATGTAGTAGGATGCATCTGATCATGTCCTGTATAACAATTTTCGATCCACCTTAATGGAAATGCCTGTGGAATCATTGGTGTGTCACAAATGTAAAAACAAAGTTTCATACCCTAGCACCAAACCTTTATTTAAACACCCAACCTGCAACTGCTTTTTGGCCACCCTATATAACAATTTTAATCCATATTTTTAACCGCCTTGTATAACTCTACTTCCATCTACATTAAAACCATCCTGTATATACTGCTGCCAATCAGTCAAACATTATAACTTATACAAAATACTTCAACCACCCTGTATGTTCATCTGCTTAGGGGCTTAGGGGCCACCAAATATAACATTTTTTAAACACTTAACTATAACTTTACTCCACTCACTATCTTATCTACGCAGCTGCTTATAGACTACTATATAACCATTTTTAACCACCATGGAAAGTATAATTTGCCTCCACCTTATATTTCAACCACCCGTATATGCAACATTTCTAACATTGGTTTAATCACACTGTATAACTATAATTTTACTTTGATACATGTTTCAGATAATGCATATATGCAATAGCTCATGTTCTATCCTACAATTTTTTTTTACCCAACCTGTTTAACTATAATTCTACTCCACCCTCTATTTCAACCACCTTGTATATGCAACGACTTATCGGCCACCCAGTATAACATTTTTTGTACCTCCCTGTATAACTATAAATCCATCAATGCCCAACATATTTCACCAAAACTGCAACTGTTATGTATGTATTAAACTACCCTGTATACGCTGCAGCTTATTGGTCAATCAATATAACATTTTTTAAATACTTAACTATAACCATATAGCCACGCTATTTCACAATCTCTTCTCTTTTTTTTTCAACCACATTATAAAGTATAATTTCTCTCCACACTTTATTTAAAGCACCCTTCATTTGCAACTTTTTCTAACCTTGTTTGAATCACACTGTGTAAGTATAACTTTGCTGCGTCCAATGTATAATTATATTTCAACTCCACCCTATATTTCAACAACATTGTACTTATTTGGCACCCAATATAACATTTTTGTACCACCCTGTATCCTTAAAATTCTACTCCACCCTATATTTCAACCATCCGGTAAATGGAACAGCTTGTAGATCATAACATTTATTTATACTATTTTTTAAACCCACCTGTATAGCTGTAATTATACTCCACTACATGTTTCATAAAATATTTTTGCCAGCGTACAATAATTAGGAATAAGTGCTGAACTATTACAATGTAAGCTGGATTTCGTAGAGTCTGCAGCAGAATTGACACACTCACATGAAACAATGCTATCGTCCAAACCGAAGATCATGAAATCCAAACACCATAGAGAAAGTGTTCAACGGATATATCAAAAATTAGTAAGCAATGCTCTAGGCGAACAAGAGTAGAAAAACCATTCACAGTATCTATCACTAGTCAACATTTGTACAGAAAACTAAAACCAGAATATTTAAAATTGAAATACAGAACTAATTTCTCAGTATAGAGGAGTTAGGGAAGGTGATAGATATCGCGATGGTTACTTACATAGGCCTTTGCCTTAACTCCCAATAAGGACCTGTAATAACAAAAAGGAGTAAGCAAGAAAATATGCCTAATATAGACATGCCGAAAATCAAGAGCAAGTACAGCAAACCAGTAGGCAAACAAACAGAATATCATCTAGGGTGGTACTACATCAATACCTATACATGGGTGTTAAAGAGTTCTAACAGTACTAAAATTTTGTTTTGAAAATTTGACTGAAAGTCAACATTAAACGAAACAGGTTAAATGATAGTCTATGGCGAAATGTGTGATAAGAATAACAAAGAATAACAAAGAGATATATTGTGACTAGAGTTGATTAGAAACAAGATAGTGCCATCCAAAAATTCCTAAAAAGGCAATAATCAGGACAATCTTGTTTTACGTTTTATTTGACTTTACCATTTCTTATTATTATCCAACAAAATACTCCAAAGTTGCTAGATGCCCAAAACATGGCATGGAAGAATTAAAATGATAATGATCTATTTCAATAAAAATGGTAAAGATTAAAAAAACAGACTTTCTTCCGAATTATTCTCTTATTACTCGATCACACAACTTCAATAAAGGCACTAAAAATAGTTTGAAGACGCGAGATGTAAAGACCGACATCTAGGATTTACGAGGAAACTAGCACATAGAGGTTCCGAATCTGGAGCCGTTCCACGTAACTGCTGTTACCCGTAACTCCTAGGTTAGAATGTCAGGATGAAATTTTCAGGTTAACTTCACCTGTCAGATATATTGAATATGTCTGAAATTCGCAGATATGCACTACAAGAACAAAAAAAATAACAGACTTCAAGGCATAATAACACTAAGTAAAAAACAATTCAATATATTTTACATAGGAATATACCTAAACAGGTTTATAAATCTGTTAACAATTAATGAAGCTATTTATAAGCTGATAAACATATATACGGAAATATTTTTATGTCAACAATGGTAGATGCAGTCCTGCGGGTAATCGACAATTTTCGCTAAACAACCACCTGTTTTAAAATGTTTTTTTTTGGCATGTCTTATTGGAAGACTCAAGTCAGCAAACAGCGCTTTTTCTAAAGGGTGTTTTATTTGGAGGTATAACTTTGAAATGGAATAAAACAAGGATATATTTTTTAAATTGACATGAAATTTACTTTATTCGAAACATACTTTTCTGGCATTATAATTTGAATATGACTTCTGGCATATGACCGCCACGGCTGGCTCGGACGTAGTCTAATCTGGAGGTCCAATTTTCGATGACTTTTTCCAACATTTGTGGCCGGATATGGGCAATAACGCGGCGAATGTTGTCCTCCAAGTGATCAATCGTTTCGGGCTTATAGGCGTAGAATAGCGACTTCACGTATCTCCACAAAAAATAGTCAAGCGGCGTTAAATCGCTCGATCTTGGAGGCCAATTCACGGGTCTGAAACGTGAAACAATGCGGTTACCAAACGTTTCTGTCAATAAATCAATTGTGGCACGAGCTATGTGACATGTTGCCCCGTCTTGTTGAAACCACAGCTCGTGTGCACCATGATTGTTCAATTGATGAACGAAAAAGTTAGTAATCATGGCTCTATAGCGATCACCATTGACTGAAACGTTCTGGCCAGCATCGTTTAAAGAAGTACGGACCAATTATTCCACCAGCCCATAAAGCACACCAAATAGTCATTTTTTTCTGGATGTAACGGTGTCTCAACATGAACTCGAGGATTATAATTACTCCAAATACGGAGGTTTTGTTTATTGACGTATCCATTCAACCAAAAGTGAGCTTCATCCCTAAACTAAATTCGGTTATGAAAATCGAGATCAACGGCAATCTTGTTTTGGGCCTATTCACCAAATGTACGCCTTGCTAGGTGATCTTGTGGCTTCAATTCTAGCAAGAGTTGAATTTTGTAAGCACGCAAACCAAGATCTTTCCGCAAAATCTTGCATAAAGTGGATGGACACATATCCAATTCCTGTGCACGATGGCGGATAGACTGATTCGGGTTTTCCTCTATGCTACGCTCTACAGCATCAATGGATTCTTCTGTTCGCACTGTACGACATCTCTGTGGATGCGTATTATCATTTAGAGTAAACGTGGTGCGAAAACGTTGCATAAGCTGTTTTCGCGGTGTCGATTCAGGATGCATCCGGAATGAATGCGTGACGAATCCCGGATCTGCTTTATGCGCAAGTGCAGTTACGAACACTTACTAGACTTCTCGGTACCACGAACAATTTCAGAACTGTAATCAAACGACACTGTAGTAGTACTTAATTCGAAAAAGCAGATTTTGTATTTATATACAACGCAACTATTACTTCAAATAAAAGAGGTTGTGAACACAAGACACAAGCTAGCTAACACATATCAAACAATCTGACAAATATGAATACAATTAGTCGAATCCTTCAATGGATTACAGATCATACAAAGAGGAATGGATCCTAAATTAAACGTTTCTGTACTTTAGTATAAAGCTTCAAAGTCACAGAAATATAAGTGTTTAAAAAATACTCATAATGCGCATGTTCGAACTCTTCGTTCTTCCTCACGTCAGCGGATTCATTTCACTCGTCCTGAATCGATCCAAGATGCATCCTTTGAGCTCCGCGAACACTGAATTTCCCATCTGGTATTCGAAATTCTGTTACCACGAACGCCCTGAATGAGTGTGCGCAAGCGCTCAATCCTGGATCGATAACGGATCGTTACCGCGAAAACAGCTATAGTTAATCGAATTAATTGCTCTGATGGACGATTATGTTGACCGAAAAATGGACGTAGTGCGCGATACGTATTTCGAACAGAACCATGATTTTCAAAATAAATTTGCACAATTTGGAAGCATTCTTCAGACGTCAGTCTATTCGCGATGAAATGCCAAACCAAACTAAACATAAATCACTTGACAGCTGACAAGACGGCCGCCGATTAAAAGTGTTACCAACTTAAAGTTCTATACCTCTAAAAAAACACCCTTTACAAAGTGTTCTTAAAAAAATTGTGAAAATGACATTCACAACATGCTTGAAACTCAAATTTTTCAAAAGGAAACTCTGACTTTTTTGTCATGATCTGATTCAGAACTAAAAATGAATGTAATGTTGTATTACGTTTCATGTATCTCTTAACTTTCGATTAAATTACGAAAAACCATTTTCCGCCAATGAAAATATGATGTCGACTTTGCTTAGATAAATCAAGTTAGCCGAGGCCGTTAGAAAAATAACTAGCGAATACGAAATGCCAAACTTGAAAGCGGTTAACTAAAATATATTTTGATTTAATTCCGATCCATTTCATTCTAGATTTCGGATAATGCCACTTATCAATTAATACGTTCGCATTCGCCATAGCCAGATATAACGATAAATTTTCAAAATTCTCGGAATTCTGCAAACGGGTCAATCCGTGTCATTGAAAACAAAAATAAAAAACAAATATGGGACCAATGAAGTGTATTCTTTGAAATGAAAAATGAATTATCGAAATTGGTTCATAGTTGCCAGTGCTATGGTAACAAAAGTCTGAAAAAAATCAACCGAATTGAGAACCTCCGCCTTTTCTGAAGTTTGTTAAAAACAGAATTAATTGAATAACAAATATTAACTGCGCTACATAGCAATAATTTGAGAACTAGTAAGGTAACTAACTACTAGTGAATAAATAAAACTACATAATAAAAGCAATAATCTTCAACAGATCACCCTAAAAGGTTATAACAACGTATACTTTGCTGATCACATTCCAAATGTTTTACAGCATAAACACCATTTCATTGCGGTTTGTTTATTTTCAAACATAAATTAATTCCCGAGTTTATCTAAACCTCATGGAACAATCATCGGTACGAACATCTGGCGACATTGCATTAAGATCAACTACGAATTGACAGGCTTGACAGACGCATAAACAACTGAAATCGAACGTTCGCCGCCGCATCGTAGAGCATTGATGAATCGCAAGCGAAATATGAACACTCACACCGAAAAGGTCAACGAACATAGTTCCAACTCGCGAGCCATTATCATGCTCATATCATAATAGGACGTTACGTTACATCATTAGTAATGTCAGTTTTATTGTCGCAAGTAGACAATATGTCGTTTAGTTTAGTCAATTAAAAAAACGCACCAACAGGAAATACCATCAAGCAATGACAATAAAATACGAAAAAAAAAAAGTTAGTGTGCATGTTACCGCTACTATTAATAATTACTGGCCAGACAATTTGTAATAAACGGCGTGAGAAAAATCACATGCAGGCTGTTTGTTTAATAAAGAAAGTCAGGTTCAATATTTATTGTACATTGTTTTGTTGTTAGAATGATTGGCAATCTTCAAGGAGGGAAAAAAGCATTAACGACCAGATCAATGCACGCACTAAACCTAATGAACCTTTAGAAATGAACCCGTAGGGCTTTCTATAGAAAATTGCCCAACTTTGTATAAGATGCTGTTGGCACACTTGACACTGTCGACCGAGAAATTAATTAACGTTTAGCTTTAAACCTATAATTTTGTTTGTAAAATTAAAGACAGTATTCATACAAAATATTCACTTCTAACAAAAGAAACAGACATACAGAAACCAACTTTCTTTTGGTTGCATTTCCTAGGGAAAAGTATTATGACTTTTCCGTTTAGCGCAGTGTTATTTAAGTTGTATTATTTAAAATATTGTACAAAACATAACCACACTAGCGGTGGCCATGTGATATATGGCAGATGGGGCAAAAAAAAATTAAAATAAGTGAATTTGAAATATAAAGTTGGGTTAGATGAACCATCGAGCATCATGTACATGGAGGCTCTTAGGATTGTTGTAAAAATATCGATGTATCGATATATCGATATATCCATATTTTAAGTAAGTTATGGATGATAATAATAAGACTGAGAACATACTGAAAATACTCAACAGCCAAATTTGCCATTGAACAAGAATGTATTAATAAATATACTATTGTAAAATTGTAGTTGCCTGTTTGGTTGTTTGTTCGCGCATCACATAAGAAACGCTAAACTGATTTTGCTGAATCTTTTTTTGATGCAAAGCCTATAGTTTGTCTTAGAATCTGGAATACACTTTATCTCCTTACACTGACAGAAACAGTAGATATATGAAACAACTTCTACGATATTGGGTAACACACAATTACTCTATTGGTTCTACCGCACGCACCAAATATTAGGTACTTGCATTGCATTAGCTTAGCTTTTATTCAAAATTCGGAATATGCCAATGTAATTAACATGTTTCGATTTAATAATTTGGTCAAATGCGAGTTGGACTCGCATACTTAGGGTTCCGTACCACCTTCAAGATTCGAATATTCCAGTTTCTGACAAGCAGGGAATGAGTGCATTTTCTTATACTTACCCTTATATCTTATATGGGTATTTTTTTTTAATATTTTTTTAATATATTTTAAAATATTCATTTTAAAAAAATTAAAAAAATATCTTTGTACCTATTCGTCATAATGAGCCCTGGGATTTGATATATTACATGACCCGTTAGAAACAATTATAATTTTTTATTTTCCATTTAATTCTATAATTTGCCCCCCAAAATGAATATTTGGGGTTTCTTCTTATTTTTCCAGTAAAGTTCAGGTGAGGGGCTATACTTACAGTTTTTCAAAATTTTTCAGCTTATGGTTTCGGAGAGGGGGGAATGGGTAAAATTTGTTATATTTTTGTTAATATATTTTAATTAATTTATTTTATAAATATGGAAAAAATATATTTTTTTTCATCAGGAGCCCTTTTATTTGATATATAACATGCTGGGTTAGAAACAATTTTAATTTTATATTTTCCATTTAATTCTATAATTTGCCCCCCCAAAAAAATATTAGGGGTTTTTCCTTATTTTTCCAGTAAAGTTCAGGTGAGGCGCTATACCTCCATTGGTTTTTCAAAATTCTCCAGCTTATGGTTTCGGAGATAGGGGGGGGATGGGTAAATTTTTTTATATTTTTGTTAATATCTTTTAATTAATTTATTTTAAAAATATGAAAAAAATATATTTGTTTTCATCATAATGAGCCCTTTCATTTGATATATATAATGATGGGTTAGAAACAATTTTAATTTTCCATTTAATTCTATATTCCCCCCCAAATAAATATTAGGGGTTTCTCCTTAATTTTCCTGTAAAGTTCAGGTGAGGGGCTATACCTCCATTTTTTTTCAAAATTTTCCAGCTTATGGTTTCGGAGATAAGGGGGGGGAATGGGTAATTTTTTTATATTTTTGTTAATATCTTTTAATAAATTTATTTGAAAAAAATATATTTGTTTTCGTCGTAATGAGCCCTCTCATTTGATATATACCACGATGGGTTAGAAACAATTTTAATTTTATATTTTCCATTTAATTCTGTAATTGGCCCCCCAAAATTAAAAGTAGAGGTTTCTCCTTATTTTTCCAGTAAACTTCAGGTCAGAACCTATAAATCTATTTTTTTCCAAAACTTTACGTTTTATAGTTTTGGAGAAAAGGGAGGGGGAATGGGTAAATTTTGGTATATTTTCGTTAATATCTTTTTAAATATTTTTTTTAATATGAAAAAAATATATTTGTATTCCTCAGATTGAGACCTTTCATTTGATATATTACATGATGCGTTTGAAAAATTTTTTATTTTTAAATTTTTATTTAATTCTATAATTTGTCCCCCAAAATTAATATTAATGGTTTCTCCTTAATTTTCCTGTAAAGTTCGGGCAACGCTCTATATTTCCTATTTTTTTCAAAATTTTAGGCTGAGTAGTTTCGGAGATCAGGGGGGGAACGGTGGATTTTTTTAGATTTTCCCCCCAGAAGTACCCCTAAAATCAAAAATTTTTCTTTTACGATATGTACTCCTGATCGGGTCACCAAACTATACATTGATACCAAATTTCAACCTTTTCCGTCCAGTAGTTTAGGGGAAAATGGCTGTGATGTGACAGAGGCAGAAATCCTGAGTGATATTATAAGGGTATCCATATATTGTATATACGGAACCCTAAAAACAGTTCAACTGATATTTCAAGCGTAATTTTACAGAATTACATGAGTTAAAAAATAAAAAGAAAAAGATATATTAAAAGGCTGAATATATACAATGTCGTTGACATAAGCAGCTGCAGTTGAAATAAATTCGGAATTGATGGATTTATACTTATTCAGCGTGGTACAAAAAATGTTATACTAGGTGGCCGATAAGTAGTTGCATATACAAGGTGGTTGAAATTGAGAATGGAGTAGAATTATAGTTAAACAGGGTGCATAAAAAATGTTAGAAAATTTTTGTAGGATAGAACATGAGCTGTTGCATATATGCAATATCTGAACCATGAGACGAAGCAAAATTATAGTTATACAGTGTGATTAAAACAATGTTAGAAGAAGTTGCATACAAGGGGTGGTTGAAATATAAGGTGGAGACAAATTATCCTTTCAAGGGTAGTTAAAAAATATCGGAAACGTGGTTATATAGCGAAGACCATTAGCAGTTGCACAGAGTTATAGTTAAGTGTTTAAAGATGTTATATTTGGGGCACCCTAAGCAGAGGCATATACAGGGTGGTTGAAATATTTTGTAGAGTAAAATTATGATTATACAGGATGGTTCAAAAGCTGATACACAAAGAAGTTATAATGGTTAACTAATTGGCAGCAGTATATACAGGATGGTTTAAACATAGATGGAAGTAGAGTTATAGTTGTACCAGGCGGTTCAAAAAAAAGTTAATGTCCAATAAGCAGTTGCTGTTTGGGTAAAATATTTTGAGGGTTGATGGAGTTATAGTTATGCAGAATGATACAAAAAATGTTATATTGGGTGGTCCACAAGTAGTTGTATATACAAGCTGATTGAAATCAAGGGCGGAGTAGAATTACAGTTTTACAAGGTGGATAAATAAATGTTAAAAAAATATGTTATATAGGGTAGACCATGTACAGCTGCATCCTACTATATGGAATACGTGAAATATGAAGCGAAGCAAAATTATAGTTATTACACAATGCTAGGAAAAGTTGCATATAAAGGGTGGTTAAAATATAGGGTGAAGATAAATTATACTTTACAAGGCGGCTCAAATATTATCAGGAATAATTGTTATATACCGTAGACCAGTGTTACTCTAAGTGTGTTGCGCGGAACCCAAGGGTTCCGTGAATACCCTTGTAGTGTTCCGCAAGAATTTAGAAAATAAATCAAAACACCTCTCTCTAGTCGAACGTTTTGACAAAACAAGGTCAGAGCAGGCCTGGAAACGTTTGGTTTTTCCTTGGATATACAGATTTTTGTTTCGATTGTGGTGTTATTTCCCAAGAACATATAAAAATAATTCTAATATTATACTTGTTATGTTATAAAGTAATTATTAAGTAGTAACTGATACATTGTACTTTTATTATGGGTATTAATAAAGAATACACGTTTAAAAACAATTGTTTTAATATAGGGTTCCGTCAAGTAATTCGCTTTCCAAAAGATCATAAGCTGAAATATAGGGTGGCGAACAGTTATAGTTAAATGTTAAAAAAATGTTATATTGGCTGAAAAATAAACTTTATCTCGACAGTGCCAAAAATAAGGTATTTTATTTTTAAGAAACATTCATATTTTTCGACCAACTTAAGTGGATCCCACTGTACATATACACGAATTGAGAGTCACCATAATTTTGGAAATCTGGTATTATTCATTTTGATTTAACTCCAATTACATTCATTTACTTAATGCTTTCTCCTCCGCAAAATTTTATAATAAAATAAGTTTTTTTCAATTAAAAAAATGTATTTTTTTTAACAATTTCTAGTTATAGCAAAACTGAATGCAGTTTTCAATTCTAATTCATGATTCATAATTATTTTAGATATTCTTTCCTTTGTGGTACTTCACCATTAAGTAAAATTCGTATTTCAGAGAAATCGCGAATTCATTTAAAAAAATTACATATTAATTCAGATTTAGGTTTCAGCTTTTACAGAACTTTTTATGACCAAAAACTTTTTTTCTAAATATTATTAATAAGTTCTCCGTTGGATTCCAACTGAAGTTCGTTAATTAAGGCTTATTTTTATTTAATTCCAATCTATTTTCAACTAATTTCATAAAAGATTTGTAACAACGATAATCACTTAATTTAAAAAAAATGTGACAAATATATCATAAGATTTTCCTATTTTCTGGGAAAGTGTATCTGTCATGTAAAGGTTAATTCGGTGATCCTCAGTAACATAATCCAGTTTAAACTATCGAAATTAGTTGAAAAGATATAAAAAATAAAAAAGGAACATATAAACCGACGAATTGATATACTCCTCTTTTTTAAGTAGGTTAAAAAGGGTTTAGATTTTCACCCCAATACTAAATACAAGTTCGAAACCCTAACGTCACAATTTTATAGAAATAAATGAAACTATACTATACTGATGTCAAAATTCTATGTTGTGCCAAAGTTATGAAGAATAGCTTATTGTATTCGACAAATACACAACCATGCAGTCGGCTCTTCGTTCTTACGCTTGATATAATCTAACCAGCAATTGGCATGAGACGACTGCCTATAAAATATACTGAAAAATAAAACATTTACGGCCGTTGAGCTATAATAAATTAAACGTAACCTGAAAGGCCAACATTATACATGAAAGTCCACACATAAATTAATATATTTACCCTGAGGTCAAAGTTATTGACATCGATGAAAGATGATTTGTTTATTAACTGCATTATACTCGTTGAAACAGAAGTGTTTCTGAATTACTCCAACTATAATATCCATCCTGAAAAGGCGATTAAAGCCTCATGTGGTGAATAAATGAAAATACTTTACACAAACTGTGGGAGAAAAATTCTTTTAGAACAAACTGTTATTTACTGTTATTCAAAATATTATCATTGAGGGTTCATACAATCCTACATACATAGAAGCATCAAACCCTGACAAAATTATTATCAGTTTAAGACTAAAAAGAGGAATTTTTGCGAAGAAATTGAGAAATTGTTTTCTGAAGGTTATCTACGACATCTTCCAGTTTCTTTTTGAGAAATAACATCACACTTCAAATTAAAATGTTGTATATTTAATAGATAAATTTAAAAAATAACCGACTTCGAGGCTCAATAACAATAATGACATTAAAAATTAAAAATAACTCATCTGGATATTTTAAACAAGGAAATATATATAATTGAAGTTGGTGCCAAGACATAAAAAATGTGTTTAACACAGCATTAAAATAGTTTTATTTGTATAAAGCTGTTTATATTGCTCTGTAAAATATAAGTATTTCCTCGGCTGGGCACAACTTTTAAAATGTTCAGTTAAATTATTTTTTACTTTTTATTAGTGCCATTCTTGTTATTTTGATTTGAAGGTGGTATTTTTTTAGTTATTTATTTCTGGCTCTTGCTGTTGCTATTATATATTTACAGCTTTCAGTTCTAATTAACTTGGTTGCAAACAAATGTTGGGTATTACCAAAAATAAAGCTTTAGTTTTAAACAAATTCATATTTTTTGACGAAATTCGTATTCAAAAAAACTGAAATGTCATGATTAAATTTTAGGTTTGAGACGACGAAGATCTCTTAATTTACTAAATATTATTATGTTATAAGAATGTTTTCGATCTAAATCCAACTTAAAAGGAGAATTGAAAACTTCCATCTTAAAATAGCTTAACATATATTTTGATTTAATTTCCATTTTTTAAATTAATTTTATTCTAGATTTCGATAACTACACTCTTTTCATTTAATCCTGTCGCATTCGCCAAATTATGTAAAACAACATGTTTTTCCCGGTTCTGTGAAAAAACATCAGACCAATATGGAAATTATTTTGACGGGAATTAATCCGATAATTCGTGGAATCGGCATTCATCGGATATTTTGGGGAATCCGAAATATTGTTCGGCTGGCGCATCGAGGTCGGCGGCTTGCTTTGATGTAGTTCTCGAGAATCTCGAAGAATTCTAGTTTCGTCGGTTCTTTGACGCTATGGAGAATTCTGAGAAGAAATATATAAATACGGAGAACTGAGGAAGCATTCATTCGGTAGTCGATGGCCGTATAGTAAAGATCAGGCGTTCAAAATAAATTGTAAATAGTTCTGTGAATACATATTAAAGTAGTGGAAATAAATTGTAGTGACTTGGACTGTGTTTTTAAATAAATCCCAGAACTGAACTGAACTCGAAGTGTAAATAAAAACATTACAGTATGTATATTCTTTCAAATAAATAAAACAGCAAAATTGGTATTATATTTATTTAGGAAGAAATTACCAATAAACAAGCCCCTATTTCCCGGGCTTGTTTATTTTCTACTAATAATTTTATTTTAAGATTGAAAATAGAGTGCCTCCAAATGGTGATTCTGTAAAATGGACAGAAAAAAATTAAATGTTAATATAATTTTTTTTAAATTATGAGTTTATTAGACCCTTGAATTATACCATAATATTTTTAGATAATTATTTTACAATATTCGCTAATATTTCAGGTATGATAATTTTTAAACAAAAAATATGAAAATTATTTCGCTTCGTGGACATGACAATAGATTACGAGATTATAAATGAGATATTCTAATTGATGTTTGAATTTTGATATTAATAATTGTTTCTATTTTAATATAAAAAATATTACTAGATTACATTATTTTTAAATTTTCAGTGCATTAAAAAATTAATTACAATTACTATATTCGAAATTTCTTCCTATTATATTGTTTTTATTTACACTTCAGCTTCTTGGAATTATTTAAAAACACAGTAGAACTTACTAATTCACTACTTTTATATTCACACAACTATAAATAATACATACAGTGTGGAACAGCCAAATGGAATAAATTCGATAACGAACAAAGGAGGGCTTGTAGGAAAAATCGACCTGCCAAGCGATTTGTATTTTTAAATGCGCATTTTTTAACAATAAAAAATATATAGGGTGTCATGTGGCAGTGGCCAATACCAACTTTCTTATTTTAAATGCAAGCCCCTGTATGTTATTTATTTTTTGGATTCTCCAGAAAATTCTAAGCCTAATTCATGTACAGTGTCGTACACCTATCTTCAACTGTTTCGGAAATATTAAATGTTTTCAGATTTATTACAAAAATTATCATTAAAAAAAGGAAATTATTTTATTTCACAAATTAGCTATATTACACTCAATACTTAATTCTCATTTAGCTTTTGATATTGAGAGTAAGTAAAAACCATTCCTGCGTTCCTTTTTACTGATTTGAAAAAAAAACAGATTTGTTTATTTTCGTCAAAACTCATAGCCTTAGCATCTTGTTGTCTGCCTGCATGACAGTGGTGATCAGTGTCAGTGCTATTGTCGTTTGAATTTCGTTAACTGGACGTAATAATATCAGAAAAACGGTTCATTTAACACACGAACACAAATAAAAGTTTCTCGCTTATTTCACGAAAATGTTCCAAATTTGTCGCCTGTGTCCGAAGGAACAATTATCAAAATATAAATCAGTTTCGCGAGCTTGGTCATGTAAGACAGATAAAAAAGTAGCTGCCAATGCTTTAAATGATAATACGAAATTGGATATTACGCTTGAGTGTCAAGAAAACCCACATAATTCTGGTCGAAAAGCAGCCGCATTTTTTTTTTTTCGAGTGTTAAAGAAAAACAAAATGCATCCCTATACAATGATGCCGACCCAGAAGCTCATGGAAGACGATTTTGATAGGAAAACGTATTTCTGTGAACAAATGATGGTAAGGTTAGATAACAATGTGATCCAATTAGAAGATGTTTTGTTTTCTGATGAGAGCACATTTACACTTCACGGTCATGTTAATCGCGAAAATTGCAGCTACTGGTCTAATGAGAATCCTCACTGGATGACAGAGAAACATACTCAATATCCTGTTAATGTTTGGACAGGAATTGGAAATCATATCGTAGGTCGCTTTTTTATTGATGGCAAATTGATGATGGAGATAAATATTTCGAACTGCTCCAAAATAATGTCGTTCCAACTTTGACAAACTTATATCCTGATCCAGTAAACCCACAAGTTCCTGCCAATACAATATGGTTTCAACAAGATGGAGCACCGCCCCATTAGGAAATTAATGTCCGGCAGTACCTGAACCAAATTTTTCCAAATCGGTGGATTGGGAAGCGCGGACTACTTTCTGTGGGGATATGTCAAAAGTACTGCATAGAAAACTAAACCCCTCAACTTAGATGACCTAAAAAGACGAATCACGCCTGGGATTAGATCAGTCACGCCTGAGATGTTAAGTAACGTTAAAGACATTTCTATACCAGTTTAGCATGTTGACGTTCACGGCGAGCATTTTGAACATTTCCTACATTGACAGTGTTTTTTTGTTTTTTTTTTATATTATTTAGAAATAATCAGTATTACTTATTAGGTTTTTAGTGTAATGTAGCGAATTTGTGAAATAAACTAATTTTCTATTTTTAATGTTAATTTCTTTAATAAATTTGAAAACACTTAAAGATAGGTGTAGGAAATTCTACATGAATTATGTCTAGATTTTTTTGGAGGGGGCTTGCAATTAAAATAAGAAGATTGTTATTGGCCACTGTCACATGACACACCCTATATAATTTTTTTTTGTTGAAAAAATGCGCAGTCAAAAATACAAATCGACGTGTCCAAGCGTCTTTCCCAACACGTCCTCCTTTATTCGTTATCGAATTTATTCCATTTGGCAGTTCCACACTGTATACAATAAATATTTATTTACAATTACAATTTATCTTCAACACCAACTGTTTACTATACGGCAATCGAATAATGAAAGAATCCTTTCAAAAGCTGTAAAAACTTCTGGAAAATCACACTGCTGGGTACACCTATAACAGTGCATATATAATAATAGAGAATAGAAACACAAAATCGAAAATTAATTTAAAGTGTAAATCTCGAAGTGTATTTTCGTTTTTGTATTTCTCATCATGGATTACATCATGTTTCAGCCACAACAATTCAATATAATACAGAATAGAATGAAGGAAGAAATAAATAACACCTTAAATGTCACACAAAGTGGCTTTCTTAAGAAAATAAGTTAAAGCTCACAAAAAAATACTAATACAAAACCAAACTGTTGCGGTTGCATTGAGAGACCAAGAAAAACCTTTGGCCAATCTACAAAAAATTTAAAAAATGGGAGTCACTACAGAGAAGACAATTGATAAAATAATTTAAGTCCAAGGAAGGGCTGAGGCAAGAAGGAGGACAAATTCCCTGGGTTTCACAATACTTATGGATGAAATAACCAAAAGGTGTACAAATAAAGTAAATTTTAAGAAGTAAAAAATTAGAAACACAAATACGAGATATATTCTTAACAGAAACCGAAACAATTGAGATAGTAGGGCTACATTCAACGTACAAGAGGAAAACGCAAGTAGTAGTAGACGGTAGCGAAATTATATGTAAAGGAGAAAAATGGACAAAACTGTAAATGAGCTACTCATGAACAAATTACGCATATGGGAAGAACTGAACTAAACTGAGTTAAACTAAAAGCAAGGAGACAAAAAATAATGGGCACAATTGTACAACAAATATATAATACTACGTATATTCCAAGCACTATAGCTGACTGAACATTACTAAACGAATCAAATATATAAAAAAATTTAAAATGCGGAAGAATTGCAAACAAGTGATTCTCGAGACAAATCATATTTTAAATTAATCATTAATCAGTACCCTCAGAAGTCATACTGAACCATTCAAAAATAAAAGACAAAGTCTACGATTGTTAGTTGAAACTCCAATTGATTATTCACAACGATACAAAAAACCGCTATGTAAGCCGTTAGTAATCAATTATAACACCGCCAATGGTCGATTAAGCCGGTAAAGAACACAAGTGCTGAGGTGGGTTTGAGAAATATAACGTGAAGGCAGTATACAATAATTCCTGTTAAACGGATATTATTGCATTATTGCTATTTAATTACAGTTACCCTCAATTTTTTCAAAGTCGGGATCCTTTTGGTAGTAATAATTTTATAGGTGACCTAAATATTTATTAAGAGAGTTGGTAAACAAGTAGTGATTTGAATAAACAAAAATAATAGTATTTCTATGGTTACATATTAGTCCACACTCAGTGACTAAATTCAACACAATTGTGAAAAAAATGTACACACGTAGGCATATGTGAATAACCTAAAAATTGCAAGACTTTTCACTGGAACACTAAATGTATTTCTCAAGATTTAAATAGAAAGTTGTATCTGGAATATCGTACTCATGGATATTATGGGTATATCATTAATAATAAACAAGATCATCCAATAAACAGAAGGCAAGGATCATTTTGCAGTAGACGTATTAATACTTCTGGACTAACTCTCTTCATTTCATTTATTATATATCTTAACTCCTCTAAATTCTACGATAACGGTATTTAGAATTTTGACTTCAAATAACCCCATAAGTGAAAACCGAGGGGTTAATATCTGTATTTGGAAAATTAAATTTTCTTTGCCTTGGATTACACTTAAATGCATCAGACTTAAGTATCTTTCCTCAAAATAAATTGTATCTAAACCAGAATGATATGAAGCAATCCGCCAGTTTTTAAAGTCTGATGGAGATCTATACAAGAACAGTAAAAAGCTACTTTTGGTTTGCGGTAGATAGGCTAGGGGCGTACGAGCCCAAAATCGTCAACTTCTCCCATAAGAGAATTTAAGGCCGAAATAGAACCAAATTCCCCCTCCACTTACACCAGCGAAGTGTGAGTGGAGGAATTTGGGACCTTAAATTCTCTTATGGGAAATTACATGTAAAAGTTGACGATTTTGGGCTCGTACGACCCTAGCCTATCTACTGGCTGCCTGCTATTTATTGAGCACTTTTGTTTATATCGCTTTTATTACTAATTATAGTCCCATGAATATCCATTATTCCTGTATTCCTGAGACAAGATTATATCCAAATCTGTAGAAATATACTAGCTGTTCAATTTTAACTAAATAATTATTTTCGTCCAGCTTTTTGAATTGACGCTTTAGAAAATCGAATGTGTTAGATACTGTAAAAAACAAAATCGATTTGTGCAGGGGTTTGTACAAAAAATTAAGTATTGCTGTTGTATTGAATTTCTGTCATGTTTTCAAAAATATTTTACATTTGTTATTTTTCATATTTTCCCCATTTTCTAGATATTTATAAGATTTCACAATTTTTCTCTCAAAATCGTTTGTACTCATACTATTTTTGAAAAAGAAGTATATATACCAATTTGTTTGTCAATACAGTCCGATTTTTCTCCTTTTTAGTACAATTATAAATAGATTGTAACTCATATTCTCAGTAATTTCATTTTAATTTAATTTGATTAAGTTAACTTAACTGCTTCTTTCGAACAAAAATTCGTTTCCTTTAACAGGCATATTTCGACAATATTCAACGAAGACGGTGAACTTAATTTAATTCAACATTTCTAACACATACCGCTTTAAACGTTATCGTAGTTTTGTAAATATTTGATAGTCTGAGACGAAATAGTTTGGAATCCCTTTGCATCTGGATTCGTATCTATTAAAAATAAATAAATACGGTTTTATTATTTATGAGAGTTTGTAATGTCAACAATATGCATAGTTTTAATTCTGTTTAAAAAACATAGACCATCTGTTAAGAAGACTTTATTATTAAGACTAGATTTCGTTTGAGTCTAATTTCAATTCACTAATAAATTGAATACATAAACCTCATAAAACAGATTTCATGTATTGCAGCCTAAAGTTAAATTTTTTACTTCTAATATTAAATATCTAAATATAGGTATTTACCTACTACGCATACCAGGTGTTTCCTTAATTATGATCAGAATCCTAGATGGGGCAACGGCTTAACTTCCAGAAATGCGTGGAATTAAATAATTTATTGTATCCTTAGGAATGTCATCATAGGCTCCCTCAATTCGAGGTGAAAGTCTTCTAGTTTATTTAGATGTTGGAGTATTAAGTTACCCAACTGAGTGTCAATCGTATCCAACACACGTTTGATTGGTGCCAAATATCGGGAGTGAGTGAGCTTAAAGAAGAAGTGGCAAATGAAAGCCATCAAAGTGAAGGGTTCATTTTTCAACCAGCTGCAGCTGATGACTTTATCCTGTTTTCGAGTGATCAGAGAAATCATGGATCAAAACAAGTAAGTCTAAAGATGAACATCCAGGAAACCAAAATTATGAGTGAGGAAAACACTGAGATCACAATCGATCACCACAGAAAATTTTGAAAAATCCCCATAAATCTTAAACGCAAAACTTATAACTTAGATATCTTAGCCGTTGCCATATACGGAATGGAAACCATAACTCTAACAGTTAAGAGTGCAAATAAACTACAAGTTACACAGATGGCAATGGAAAGTGTCATGTTCAACATATCACTGAGAGAAAAACAGAAACCAAGAAATAAGGAAGAGAACAAAGGTCAAGGATGTTATAGAGAACATAGCTGTCAAAAAATGGAGATGGGTGGATCATATAGCCAGCAAGATGGCGTCAAATGGAAACATTACAATGCAGACCTCGTGAAAGAAGTCGACGTAGACCACAGAGAAAATGAATAGGCGATTTTCGAGAGACAGCAGGAGGTATAAATTGTGACAGAGCTTGAGGGGGCGGCTTTTATTCAGGCCTAGAAAGTATATAGTATAGCTGAAAAAGAAGAAGGGGAGTGAGAAGGCAATGGAAACAGGTTCACGTTAGTTTCTTGTAATTACCTTGTAGTAACCCTAACTGTATCCGAATCAGTTGTCTTTTTGAATAAAGTGTTCAACGAATTCCTTGTAGGTATGACAGTGTAACATGCTGCAGCACGTTTCTTATATAATCATTTGTATTCAAATTTCTGTTGATAAACTCTAAAGATGAGCTGCTCCTGTATTTCCCGGCATCTTATAGGATTAGAGTCCTGTCCCTCACCCGTAATTACGCCACTGTATGTAGGATAAAGTTGAAATATTTTAAATAATTTCAGAATGACTGAGGAGGTAAATATCTACTTTGAGTGTTCATGACTTTTTTTCTCCTCACAACAATTTTCGAAAAATCCATATGGAAAATAATTAAAAATCAAAGTGTACTAAGAGAAACAAAAAAAGACTCTGAGAGGATTAACTGAGAGAAAGCTGGTCTATGGATTTGTCAACTAGTTTTCCTGTGTAATATGTGCGAATGTATATATCAATATACTTTTAAAGGTTCTGTTAACTACATGCAAGTAATGATTTTTATAAGCGTTTGAAACTTCAAAAAAAAACAAGATATTCGCATTGATTTTTGTCGGCGAAATCACAAAATTGAACGAAAGATCGACCTATCCAAATATAGTAAAGGAACTTTCGGACTGGACTAGGGTATAGGGCATATGGATATAAATGAATTGGTCGGATTTTTTTATTTGCGCATATGAAGTCGTAGGAAAAAGGTTATTAGAAATTTCTTTTGCCATCTTTGGATTTTTCTGCCTAACCAAATTTAATTAGATGTCTTGCGACGATTTTTAAAACAGCCTCGGAATTAATCAATCTATTAAAAACCAGGAAGTAGTTAAAATTTCTACATTTTTTAAATTACACTTACTTTGTTATCTTATTGAAAATTTTTTCAATAACAATTTAATATGGTAATACGTTCTCCAACCGTCTTTTCACCAATGAATTGAAATTTGATGTCATCACTTAGTGAAAATGCGGGTCGAGTGTTATGAAGACAATAATCAAAATGAAAAACGTTATGATCCTTTTGAAAATTACAATTTTTACAAATACATGATTTTTGAATTCCGCATAGATAAATATAATTAAAATCAACCAATTTCACTATCTTTTCTTTTTAAATAAATCTAACATGATGGCTTAATAAATGAGAACACATCAATATTTACACTGACAAGCCAAAGGCAAAACATTTTAATGATAAAATACAATATTATTTTTATTTTCAAATATGAATCGGTATTTATATTTAATAGTACTCAAATGTTTTTGATTTAAAAAAAAAACAACATAAAAAGCTGTAGGTTTACCAGTACAATTTAAACAAATATTTATTTCTATAAATACAACCCGTGCCGTGGGAATATTAATATGCAGCAGTAACAAGATGCTTTGTCAAAAAGTGAGACAGGAAACATGAAAGGAAATAGCATGCAGTAATCAGCAAAACAAATATAATGACAACAAGATAAGGTATAGTGTAAATAAATAAATAAAATATAAGTAGTGAAAAATTCTGTACACTTTTTATCATCATTGTAAAAGATGTTTTAAAATCACCTGACATTTTCCTCGGCTGTCATTTTATTTTTAAGGCCAAACTACAATTAGAATTTTCACACTTAATTTAATTAAAAATCAGTGAATTAATTCATTCCACAACTTAAAAGTATTTTGTCTCTTTCGAATGACAATAATTTAAGGATTTACAAAATAGTCTACTGCCTAGCTCTTCGTTTCGAGATAACATCCAGAAAAATGTGTCTCACATCCGTATACAAAAATTAAGTCGAAACTGTTTGTAACGCTAAGAACTTACTTCAATTAGTTTTACTTTTAATTTAGTGTTGAGAATAGAGTTTCGCAACGCGAATGCACCTGTGGCAGGCTGTCACAATATCGACCGTGGGATTTAATTTTTCTTTCATGCTATTAAATGTTGATTTAAACGTTTTAAAAATTTTATTGAATTAAGTAAACAGAACAGCAGTAAGAATCATTTTAACAGTAAAGAGCAAAATAGTGGCAAAATGAAATAAATATGAGGCTCATTTGTTCAAATTTCTATAAGATATTAAAAATGCATAAAAACGCAAATGATTACTATTACATTTTATTCATAGTTATATTTAAATTTAAGTAAAAAGTAGGAACAACGACAAAAGGATCCTTATTGAGTGACAAATCACATTTCTACTGATGTAAAGGAATCAGTGTATAAATGCATATGTCTGTATGTCTATATTAAGTCTGTATTACTGTGTGGTTAACATTGAATAAAACTACTATATAAATCAAAACGAATGAAAAGAGATGAAAGAAACTTCTAAAGGGCTCTAAACGTCAAAAATACTTACTGAGACAAAAATGTAAGAAAAATAATCAAAATAGGGCAAAAATACCGAATATCTCAATCGAGAGAATTGGGATATGCATTGAGACCAATGAAGGACTGTAGGGCATAACTAGATGACGTAATATCCATAGAAATGACAAATGAAGGACCTGATAGAAATTTATCGAATATATGTGATCATTCCAACGTTTGTTGGCGAAATCGAATAAGCCTACTATCCTAATTGTATAAATCATTCACCAAATATATTATAAACTGCGTGGCAAAAAAAACTAGAAGAGTCCCAAATAAACCGTACAAGCAGCTCGCGCCAAAATTGTTCAGGCATGCCCTCGAGAGTGCTTTCAAAAATTACATGGCATAATAAAGGCACCCTTATAAATTGAGAGTCTCAATAATGTTAGATTTGCTGATATCATTGTTGTCGCAGAAACTCACCAAAACTGTAGATAATGTTAACGGAATTGGACAAAGTTAGGATAAGCAATTATATGAGGCATACTCGCATACTATCAGCAAATTCCATTTAAAGAGAGAATGGTTGCAAAAATCAACATTTTGTTTTGAGTGATTATACATTATTACAACATGCAACTTTTAGTGTTGCAAAATCACAAAATCAATTCCGGAAATAGACAGTTAATTTATTAAATGTACACTTTTGAAACAAATGGAGTTTTGTATTGCAAAATCAATCCTGGGCATAGATAATTTTACATAATGTACATGGCCGGTATTCCCAATTTGAAACAATTACCGCACAAGTATTAGATTTTATTTGGTGTGTTCCGTGCCGGTTGTAGTTTTATAACTTATTTGTCAATGTTACTATTTTCAACATGAATTTTTGTCTAAACTTTTATAACGCGTATGTTAAGGGGAATGCCTATGTTTTACACCATTTAGTGCACCTTAAAATACCTCAGTATTAACGGTTAGGTCATGAGAGGGTCACTCCTCAGCTTCCCAAGAAGGGAGGGGGTCTTCCCACATTCTATCTAGGAGAAGAAGGGTCCAAATTAAAACACATCACGCAATTCATTGACGCCTTCTGTAACATGTAAAATCGACCTACAAATGAATCTAACTAAATCGGTATGTATAGTCCCTAGAACAAAAAAATTGTGGACTATTATGTTAATTAGGGCATATGATAATACTTGAAAGGAACAAACAAGGATGTTACGAACATTAATATATATATATATATATATATATATATATATATATAATATCAATATAGCTTCTTCTAGATATTCGATCTATGCGTCCTTACGGTACAATCGCTGAACAAACTAAAAGTGTCACAAGAAATCGCTGGACCACAAACAACGCGAAAATAAAAGACGTCCCTGAAGCAATAGCGGAACTGAAATGGAGCATGCAGACCATGTAGCAGGGGATAAGGATGAAACCGAATCAACACAAAACTGAAATGAATGCACTATTTTGGGAGGAAATCAAGTGGCGAGTCCTATGGAAGGGAAAGGATATGGATTAGAGTCTTGCATGAAGTAATGTATATTATTCCAAAGTTTTTTTAATATTCTTCGTGATAAATAGTTTCGTATAACTCCAGAGCTTAATTTGAAATTAATATCATAATATATATGTACAAAAGTAATTTGTTTTCTGTTCTTGAAATTATGTTAATTATACAGTCTAGTAAAAGAAACTAAATACTCTCTAGTTATATCATCAACCTTCTTCTTTGATCCATTTCTGAATATAGGTCATCCATATTCTTTGACATTTGTCTCTATCTTGTGCCTCTCTGATCTAGATCACTGCAGAACTTCTCTCACCTTCAATTTCAGAATATTCCTATTCTATTGTATATCGTTACCTCTTGCTGCACGGCTGGCGTAGTTCCAGTTCACTTTAGTGAGTACTTCAGTAACATATATTATTTCTGAGAAGTTTCAAATTCAGGTGTTTATTCTGTGATATTTAAGTGATATGCACATTTGTTTTTTTCTACTATTCTTACTTAGTTCATCCATTGTTTCGTAAGGGTCCAGGTTTGAGATAAGTGTCAGAATTGGTGAGACGCATTGATCGAATATTCTAGAAAGCTATTGCATAGGTATATTTTTATTTTTAAGATCCTGCTTTATGTCCAAAATAGCACTGGATAGTTTTTTCTTCTGTAAATTTCTAGTTTTGTTATTCTCACATCCGAGATTTATAGGATGATAATTGTCCATATCTTTTTATTATTTATTTATTTATTTTATTTATTTAATTTATTGTACGGCAAGCTCAAATTACATCGGTGAGCTACTTTATTAAAAGTTGAACATTTTATACAGAGGAGACCCAAGCATCACATTTGTATTTGCTTTGGGTAGATAGAAGTAATGTTTAGACCTACCAAAAACTCTAGGTAAAATAGATCTTGGTTTTTAAGTTTTATATTCTATTCTAAAAGAGCCATTTTCTTCGAATATATTATGGGTATACAGGCCAATATTACTGATAAAATAGAAAAACTCAATTATAGAATAATGCGAGAAGGAAGATTACCAATCAAAGCAGGTAGGTGGATCCCAAAGAAAAGGCGAAAAAAGGCACAGAAAAGTAATTCTGGGACAAAGGTATGAAGAATCCTGTAATAAAAACAAGAAGAAGGATTATGTCAGAACAGAAAAGAAATGCGTTGGATTTGTGAAAAACGGGCGACGGAGCTGTAAAAGTCCACCATGTATGTATTCTGTTCTAGAGATCTATCCCTGAGTTTGTTTTTGTTTGATTCGTTTAAACCGATTATACATGTTCATTTGTCCATCGTTGGAGTTGCAATGGTTTTTGCTATAAAAACAATATCATCAATATATATCTGCAATTGGTGAGAGTCTTCTGTCAGATATTAAAGTGATCAAGATAGAGACAAATTTTAAAGAATGAGGGATGTCTATGTACAGAAATGGATCGAAGATGAAATTTATGTACATACTTTTACGTTTGCAATGTCATCATTTTAATATATTATGAAAACCGATTTTGAGATTTACCTTCTGTGACAGACTTCCGATAAATATGAAGTGACAACCACATCAAGTAGTGATAATGAAAATTAGTTCGGTGCATGTTAGAGTAGGAGATTGGTGTAAATTATTATTGAGTAGACGTCGAACAGACCTTTGACACTAAAATAAATTACGCTTATTCTGTTTTTTTGCGCCTTCCTTATCATACCGATGGATTTTGAATTGATAGACGCTTTGTGGACTATGAGTGATAGACGTTCTTGAATTGTATTGAGCAGATTTAAGCGAATTTAAACTATTGATATGTTAGAAGATTGTGAGATGTTCAAAGTGTGCCTATTATAATTTAAAACATTTAAGGGTATCCCTAAGTCCAAGATGTTTGTCCCTTAATATTAAAGATAATGATTGTGTAATTTTTGAAAAAGTTAATATAGAGATGGATGACTGTATCCCAGTTGCATTTTATTATGCACCTTCTTTAAGTTGTAGCTGCCGAAATGCGCCCGTGAAGGCCAATAAAGAGAAACCAAAAGAAGAAACATCTTCTGTGACTTTGATTTATTAATTTTAGCAATGAAGTGCAAGTTTCTTCATGTTAAAGGAGATTAAAAACATTTGGAAAAATTTATGTTTTAATCAACTGATTTCTAGCAATTTTTGGAAAGATTGATGCAGAAATCCTTGAAAATTTTGTCCGTTCTTCGTAATTTTCTTTCCACACTCTTTTTCTGTAATAGAGAATCATATTTACAGTTTAATCAATGTGTGGGACGGAAATGTCGTAGTTGTGTTCTCCAGATGCTGGGAGAAAAAATTATCTACTATATAAATCAGAAGTTTTCCTCAATAGATTAACAGCTATTTATTTCATTTCAACCTAAAAATTTCAATAGCCAAAAACTGTAAAGCATAATGCAAAGAAAACTAAAAAACATACCAGCGGTATTGCATAGGTAAATGTGTTGCACATATTTATATGCACTTGCTCATATTATTAAATATATTTTTATTGTATTACAAATATATATTTATGCATTATTCATGCACGCCTTTAACATACATTCTTTAGTTTCCTATTTATATATAAATACTGCAAGTATTGCTTAAAACAATTGAGAGGATACGTCATCTTGTTTAAAAATATTTAGGGAACACAAAGTAAATAAACATCTCTCCATATGTACGTTTGTAAACTTACGTTTCTAAATATTGAAAAATCCTATACACCGGTTTGCGATACATGAGGAATCCCTCAACTTTTTCCACCATCATTGTACAACAAACACTACACCATCATAATTGTTGGCAAAAAAATTGTCAAACTAAAAAAAACAAAAACTAGTAAGCGCGCACACGGCACACTATACCTATTTTCGCCGACGAAAATAATCACATTTTCCCGATGATTCGACACATCGAATCCAACAAAACGCGGAGAGTTTCTATTTTCAATGTTAGTTGTTTATGATAGGAGCAGTCGACGCGCTTACACACTTTTGTAAGTAGTATTATCACGAATAATAAAATAATCGCGGCCAACGGCACCGTCACTGTATATGTCGCATAACATTACAGTCCAGTGGGCTATGGTTGTTTCGCGATCGCGCACGCGTTTTCCCACGGCCACCCCAATCGAATGCCTAACATCAACCAACCCCCATCGACTCGGTCGTGTGCGTCCCTGTCATTTGAATCGGCGTTGCCACTTTAATTTTTCTATTTGCGATTCGTGAATACATTACCCTCTCAAAATTGTGAAATATTTCAACTCATTTTGCCTGAGACGGTTGGGAGAAAGACAAATTTCCACAAATTACAAATATTTCTTTATTTGTTAAATAGTATTTCGCGCGATGTTGATTTGATGCGCACTCTCAAATTGTTTAAAACATGATTAGTATCATTTATCTAATCGTAAATATACAAGCAAGTTTGAATTATCATTTTATATGGAATTAATTTTACAAACTTATTTAGAAGATTGTGTTTTTTCCGGATTTAGACGGCGTCATTTTTTCGAATTAATTTATTTATATATCTGAATCAGTATATAAACAAAGTTTTCCGACGTTACGCCTACACTTATAAGGCGCTTTTTCAAGAATGAGAAAAACAAAACAAATGTTACTTACTTTGCGGCGACTCCATTAATTTAGTCTTTTTCTCACAAACACACTTTGAAACTTCACTCTTATTTAACTTGTCACACTGACACACAAATTGTAAATGACTAATAGGTACTTTGTATCTAGTCAACGAAGAAATAATAATTCGCTCCCAGAAATTTCATGTAAAAGAAGGGTAGGAGGCAGTTAATGGAATTATTTTGGATTGTTTTATGGTTGTGATGATATTTTTGTATATCATTAACCTTCTTTACCTGAAATTTCGGGGGACAATTACTATTTCTTCATTGGCTAGATACAAAGTACATATTAGTCATTTACAATTTGTGCGTCAGTGTGACAAGTTAAATAAGAGTGAAGTTTCAAAGTGTGTTTGTGAGAAAAAGACTAAATAAATGGAGTCGCCTCAAGGTAAGTAACATTTTTTTTGTTTTTCTCATCCTTGAGAAAGCCCGGTATAAGTGTGGGCGAAATGTCGAAAAACTTTGTTTATATGCCGGTTTAGGTATATAAATAAATTAATTCGAAAAAAATAACGCGGTCCAAATCCGGAAAAAGCAGAATCAGCTACGACTCTGGCCGTGAAAACCTAAACGTTCTCATTATTTAGAAGATGGCGGGGCTTAATCCGCAAAATGGGGTTTTAGTCAAATATCGGGATGAATTGAATACAAACACATGCTAATTAGTTTAAGCACTTTTATTTAGATAATTTGAAACATTAAAAAAGCTACAGTCCTGAAAGGAAACAAAAAATGCATATATGTAAGAAGAAAACTGGGTACAACAATTTGAGAACTAAATTATTTTTTTACGTTCAAAACTCATACAATATTGCTGTTAAAGTCAGCACACTGACTATATGCACATTTAATGCAATTCGCACATCAACACTAACACTAGTCCCAGGGTCGACAACTTGAAATTGTTCACTCTAAAATAATTACAAAAATCCTAAATGTGAACCAAAACTCTCTGAACTCGCATTTCTTTTAAATGTTCCATTTTTTTTTTAAACTAAAATATAGAATTTTGGAAACATTTTCTAAACCCCTAAAAAACCTATAAATATCCACACCCTAAAAAAACCCGGTGCCATTTCCCCCCATAAATTTAGGGTAAAACCTCTAAGTTAGCTACACAGGCAAGCACTCATTTGACTGAGAATGTACCATTTTACAACAAAATCCGGGCGTGTTCTACGAATACAATATTTTTAATTTTGCACACTAAAAGATTGAATGGGTCACTGACCAAATGTCACAATAAAAATTAAATATATTTACAGGATCTGTTTGAAAGACTGGAGAGTGCAAGCAAAAGATATTTAATGTCAAAAAATATACTACTTCTTTATCCCGATTGATTTAGGAAAATGGTTAATATCTTTTAGAGATAGATGTAACCGGTGAAAGCTTTTTGTCAACCAAGAACAACCAAGACTTGGTTCATAACTATAAACGTTTTGAACGGTTCAGTAATATTTTCCGAAATAATTTTAGGATTTTCATCATTAATATAAGAAATATTTTCCAAAATGCCTTGCAGATTTTCTTTTATACGAATTTCTCTCAGGAGTCATATATTTGTACAAATATGTATCCGTAAAGATATTTGAATGTATTATGCCACATTCCAGATGTTTTAAATTCACTTCAGAGCAGTTTTGAATTTGATATTTTTAAGAAATGTTTATCCAAACATCTCTGCAATTCCGAATATTGTGTCCATTTCTCCTGGGTGTTGGAAACTCAATCTCGCCATTAGCATTAGCGCACGCCAATTCTTTTGATGGAATACATGATAGTCTAAAAGCTTAAGAACAGGATAACGTTTCTCTGTGTTCAGATCATCCTCGGGCAGTTAAACTCAATTAAAATTTTCTTACTAGGAATTATCAACATAGGTGACATCTATACTCACTTAGTTGAAAAAATATTTCCACAATAAAAGTGTTTTCTGTTCAAGTCAACGCCCGTACTTCTCGTTAGCCTTTAGTTTCAATTACATTTGACAAGTGTTTGGGATGAACCTCATTACAGTTTAAATTCTATTTCCGATGAAATGCTGTTCATCATTAACTTGGGTGAAACTAGACAAATTGCAAAACGTTCACCTTACTGAACCACATTGCTCAAACTATAGAAGTCTTGAAGTGGCTGAACGCTGACGTAAATTTATTCTGGTGACGTTTTGTAAAATTATCATCTTAGTCTTTCTCTAATACCTCCGATTCCTTTTTTTTTGTTAAATGCTGTAGCCTTCTTTGTATAAGATAGTTGAATTATCAAACTTTATTTTAGGTCCTAGGCCGCACTAATGTTTCTCCAATATAAAAGTTTTTACATGATTTGTTATTCAAAGTAAACAGTGTAAAGTCAACGATTAATGGATAGATCCTAAATAATAGATATGACAAAGGACATATGGCAAAGGAGATTTTCCGAATTTAGAACGATAAGTAAGCAGAAACATGAATAAGCGAGATCAGACCCACCTGAATGTTTTCGTTGTGGGTACACAAGGCAATTTAAGAAGAACTGCTGCCACAAAAGGTCGCCATCCAGAGTCGGTCGATTTAATACTAAACACCTACCAGCCCTCTGGGTGGTAACATGATGGGGATTCTGAGAAGGCAGACGCAGTTTAGCCATCTGGGGTACCATTAATAGTAAAGACAGTCACATAATATTCGACACTGGTGCTGCAGTATCCACTGTCAAACTCTGGCTTTCAACGTCATAAGAAATCATACCAATTGCCGGCGCCGTATAGCTACGATCCATCAGCAGCGAGTCAAGGCTAATACAAGGTGAAGCAGAAGTAGAGCTGCGGTTAGGTGAAGCCAGCATCCGACATAAATTTCTAGTGGTAGGTGAAGTTAACTTCGTACTGGGCATGGATTTTATCCAACAGCTTGCGTTTACGTTTGATTTGAGGTACAAGGTACGGCGATTTCGGCATGAGTAACATGTACTGAACAACCTACCAATAACTGTATGGGTTGAGTGAGACTCAGCAAAATGATCACTGAGGGTTCCCAATATAAGATGCAGAAAAATAATTACGATGATGAATTAACTGATTGAAGTGGTGGAAGAAGTAAGAAGAGAACTGGGTCAAATTCAACAATGATTTTGATGACTGTTCCGGAGAGGAATGGGATTCACAATAGTTCAAAAACTAGAGAATCACCAAAGCTGAGGCTAGCTAGCTCCACGCACCAAATCTATTAAACCTGTACCTGTAAATGCATCAGTGTCTGCAGTTGCATTATCGGGTATTGGCACACTTGTAAATGCCGCTGGAAGGAAGCAAAAATTGTAGGAAAATTAGCTACCGGAGAGCGAGAGAGGTAGGAATATATGTTTAGGACATCTCTAACAAGAATCTCTGCTTGGAAGATCTTCCCTAGAAAGCACTCTTTTAAGAAATGTATCATTGATACAGAGGCAAGCAACCAAAATGAACACCGTCTATCTGGATCGGCTAGTTCAATACCAAGGTGCCGAAGCGTCCGATCGAAACGAGCTACAGGGAGATAGATATTGATGTTTATTAGTAGGTTTTAGTCTAACCCTGATCAGAACATGAAGGCAATAGCACCAACACGACAGAAAATTCAATGGAAATTTCTTGATAGGGCATGAATGTTTCAAACAATTAAACGATAATTCGCCGGCTGTAATTTACAAAACGTTAGTATAGTAAATAAAAGACATTTTTTGTATAATATAGAGTTACGAATAAAGTTAGTTAATTCGGTATTTTTATAGGTTATGTACCAAGAAGGTACTCTACAATATCGAATATTATAACTCTAATAGGTTAAAGACAATGTGATTTTTCCTAACACGATGCAGACATTTAAGCGTTTGAAGATGGCTAGCCTTTCTCACCCTTCCTACTAAATACGCCATTGACTAATGATACATCTTTTTACGTTATTTGGATAATTACAGTTAAAATTTAGATGTACTTAGTGTTATGGGTATTTTGCCCCCAAGTACAAATAGACAACGAAACATTTGTCAACTAATAACAAATCGATTTCAGATTCATGCCAGTTTTGTGGGTCAACAAGCAACAAGCTGATTAGGAATAATTTCCTACCAGCGACATCAACAAAAAATAATCGACAGGTAGTTAATAAATAATTTAAATTTTCAACAGCTTTCAAGTATAATGGTCATGTGATACAGAGGCAAACTTACCTACACCAAAAATTTTAATATGATTTTAAATTAGTAATTAATTTTTAACCTGCCTTAATGCTCATTTATTTTACCGTTTCCAAAAAAAAGTAAATTTAATAAGGTTAAGTGTGTTTGCCTTATTGTCCAAATAGTACTTTAAGAATTCTTATAGAAAAAATAAACAATATCGCGACATCTAACACCCTGCACACTAAGTAAGTATCTTTATTATTAGCATCAATGTTTTTATCAACCAAAATTATACACATATTTTTTACCCGCAATTCATATAGTTTTCAGTTTTCATCCGCATGTTTTCAAAAAAGAAATATTTCAACTTACATTTCGGAACACCAATAATGTTTGAGAAAAAATACATTTTTAAAAAAAAAAAAAAACGAATTAAAAAAAGTAACTTAACTAAAAAAAAAGTAAAAAATATTTCTCTCCTGCAACAGTTAAATACTTAATCAGAAGTCGGTGCCAAGTTGAAAAGCAAAGTTGCAAAGTACAACTTATAAATGTATTTTTTGCTTTTCAGATAAGTTACTCTTCTTTTAATGTATTTACTTTACAACTTTTAGTAATGTAATGGCTTAATTGAATGCAGTTTTCAAATATAACTAACTTTTTCGATATTGCCTAAAATAAGGCATTTTACTTTTAAGCAACATTTATTATTTTGACCAATCTCGTATACTGTTGAATAGAATAGAGTAACTTGTTTTCTAAATATGTATATATGTGTATTAATAAGGTTTTGTACATTCATTTAATAGTCACTCAACCGCGAAATTATAATAAATCATTATACAGTTTTTAGTGATATAGCAGAATTGGATGCAGTTTTCAATTCTAATAAAATTTGTTTAATAACAATTTGAGTTATTACTAAAAATAAAGGTACTTCACTTTTAAGCAAAATTTATATTATTTTTCAAACCTATAGTATACAATTTTTAAAAAAAAAGTGACATGAATATTTATAATACAATTGTGAGTGATATGGCATAATTATATGCATTTTTTAATTCTAATTAGAATTACTTTTGTTAGATAACAATTTTATATATTATGAAAAATTCATACTTGCTGAGAAATCTCGAATAGGGTTGAAAAATGGCATGTAATGATAACAGTATACGTTTTAGACTACGCAAATCTTTTTATGAACTTTTTCTCTTAATATCTATTATTCATAACAAAATGTTTCGTTTGATTACAACTTATGAAAACACACTGTATATAGAGACTAATTAAGAACCTCCATCTTGAAGTTGATTAACTGACATTTATTTTGATTATTCCAATTTATTTACAATTTATTATACCCCAGGTTCCAAACAGAGATATTTCCATATTTGAATACCAATACCTTCACCAAAACTTACTCTATAAGACAGTCGGAAACAATTTTTTTGTCAATTTTCTAAAAAACCTAACAAATTGTGTTATTGAAAAAATTATGGGACCGATTCGGGATCCCCCGTAAGAAGATCCGGTTTAAACGGTCGAAATTCCTTGAGCCGTTTTCGAGTAATCGGTGAACACACAAAAAAATATAGATACAGACGAATTGAAGTCGGTTTACAAGAAAGAATGATTGAATAATAATAGTGTATTTACAGTTATAGTTACTTACACCAGATATGTGCACAGAAAATATATATTGAAATTAAAGGGCGTCATTAAACCTTCACTGATTCGTTTCTTTTCATTAGGTGTACCACCATGAAAGACTAAGATTTTTGGGCACAAATGTAAACAATATATACATTATTATGGTAAATGTTCTCAGAAAATACAAAGAAACACAAAAAACTCGAATCCGTTTTTTATTCATTATGTATTGTACATAATTTATTAAAATTTTTAGTTAAATTACTTGAAAAATGTAAGAATCCATGTTACACTGATAAACAAAATAATTTGGTCAAGTGCGAGTTGGACTCGCATACTTAGGGTTCCGTACCACCTTCAAGATTCGAATATTCCAGTTTCAGACAAGCAGGGAATGAGTGCATTTTCTTATACTTACCCTTATATCTTTTAAAGGAAGCGTTTTCAATTTATAAAAAAATATACACTTTGATGTTCCACACATAGACTTTTTATTTTATCTGCTTTAGGATTCGCTTGATTTTTATCACAATACATATGTAATTGTCTTCTAAACGTTGTTTGTGGCATATTCTTGATAACTTTTATGTTTTTTTGGGGAATAACACCACAATAGAAATAAAACTACGTATATTGCAGGAATACCAAACGTTTCAAAGTCTATTCTGACTTCGTTGTCAATGGCTTTATATTTATTGATGTGATTGCAAAATGAAAATTTTCATTTATTCGTCATAATGAGCCCTGGGATTTGATATATTACATGACCCGTTAGAAACAATTATAATTTTTTATTTTCCATTTAATTCTATAATTTGCCCCCCAAAATGAATATTAGGGGTTTCTTCTTATTTTTCCAGTAAGGTTCAGTTGAGGGACTATACTTACAGTTTTTCAAAAATTTTCACCTTATGGTTTCGGAGAGAAGAGGGGGAATGGGTTAATTTTTTTATATTTTTGTTAATATCTTTTAATTAATTTATTTTAAAAATATGAAAAAAATATATTTATTTTCGTCATAATGAGCCCTTTCATTTGATATATAACATGATGGGTTAGAAATAATTTTAATTTTAATTTTCCATTTAATTCTATAATTTGCCCCAAATATTAGGGGTTTCTCCTTAATTTTCCAGTAAATTTCAAGTGAGGGGCTATACCTCCATTGTTTTTCAAAATTTTCCAGCTTAAGGTTTCGGTGATAATGGGGGCAATGGGTAAATTTTTTTATATTTTTGTTAATATCTTTTAATTAATTTATTTTAAAAATATGAAAAAAATATATTTGTTTTCGTCATAATGAGCCCTTTCATTTGATATATAACATGATGAGTTAGAAACAATTTTAATTTTATATTTTCCATTTAATTCTGTAATTGGCCCCCCAAAATTAAAAGTAGAGGTTTCTCCTTATTTTTCCAGTAAACTTCAGGTCAGAACCTATAAATCTATTTTTTGTTCAAAACTTTACGTTTTATAGTTTCGGAGATAAGGGGGGGAATGGGTAAATTTTGGTATATTTTCGTTAATATCTTTTTTTAAATATATTTTTTTAAATATGAAAAAAATATATTTGTGTTCCTCAGAATGAGACCTTTCATTTGATATATTACATGATGCGTTTGAAAAAAATTTATTTTTAAATTTTTTGTTAATTCTATAATTTGCCCCCCAAAATTAACATTAATGGTTTCTCCTTAATATTCCTGTGAAGTTTGGGCAACGCTCTATATTTCCTATTTTTTTTCCAAAATTTTAGGCTCAGTAGTTTCGCAGATCAGGGGGGGAACGGTCGATATTTTAGTTTTTCCCCCAGAAGTACCCCTAAAATCAAATTTTTTTCTTTTACGATATGTACTCCTGATCGGGTCACCAAACTATACATTGATACCAAATTTCAATCTCTTCCGTCCAGTAGTTTAAAAAGTCGAAATATGTTTCTTTTTTTACAAAAAAAGCAGATATTTTGACGTGAAATTAAGGTGCTTTTTCGATATTTTCGATATTAAGTCAAAATTACAGTGTATTTGGGACACCAAGTTTTCACTAAATATTGTGATTTTTTTGAGGAATTATTTTATTTTTCACAAAAAAAATCGTGTTGTCTATTGTAGCAAATTATCTCAAAAATTTTAGTAAAATTTGACACTAGTGAAACAGATCTCTAATTTTTTCGATTACTCTTCGTACTCACTGATAAAGAAACCGCAACAACTAGAAGGAGGTGATTAAAATTTGAATAAAAAATACCAAGGAGTTTGATTTTTGATTGTAAAGTTTGTTAATAATGTGTGTATCCAACGCGGTTACCTATGCACTCCCCAACACGTCTTGGCATTGATTCAATAAGGTGGTCTCATCCTTCTTGAGGAATACTATCCCAACTACCTGTATTTCATGTCTTAGAACGTCTAAAGTCCGCGTGGACTACGGTAAATTTCCAAGCCTTCTACCTATCATATCCCAAACATGTTCTATGGGCGAAAGATCGGGGGATCTGCGCGGCCATGCCAACAGATTCACATGGGTCTCTTTTAAAGTTTAAACTAACTCGAGCAACATGAGGCCGAGCATTGTATTGTTGAACTATGGGATCCAGGAGCTGTCTAACACAAGATAGAGATGATAAAGATTAAGGAAGACATATATTCAAAAATGGACAAAATAAGAATGCGAATAAGTACGCACAAGGTACAAATATTTAAGACATTTTTTAATCATTCTCCTCAAATCAAAAATTTTAGATTTTACAATAAATCACAAAAATTCAGCTTAGACAATATTTGACTAAATCACTGGTTAATCTGATTAAATTACCTGCTTTTTTCGTACATTTTGCGGGAATTAATTATGTATTTTGTTTTTTTTTACTTAAAATTTCAATTAACAAAATATGCAAATTAACAATTTTAAAATTTCCGTATTTAATTTTAGTTATATATGCAATCACATACCCCATGTAAAAATTATGTATTTGTTTTCCCAACAATTTGTATTATTTACAAATTTCAATTCGTTTACATAGATTAGTGGAGGTATATAGCAAGATTTGCAGAAAAGAGTGCTGGAATGTTTTGTATATATTTACATAATAAAATAACTAAATTCAGAGGCAATTCTTAAATAACAATCTAAAGTTAAATCAACAAAAATTTTGGCAAGGTATAAATTTAAATAGAATTTTAATGCAACAATAACATTTTTTAAACAAATGTACATTTTTTTATCTTCCATTTGTGTTTGGTAACAATATGACAAAAAATTAATTTAATTTTTAACACGAGGTTTCTAAAAATATGTAAAAAAGCAATTTGGTAAATAGCACAAACATATATTTTTGATTGGTAACTTAACGTAGTTAGGTTAAAACTTCCAAAAACGCTTTTGGGACCCTTCCTTTCAAATGACCTTTTTTGCCCATGAAATAATCTTCATTCGATATATCATGGATTAAAATCACTTCATTGGCAATCAAGTTCAACTCGCTGGCATCCTTCGCGTCATAATCACTCTCGCTTCATATTGTCTTCGCTGGAGGGTGAGGTGTCACTGTTTGTGGAGTTATTTTGGGTAGGAGTGCTACCAGATATACTACGAATTCGAAACAAGGTGAAAGGGTGAAAATAAAAATCAAAAGTTACATGAATTTCAAAGCATTATTGTTTCGTGTTGTTTCATTATTAAAATTATATGTAATTATCGTGCGTAATACAGTGAAAGAAAAGCGTGTGTAACAGTTTATCTGATCTGGAGTGATTACTATAATTTTGCCTAAAAATAAATTTGTCCTGATTGTGCACTCAGTTCACAAAAATAATAGCAATAATAAATGAAGTTTATGTATTTGTTAGGAAAAAAACCTTAAGACGTTTATTAAAAAAATTATAGAATTTTAGGAAGCAAATATAACAATAAATAAACGACATTAATTTTTTTCCCAAAATCAATCAAGATATATATATAAGGTCGATTTTAAGAAAAAAATGTAATTAAGTTCTGAAATATACACATATGTGACAATTGTATTTAAACTTGTAAAAGTGATCTTCACCACCGCTTAGGGGTTGAAACTGCAGGGTGGCCGAAAGTGTAAAATGTGTCCCCCCGTAAATATAAATGAACATGTTTTTTTCATTGCCTTTTAAAGATATTTTAAAAGTTATTTTGGGTTGCGGATTGCTAGTTTTGAAATGAAAGCCCTGTATTTATGCTTACATATTTGTATACATATTTTACATGGGAAATATTTTTTAATATCTTGCTAAATTGTAGAAGCATTTGGATTACATTTTGACAAACAATAAATTCAAAATCAAAGCGAAAATTTTTTGGAAAAAAACCTCGAAAACAACACTAAACGATTGACAACGACTCCAGACTCGGAGTTGAAACGTCTCCATACACAGATAAGTATTACACAATATACAATACATTACTTATATACAGGAATACTGGTTGATCATTTTATAGACATCTCTTTCTCTCAGAAAAACTGTGAGGAAGAATCTCTCTACAGACAGCCAGTAATCCGGGCAATTTTACGAAATTGCCTTACTACACTTTGTTCTACATATACAATTTTTTAAATACTTATCTGTTACAGGAAAAAATTTGGAGGAGAGAAAACCCATGAATAGACAAAATAATTCAAGACCTCCTCAACAATCTTTTCGAAATTACTTACATTTATTAGACTGGACGTCAAAAAAATCATGAAATTTAATTACGCATTTGTGAGATATCTATTTTTTTTCTATTTTATGAAAAATAGAACTGTGCAAATAGTAATATGAATTCATCTCAAAATATATTGGTGTTAAACTACATGTTTGAAAATGGAAAAGAATTATTGTTTTGTAAACTCTTTCAAAAAAGAAATACTGATAAATAAAATATTACAGAAAATTATTCTGATAATCAGTACAATATTGATGAGATAAAAACAAGTTGTATAAAGACCGACAGAAATTTCTAATGAACAATGATTTTAAAAACAACAATTGGAAACAACAATGAAGTTTATTAACTAATAAAAGGCAGAAAAAATTGTGGAAATTTTGTCAATAACAAAATTGGAAAGAACAGCATTGACGTGTTCAATACCCAATTTTTGCTGAAACATATAAAAGAAACAATTTGCTGCAAATTTTAACATCTGCATTGAGAATGAAATGTTTTGAATACAGCTGTTTTTTTTTACTATCAAGATCCGGATTTTCTCAAAACAGTTCAATTAACACGCAACTCTACTGATATATCAGTTTTGCCTCTTATCATCGGCGCTAGAGGCGTTTGGTGCGGGAACAATGATCATCTACTAGAAGCACTGAACATCAATCGCCTCTATATCAAAAGGCAATTAGTCAACAGCGCCATTGTCGGTTCTCTATATTCACATTCCTTCTTTAATCGAGCGGTGTGGCGATAATTGTTTTTTAAACCTTGTTTCTAAACTTCCACCTTTTTTTCTCGTCCTTTATTATCTCGCCACTATTGTTTTCCCATATTCATACTCTACTTCGGTGCTACAATTAAATAATCCCCCCCCCATCTATATTTTTCCATATTATAAGACTACATCGGAATAACTTCTTAGTCCCCAATAGCCCATCAGGCAATCGTATTCTCAACGAATCTCGCTCAACCGGCGCCGACCATCGATCATCTCGCTCGTTGGTCTAAAGTTAGTTGACAAGGAATGTAAATAGGATCATGGGATTTGGTAGTCATATATTTGTTTGTGCTTTAACCGTTCAAGTTATATTGTTCTTTTACTCAGTGTGGTTATAATCTTTTTATAAGTTTTGTTTAATTGTCTAAATGTATATACCTAATTTTGGCTAATATTTTTGTTTTTTTTTTAGGGTTTTTAATCGATTATTTCTGTTCGTATCTTTAACTAGATCTCTTTTAACTATTTTATATACTATGACTATAGATTTAATTTTAAGGTAATTACTTAGTTAGGTGACCCTATGCCCCAGTTATACTGGGTGCTCTAATAATATGTAACCCTAACAGCCGGGGAAATAACTTGGCTGAAATGTCTTGTAAACTGGTATTTTATTACTGAATAAAGAGATTTAATAAGGGAGTACATACGGCTCCACTACTTCCTGAAGATAACATTGCGCTTTCATGTTGCCTCGAACAAAGACGAAAGGATCTACTTCCATGTGCAATAGCCCCCATACCATAACGCCTACTTTTCGGTGTACATGTCGCTCAACATCAAATTGAAGTTGATGTCTTTCTCCTCGACGTCGTCTAACCCTTATTCGGCCATTATGTCCACCCAAGCAGAATCGAGATTCATCAAAGAAGACGACCTGATGCCACTCCACATTCCAATGTTGTCGTTCTCTGCATCACTGTAGTCGTTGCCGTCGATGCTCAGCGGTCAGAGGTAGTACAAGATGAAGTCTATAATGCTGCGGTCCAAAACACCTTTTAAGGCGGTAAACCGTTCGGACACTTACAAGATGGCATTGTACTCCTAAACTCATCAGCCAAATTTCGAGTTGTCGAAAATCGGTCTCTAAAAGCCATAAGCCTTAAACGTCGATCTTGAACTTCATTTGTGCCCCTTCGACGTCCGTTGCCTACTCTTCTCCGATTTTGGGTATTGACAAACCACACTTGACAACAAATGATAACAGTAGTTGAATTTCTGTTCGGGCATTAGCGATTTCTCGGAATTAAAAACCCTCCTCCCATAAACCAATAAATCGACCTGTTTGAAATTCACTTAAGTGGCGATACATTCGGCGTTCATGTAGTCTAGGCAGCATTTTAACATTACTAAACATGATTTTTTTGTAAATTAAATAAATGCAAAAACGACTACAATATTAATTCACATTCACCAAATTTTACTCATTTACTCCTTACTATAGGATCTATGTTTTACCAAAATTATAGTAAATTTAAACATCTCCTTCTGGGTGTTGCGATTTTTTGTCAGTGAGTATACTTTATCCACTTTCAATGTACCTCTCAATACAGCGAGTGACTACTAATTAGAGTTATTTATTACATTTTAAATATTCATTTCACATGTGGGGATAAAAAGACCTCACACAGTAACTTAAGTTTTCATATTTAATAAAAATGAATGCTTTTCTCTTTTTTGCGTAACATATTGAAATAAACCTGGTAGACGCAACAGACGCAATTTTTTTTTTGTTACGTATATAACTTGGGAATAGTAAAGATAACCTAATCTCTTTCAATTTATAATATGACGTTCAAAAAGAATTCAGGCTTTTAATTAATGACTTTAAACATATTCACTCCTTTTGGCAGTCATGTTAAAAGGCGATGACTTTGGTTGGGAAGTTTGTCATCGTTTTTTACAAATGACTAAATAGATTACCCCTTGATAACCCAAAAGTAACCCATTGAAGAATAACTCATAACATAAATCTAGGGGCGAATCATAAAGGATAATACAAAAATTATGCAATGTACAGACTCCCCTTTATATACAATAGAGAGGTTTTAAAAAACGATTTTTATATGGGGTGATTTTCTTCACAGTGGGATAGAAATAGACCCACATATAAATTTTTACTGAATATGGATGCACACTGGCTTTTAGTGTTGTAACGTTGACAGCCCTTAACCGTTGTTTGCAGGCCAAAATAAAGTATCTATTGCCCCATTTGTTTATCTACTAATGAAACACTATTTAGTTAGCAACAGTGCAAAGTTTAAGTTTGCAGCGGAATTAAGATAATACCGATCTCCGAAAAACTGAACCGATTTAATATAAACGAAATTAATTAACGTTACAATAAGATAATTCTTCCCGGTCTCTGTTCAATATCGCCTATAAAACGGTCATTTTGAAAAGGCACAAACAATTTAAAAATTATTTTTTCATACCATTCCAAGAAACATTTCTTTTAGAGCTGGCAACAAGGCCAAACAAACGTACGTTATGTATTTTTCGCGTGACCGAATTGATAATGAGCGAGAGATGATAACTGCAGACAATCGGAAACAGATGCCCATTATTAAGACCACTTCCCGGTGGGGGATCCTTATCGAAAAACTGCAGGAAAGTTTGGAAGAATTGTCTAATAGTGTAACGATAACACCAGTGTATTTATTTATTGCTTTCGGCCTTTAAGCTATGTGTTTTTAAGATAATAAAGTCATAGTGGGAAACCAAACGATTTGTTTATTTTGGTTGCTACAGTCAGTTTGATAACGATATTGTAGTTGGCGTTCGAAGTCCTTGAAAGAATGATTAATAGTAATTGCTCTTTGGGACGATTAGGGCATCGTGACTTGTTTGTATAGTACCTGTTTGTAAAACTTATTTAGGGAAAATATGTAAACGATTTTATTTTATATTTCGTTTTATTTCCATACAAACTTGGACGGTAATAGGCAATAAAATTATAAAAATGAAGTTGATCTGATGCGAATGAAAAATAATATAATAATTGATAATGTCCAAAAATATTCCCTGACTTTTCATTGATTATTCCTAACCACGTTTTCAAATTTCCCCTGCCATTTCAGTAAAATTAACAGATAAAAACGATAAATGATAGTTTTTATGTAAACCTAAAATTTAAAAAAAGTAGGAAGTACTTATTACATCTTATACATTTTTTTTCCTACTTGTAAAGCTCTTTTTAACTTTACCAATGCCATGAGTTCCTTATCTATTTAAATTTCAATTTTTTTCTTTGTCTCTTTTGCTTCATTCTACTATTGATTAATTTTCCGGTAATCCTTATTTTTCGTCTGTTCTTTTGACAGTACTAATTTTCTTATTCAAAATTTTGTGATTCCTTTCTTTGTAAGCGTCCTACAGATGATCAAAAAGCCAAGCCTTTAAAAATATACGTAGCCACAATCCAACCAAACATACATTGTTTATAATTATTACAGTAGTTAAAATGACTAAAATGCGAATTAACAATCAAATTACTTTATTTAATGCAAAGCTTAAAAAAATATATTCCCATTTCGTAATTTCTTGCTCAATTTGCACTGGTACATTCCATATTACAAAACGCGAAGCCACGAGATTCTAGTTCGCTTTACAGGGCTGGGAGCATATAAGGGTATATATGACAATAAAGATTGCAGCGCCTCTTACCGGATCAATTTGTAAATCTTACCCACTCAAACACACACACACACACAGTTTCCCCGAATTCGGTCCAACCGTTAAATTTTCAAGAAATTGCTAGAACCCGATCGTAACGCCACCTCCTCGCCCAATGGTAAATCTAAACCAATCCAGGGACCTACTCAAATTCACATAAAAAGTGTCATCAAAATCGGCTCAAGTGTTTAGGAGTTAAAAAAAAATCATCATATAACGCGATCGCAGCGCCACCTACCGGGTTCACTTGTAAATCTAACCCATTCCAGATACCAACTCAAACTCACACAAACTTTCTTAAAAATCGGCTTCTCTTTTAAGAGTTAAAGAAAAACAAAACTTAAAAAAAGATTAATGAAATCGGTACTCGTTCTCAAGTTTTAGCGTTGCCAAGGGAAAATTTGAAAGAAATAAAATGATTATTAAATGTGGACTCAGACATATCAGAGGAGTTGCAAAACTAAGAAACGGCGATGTTTATGACCTTTCGGCTTATTATTAATAATAATACCTACATGAAGTAAAATAATATTTAGGGTGTTTTGTAGAAAAGAACCACATCGAGAACCTCGAATGCTGACAAAAACTTGTCATGTATTGGAAAGTAATTAGTATCGCAATAAAATTTGGATTATAACTTACTAGGTTAGAAGTACAAAAAATAAAATACCTATACAAGTTGCCATAATTTGTTATAAATATTGTCCAAACTGGCTTCCACCGCTACAGATGCAAGTGCGACATCTTTTTCTGACTGCTACAGTCGTAGTTTCTAGTCGCATCTCATCCCGCATTGTTTCAAAACCAACACAAATTCTTTCTCTTAAGTGCTCCTTGGTTTTTATTTCTATCTCGTAAACGAGTTGCTTGGCCCGTCCCCATACAAAAAATCAAAGGGAGTCAAGTCTGGGAAAGTCGGAGGCCAGGGTACAGGGCCAGCTCACCCAATCCAAGTGTTTAGTAACGAATTGCTCAGGAACTCTGTGACAGTTCGCCTATAATGTCCTGGACAGCCATCGTTTTGGAAAATGCTTGGTGTGTCTTCCAATGGAACATCACCTAATAAGATCGGTAAATCGTTCGTTAAAAATCCAAGTCGTTTACGAAATAGAAGTAGAAACCAAGGAGCAGCTAAGAGAAAGAATAAATGTTGCTTTTGAAACAATGCGAGATGAGATGCGACTAGAGACTACGACTGTAGCAGTCAGAAAAAGATGTCGCGCTTACATTCATATTGGTAGAACCCAGTTTAAACAAAATTTATTACAAAGTATTACAACTTGTTTTGTGTTTTATTTTTTTGTAGTTCTAACCTTGTAAGTTACAATCTTAAATTTTATTGTGATACTAATGACTTTCCAATACATGTGGTATATCATTGGCAAGGGACTGAAGTATATAAGTTTTTCTAAACACTCGAAGTTCACGATGTGCTTTTTTTTGTAAATGTGATAAAGTGGTGAACTTAATGACTTTGTGAACTCTCATTTTTTCACCCAATTATTTCTGTCAAATATCGATTGCAGAAGAATAAACGAACATTATAGAATAGATTTAAGTTTATTTGGTGAAATTACAATGACAATAAATAAGTTACAAAAGTTTTTCATTTCATTTTGGAGAAATTTTACTATCAAGGAGAAAATGAAAACGATGATTATGTGAAAGAATTACTTTTTAATGATTTTTTGGAACTTGAATAAAATGCTGAATAATTAAAAAATCCAAACACTTCAAGGTTACAATCTGATCTCGTTGTCAATGATATAAACTGAACAAACAGAATATAAATTTTAAATTGAAAGTTTGACTTTGCTGGCAATTTGATCCTTAATCATATGCAACCAGAATTAAGCCAGGCTCTTTTAATTTTTGTTTAGAATGGTATTTTTCGCATGCAAGTTCACAAATATCGGATTATTCGAATTGTCGTTTCTTTATGAAATTATTGTGATTGATGATTCTCCAATATAATTTTTTTTACATTTGTGTTTATTGGTTTTGTCTTCAATCTAATTAACTGATTTCTGTATTTCTTGTTTAGAATGCAGTTTTAACATTAAATCTGTAGCCTACTCTCTTCAATCTTAATGTCAGACTTTCTATATTTGGTAAACGAAGATAAATAGTAATTGAATTGTACAAACTACGAAAAAAACACACACCAAACGAAAAACGTTACGTCATTGTTCGCGGTTTATGGACATTACACAATTAGATTACCAACCAGAACTAGCTCCCATATATTAATCAAATTAGATGACGTGTTGCATTGCTGTTCAAGAAATTGTTTGATGAGCAAAGTAGAGAGTTGTAAATTTTGTGTGCAGCTGTAGAAGACAATTATTTGAAGCAGGAATACGTTTTAGAAGAAGTAATGGAATCCCTTATCATAGATGTTTCTGGGGATGAATCACCACATGAAAATACAATAAAACAATAACTATTCATATTCAAGTTTTATAACAGATTTGCTTTTCAGCCGAAAATTTTAACTGGAAAATATAACAATTACTGTTAAACATAATAACACTTTCTACTACTTTCCTCCTTTAGTTCCAATAACAGCTTCATTCTTCTAGGCATATTCCTGCAAAATTCAATTCCATTTCTACTGTGTAGCAATTCATCAATCTTCATTAGACATAGAAGATCGATTTCGTGTTCACACATTTCTTGTCAGCATGCCCCATAGATGTTCTGCGGGAATTGCCTTCGAGAATGTTCTGAATATACCAGTCAGAATTCATTCTTAAATTTACATCTCTTCTATGAGACTCTCCCATTTAATCCTTCCCATAACAATGGAAATACCGTCAAAGCTAAGATTGTGAGCAAGACTTGCAAAACATTCCTCTAGCTTTCTGTACACACGACTAGGTTTCCATAACTGTAATCTGTACGCTGCCATTCTTAAGTCTCATCACTATTTTGATAGATACAAGTATTCAATAATTCATTTCTAAGTTGTGGTGTTGTAAACGCTCGGTTTCGTACAGTTTCCAACCTTAATAATTGCTTATCTCTTCGTACTGTACATCTTTTACGTCCTTGGCCCGGTCACAATATGTTAGAATCGCAGAAGCACATACAGTGTGGTTAAAATATAGAGGGGTGGAATTATAGTTATACAAGGTGGCTAGAACAAATTATATACTATTTGATGCATCGGAGTTATATTTATACAGTATGATTTAAAAAAATGTTACATTGGGTGGCCATAAGCAGATGCATATACAGGGTGGTTCAAATATATGACAGGGTAGAATTGGTAACATAGTGATTCAAAAAATGTTATAACAAATATGTTATATTTGGTAGGCAAGAAGAAGTTGCATACATAGGATGGTTGCAAGATAGGATTGGGTGGAATTATAGTTAGACAGGATGGTTAGAAAAATGTTAGAAAACAAATTATAATAGGGTAACCAACAAGGAGTTGCATTGTTTAATGCCTGAAATATAAGGCGGGGTAGAATTATAGTTACAGAGGATATACACTAGAGAATTATTTAAACAGGTGTTTGATTGGTTATTCTTGAAGAAGGAATATAGCATACGACATACAACTTAACACTTTTTTCCTTGATTTATTATATGGGGTGTTTAAAATTGCAAAAAATCGCAATTTTGCAGTTTTTGCAACTTTTCAGCAACTGAATAAAAAATTTTAATATCAAGAGTAAGTTTGCTTTATATGTATTTTTTGTTAGCTTCTAAATGATAGATCGTCTAGACGATTGGATAATTAGTTATTTGCAAAAAAACTGTAAAAAATGCCCATTTTTCAATGGCACATAGTTATTGATTAAAACACGTTAGAACTCTGAAACTTGGCAGAAGTTTTAATTTTATGAGGTAAATAACTGATCAGATTGATAACGTCTGGGAAATGTGATTTTCTTTCGATGGCGTGTTAATTTACCTTAAGTTTACAATGCTTCAATTTTCCGACGAATTAATTTTACAAACATCTGAAAGGAACATATTAATAATCAAATCTTGCAGTACAATCACTCATATATCAATTTTCTTTTGGTTTGGTTTGATTATTCTTTGCTTAAACTACAATTTAATAATATAGGGCTTAGAAAACTAAGTTTTTTGCTGGGCTACTTTTAGACTTGATAAGTCAAGTTCAGATAATAGATGACATTTGACTTTCTGGTACCTAGATGGTTAAATTGAAATCCAATTAAGAGGTATATTAATAGAAATTATAAAGCTTTAACTTTAACATTTTTATTTCCAATTGCTCACTTTTATTTTTTTTTTTGGGGTTCCTAGGAGAGTGGGAACTTATATGTAAATCCTGAACTATCTTTTGTTATCTTTGATGTAGTTCTAACTTTCTTATGCTCACTATAAATGATGTTATCTAGAGTTATTATGAAATTCTTACAAGACTAAGTATTTTTTATTAATTGTCATATGTTAGAGAACGGCAAAGAAATTTTAGTGCAATCGCCCGTAAATATCACATTAGGTATAATATGTATAATCAACTTTATTTATTTTTTGAAATATATAAATAAGCATAATTTTTAAATTTACTATTTTCAATTAATTTTAATTTTATATGAATTATTTTATATTGATGTGAACTTACCCAAACACAACTGTATATTCAACATAAATACCCATATGAAATTTGAATTAGTTTTTTCTCATTTTTTTCGTATTTGTGGATTTGATAAAAAAGTTCTAATCAAGGACAAAAGAAAAGGCGGCACACATACAATTTCGCAAATTTCGCTTGACAAATTTTGTCAGTTGACTTCTTTCAGGGTCATATATTGGCAATGAGCATTTGATACTAAAACGTTTCCTCAAATTCTAATGACGATTAGAACCTAAGTCCTGCTAATGTATTTTGCAATCAATAAGCGGAAAATTATAAATATAGATGCGTTATATCATTTACAATGGGACAGTATAATCGGTGAAAATATTCAAAAATATAATTGTAAATTTTTTCAGTGACACGCAGAGAAACTGAGATCTACTTGTTAGTAATAATTTTGGCAATCAGAAGAATTGTTATATCGGGTCAAAATCAACAAACACAAGAAAAGCAAAATATAGACATGCAATCAAAAATTATAGAAAAACTTACATTTTCTGAAACAATGAGACTGGATGTAGCTGCCATAATAAATCTAATAGCCACAAACTTTCACATAGTCATTATAATTCTATTAATTTATTTTTAATAATGGTCACTAATTTTTTAACAAATATTGGGAAGACTAAAAATCTGTCAAATCTTCAATGCCAAATGTCAAAGTCAAATTATTTTGACACGGAATAACTTAAAACACAGAATAAAAAGTTAAGATACAGACTATTTATTTTTCTTTTGAATATCAGTTATTGTGAGAAATAAATTATAGTATTTACATGAACATATTATAATTCTGAAAATATGCTGCTATTCTACTTATTTAAAGGCGAACCAGAGCCATAATTGAATAACGGCTACTCTATCGAACGTACTTTTCTGCCTGTTGCCAAATCGTAATCTAACTTGTTTTGCCCCGCTTTAAAACGTACAAGGTGAACTACATGACTTTGAGTTAGAAAACTTGAGGTTTGACAACGCCGAGAAATTGCAAGTTGCAAGATGTCATCTAAACAACCGCCTGAATTTTCTAAAAAATTGTGCCGTTTTCATAGGTAAAATAGCATATTCATAATGTGAATTAAAGTTCGAAATGTAGTGTTACAATTTAGAAGTGTATTCAATCGGAATGAGATAAATTCAAAGTGAAAACTGCTATTTATTGTGGAAATTTATGGTGTAGTGCAGTTGTTTGATACTTTCATATTTGTTCAAAAGTGAAAAAAACCCATTGCTGCAGTTTCTTTATATGTTTTGTGAATACAGAGTAATTACGAACATTTAAACGACCACCTGATTCCAAGCAATAACGACAATATAGAAAATGGTAAGCCTTTTGTTTTATTTGTAGTCTCAAAAACACTATTTTCAATTACCATTCACCATTTTACACGAACTTTTAGCAAGTGGACGATCCTCCATATCTTTCCGTTGGAACGGGAGTAAGTGCAAAATATAAAGGAGCTTTCTGTGAGGCCAAAGTCAGCAAAGTCATAAGAATTGTAAAATGCAAGGTTAGTAACAAAGAAAATATTTACCTAAGTCACATTTTGACACTTATTTTCCTCAGGTGACTTATAAAATGGGCTTAGGCAGTGCCACTTTAAGTGATGAGCAAATCAAAGGAACCCTTCGTGTTGGACAAGTTGTTCAAGCGAAACATCCAGATAGAAAGGAATTGGTAGAGGCCACCATCACTAAAATACAGGACTGTAGTCAATATACTGTAGGTGAGTACAATCTTTTGAAAACATTTTATCACACAAAAGTGAAATATTGCAGACAAGAACACTGTTTAAACTTGACTTCAGCCAATTAAAAATATACAAAATACTAGATGTATCATAAATACAATATTGCTTAATAATAATTTTGAGACAGACACTTATATAATAATATATATGTTGTTAAAACACTACCAAATGTAATAGACTGTAATAGAAGTGTTTCAGAATTATGTACATTTAAATCGTGTCATAAAATTGATTTTAAACATATAATGGAACTACTTAAATTTTTATTCAGATTCAAGAATCTATTGAACACTGACTATTGAATTTTACATGTTATTTGAAATAATGTAGAAGCAACATTATAACTCACAATTACCTGTTCTCAAACACACAAAGGTAACCCAAAAACCATTCAAATATTAATTTTCATCAATCCCTCTAGTTTAACTTTTCCAATATAAATAAGTTTAATGAATGAAAATCTATTACTGACTGCAAATATGCTTTTAGCAATCATTCTGTGCACAAATGTCAACACCCAAAGCAACACATTACAATTTAAATAAATGACCAACATTCCATACAAAAAAAGAACATTAAACTGCCTTAACCATTTGGTTCCATGATTATAGTATTCTAAACAAAACCCATCAAATATATAATCATCTATCATGTGAACTTATAGCACAAACAATTAAAATTTTATTACAATTCCTAGGTTGTAATAGATAATGTGAATTAGGTAACTGACCATAGATGTTGTTTTATTTTCCAGGTGCCTGTTTCATAATCAACTTGTAACTTGTAAAATTTCGTATCGTAATTCCACAAAATTATTCTACAAGTTACAACTTGTAAAATCCAAAATATTAAGATTTGACATGTACACAACTTGCAAATTTCAAATACTAATAGTTTGGATTTTACAATTTGTAAATTGTAGAATAATTTTGTTGAATTTTGAAACGAAATTCTACAACTTACAAAACTACAAGTTACAAGTTGATTATGAAACTGTCCCCAGGCAGTAAAAATATAGTCTTCTAAATGTTGTTTGTGGCATGTTCTTGATTATTTTTATGTTTCTTTGAAACGTTTGGTATTACTGCAATACACGTAGTTTTATTTCTATTGTGGTGTTATTCCCCAAAGAAACATAAAAATAGTAAAAATATACTTATAAAAATTATACAAAATCCAGTTAGCACATGGAAGCTGATTTTTATACCACTTTCTGATTTTGATCTGCCAAACTATAAATATAAGGAAGCAGGAAGCAAAAAATAATGTATATTTTTCCTGCAGCATAAGTAATTTCAAAATGATTGCTGAAGAGCTTGTTGATTATTCTATTTAGTCATTGGGATTTTCTCTACTCATTTCTGAAATCTTGTCTGTTACAGAAAATCTATTCAAATTCAAGCAGTAATTTTGGATTCAATAATAGTCTGATGGCATGAGATCAAGCAAGTTGGGTGTGTGAGAATGATTAGAAAGCAATTTTCTGCTCGATAACTAGATTACTTCAAATTATTGACCATTATGAAGTAAACTGGACCACAGTTTTTGTCAGTACTTTCCTGCTTTAAAAGATGGGTGTTTCAAACATTTTGATCTTCTCCTTTATAAACTATGATATATCTCCTAAGATATTGACAGGACATACTCATTGGTCTGCCTGTAGATTGTTCCCTTTCTTCAAGTGTTAATTGAGCAGAAGGAACTTCATATTCATACATTCCTTCTTATGCAGTATATGTAGAGCAATATTGTGCATACCCTCTAAATACGTATATCATTAGTTTTTTTTGTCTTCCTTTTGGTTTCTGTACTGAGGTCTTGTTTGTTCAGTGTAGCATAAAACTATAATTTTAATAGCTTTTTAATATTACTTAATCGTCCATATTGCTCCAATAAAGAAAACAGCTCTCCAACAGCACAAAGCACACTTCAACTATTGACATAATAACAATGATAAGAAATTTCCTTACTTATTGTTTGTCTTCTTATAACACATGTTTGAAGAATTTTGAGCATATTAAATTTTTATTTATTGCCATAAATTAAATGTTTAGTGTTAGGGTATAAAAGTTAGTTGTAATGTTCTGGGTTGTTACAAACAGATGTGAAGCAAATTATGAAGGTTCCCTGGGACAAAGTACCCACCAACTTTTAATGTATACCAAGTACCAAGATAGGTAGCAAAGGTAACCCAGGAAAACCATTTTATTTAACTTTGTTCAAGGATAAAACTAAAATGTAATATTTCAATTATATTTTACTTGAATATATTGAATTCATTTTTCAGTAATAATCAACAATGGTTTTGGTTTTTATCTTATTATTGAACATCTTGTTTACTGTTTAATGTAAGACAAACAAATTACAAATGATCTTCAAATCAGTTGAACTAGTCTTTATTTGGAGTCGATTCATTTCAAAAATATTTTAATTATGAATTTTATTTCAAGATCTGCTCTGGTTCTTAAATTTGCAGTTTATTATTTTTTACAGTTTTTGATGATGGAGATATAACTACTTTGAAGAGGTCTGCATTATGTATAAAAAGTGGAAGGCATTTTAATGAGAGTGAAAGTTTGGATCAACTTCCATTAACCCACCCAGAACATTTTAGCAGTCCAGTTGTTGGCAGTAACCGCCGGGGGCGGCGTAATAGGCAGCTAAAGTAATGACTTTAATTTTAATATCTCATCAAAGTATTTATACTGTAAGGGGTTCGAATTTCCATAATATATTGGTGCATATGAGCTTGTGTTTGTATTTCAAATTAAAATAGAAATATTTATTAAATTATGATCAAATCAAATACTAAAATATTTTTTCTCATTGAGTAACTACAGGGGGGATTCTGACAATTGTGGGAAGAGTGTTCTTGAATTAATTTTACCTAAATATAAGGGGGCACATCTGTACAGTTTTGGACACAGTATTTCCTGGGCTATTATATTAAATATGTTGTTCTGTGGTTTAAGCCTCTCCCCAATAACTTGATATTGAATGAGTATTTAAAAATTTCCAAGTCAGATATTTTCTAACAAAAAAAAAAACACTACAAGAATTTGTTTTTCAAACATTTAAAATAATGGTTTGTAAGTTTTTGGAAATTTAGTTTGCCTAATGCACACAGAGAGTAATACTTTCCAAAAGAACTAATGCCCTTTTAAAATCACTTGTTCATCATTGCCTAATAGATACCCAAACTGTTAGTAATTTTAGTGTAGTTATTGGCTCACATCTAGATAATGTTTTTCTAGTATTTCAATTCACTTAATTGCAGTAATCCATTTTTTGTATATTCAGGAATTTGTTCATTGAACAGCTTAACAATACAGAAAACAAATATAACTTCATAAAAATATATTTTGATGTCGTAATCGCTGATATTCTTCTGACAACTAATATATTACCAGCATCATTACATTATTAATTGCTGATATCATTTTATTGGTTTCTAAGCTTAAAATAAAATCGTTCAGTTGCACATTAAATCTTTTCATTGTAAATTTGTATTTTGACTTATTTTCTATTCTCTTGCTATTTATTAAATTGTAAGTTTCGAAATGTTCTAATTCATTTTAGGCTGTTAAGTAGCACTAACTCTCATTATAAATAAATTTAAACTGTAAGCTATGATATGAAGCCAATTTTATATTGAAATCTATTGTATAATAATTCTACATAAAAATGGTTTTTATTTGTCTTATCAACTACAAGAAAAATAATACTAATCAAACAATGCAATCTTATTTTACGTCTAGATTTTACTTTTCCTACATGGATTTTCATCTCTTATCACTATTGGTGATATTACACATCCAGATTTTACAAACTGAACATATTGGTTGTTCAAAAGAGATCTTCCTTCTATTAAATGCAAAGGACGTCTAGATTTTACTTTTCCTACATGGATTTTCATCTCTTATCACTATTGATGATATTACACATCCAGATTTTACAAACTGAACATATTGGTTGTTCAAAAGAGATCTTCCTTCTATTAAATGCAAAGGACTTGACCCTCTTCTTGTATCTGGTATTATATCATTTAAACAAAATCATTTTAATATAGGTAAGATTTAATATTAATGAGTAACTCACATTTTAGAGATGATGATAGTGAAGAAGAAGTTGAGGAAGAAAATGAACCTGATCTAGAAGGTTATGTCCTCGACATCGGTCGCGTTGTTAGTGTGGAAGCATCAGATAAAAAGAAGAGTAAAGATAACTGGTTTCCAGGACTAGTCGTAATTCCATCAGCACAACCAACAGTTCGAATTAACATCAAAGAAGAATTTTTAGTAAGATCTTTTAAAGATGGAAGATAGTAAGTCAATAATTATTTAATACTCATAGTTTTGACCAACAAATTTTAATTTTAGTTACACTGTTCCCAAAAAAGAAGTTAGCGATTTTCGGAAAGAAATGGGCGATCGGGTGGAAAGTCCATATCTTGCGGACGCCATTCAAAAGGCTCTCCGTTTCATGGAACACAATGAGCTTCCACCGCATTGGGAGAAGAGGACATTGTTCCATTCTTCAACATTAGATAGTGATAGTGAAGAAATATTCTCTGATGTAAGTTATATATTTGTTATTAGTAGTAAATATGTTAAAATTCCTAAATATTCATTTGTTCTACATTTAAATATTATCTTTGTTATAGTGTATATTTAAGCATCCCCAACTGAGAAAAGTTATGAAATCTTGACACTTCTCAAAATTGAATTTTCATGAAATGCCAAAGATTGGAATAGTCCTGCAATTTATTCATGTTAACTGTTGAATGTGAAATATTGGCGAGCAAGTCAACTCTTGATTATGGGGTTATTTAAAGCCAAGGTTTAAAATTCTGTTCCCTTATGACGAATGCTGCATTATCAATAATTAAGGCAAATATGTCAAGTACAACATTTAAAAACTTTAGTTCTTCAATATATCTTTCTGCATCAATTTTTTATTTCCTCTATCTAATGGTAGTGTCTAGGTAGTGTTGAGTTTAATTTTTTTGCAATTACTACAATCTATAGAGCAAAATTCAACTTTCTGACATAAAATTTAACAGCAATCATATCGCCCGTAAGAATTCATGGAGAATAATTGATTAGATTTTAACAGCAAATTTGTAGAAGTAAATTATTTAAATAAAAAAATAAAAATAGGAATTTATTTTGTTTTTTACTTATATAATGAAAAGTAACGAAGGATCGTAATACCGTCAATGGAAAAGTTGTAGAGAATTAAAAATCCTTGAGTGTTTATACTGACTGGATGAGAATATTCCGAAAAAACTGGTAAAAAGTGTACTTTTTTCAAAAAGGCGGATGCTATTAAATAAGTAGTTTTGGAAGAATTAAATAATTTAAAGAGATATTTTGAATAGCCCACTGTATTAACCAGGATAGACCGATCGTGATGTACTAAGATATTGCGAAAGTGCATATATTCCACTTCAATTTGCCTACCTTAAATTTTCGTTATAACGCTTGAGAATTAGTTTAAAATAATAGTAAGTATTGCATTAAAAGTACGAACATGCGACACACAGATAGCGGAAGCATTAACAATATCTGTCAAAGCACATGGGTGGATCTAGGATTATCTTGAGGTGGGGGCCCACATTTAAAATTCTGATTAATTATTGTATTATGTTTTTTTATCCGCAATTTATTGGTTTATTTTGAAAGTATCTGAAAAATTAATTTATTGCATGAAGAAATATAGATTGATAATATCTTTACCATCTAAGATTGTTGAAGACCCAGTCCTAACTGCCATCGACCCAAAGGAACAATAGACAGCTAAGGGAAAAAAATAATTTTATTTCATTTCAAATTATGAGAACTATTTAATGAATGTGCCTATCAGTAGAACAGAAATTATGAGAAAACATAAATAACAAGAGGGCATTAGGATTAAATCCCAAGTAATAGAAGATATTTGTTTCAACATTTTGTTTCGCTAATTGAATTTCAGAGAAGCGTAAATAATAATGATAACAAATCTGGATATAATAAAATGTAAATTGGCCTAAAAAAACTTTACAAAAAAAAAAGCATGTGTGTTAAAGATTCCCGATGAGTAAATAACAAACATTACAGTAGTGTCTGGTGTGGGGTGTATCTGTGGAACTTTAGAAGTGGAAAATAAATAGATTAACAATGTTTAAAGCAGTGAGTTTGGACCAATTGAAAGGGAATTAGAAATTAGTGGAATGAAAAGTGAATTAATACAATGGCTATGGGATGCCCTAATAGATGAAGTCCGAAATGTATTAATTTGAAGTTGCTGGTAAAGGGGACATGAGCATGCTATTAAAGCAAATGGACGAAAAGTCCTAAAACCCTAGAAAATAAGTTGTATATAGTTGTGAGAATATAATTTAAAGTAGGACTAAGAACTGAACTGAACCTGAAGTGTAAATAAAAACATTAAAAGTAGTACATCAATGAAACAAACTAAGAGTGACACAAACATTCATGACGACCCCAATGATGGGAGTAACTCTTAAGATTTACAGAATAAATTTAATAAGAAGCAAAAAAATAAAAGACTTCATCGAAGCTGTAACGGACGTAAAATTGATTATGCAGCCTACATAGCAGAAGATAAGGATGAACAGTCGATCAGCACATTATTGAAATGAAGGCCCTATTTACAGAAGAGACACAGGGACGTCCCTGAGTGCGATGGACGGAAGATATAAAGATATCTCCAGAACTGAATAATTATCCTGAATAATCGCTGTTATTCTGTTTTTTAAGTAACCCTTGAAAAATGCCTTCGTTTTCTTATGTTTTCTTCATCATATTAAAAATTTTCACTTATATTAATGTTATGAGAATTCATCCGATAGCTGGTGCAATCGGCCATCAACCAATTCGTGGAAGGGACATTATTCCGATACTTCTGGAAATCCGAAATGTTTTGTCTCTCAACAAGCCGACCGCTGCCGTTACTGGGAATTCCCTTGAAGCTTACAGAACACATGAAAGAAGTTTCCCGATAGTTCGTTGACTTGCCAGAATAATTCCGAGACAAATATATAATTAGGGACAGCTGGCGATGGTATTCATTCAGTTTTCGAGGGTCGTTTACTTAAGTAAATATAAATTGTAAATAGTTCTGTGAATATAAATTGTGTTAAAGTAGTTGAAAAAAATTAGAGTGAGTTGGACTGTGTTCTTAAATAAATCCAAGAACTGAACCCGAGTGGGAAAATAATAATATTACATTAATTATCCCAAACTAGGATCTTAAATAAACCATAATTATATGCAACATGTCAAATGATTACTTCTTTATTAAACTACTATATAATTTTTAACTATTTAATATTCTCCAGTAGCATCTAAGCAATAAGTCAATTTTTTAATCTGAAAACTGCCAATATGATGAGCTCATTTGAATATTCCTCGACCCTGCATTATATTTATGCAATATTACTGCAGCATCTTCCATTTTGGCAATCCATATTCTCATGGAGGGATATATTCGCCCTTAAATAACCATAGTAATACTAGAATTTATTTAGCTGCCTATATAGTCCTCACCTCATAGGTATATCTTAATATTTTGATCATTGTTTATAAACGCAAAAGGAAGAACGTTTAGTTGCTAAAAAGAAAGCAACGAATGTATAGTCAACAGGGGAAATCCACGATAATAATTAAAGGTTAAGAAAGCAAATATTTATATTAAATAACGCATTCTTGTATATTCTATTCCATTGCATATATGATGCAAAGTTATCATTTTTATATGATGCATTTTGGAATATTCACCTTGTCAACTTTCTTATTTTACCAATATAAGTAGATTTAAATTATATTAAAAAAATACAAGTTCTAATTATTCAAGTTTTGAAGTATTTGATAAAAAACGTTCGTTTGCATATCTAAAAGTAGCATTTTATTTTATATTTGAGTGCGATAAATTGATATTTTACAGATAAAAAAATATAAACAAATTGAGATAGACATATCAAGCACCATAATGAGAAGGTACCAACAATATTTCTAATTTAAAATACTCAATATTCTCTATTTTAAGAGTTTTATTTCCCCAGCTCATGACACGACCTATAACGGTTTGTTTTAAATTGTCTGTATGCACAATTTAAAAATTTTGCTCGAACGTGTCAGTTATTTTTAATGTTAATTTACAGAGTTCTGATGATGAACCTTGCGAAGAAAAAGATCGTTTTGTAGCACAATTGTATAAGTTTTTGGATGAGGCAGGTAAACCATTGAATAAAACTCCAACAATAGCGTCAAGAGATGTTGATCTTCACAAATTATTCCGTGTTGTACAAAAATTGGGGGGATTCAATAAAGTTACCAATCAGAATAAATGGAGAATAGTTACAATGAAGCTGCGGTTTCCAAATTCCCAAAACATAATTAACCAGGTATGATATTTATTTTACCTCTTAAGTCAAAATATATACTATAATATTTTTACTTATTTAATAAGTGAGCATATCTGAAATAATTCATGTATGCAATATATTTGTTTTGTATTTTGGCAACGTTTTATTCTTTTGTATGTGATATTAAATTGAAGAATAGAAGTCATATTGTTTGTGTTGTCATAGATTACATTAGGAGATTGATGTGCTACATCGCTAAATAAATTCTACAATGGCTCATTTTGAAAAAAGTTCGAACCAAAAAACTTGAATAAGTGAATTAATGAGTCTTTTCTAGTTGAAAACTGATATAGTATAAATAATTGTACTAAAAAAGACGGCTAACAGTAGAAGAAGCCGTTACAACGGAAAATATTCAAGGAATAAACACAGTTCAATGTTGAATAAAAATATTTTCCAAATATTTTTAAAAGAAAAGAATTTTGTCAGAAGAAGTTCTTGCATTGCTCACAGCATTTTAGAGATTATAATAAACTGGTTCAATTGTAATAAATACAATAATAATGTGTTATAAACTCGTGAATTAATCATCGCATTTTCAAACATTGTGAGCTGAACAACATAATTACTCAACAACAAAAGGGATGCGCGAAAAATTCGATGGGGTGCAAAGAACAACTGATAATTGATTCCTTTGTCTGCAATCAAACCCACGCCAATCGACGAAATCTCTACATGGCATATGTAGACTATAAAAAGGCCTTTAATTCAGTTCCACATGATTGGCTCATTAAGTCACTGAAACTCTATAAAGTGAATAATTGTATTACTAACTTTTTAGAATATGCCATGTACACCTGGCAAACCAAAATCTCACTGAATGAAGCCAACTGTTCAATACAAACTAATACCATTCCAATCAGGAGGGGTATATTCCAGGGAGACTCTCTTAGCCCGCTGTGATTCTGCCTTGCCATTAACCCTCTCTCAAACAAACTGAAGTTGACTAATTTTGGGTTCAGCCTCAAACACAAGAACATACAAGCATTAAAGATAAACCATTTGTTATACATGGACGACTTAAAGTTGATGGCAGCTACGAAACAGCAGCTGCATGATATGCTTGAAATAGTAGAAGGCTTCTCTAGTGACATCCATATGAAATTGGCCTAGACAAATGCCGAATTATTAATATAGTTTAAGGCAAAATACAGCAGAGGCACTACGAAATTGAACAATTACAACAAAAGCTTAAAATCACCATCCAAAGACGTCTGTTGAACGTACAACTTTGCCACGGTATGAAGGAGGAAGAGTATTGGCAGATCTAATCAAACTATTAGACCAACAAATTTCTATTTTGCGTAGTCATTTCCAGAATTTTCTGATCTACACAGTCATGTGCAATGTGCTAAGGGTTTTTGTTATGCATTGGATTGAGTTGGCTGGTACTTGGTGGAAGTTGAAATTCATGATGATTTGAGTAATACACTTATTACAAACTTACACTTTATTTAAAAAATTGTGACAATTGTTTCGCGTACTACTATTGTATGATTAAGCTCCATCGGACGCAAAACAATTGTCACAATTTTTTAAATAAAGTGTAAGTTTGTAATAAGTGTATTACTCAAATCATCATGTTTTTGTTATGTTTCGTCAGATTTCAATTTGATATATTTAAAAGTAAATCTTGAAATAAAAAATAACATTTACAGTTAGCTGGAAAACAACATTCAAAATCAAATGTTCACAATACAACTTAACTCTCAATGTGGAGAATGAAAAGTTTTTCCAATATTAGTTAATTCCTTTAGTCTATAGTTTTATGGCTCCAGGATATAGTCCTCACTACTCTGACCTTAACTTCCGGATTATTCAGTTAGATTATTGAGAGTGCAGTGTTTCTGTATTTTCAACCAGCCAGTTTGTTTTATTTACTTTCTGTAAACCCCAATAAAGTTTTCAAACATAATATTGAACAATGCGCAGTTTCGTAAAACTATATTTTAAGGGGAATTAATATTACTGGAGATCAGAATGAAGGAAGCAAATCCAAAAGAACTTGAATGTGAGTACCTGTAAAATCAACACTAAAACAATTATTTGAACAAAAATGAACTAGTGGGAAATTTATATCAAACCATTATTTAATTGTTTTTAAGCATACTATTATTAAAATGTTAATTTACAAACAACTTTGATTAGACTAAATTTCCAAGGCTTTCAAAGCATTTATAACAATAATTGAATAATATTATTGTTGATAAATTAATTTGGTAAGAGATTATGTTTTTTTACCAAACTAAGAACGCGTAGATGAGTGATTGCTATCATAATAATGGAGTAATCTAACAAAATTTTATTATTAGATCTCTACTATATTAAAACGATAGATGATCCAAAACAAAAAATATTAAGAAACTTACAAGAAAATACAATAGATCAGGTGATCTACTTAATTCCCAAGTTGATAAACTCTTTTAATCCTTTATTAAGAAAGGAATCTGGCAGTAAAATTACATTTACAGAGTTATTTTTATCTAGAACATTTAAATTTTAATTGTGTTCACATAACAAATATTAATATACTTCTTTTTTACCGAATGAAATCCATTATTAAGATTATTTAAAAAACAACAAACGCTTATTTAAATTTTCACTTTTTATTTCTTTAAATTTGACATATGTTTCGCCAAGTCTGGCTTCATCAGAAATTGGAAATACAATGAATGCTAAACTTATATTATGTACAAAGGAACTACAGGTAAGGTAATAAAATGATTAAAACAATATGTCAAATTTAAAGAAATAAAAAGTGAATATTTAAACAAGTGTTTGTTGTTTTTTAAGTAATCTTAAAAATGAATTTTCTTCAAGTGAAGACTGAAACATTCATCGAAATCCATTATGTCTATGTTGCATTCTACATGATGCACTAAGTACCAAAGTGTACCAGCTACCATCTAGAGGTATATATTATTAGTTATTCCTAACTTCACCAACTCCTGACCAATCCTAGCAATTCCCTTATATCCCTTATCCAGGAAGTCCACTTTTTGCTCCAATACCTGCCGCTTCTCATATACAGTCCACTATAATATCCACCGTTATGGTGCACTCTACCATGCCCTCCATACTGGTTGATACTCCGACTTCTCGCAGTGAAAAATGCTGTATCCACATCCCATATGTACCTCTTCATGGGAAAAGTTAAATTCACTAGAGAGAATAATGTGCTATATTAGACTATCTTTTTTTTGCATTATCAGTCAGTATCGAGTTTATAGTAACCTAATGTAAGATGATATACTTATTTATTTCGATATAATAAATAAAATTTCGATTTTGAATTCCAGGTAAAATCGGTTTATAAAAAGTGCCTATCGAGCTACGAAATTTTCTATAGAACTTTGGGAGTAACTATGTTGAATCACACTCCTTCGAGCCGAAAAGATCGCGGGCGAAGTCTTATAAGAGATAAAGATCGTACGACGCCTATTAATCCACCAACTTTGGAAAAAGAGGAAGACATTGTGCCACACGACAAGAGAGATGATGTCAAAGGAAGGAGGTCAGATAAAAAACGTGTTAGTCAAGTGTCAGAAGAAACCAGCGATCGAGATGTAGAACACTCTGATTCTAAGGATAGTGGAAGACCGAAAAGAGATCGAGGCAACAGCAAATCCAGTAAAGACAGGAAAAAGGGGGAAAAAGTTAAAGCTCTAATTGAAAAGTTTGAAGAGCAAAATAAGAAAACTGAAGAAGATAAGGTAAGAGTTCTGTTAGCTGTTGTGTAACTGAATATTCAACTAATTACCTTTGCAGGTACAAAACACACGATCGAAATCACAACAACCTAAATCAAAAGATCCTCCTGTGGCACCAGAGAAAAAGGCTGAAACCAAACCCCAACCTGCTAAAACTCCTACCAAGGTAACTAAAAAACCCACTCCTACAACATCCGAGGACGAAAAAAAGAAGGGGAAGAAACGACCGGCTGAAGAGAAAACAAGTGACGTAAAGAACGATCCTGCTAATAACGTAAATATAGGAGATAAATTGAAAGTTTATTATGGACCCACACATGAATCTAAAGTGACATATGAAGCAAAAGTCATCGAAATTGACAAAGATTTAAGTGGACCTGTTTATTTGGTACATTATACTGGTTGGAATACAAGGTCAGCTGATCAAATCTTATTCTTTTGTGCTTAATCATAAGGTTTTTATTCTCGCAGATATGATGAATGGATCCAACCACAACGTATTGCAGAGAATTTGAGCGCATCAACGAAGGCAAAACGTTTAAAACAGAGTGGTTCTACACCTACAACCTCTAAACAGCCCCAAGCTCAAACTCCGAAATCGTCAACAACATCTTCTGTCAAACGTAATAGAGTGAGTTCTGGTACGAGTCGAACGAGTACCACTGAGGCCCCGCGATCTACCACACCATCAAGCGTTACATCTTCTAGTAGTAGAACCAAAAGTCCAGCTGTACCTGCAACAAGATCAGCAGCAAGACTAACAAGACGAGGTATATCTAAAATTACCAGTCGGATGTTTATTGTTTATTTATACTTCTGAATTCTTTATAGATTCTAGTAGACGAAACAGACGGGTGTCTGCTCAGACAGATGTATCGATTCCGACTGAGTCCGAAAGTGAAGAGAGCGATAGCGAAACGGAATTAACTCGAACCAGAAGTGGAGCAAAACCTGATGAACCGGAATTAAAAACGTACAGAAGAAGAATTATCAAGCCAACAGCAGTAAGTACTTTCAAAATAAAATTATTACCTCTGTCAGATGATGCAAAATTACCATAAGAATTTTTCATAGTTTTTTATTATGTTATTACGCAAATTGAAAAGAGCAATAATGTTATATCCAAACATCTATTCAAAATTTATAACAAAGGTTTTAAAACAAACACTAAAGCAGAATGTATAACCAGAGTCTTGATTTCTGATTGAAGTCATTTTCAATTGCTGAAACTTCTTTTTTTCGACTGTTAATGCGAAGCCTAATTTTCTTTTGGAAAAAAGTCTTTAATGAATCATTTAGAATAAAATAAAATATTTCAAATGCTACAGTTCTGTCCTCATGTCTGTTATGTGCTGTTTGCTGACTTGCGACTTATTCTTCGTTTAAGTACAACACGTCCGAGTTGCCTGCGTCAACAAGGTTAATTGCTGACATCACGCATTAATGAAAGAGCCAGGAAATCGGTGCATCCGAAAAGGGTTTGTCTGGAGTCGGCGTTGAATACGACAGCATGCGGGACGTTCAAAAACTAGAACAGCCATCACAATAATAGTCACAGCAAAAACTTGGCCATCAAGAATGAAGTAGAACTAGAACGAGAATTCCGACATTCAAAACTGTTGCGCGAGGTTAGCACCTGGCGGTCATGAGAGGAGTTGCTGCTTGCCGACTTGCATTGACTTACTTTGAGACAGCTTAATAATGTACAACTCATCCCCAATAATGTCGACTCACAAAACGTCTGAACTTGTGCCTGTTTGTCTCCGGGATTTTGGGGGACGTAAAAATTACACTACACTACATCTAGCGACAGTTAACTGTCGAACACTGTCAAACTTATCTAGAAATTCAAACGCCAAAATGGAATACGTTAGTATTTTGACTAGGCTATAACAAAATTTTACTCTTTTTTACTTCTGAGATATGGAATCGGCTTGACTTGGACTTTGATATACATGCTGAAGAATTTCATTGTGAAAATTAAAAGTGCGAAATAAGGGGGCGTTAGACGAAAAATCAAAATTCAAAATGACTTTGGACAGTGAAACTTTTCTTACCAGCAGTTCCAATAGTAACAAGAACTGGAGGAATTAAGTAAAAAGATGGCGATATTCCAGACCATCCGTGGGATAACGATGCCAAAAAAATCAAAACCATCTATTAAATAGATTACGTCAAGAAAGGTGCACGTTTTGCCACATATAGGATGGCAGAGTTAGAAAAAGAGGCAACAAAATCAAAAGCCATGAGAACAAATGAACAACTAATGACATTTGAAACCGGAAGGATTTCTTATCCATAAAAGTTCGAGTCGGGTTCTTTACTAAAAATAAAGTGTACATTTGTATTATTTCAAAATGACCGCGTAAAATGGGGCAAAAGTGGAAAATGTTTAGAAAAAGGCGGCGCAAAACGTCACCGTAAGTACTACGTGATAAAATCCAAGATATAACAAAACCAGCAATAAGACATTTGGCAAGACATAGTAATGTTAAGGAAGTACCTTGTATGGATTTGGCGGTTAATTAATTAATGCATTGGTGTACAAGCAAAAGAAAACAACGAAATCAAAGGGACACTAGTACTAATAACATACAAATACAAAATCGACGAATGAAATTGATTTTGTGCTGAAAAATAGGATCAGCACCATTAATGATAAAATCCCACTAACTCCTTTCTAAACAGGAAGCCCCCATAGACTTGTTAGAGCAGCTAATGCTCTTAATAAGAAACTCGAAATGTTCACTCTGAAAATGCACAGCAACAGAATTAAAAATAATAATTTAAACGAAAATTCTCACCAATATCGTTACTAAAAGAACAGCTACAAGAACAAGATAACAGGCAATACTGTACCAAGGATATTTTATACTGTACGCCACCAAATGATACAAATGCCTATTCTGGGTGTAAATAGTTTGAGTGCAAATATTTTGGGTGGAGATAGTATACACCACATCAAATAAAAAATTCTTATACCATAATGGTCTGTAGGCCTTAATAAACAAGAAAATCCAAATTATATTTTATGTAAATTATTGTCAATTCGGCAACATCGCGTCCTGATAGTACATAAATACCTAAAGAAATAACGTCGGCTAAGAAAAAATAAACACATGATCTGTGATAAGCATTTATAATTTTTATTCAGTAATTCAATAATTAGAATTGTTTTATCGAGAATGTGATTTGTTTCGCTAAATAAAACATTTCTGACATGTATTTCTGAAATATATTTCGTATTAGCTATGAATTTTTAGCAGAAATGTTTATGAAATTATGTCAAAGGAGAGAAAGATAAAAATATATTTATATATTGTTTAGAAGGAACTCGAGACAATGTAAGAGAAAATGATCTATTTTACCCGCTGAATTGTTCAGAAATACATTAGTTACTAATTCTTTCGGCTAGACAAATCTAAGTACTTACCCAATAAATAAACTCTAAAGGTATTATTTTCAATAGAAAACTTATTCCAAAACTGCCACAATTTAATCCAGTGCTTATGAAAATCTAGTATTTCAAACTATAAATAAACATTTAATGAAAGCTACATTTATAAACTAGCCTGCAGAATGTAACCAAAACAACAGTACAAATATTATCGCGATGTTGCCATATCGTTCAATCAGGTTTGCGGTTTAATTTCAAACAATTTTTAATTATCAAAAAAGAGGTTTGGCAATTTTAAAGTGATTATTAAAGCCATTTGATATATTTAGCAGCTACATGTGGAAGTTCTAGCAGCGTTACCAATGTAAAATTGTCTATTTGTGACTAAAAATGAGTGTGAAATTAGGAGCATTTTCTTTTTTTTTTTTTGACCAAACTATTGCTCGTTTTAATGTTGTAAGTGTTTTTGATTTATTTTCACCTGAACTGTTATTCCTCAACATCTTTTCACTCATGCCGTTTACAACTTGTATAAAGCTCTCGAAATTCTTGAAATATAGTTGAAGAAGTACTCATGGAAGAATTTGTGTCAGCTGTCAAGGATATGAATAATGGCAAGGCAGTAAATAATTACGGAATATCCGCTGAACCACTGAAATAGGCTGGCAGAGAAGCAGGGAAAGACCTGCCTAAAATACACACTGCCTAAACACCAGATACAATCAACGGCAATAATATTTGCAAGAAGCTAAATCTGAAGAATCTGCCGGATGAGGTGGCAGTTCGCATTTATTGATTTTTGCCACCTCACCCACTTTCATTCGCCGATTATCCGACGATTTCTGGCGCCGCAACCTCTTTTGGGCGTTACTTTTACTAGTACGACCACAACGGAACCATTTCATAACTATTGAAATTGATGGTGCAGGGTCTCCATAATCTTTAGCAAATCTTTTCTTATTTTCGGTAATTTTTGCTTTCAATGGCTGTCAAACACAAACTGAGTGACACAGCTTTTTCAAGCTTTCATAATAAATAGTCTATTCATAGATGACCGTTGATGGAAGTAGTATTTAAAGTTAGGGCCCGGAAAATTTAAATTTCATGTTAACCTTTCAACGTTTTATTATTTACCTATAAGAATTAATGTCTGAAATTTGTCCTGATTTAGGATTTCTCCCTTTGTTTTGGGCTGTGACGATATATATTTCACACTATTGAATTGGTCGGGTAATATCAAGTTTCAATTTGTTTCTCAATTAATTTGATGGCTTTTAAATTTTAGAATTTTATGATGAACACATTGTATAGTTTATTTGAACTTTTTTCTTTAAAAGTGTTACTATTAAGCTCTTGCCAACTTGGAGGATTAAGTTGTAAAATGTTGCATGTATGAATACGAAATTCTGAATAATTTAATATATTTGTATAATTTAAATATTTTCAGCCTAAATCAAGTGATAAGAAAAAAGAAGATGAAGATACTGAGAAAGAGGAAGATTCTGAAAAACCACAAAAGAGATCTAAAAGATTAATAAAGAAATCTCCAGAAAAATCAACAGAAGAAAGTGAAGACGAAACAAATCCCCCGAAAGGTCGTGACTTTGACCTAAATCAAATCAGATCTGAACTCAAAGGTTTCAGTAAAGCAATTGCAGTAACCAACATAGACGCAACAGAGAAAGATATGTCGTCATCTGATGATTCTACAAATCCACCGATTCTAGAAAAATTAACCGATATTGAAGAAGAAGAAACTGTGGAAGACAAAGAATTTGAAAAAGTGGATATTGACGAAAGTAAATCAGTGCAAAGCTCCGAAGATATTTATGAGTTTAAAGAACCAGAACCTTTTGAGTTTGAAACCAGAGCGAAATTAAATGACGATAAGAATATTAAAAAACGACTTGTTCCAAGATTATTTGAGGAATTGGAAAAATCTCCTGTGAAAAAGTCTCCAAAAAGGTCACCAAAACATGAAAGTCCAGAGAGAAAGTCTTATAGGAGAACTCCAGTCAAAAGGCAGGATTCGTCAGACGAAGAAGAAACTATTCTGCCAATGTCTCCTCCAAATGAACAAGATCCCTTTGATAAACTGGTGGAATCTCCTAGTTTCAACCTCGTAAAAACCGTAGATAAAACTGCAGTCGAAGATAAAAGCAAATTAGAGAATGTTGTAAGAAATATTTCAGACGATTCCCTAAGCCTTTTCCGAGAACTACCCGAAACTGAAGATGATTGTAGCAAAGATATGGAGTTATCAGATTGTGAATCGCAGACTCAGATATTCACCCGAGACCCCGAGTTGTTTTCCGACGCCTTCTCGACAAAGCCGTCACCAGATCATAATACAATGGACCTGGAATTCTCATCTGGAAAGACAGATGAAGATCTACGTGAACAGATTCAAAGGGCAATCGCACAAAGTTCTTCGACAGACGATGACAGTAACGATCTTCTTATGACTCCATCTGCAAATAGTTATCAAGGGAAGAAGAGAGAACTTGATGATCCGATTCCCACGATAACAAGTATTTTGGGAATAAGTCCTACTGCAACGGTTATTGTTCCTGGACTTGAGAAAAATGAGGAAGATTCACCTCAGGTAAGTCGGTTTAGCTTTTTAAACATATTAGGCTACTAGTTGATAGGTTAAGAGATAATCATTTACGAAATCTAAAATTATTTGAAATAATAAGCTCATAAGATATCTTATTAGAATAAAATTATTTTCAGTTACATTGTTTTAAAACCTGTACAGATTAAAAGTGCTCTTCACTTGGTTGATACCTTATCCATTACACACTCTTCTATCCAAACAACCCTGTTGATAATTAAAATTTTAGGCGATGTGTATAATGTGTATCTGAATCTGTTAAAAATATAAAAAGTAATTCTGAAACTTGTCTTTGCCCAAATCCAGAAAAGTAAGAATTACCAGATTGGCTGTGAAGGCCTACGTTCTCAAGTTAACAAATGAATTTGAATTTGCCGAAATGGCGCAGTCTAAGACTGGATTCGAAGGGTCCTGATATGGTAGTACTTATATATCGGTGACGTCCCTAACATTATGGTCATGTTGGGTCTAATGAAGACCAAAGTTGATCATAAACACCAGCCTACGTACCAAACGCTCCCGATGGAGTGCACTTCCCGTGCCACTGCAAACTAAGAAACGCAGCTGTCTTCACGTCTTAGCTGTTGTAGTATCGAAGCTGCTCCTTAAAAAAAATCTATAGATCTCCTAAACCTCACGTTCTTCTTGTTTGACGTTTCTAGAGAATTTCTCCTACAAACCAATCAAGCTGGTATAGTTACGGTAGTTTTATCGCTTTTCTGGTTGAATTTTTACGTAAATTTTCGTAACTACCTCATGTATACAAAAATGCCGTATATTTCAAAACACCCATTGATTCAAGGTTTGTATCTGACCCGTTGTCAATGCATTATTGTGACTGAAATTGTAATTACATTGACATACTACTAACACAGTTTTTTCTCAAATAGTTGTTCCCAAAAAAAGTTAATTTGTAAATAAGTGTTCCCATTTTATATCAAGTAATATTTTGTTTTTACCTACTATCAAATTATTATTCGTTGAAAGATATCTTTTTCATTTGTTTGTTGTTATATAGGTTACTGTTCACGAAGAAATCCGTACATCTTCACCTGTAGTAGAAACTCCACCAATTGTTGAGAAGCCGCCAAACATCGAACCTGTACCAGATTCTGAAAAGAAAGCTATAGTTGAAAAATCTCCTATAAGAGAAAAGTCCCCGGATCGAGTTGAAGAACTCATCATCGAGGACAGTCTTCCTGACGAAGAAATAGAATCACCAATGACTGAAGAACAACCAGTTGAAACCACCGAATCAGTTAATGTACATGAACCATCTACCAGTAAAAATGAAGAATTTTCATTTAAAATCGAGGAAAAACCTTCCACAATAGCGGAGACAGATTTTAGTATAACTCAATCTCCTCCATTTGTAGAAAAGTTTTCCCCTATTGAGAAACCAGTGCCTAAAGTTGAAAAACAAATTATTTCACCTGCTTTGCAAGAAACAGACAGTGCTCTTTTGGAATCCATTGTGTCACAAACTCCAATTTCCCTTATATCGCTTGATGTAAAATTGGAGGAAACTGCAAAAGAATTGAGCAATGTTAAAACTGGTACAAGAATTGCTGATTCAATTCTTCAGAAATTTAATTCCATAAAGAACGAAATGCAAGGTAAATCTCCCAAGCAAGAAACAGGAGCGAACGAAAAAGAGGAAAAGAAAGACTTTAAATTCGAATTACCCAAAGAAGAAATAAAACACGTCACTGCTGAGTCGGAACTTCCGAAAGAAGACAACGCTGACAGTAAATGTAAAGAAGAGTCTAAACCAATAGACATTCAAAAGAAGGTGAAGGCTGAATCTTCAATAGACCACAAGAAAAAGAAAAAAGTGTTGAGCAAACCTTTCATCGATGAGACTGACTCTGAGAGCAGCGATTCTGAGCAATTGATAATAGCAAGATCAGATGAGGATTCCCAAACCAATTCTTTAGACATGAAACTTGGCGCTGACCTTAAAGAAAGCGATAGTAGCAATGTTTTTGTGCAATCACAAACCACCGATGACTCTCAGTCCCAAGAGGAGCGTAATTTCAATTTTGATGATAAGGACACCAAGAGTCCTGTCAATCGAGAACAAACTCCAGAACCTGTTAACGTGGAAGCAGTCGAATGTAACGTAGAAGCAGTGAAGGAAGAAGAGACTGATCCACATTTACATTCGCTTCTTCTATGTGAAGAAGAGATTCCGAGAAGTCCTGCTCCCCCTACTGAAACAGTCGCTAGTGAAGAAACTAAACCCAAGTCAGAAATGCCATTTGCCAGTGCTCCAGGAAGCAGTTCCAACAATAAAAGTATGCTGCTGGAGCAACCTACTCCTAAGAAAATTGTATCGCCTGTAGTGATGGAGGTGCCTTTGGTTGAACGTATGGAAAATTCAACAATTATGGATAATACACCACCCACTACCCCTGAAAGTACCATCAGCAATTTGTCTCCCAGAGGGTATGTTGAATTTTGTTATTCGATTACCTGCTTTACATTAAAAAATATATTTTTAAGGGATTTTTTTAAATTTTATTAAACCTATTTTACCAGTTACCAAGCGCGTTTGACCTTTAAGTCATCATCGGAGCCTCTACAGATTTTTTAAATAAAACCAAATATTTACCTAATTATAAATACTCACACCTTTGAGACCTCCAACAAAGATAGAAAACTTTTGTTACAAAATACTGATGCAAATGGATACAATTAATAAAATTATTTAAATTATCTTTGCTGTTGATCAATAGGCTGCCCAAAGTATGGTTGATTTTAATTGAAATATTTGTGGGTTAGCCCAAGATTTGAGAATTTTCAAAACTTTTTGGGAGAGATTGGTATTGGTATGTATGATTGGGTAAATTTTCAACTCTCTTGATTCAGTTTTCTCATGATTTGATTGATAATATTGAGATATATTAATGATTTTGATCTAATGGTAACTTAAGTAGTAGCGGAATGTAAAACAGAAATGCTGTCTGTTTCTGTGAGTAGTTCAAAAAAGGACAAATCAAATGGTTGTTTGAGTTGACGTCATGAATATGCCAGTTTCAGCTTGTATTGGTTTTTTGATAATAAAATCAAGAAAACGAATTAATTAACAAGTTTTAACTGATGAAATTTTATTCTTATAATTATGATAATTTTGAGAGTGTATTTCATTATGCGCAAACTTGGGTTGGATTTAGTTTCAACATCCACTTTTAACTTCATTTCATTCACAACTAGTTTCGAATGAAAAAAAAATCGAATTCTTGCGGCCTCAAACCATTCTTGAAATTTTCATCGTCAACTTCTGGCGGCAGTGACCTGTCGTGGTTATTGCCCTAGATGTACATTCCTAATACTGTCATTGACCACTTGCGCAGTTCACAAGTCTGTCCCCTTTGATTCTAATCGTTCAGGTTTGACAATTTTTAGCTTGGTATGGTATAAGTCGAACTTACTGGATCTAATGTCCCGCAAATTTATTTTTCTGCGGTCCTGTATTCACGGGTATACCTAATTGCAATTGCAGACACTGGTTAATTTATAGGTGTATGTTCAATAGCCTGATATATAGAGATAATTTCAGCGTTAGTCTAACAATTCGTTCTAAATACTATTCTTCTCAGAAGAACATAATCGTTCTCCTCTATGATATATAAAATTATAGTCAATGGTAAAGCCTTTACCTTCTTCCTTATTCTGACTCATATCCCCTTTAGGCCGATTTCCACCATTCCATTTTAGTTAATCTGTAATATTTGGTTATTTATGTCTCTACTGGCAACCTTTGGATTTTGCCGAAAGATTTACTGTAGCCATATGGTTACTAACATATCTCGTAAATACATGTTCCTAATCTAAAATCACAGTAGGTACACTAAACTTTGAAGTACGGCCTGAATGTCGGTCACTAGGACCTGAAGCTGACAACCTAATCGCAGTTTTACTTCCTCCCACTCCGTATTAACTTTGACTCGCCGGTTATAGTTCACAGCTGGGAGTCCGCAAATGGTTGAATTTCTAATGACCTCAAAACTTTGTATATAATAATATACATACCATTTATATCATTGAATGTACCCTAGATGATATCTGCCGGTTTATTTGCAGGGTTATCAACTGGCTGGCGGATGGTTAGCACCAAGTTGGCTGTCGTTTGATGGCGAGGGTAGTAGCAGCCTAACCCTGTAGTCGGTCTTAGCATGTGCTTCCACGACAGACAAATTCGCCTCTATTGCCCAATTGCTTTGGTATTTTGTCGGATACTTCATATTCCAATTCTCCTGTAAAGGTTCGGTATTGATGCATAATATAATATTGTTTTCTTCTATTTTGGTGACAATTGAATGATCTGTGTAGCTACTTTTTTCGTTTCATGCATCGAGTATTTTCCAATACATGTTGTTACTTTGTAATAATTATAAAACCTACGCCACGTTGCTTTCAATTCATGTTCTCCGTTGGTAAGTTTTGATCTGATACATAGGAAGGAATATTTATTTGAGGGATGATTTATTTAGGTTAGGTAAGCGGCATTGGGATGTTGGTAAAAGTCGAGCCTCGTGTGGGCAGTTTCACTTCTATGAAGTAGGTCTGTCTTTTTCTTCCATCTTAGAAGAGTGCCTACCTGCTATCCTGTTACATTACATAATTATAAACCCTCTGCAAAAGTGATTTACATTATCTATGTTTCAATGTCTGACTTCGTTACGAGTTGCTTTAAAATTTGAAACGTTTGAATTTTTTGAATATACGTCCTTTTTTACTTCAGTGTGGTGTTATTTCCCAATAAAACCATCAAATATGCCACAGATAAGCTTCAGGGATCAAACAGTCAATGCATCAGATTTTTAGCGAGTTGAGTTATTATATTTTTCAACATATATCGGGACATGTTACTAGCCTTTCGAGACAGGTTTTTAACACAAGACGATGGCAGCATTTCTTCAGTTGCGCTGCACTTCAACGACCGAATCCCCAAAAATTATTTATATATTTCAAACATATGTTTGGTATTTAAATGGAAATTGAATAACGACCGAAGTTTTAGGGAAACTATCCACTACAGACTCCCAAATCGTGTGTCATGTTATTGTCGTTATTCAATTTGCGCTTGACTATCTAATCATATCATTGACGTTTTCAACTAGAAACGCATCTCGCGTTGCGTTGAAAAACCTGTAAAGTCGTAAAAGACTATAATACCATGAGTGCTTCTAAATTTCATATCACAGAGTAATTACATTACACTAGCTCGTTAAATATCTGTATATCAATACTTACACTATTTTTTAGGGAAAATGGTGACATTTCTCTCAATAATGGAGAAGAAAGTTGCAAATCCAATGACATTGAGCCTGACTATCCGAGACAAAGAAGGAATTCTGTTAAAGTGTCTCCATATAGTGAAGAAGGTAAACCTAACTACAAAACGACCCTATGAAAGCATGCATTTATTTATGTATAATTCTAGATACTCAAATGACGGGAGATCAAACCTTGTTAAATAAGAAAGCTAACCAAGAAAATGTCCCGCAGCATTGCAAGAAACGAAGGAAATCCTTGAGAAATTCAGACGATTCCGCACCTCCCCCGACAAAGAAAAACAAGAAAATCCTTAACAGGTCACGACACAATAGTGATAGTGATGATACCTCTGAGCATTCAAATGGTGGAGCTAGCGGCAGCAGTACGAAAACATCAAGTTTTAATAGAGGTGAAAGATCACCGAGGCCTTCTAAATATAATTTCTTCGTCGAATTAGGTGAGTTGTTTTCTATCTTTATTGCCACAATGTAATTTATGAGTAACAAATTTTATTATAACTGTCACTTTTGTATAATTTTTAAAGATCCCAGTCTGGATAGCTCTCAGCGCATAGCGGTCCTAACTCAAAAGTTATCAGAATTGAGAAAAACGTATGCAGATGTAAAGGCTGAACTGGCAACTGTGGAAAGAAGACGGAAAAAAATCAGAAGACGAGAACGTGAAGGTAAGACAAAAATCACAAAATGCAATTCATAAAAATAATAAATTGACAATTAAAACAGTATCCAACAACAATTATTTAGAATTCAGAATAGAGTAATTATTGTAATTTTAATTATAATAGCATGAGGTATGTTAATTTATGAAAATAATTAAGGAGTTCAATTTAGGAGGTCCTGGAGTTAACATATGAAAGGTGGGAGACAAAGGTTCTCCCTAACCTTTAATGTGGAAATAACAAATAAAAAAAATATATTGCGCTTTCCATAATTGTTTTTACATAAATGTTGCCTGACTCTTACTTCTTTCTATTAGTTGCTGGCAGATCCTAAATTTGTCGCTATTGAAATTAAATGATCGGTTAGGAGAATATGCCACTACGGATAATGCAGATATTTTATGTGATATTTGGCGAATGCGTCATCCATATTTATTCATATAATACAACCGTTATACAGTTTTCAATATAAAATTTCATCCTCTTAGTGGATGGAAATTGTTCGCACTTTCAAATGGGAGAGAGATCTCTCGATGTTCAACGAAGATATAGCACAGTAATTATCAACCACTGTGCCAAGGCATTTTTCTGTGCCGCGAAATTCTTAACGTGTGCAGCCACATTTTAGAATGTACATAGTAATAAGACATTTTTTAAAATATAACCGACTTCCACCTAGAACTAAAAAGCTAAAAATAATTATAACAAAATCCAACTCTAGCAAATAAATAGCACATTCAATGTTGTTAGGTATCTACCGAGGAAGTAAAAAATGTAAACATTAAAAGGTGCTCAATCTGTACAAATTAATTACCTACCAATCTAGTATATTTTTGAAGTCCGTGTGAAGCAAATCTAAAATCCTGCATTGCGTACTTATCTACTACTTCATCAAACTTGATTGTTGCTTGGCACCGATTTCAAAAATATATTAGACTGGTAGGAACTTAATTTGTACAGAATGAGGACCTTTTAACGTTTACATTTTTTACTTCCTAGGTAGGTACCTAAAAACATTGAATGTGTTATTTATTTGCTGCAGTTGTATTTTGTTAAAATTATTTTCAGCTTTTTAGTTATAGGTGGAATATATTTAACATTACGCAGTGATACATTTTCATTTAAATTGACAGGTAAATGTTTACGTACAAAATGTACTAGTACGCGTTGACTTAATAAGCCCAAAATATATTTATGCCTTATGGACCACGCCATGTAACCTTTTTTCAACTTTTTTTTTGACAATTCTGTATAACTATAGATAATTCCCCTCCACCCTATGTACCAACCATCCTGTACATAGGACTTCCCACGGACAAGCATAAATTTGTTAGCTGTCTTCTGTAAATTATAGGACGGAGAATCCATCCCATATTTACGGAGTCAAATCCGTCGTGTATTTCAACCATCGTATATAACTCCCCATAAATTATTTCATTTTTAACATTTTATATTATCGCCCTGTGTAACATTAATTCCTCTCCACACATGCAACTTCTTATCGGCTATAAAATAAATATTTTTTTAATCACACTGTAAATATAATTCAACTGCAGCATATACCTCAACCTTCATATATATGATTTGTTTAGGTCCACATCATATAACATCATCCTATATAATTTTAATTCCACATTTTTTCCAACATTTTTATACCACCAAACGTCCACTCCACCCTATATTCCAACCATCTTGTATATACGGCTGCCTATGGACCACTATCATTGTACTCCGCCCTATATTTCAATCATCATATAAATGCAACTCCTTCTATCACATTACTTTGTGATTTGGTTTGCTATAACTAAACACCCTGTGTATAAACGCACCAAATAGCAGTTTAGAGTTTGAGATGTGTTGTCAGTGAATTTTCTATTAGGACGCGAGAATGTGACAACCAAAAGCACCGTCTTCGCAAAATGGAAAAATTTTCATTTAAATGGGTATTTGTCGGGTATACAAACAAAACGAGCTTGGTACTCATTGATTTAAGGAGCCAAAAATACCATGGTTTACTACCTATATGCTTGAGATGTACACAGAAAATTTCCGGCACTATTACGTTGGAATTAAAATATTTTTGAGGAAATGTCCGTTATGTCAATGAAATGAAATTTTTGATAAGAATTTTGGAATTTTCCGCGATTTTCTGCAAAACTGCAAGTTGCACGTCTTAGGAAAGTATATGAGATCACCTAGGGATCTTTCTTAATATATTAAACGTTCAAAAACTATACACATCCATAAGGACTATTTGAAAAATCGACCAATATGTTAGGGATATTGGTCGATTCCCAAATTTAAAGTTTCACCAATTCGGATATATACTCTATTAAACAAGACTATATTCATTCAAAACGGTTTCACCACAAGAGAAGAAATCAGGTAACATACATACAAAAAAAATACGCCACGAATTGATAACCCCCTCCTTTTTGGAAGTCGGTTAAAAATTAGAATGTCTTTTATTATGATTTAAGTTTAAACAAAGAAAAGTACTTATGTATATGAATATGTTAAACTGATTAAATACTAATATAATCTATACTATTATAAAATTGTAAGTTTTTCTGTTTGTTTGTTTGTTTGTTCGGGCATCAAGTAAGAACTACTTAACTGATTTTGCTGAATCTTTTTTTGTTGGGAAGCCTATAGTTTGACTTAAAATCTGGTAGACATTTTATCTCTCTATATTGACAGAAACGGTAGATATAGCGAAAAAACTTCTGCCATGTTGGGTAATTCAATTACTCAATTGGGTCCACCGCACGCACAACATATTAGATACTGGCATCAGCTTAGCTTATATTCAAAATTCGGAATGTGCAAATGTAGCATGTTTCGATTTAACAAAAATCAACATATATAAAGCGTAATTTTACAGGGTGTTCTGTATATAGGAAACTTAGAGCGGAGTAGAATTACATGGATTTAAAAAATCTAAAAAGAAGTTATATTTGGTGTCCTATAAGCAGCTGGATATATACGATGTGGTGGAAATAAGGGGGAGTGGAATTAGTTATACGGGGTGGTCCAAAAGTGTTATATTGAGTGGGCCATAAACAGTTCCATATACCAAGTGTTTGAAAAACGGTAGAATATTTATACAGTGAATAAAAAAAAATGTGTTAGGTAAGCAGTTAGGATCTTTGAATTATGTTCATAAGATACTATCATTATGAAATAGGTTGTTTATACAGGGTGTTTGAAATATAAGGTGGAGTGGAATTATAGTTTATGTAGTGGTTAAAAAAAAGCTGAGTATAATTACAGCTATACAGGTGGGTTTAAAAATATTTTAAAGTAATGGTATGATCTACAAGCTATACCGGATGGTTGAAATATAGGGTGGGGTAGGATTCTAAGGATACAGGGTAGTACAGAAAGGTTGTTGAAATATAGGTAGCTTACAGCTAGAATTATACTGGGTGGGTAAAAAATGCTAGAAAAATGTTGTTATATAGCACTTGCATATATAGAGTACCTGAAGTATGGTGCGCATTAAATGTTTAGTTATACAGTGTCATTCAAACAAGGTTAGAAAAAGTTGTAAATGAAGGGTGGTTTAAATGAAGTGTAGAGAGAAAGTATACTTTAATATATCTTGAAAAATATAAGGAAAAAATGTGGCATATCATAGTTCATAATAAGTTGCAAAGACAGGATAGTTGAAACATATAAATAATTATTTTAAAAAATGTTATATTGGTTGATCAATAAGCATTAGCGTATACAGGATAGTTGTAATACATACAAGGTGATTCAAAAACGTTGAACAAAATTGTTATTTTCGGTGCCCCATAAGCAGTTGCGGTTTTGGTGAAATATATTTGGCATTGATGGATTTATAATTATACAGGGTGGTAGAAAAAGTATTATAATGGGTGGCCGATAAGTAGTTGCAAATACAAGGTGGCTGAAATAGCGGGTGGAGTAGATTTATAGTCAAACAGGTTGGATACTTTTTTTTGTTGGATAGAACATGAGCTCTTGCATATATGAAATATCTGAAACTTGGATCGACGTAAAATTATAGTTCATACAGAGTGATTAGAAGTATTTAAAAATTTTATATTTGGTTGCCCCTAAGCAGATGCACATAAAGGGTTGTTGAAATATTTTGTAGAGTAAAATTATGGTTATACAGGGTGGTTAAAAAATAAGTTGTATTGTTTGACAAATTGGCAGTGGTGTATACAGGATGGTTTTAATGTGGATGGAAGTAGAGTTAGTTATACAAAGCGGTTAATTTTGTTTTAAATTAAATTGTTATACAGTTTCGCCAATATGCAGTTGCAGTTTGGGTGAGGGTTTAAATAAAAGTTTGGTGTTAGGGTGCAAAACTGTGTTTTTATATTTGTGACTCACGAAGGGTTTCACATTATTTCCGTTAGTATTGATCGAAAAAGTTTTAAAAAAATGTTATATAGGGTAGACCATAAACAGTTGCATTCTACTATATGGAATATCTGACATATGGGGAGAAGCAAGATTATAGTTTTAGAGTGTGTTTAACAAAATGTTTGAAAAAGCTGCATATAAAGGTTGATAAAATTATAGAGTAAAGAGAAATTTTACTTTAAACGGTCGTTCAAAAAATATCAGAATTAATTGTATAAGCAGTGGCATAAGGGGAGAGAAGAGTTATATTGGGTGACAAATAAACAACAGCATATAGGATGGTTGCAATATACAGTGAAGTAGACTTACAGTTATTCAAGATGATTCATAAAAATGTCGAATAAAATTGTTATATTGGGTGGCCCATAAGTACTTGCAGTTTAGGTGAAATATATTCGGGATTGGTGGATTTATGGTTAAGTAGGATGGTTCAAACAAGTTAGAAGTTTTTTTATATAGGATTACCCATATGTTTCATAAGTTATTTCTTTTTACGAAGGCTTCAACATTCCGTACGCGGGTGAAACCGCGGGTAACGGCTAGTTTAATATAATTGTAAAGAGACAATGTACATTTTATTTTAACAGGAATAGGTAAGTAAATAACTTTTAAACTGATCTTTTCCTTTGTATGCCGCCAAATTTTTAAATTGTTAAAAGTGTGCCGCCACAGAAAAAAGGTTGAGAATCACTGGTATAGCATCAAGGGCGTACCCAGCTTTTGGTTTAGGGAGGGGCAAAGTTAACAAAAAAATGTCCTAGTGGGGGGGGCAAATCGGAAAAAAATGTCCTAGAGAGAGGGACAAATCTGATTTTTTTTGTCTAGGGAGGGGGTTGGGGCAATTCAGCAATTTTATTGAAAGGTTTAATGGCTCATGGCAGGTTCGTCAGGCTGTCCCCCCTCGGTACTCCCATTTATAGCATAATATCGAAACAGAAAAAATTTCGAATTGATTACTTCCCCCTTTTTCTGGATTAAAAGTAGGATACTGGGCAGCAATGGATCTGGGAGATTCATTTCGCGGTATAATATTAAATTTAGTTATTACTACTAAATACATAAATAATTATTTGAGATTTCAATCAGTTGAAGGGAGTATAACTGATAAAGGTTCTCAACTAGAACCAATATATTGTATTGTGTTCAATGGATTGAAAAATCTCTAAAATACCTTTTCGTTAACTTTGATAGATTTTAATTAACCAATGAACTCTTTTGTGTAGTTATTCCTGAAACTCATAGATCTCATAATTCATTTCGATAAGGGTTTAACTATTTTTTTTTGATTTGTCAATTTCGAAATTGTTACTCTCACATGTATAAATATTTTTGTCTAAATCAGCTGATTGTTGATCAAGCTTTAGAAGTATATTTTATTATATTCATTATTTACATTGTATTATTTTTATTTTCAGCTTTGAAAGCAGCTAAACAAGAAATGGCATGTGCCTGAATTGAACTTCCAGAAATAAAAAGCTTCCATAAGTGTGTACATGTCATGATTTAGTCAAATCTCAAACAAATTATAAGGTATTTAAACAAATTGTCACTCAAAATTCGAATCGATCGATGTTGGACGCTACATAAAAAAATTAGAACAAAAATTAGATGTTCAGGATTTTGAGTGACGATTTATAATAGAAAGAAATTATAGATTCAAAGAATCATGTACTTTGTAATTTCCTTTCAAAATTTACGAATGAATACCTACTGGATGTACCTTTCTTTGCATTCCATAGCTGACCTGTGCAAAATTAAAATCAGTTACCATTTCAGAACAGCCTTTCATAAAAAATCATATTCCATTGTTAAAGTTTTTTCCATAATTCAATTTATAAATAAAAGAGAAGCAAGGCATTCAGCTCTACGAACTGAAAAAAAAAGAATAGTACAAATGGACCAATGATATTTTTTTATTGAAAAGGTTTCTGAAAAAGAAGAATGACATTTTTATTAAAAAGAATGATTGCTTTTCTAAAATCGCGTTTGTTTTTCTTTTCTGCTACAGAAAAAAAATCTGTAATTTTTTGTCTAAAATATTTTCATATCATATTAGTGTATATAAGATTATAAAATTACTGAAACTACTGAATATTATTTTATACTGATGTTCTGTTATTTATTGTGATCTGTAAATACATTTTTAATTGAATTTGTTGTGAAACTAAAATACTTAGTTTTTCCCATTGAATTTATTGTTTTTATTTTCCTGTCATAATCAGAAACTCACATTTAATCGTGACAGTTTTTTTTCATTTTGTTAATGTGATTGTAATGTAATTTTCTTGTCATAATATAATTGTAATCTAAACATTTTAGGAAATTTCTGATAAAGTTATTCAGTATAAAGTATTGTGGCAATATTTTTTTATTGATTTTATTTATTGAGAATAATAAATACTTTAATATACTTTTGTTTAATTTATTTTTTGTTATATAATATGTTCTTATGTTAGATGAACTTGCTATCTAATATGGGGAAGAATGCACATATAAAAATTAATTATACTTCATAGAAAAGGCGTCACAAAATAAACATGTTTTATGAAATAACTTTTAAATATTATGAATTTTCTGTGGGTTCAAATCACTAAAGTGTTTTGTACAATCGCCGTTGCTCTCGATCTTTTCCGTAGGGATCCTGTCTTGTTAACGTATATATTTTCGTATTCCCGAATAGAATAGAATTTTTCATGCTTTTTTATTCCTAATCGTGCGTTGAAGAGAACTGGTTTTTGCTACTTGTTTGTTTATTTGGAAAATTCGTTTGTATTGTAGATGCATAATTTCTAGGAATCATAACTTTATTTTAATATTATTAAGATTAAAAATCTGAAGTGTTCCAAAATTCCAAGGAGTGGAACACTTTTTGGTAAAGGAGAGGAGAGAATCTTGAAAAATAGTATTTTGTTTTTCCCTGCTGGAATCGAATTTTTGTATCTTTTATTATTGATGGCTATGCTATGTACTATCAGTGGTGTACTGAGGGGGCGGCGCCCCTGGTTCCCGATCCTGGGGCTTTCAAATTTCGAGAAAGTATGTACCTATTATCATATGCAAGTACTCAGTAGAGAATTTACAACAACGTCGCATCAAACGTAAACTAGAATGACAAACAGTTATCTTCTAAACACAGTTGTTTTAAATGACACGATTTTTGATGCCTTAGCCATTTGACCGTTTACTATAGGCACTCGCCCATGAATGCCTTGAATTTCGTGGAAATACTGCAGGAGATATGTCAAAAAATATCCAATAGCAGCTGGTAAAACATTTGCTAAATATTGCGTTGCACAGGGCTCGAAGACTACCACAAAGACCTCGAAAAGCCAGTGCGAAAGCTCTGTTCAGTCCCAGTTTTAATTGTTCCCTAAATATTTGTGTATGCAGTCTAGAACTGTTATATTCTTTTCTTCATTCTCTACAAATCGTTGGCAATTACTTGTAGAAAAAACAGCACATTTTAAAGTTTTAAACTGCTATTACGATTTAGCTAAAGTTCTAAAAGAGCATGTGGAAACCAAGGCCGTTTCCAGAAAAAACAAGCAATTTATTTAAGATTGTTGGATTGGTTAGGACCGCAAAAGTTATTTTTCTATTCATGTACTTCCAGAATATAAGAAATGTATACAATAAAACCTACACTCTTATGAGAAAAACTGGTTAATTTGTTAAAATTGAATCTTCAATCCCAAATTTCGGTGGGAGTGGAACCCTCTAAAACTCCCCGCTGGCTACAGCCTTAGTTATATACAAAGTAAAGTAACTAGATTTTAAAGACGTCATTTACAAGTTCATTAAAATAAACTATTTATGACCAAACTTTAATGAGTGAACAAATTTGTCGTTTTTCAAGTTTGGGCTTTCCGATCAAATTTATCTGATAAATTTATTATTGACTAAATTTATTAACAAAATTCCACGGGTCTTAATACTTCAAGTTTTTTTAATAAATACTAAAAGTTAATGATAAATTTCTTGAAAACGTCTGTTTATTGTGAAGGCGCTTTTCTAGCCGTACCTTGGTCTAAAAATTTAAATTGGTCCGTTCATTTTATCCACCTAATGAAAAGGTATGTTGTTCCATTATATAATTTAGAAATGGTACTTAACATGAGTTTTATTTGAAACTCGAGGTCAAAAACTCAGAAACAAGGGCTCAAATGACAAAACATTTTAAGTATATGAAGTCATAGCATTATATTCATCTTAGCTATATTATTTCCTCATTTTTTGGTTAAATTCCTGGACACTTCTCGAACTATGAACAGTTGCCCCATCTTGCTGACATAGAAATTTATTGATTTCTGCTATAATAGTAGCAAATTATTATTGAACTATGCTCCCAAATTATGCTGTAGTAAATTTCGATACCAATTGAAATTGTTGAAATCGAAACGATGTTCCTGGAGCGGCCGCAGCCAAAAACTCTGGTCGGGTCACGCATTTTTTTAAATTATTTTGAATACCTATTTTTGGTTATTTTACTTTAGACAAAATAATCAAAGACCTCCTCAACATTCTTACTCAAATTACTTACTACTTTATTTTAATTCTCATATTTTTTGTATTCTAAAAGATTTGTTAACGTAATTTGTACGATTTAGTAGTGTCATGACCCCTTTGCGCCCCCTGACCGCCACTGTGATGTTGGAGTATTAATTTAAACTCGCTGAGGCATAAATAGGAAATTGTCCTTAAGATCATTAGTGTACAAATGAAACAGATATACGGTGTTTACATGCGCTCGAAGATGCAAAGGATCAAGTAATTAACTCAAATTGTCAACAATACTCACTAGTGCAGGCAGTTGATCCCCACACTACAATCAAAAAGTCCCGAGTTCAAATCCCGGCACGTTTTTTTTTTTAAATGTTGGTATACCTACACCGTCTGTACACGGTGTACAAACGTAACAAATACACGTTGTGTTGGTTTCAAAGTGCCCCCATCATGCTTATACACCAACGCTGGAATTTGCTTGATCTTTTATATCAGATATGGTTCATCAGAAATTCCTTTGAAGGGAGGAGAACAAAGTGAACACCTATGAAAAACAAGTCTATCAGCAGCCATCGTCAGCAACGGTCGAAATAGGAAAACTTGCTTGCTGTCAAGCCCGTCCATTGGCTACCGAGAGACAGTTCGGACGGTTCGCCAACAGGTCTCTTACTGAAAGGTCGTTTTTGATACCGAAATATACATTTTACAGAAATAATACAATAGTACAATGATCCTATGGACCACACCTTCCTTCCCATCCCCAAACACATGTTTCATATTCCCCTGTTCTACAATTTTGACCCATGTCCTTCACTTATCCCCTTGAAAATTATTCTTCGATACACCTATAATCTAGAAAGAATGTAAAAATTCTTTAACCCAACCCGAGTCACCGCCCCGAAAATGACTTGTACATCTGAGGGGTTTTGCCCATGGGCTGTTTACGGAGACTACTGCTTTAGGGATAATTGATGGTGATATACCAAACAAATGTGCATTTGGAATATTTTCCAATTCATCATGTGATATGTTCCTTTACATATTTACCACAAGTTTTAGGGTTTTAGGTTATATACTATGTACGGAAACCCTAACGACGCAAGAATTATTGTATCATATCAATATTGCGTCTGTCTGTCACAGCCAATTTTCACGGAAACTACCGGACGGAAAAGGTTGAAATTCGGTATCAGTGCATAGTTTGGTGACTCGATAAAGGCTACATATCGTAAATGAAGAAATTCTAATTTGGGGGGGGGTACTACTGGATGGAAACTATGTAGCTTACATCAACTATGCAGAATATTAATTTTGAACGATAAATTATAAAATTAAATGAAAAATAAAAATATTGAATATTTTCAAGGGCATCAGGTAATATAACAAATGAAAGATTTCGCTATAAGAAACTATAATATCCAAAATTAAAAAAATATATAGAAATATACGGCTCACATGAACTTTGAAGGAAAAGTAAAGCAAATGTTGATATTAATTTTGGACAGTAAATTATAAAATTATATTAAAAAAATACCCAGTCCCTCGTTTATCTCCGAAACTACTTTATTTTGAATTAAATGGATATAAAGGACATCACTCAAAGTTTACAGGAAGAATATAGCGAAAATCCTTATATTAATTTTGGAGTGCAAATGAGAAAACGAAATAAATATTTAAAAAAAAATCATGCGTCTAATGTAGCATATCAAATGAAAGTGCTCGTTTTGTACATTTATTGAAAACTAGGAGTTTTAAAATTTGAAAAATATATAAAAAACATTCATACACTGCTTATCTTTTAAGAGCAAACTAGAAAATTAAATAATATCTGTATTATGATTTCCATAGGTTATAACAAATCTCAAAGTTTATACAGCGTGGGTCAATAGTATGTCGACAGAAAATTGTAGCTATACGGAGATATATTTTAAAAACCTGCCGCTAGGTTGGGAGAGGGGTAGTGATAGGTTAAAACTAAAAATACTTACACAGGAATTCCGAAGAATTCCGAGACATATACAGGGTGATTCATATTTAAGGTACATTTAAAAAAAATTGAATATCCTGTATATTATTACATATTTGGATTCCTCCGTAATTTTATTAAGACTTTATCTACCATTCATGTTACCTAAAATACGTCGTTTGAGGGTTATTTGTTATTTTGTCAATATGTTAACATCTACAAACAGGTAAATATTACAGCTGTCTGGTATCCTAGGATTCTTTAGTTGAGGGAAACGATTGACCACCCTCCACACTCCAAAGTGCCAGAATGACAATGAGGAACTCTTTTTATTGTGCAAGATATCGTCACTCCAATTTTTAAAAGTTTAACCATTGATAACTTGATTTTTTAATTTTTTTTACCTTATCTGATAACTCATTTAATTTCCTTTCCTCCGATATAAGGTTAAGGGTATCTGTTTCTAACAGTTTCTTCAGAAACCAAGAAATCAAAATGATTCATGCTGTATTTGTGATTTCTTATTATTCATAGAATATTTTTGATCTTAGAAGGCCGTAGAGTTTAATTTCCATTCCATCTAATGTGAAATTTCATTACCTTTCTAACGTTATAATGGTTTTTCTATATCTATTTCGAATACTTTCCTTTTCATCCTCAATTCCATACTACTATAAGGTTCACTATAAATCTTTATAAAACAGTCAAACAAATGAACAATAATTACCAATGACTTCGCTAGTAACAAAATGGTTCAGTAACTAAATAATACATAAGATCATAACTTCAAAATGGTGACCTCCTTGTTGAACGCAAATGAATTCGTCGGCAAAAAGAATTCTGAGCCCTCTTTAAAGATTTCTTGGGTGATAGTTGCCAAAACATTCCATATTCTCATTTTCATATATTCAGCTGTCATTGAGTTGAGCATATATTTTTTGTTTAACGTATCCACACCACGGGGACGGTGAGGAGGTGCCCCATTTTGATGAAAATACATATCTCTTAGTTTGACGAGCGGAAGATGTTCTAGGAGTTTAATTAAATGGATAAGAAATTAAGGTACATGTTGGAGTTTAAAATACTGTTAAAGAAAAATGGATCAACAACACGTTAGCGAATATTCCCCCCGCCCCCCAAACATTAACCGCACATCTCTCCTGACTATGTACGTAAAAAAGGTGTGGGTTTTGGTCTGAGTAAAAATGGAAATTGTGTTTGTTCACAAATCCGTTGCGATGAAAAGTGCACTCGTAGGGAAATAAGATTTCATTCAAAAACTTAAAATTTCCATTTAATTGTTGCTCTACCTAATTGCAAAAATTAATTGTATTTTGAAAGTCCAACTCTTGAAACTCTTGGTATAATTGGACATGATAAGGATGGAATTTATACTTTGATAATATTCTCCTAATAGAAGTTTTACTTATATCAAAATCCCTTCCAAGTTGTCGAGAACTCACATGGGGATTTTCGATTAAGGCAGTGAGAATACTGAATTCGTTATCTTCGGTTATCACTGATTTATTAGTCCTTTCTTGTTTTTGAGAGTAGCAAGCACACTTCCTATAGCATTGAATCGTACCAAAAGATTTTTAAAAGACTTCCCTTGGATGACGCTATCTATCAGTATATCTTGCTTTGTATGTTTGACTTGCCAATAACGGATTTTTAAAGTATTCTCCTAGAATGAAAACCATATCGATCATTTCATTTTGAGTAAAATTAGCCATTTCATTAACGTAATTTAACAATAAAAAATAAAAATATCATAGAGAACAATTATTATTACTGTCTTCGAGGTGTCATTCCTTTGTACGCAAGACAATATACATTATATATTATATATAACATATATTGTTTCTGGTCAGGGAACCTTCATCAGTTGCGCTTCCCACAATTGAATGTGAACTGATGAAGGTTCCCTGACCAGAAACAATATATGTATATATATAATGTATATTGTCTTGTGTACAAAGGAATGACACCTCGAAGAGAGTATTCGATATCTCTGACAGGTGAAGTAGATAACCTGAAAATTTTATCTTGACATTCTGTCCTCGGAGTTCAGAGAGAACAGCAATTACACGGAACGGCTCCAGATTCGGAACCTCTGTGTGCTAATTCTCTCGAAAATCCTAGATGTCGGTCTTACATCTCGCGTCTTCAAATTTAACGAAATGTATCAAATACATAAAGAAGTATTCGAGAGGACATTCAATTGTGGGAAGCGCAACTGATGAAGGTTCCCTGACCAGAAACATTATATGTTATATAAAATGTATATTGTCTTGCGTACAAAGGAATGACACCTCGAAGAGAGTATTCAATATCTCGGACAGGTGGAGGTAACCTGAAAATTTTATGGTGACATTCTGTCCTAGGAGTTAAGGGAGAACAGCAATTACACGGAACGGCTCCAGATTCGGAACCTCTGTGTGCTAATTCTCTCGAAAATCCTAGATGTCGGTCTTACATCTCGCGTCTTCAAATTCAACAATTATTATTGTCAAACTGAAATTAAGGTGACAGAAGGTTACTGTATGTTTTCCATGTACAACTTAACTTCTGAGTGTTGGAAAAAACTCCATAGTAATATGGAATTAAGAGTTGAAAGGAAAGTGTTGAAATATATTTAAAAAATCTATCCTAACGTTGGAAAGGTAAGACATTTCACATTGGATAGCATGGTTAAACTTCACGGCCTTCTAAGATCAAAAATAATTAATGAATAATAAAAAAACACAGGAAAAGCATGAATTATTTTGATTTCTTGCTTTCTAAAGAAATTGTTAAAAACAGACACACATGACCTTATATCGGAAGAACGGAAATTAAATGAGTTATCAGATAACGGAAAAAAAATTGGGGCTTCCAAAATCAAGTTATCCATGGTTAAACTTTTTAAAATTATGGTGACAATACCTGGAACAATAAAAAGAGTTTGTCGTTGTCATTCTGGACTTGGGAGTATGTATGGTGGTCTAAGCCTCCTAGGATACCAGACAGCTCTAATATTTATTCAGCTGTTTCTAGATGCCAATATTTTGACAAAATATCGAATAACCCCCAAACGGTGCATTTTAGGTAACATGTTGGGTGAATAATCTCAGTAAAATTGACAGAGGAATCCAAATTTGTAATAATTTGTATCTCTCAAAAACCTATTTTTAAAATATACCTACATCTGTATAGCCACAATCTTCCGTCCACAAACTATTGGCCAACCGAATTTACAAAATTTTTGAAATTGTGAGCTAGATGAATAATAAACTTTTTTCGCCTCCAACTGGTAGAGAACACACCGTCCTCGCCGTAACTACCTTAACAGAAGGAAATAACAAATCTAAAACCGCGTCCAAATCTCCAAAAATATGAACCAAATGGCAACGTAAATTTTTCGGAGAATTACTGTCTATGTAGTCATCTTAATGTACGCAAGAATTTATCCCAAATTCAATGCACGCGATCCGAACAGGTCGGTTTTTTTGACGAACATCAAAGGATTTGGGCCGCTGTCAGTTCTTGATGTAGACGCGTTTAGAACTTCTGCCGCACAAGATATAGATACAAATTTCGAATAACCAACCTCACGTTGTGACAGTAGTGGTGATAAATGAATTTGAATGCCTGAATTAAAATGAAAATGTGGGGGGTTTATTTTTTATGTGACTTATTTAAACGAAACAAAGAATGAAAGGCGAAAGTATTCGGTAAAGGATCTGTACAGAGAGATGAAATATGAATGTTGTACACCCGCTTATTTCAAAAAATTCTTACGCGTCTCTGAAGCTTTTCAATATTTTGTGAACCGTATTCAAAATGTATACATTCTTTAAATGAAGTATCGGCCTTGATATTTCGTGTTCTGGCACCTATCAAATCAAGGTATACCCATTGAGTATATATATATATATATATATATATATATATATATATATATAACTCTTATGATCCACACCAATAAGTTTGTAAAATCATGTCTGAAGGAGTAAATGTTTCCATTAGGGTGAGTTAACAGTTTTTTCAACAAAGTAAAAAATGTAAACATTAAACGGTGCTCATTCTGTACAAGTTATTTACTTGCCTATCTAGTATATTTTTGAAGTCGGTGTCAAGCAAACCTAAACCTTCATTAAATTAGAGTTTTTCTTTACACCGACATCAAAAATATACTAGATAGGTAATTAATTTGTACGGGATGAACACCTTTCATTGTTTACATTTTTTACTTTGTGTGTAGGTACCTAACAACAGTGAATGTGCAGTTCATTGTCTAGTGTTATGTTTTGTTAATTATTGTAAACTTTATAGTTCTACTTGGAAATCGGTTAAAATATATTTTATTAATGTTTTATTGTGAATTTTTAGTTTTTTATGCTGTTATTTATGTTTGTAATTCATTTTCAGGTTTTTAGTTTTATTTTGAAGTTTTTATTCAGTATTTTTTATTTTGTATGTATAACCATAACCTTAATAGACTGTCACAGGGTAACACCGCCCGCTCGAATATTACAGAATGAACCCTTTTCGTTTAAACATGCAGGTAATAAGTTAAAGGAATAAAATTAACTTGGTACGCGTTGACTTCATTAGCCAGAAATGTGGTTAATTAATTTAATTGTTATTACTATTGCTTTTATCACTTTATGGTTTATGGTTTGATTTGCTATACTTTATGGTTTTATTTGCTGCTATACTCTTTTTTTCAGGGGAGGTGAAATTCGCTAACCGATCTAACAGCCGCATGTGTTTTCCAGTTGCATACTGCCTTGTGGGGTTCGACCCACCAACACACCTCCATCGCCCTCTAGGTACCTGGAACTCATCGTAGATATATCTTCAGGTACCCCGGCCTAGTGACTATTCACCCATTACTTCTCCCACAGTCAAGTACACCCGTTTATCATATAGTCACTAAATTTGTTCCACCCTTTGCGGTCGGCGCTTATAATCTCCACTATATTTTGCGGCATGATTGCTCCCCTCCCTAGCTCTGTTATCAGCACTCCTCTCTCGGCGCCCCACCTTTCACACTCCATTACCGTATGCTGCGGTATATGAACAGCTGGCGATAGGAGACATTCAGTTTTCGACGGTCGTATTCTGTAGTTAAGATAAAATGTAAATAGTTTCTGTGAACATAAATTGTGTTAAAGTAGTGGAAATAAATTAGAGTGAGTTGGACTGTGTTTTTAAATAAATCCAAGCACTGAATAGAACCCGTGTGTGAAAATAAAAACATTACAATATACACAAATCATCCTCCGCCCTTCTCATTCTCATCAAATAGGATCTAAACGCCCCATGTCCAGTTAAAAACTGGGTCAACCCATATTTCGTTCCCTAAAACTACAACTCATTGGTCCACTGAGCTTTATCCACGATTGCATATGAACTCTCGCTCTCTCTTCAATCAAAAGCTCATTTGTACCTCCACAGTAACCACATACATCCCCTCTATCGCTACTGTTCTATATGCACATGCCACTCTTAGGAGGATCGGTCTAACCGTCTTCTCCATGAGTCTGCGATAGGTCTTCACCCTCATCGCTCTATGCCATTGACTTTACTACCACATACCACAGCCTCCTTTTCGCCATCCGTGGCCCATTCACGTTTGGGAGTAGCCTAGCCAAAGCTGCACCCATGTTTGCGGCTTTCGTCGTGACAAACCTAACATGATGGTTAAAAATCAGTTTGTCATCTAAAATAACTCCCAGATTCCCGCCACCGTCTTTTACTCCGCAACTTCGAGGCGATTGCTCTCCATCCACCCAAGTATCTTACGAATCGCCTCGTCTCTTTTCTCCCTCAGCTCCTCCTTGTTCATTGCTCTCACAAGCACTGACAAATCATCTGCATAGGCCAGCGTCTGACACCCCTCCGGCAACGTTATACGTAGTACCAGATCATATAATATGTTCCATAGGGTCGGCCCTAGCACTGATCCCTGTGGTACACTCTGTGTCAACTCATCCCGGTCTCCCACTTTGAGCTTCCTCTCTATAAAGTAATCTGTTATAATGTTCTGGAGATATCGGCTAACCCCTATTTCTCGTAATCACCCAAGAATGATGCTCCATCCTGCCGTGTTAAAGGTATTCTTAATGTCTAGGTTTATTAGGACCACCCATTTATATTCCCTTTCTCCCACCAATCGCATGATCTCCTGCAGAGCATCCAAAGTCGATCTCCCTGGAGTAAAGCCGTACTGTTGCTGCGATATTCCTCCCTTCTCCTCCATCTCCTTAAATAGCCTTCCTCTTATCATCAGATGTTCATACAGTTTGCCAGTAGTATTGAGCAATGTTAAAGGTCTGTATTTTAACACTCCCTCCTCATTTGGTCCACCCTTTGGGATAAGGATCGTTCTTCCAATTTTCCATTCCGCCGGAAAGAGTTCGTTATACACCCTAACTATCATTTCTGAGTCATATTCGGTCACGATCTTCACCACTTCCGTTTTCACTACATCCATTCCCGAGGGCTTCCGATTTTTCAGTCGTCTCACCGCATTTGTCACCTCTTCAGCATTGACATCTACCAATCTATACTTTACGTCCACGTGCATGTCATATGGAGCACAGGACCCCTTAATCCTCCGGGTGGCTATCCTGTACCCCTGTCCCCATACATCATGATCTATCTCTTCGACCAGCTTTTCCCAGCTTTTTTCCTTCGCTCGTTTAATCCCCATACTCAGAGCCTTTTTTGCCTTTTCGTACTCCCTGCTCCTCAGCTCTATTCTGCGTCCCCTCTCGCTCTACTCCTAGTTAGCAGTCTCCTGCATTTCAGACACTCCTTCCTCAGGTTCCCCAACTCATCATTCCACCAATACGCATTCACTCTTCTATTTCCTCCCATCTCTGGCTTGCCGGCGTTTTGGACACATTGCAAGAACCTGTCCAAATCCTTATAGCTACCCTCGATGCTACCTCTGAGCATTTAATAGCTATCCAGCACAGCAGGAGCATTCAGTTCCTTAAAACATTGGAAGCCCCCACGCCTTGTCTTGCTACTGTTTCCGCCAAGTTCGAAATATATATATTTATGGAGGCTTAAGGACTCCTCATCCATCACCTCCCAATCTTTCATCCTTCCACTCAAACCCCTAGAGTAGATCGTTACATCTATAAAGGACCTGGACACCCCTCTTTCGAAAGTAGGTTTGCCTCCTACATTCCCAACCAAAATGTCCTTACTTGCAATCCACTCCTCCCAGTGAATGCCCCTTCCATCCGTAACTGGTGACCCCCACAACGCCGATTTGGCGTTGAAGTCACCCTCCTCACCTCCTTTCCCCTCCGTTTCATCCATCATTTCGTCCACTCTCCTTATGGCTGCTATACTCTCGGTTTGTTCTTGCCCGATGCGTAACAGTACATGTGACGAGGGAGAAATCCGGAGTGATATAAGGGTATACGTATATTGTATATACGAAACCCTAAAAAGTATACACATCGCTAAGGGTTTTTGGAGAAATCGACCAATATATGTTGGTCGATTTGCATGCAAGTATGTGTTCAGTAAGAAATTTCAGCCCTTTACGAATATAATTATTTTTTCAAATTTGAAATTTTACCAATCCAATCCATTGTATTAATCGAATCAAGAATTATTCAAATCCGTTCACAACTGGAGAAGAAATCAGGTAACATACATATAGAAAAAAATACTCATCGAATTGATAATCTCCTCCCCTTTTTTGGAAGACGGTAAAAAATAATTAGCAATTATCCCCAAAAATATTTGCAGCCAACGCATTCGACGAAAATTTTTACAAATGTGAACGCGCCTTAACAAACTAGACCTGCCGCATTGCGGTCATGATACGTCGAGGTTTGAAAAGCATTCGTGTGACTGTCGAGAGTTAACCGACTCTCGGCTCGGGCACGGCGCTGGAATGTGTTGTCAGTCAGCCCTCAATCTTTCAGTTTTAGTGCACTCTTTGGTGAAAACGGGCTGATAGCTCAGCACGTCGAAGGGTAAACGACTATATATACTTATTTTTTAGATACACACAGTGATGGATGTGGAACTCTTGATCGAACAAGTTAAGAAATTCCCTGTTCTTTATGATCAGACAAGTGAGAAATATAGAAACTCTGAGTACAAACAGAAAATATGGAAACATATTGCCACTAAGTTGAGAGCGAAAGGTAAATCTAAAATTAATAAATCGTATAAGATATAAAATAAAACATTTTATTTTGTTACATTTAACTTTATATAAAATTACATTGTACAGGGTGTCCCAAAACATGACGAGAAACTGTCACTAGATTCCTTAAATGTAAACCTAGAAATTGACCCTATGTTAGGTTGCAAACCTGTTAGATACTTTTGTCGTTTGTACCCAAAAGGCTTATCATATACAACAAGCTCTTAAAATGAAAATATCTTGCATATTTATCTTTTGCAAGTGAAAACATCGGAAAATAATATTATGCAGTTATTGCATATGATTATAATATCCTAAGCGATAAGGTCACTTAGGACAAAATATTGAAATCACCTGCTTTATAAATTAAATCATCTATGTTAAAAAATAATTTTAATATCGTTTCCAAAAGCAAGCTACATACTCTCGAACACAATAACACATACCAGGTAGATACAAAAGCGTACCGGCAGGTTACAAAAAGAAAATAATAAACTAAAGTGTTTATAATTTTCGTTTCCTTTAACAAAAGTGTTCAAAATAGTTCCCGTTTCACAGTAAACAATCTCTTCTGGAATATTTCACGAAACTTTTCAAAAGTTTTGAAATAACTCAACATTCTTGAGTAATTTTCACTTCAAATTTTCAATTGATTCTTGTTAGCTTTTGTACAAACCAGATTTTAAGTGACTTTATAAGAAAAAATCCAGTGGACTCAGGTTTGGTAATCTAGGCGATCATTCAATCAGACGCCTTCTACCAATCCATTTATTTCAATGGTGATAATCTAACCGTTTTTTATCTGGAAGCAAGTAGTGTGGCGGTGCTTTTTCCTGTGTGAAAGTGTTGTTAAAGACTGTATGTTGATTCTAATATTGTTCCAATATTGGGGCATATATTTCCCTCTTGTAGTTATCTCTTCACAAAACTGGATTCATCGATTTGTACGATCACCATTGCAAAAGCTTCATTTTATATGAATAAAATTCTTAATATTATTTTTTTATGGTAATGTTAAAATAGAATTGAAAATAAATAAAAACTTAATTTCCCGGCATCTCTTTGGGGTAACTGACATTAGATAGAAGGTACATGGGCGGAGGTGTACATTTTGACATATTTTTGAGACATTCCGTTTATTAATAAGAAAAGTGTCAGAATTGGAAATTGACTAATTTTACCTTATAAATAATTGACAAATTTGAATTAAATTATCTTACACTACTTAGGCACTGCATCGAAAATGGTTTTGCTTTCTTTAACCCAGCCCGATATTACATATTTATAATCATCAGGCATGTCAGTTTTCCAGTAAGGGACTCACCAAAGCTCTACAACTACAATTTAAATTTCGATTAAAGATATACAAGGCAATTCCTGGAAGATCCTGTGCTCTCAAGATAACCATTTTCAATTGACACTGGAAAGACTGTACTGTCTAATTATTGTTTCTGACATAGGCGTTGATATTAAATTATCCATTAGAATTACTTCAAATTGTGACACTTCGTCGAGTGGTTTATTAGACTAGAGAACTTAGAATTAATTAAGTCTATTTGTGCAAAAAAAATCCACAGGCGTTTGATTGATTTTTCTTAAAGAAGGTATATAACTTAACACCTCAAAAGTGTTATTAACAAAATTTTATTTCTCAATACGGAGAAATTGCAATCTTGGCAGTTTTTGTAACTTTTCAGCAACTGAATGAAATGTTCTAGAATCAAATGTAAGTTTGTTTTATACGTATCTTCAATAGCTATTAAATGATAAGTTCTTCTAGTCAATTAGATAATTAGTTATTGAATTATTTCCAACAAACTGTCAAAAAAAAAACATTTTCCAATCGTCCATAGTTATTGTTTAAAATACGATAAAACTCTGAAACTTGGCAGTTTCAGTTGTATGAGGTATTTAACTGATCATCTTATTGGAGGGGAGTCATCACTTCCCCTAAGTTTTTCGAACTGACGTTTAGTAAAATGTTTTTCGCATAGAAATCTATATTATTAGTTTTTTTACAGATTTTTATGTCCACATTAGTTTTAATTAATCACAAAAACACATTAATAATTAATATACAACTATATAAATGTTGAAATTCATATTAGGTTTTATCAATTTGCTAATATAAATGTCATGTCAACAAACCTATTCGTGTCGAACCAAGTTCAAATCTTATTATCTGAGGAGGACTTTTTTCTCTTTGTATTTTTACTGTAAGTGTTGTAATTTCATGTTATGAATGCATTGTTCTTTGATATAATATATGCACCTACGCTAGCTAATACTTCTCTTTTGTTCTTTACCATACCACCATCATTTTTATAAATAATGCTCGGCATTTAATTTACATTTTGTAAATTATTACACTTTTATTAATTTAATTAATGAATTTTGAACTGGGTCTTTCGACCTGGAAAAACATTAGTTTGATTTAATGAGGACACAAGTTTATAAAATGAAACCTACCATAACCGATATTTTCAATAGTTAAGATTTTCGGCCTTCTCTGCCTAAAAATAGTCTTCAATCCCTTGAAATCTTCAGGACTCAATGGTTCTTTAATCCTACCCCACACAGCATGAAATATTTGAAGAGATATTTCACTGAAATATTTCTGCGATATTCCTATGTCCACGACAAAACATCTACAGAAATATTTCATGAAATCTTAGAGAAAAATTTCGAGAAATATGACACCAATATTTCATGAAATATTTCACGAGAAGTTTAGTCTTGAATATAGTAATATTTTGAAAAAATTTTCAAAAGATACTTTAGGCATCATATATTTTAGCAGTTTTTTAAAATATTTGACTCTAATATTTCTGAAATATACGTATGTTCACGACAAACAAATCTTTTGAAATATATGAAATATTCTGTAATATTTCATGAAATATTTCAAAAGGTTTTTGTAGCGAAAATACGAAGATTTCTGAAATATTTTATGATACTTCAAAACAAACATGAAAAATTATATAAATATTTTTAAATAGTTCAATCACTAAAATATATTTAAACTATTTTTATATCTACAACAAAAGATCTTTTGAAATAGGGTGGACATAGCAATATTGCGGAAATATTTCAAGAAATATTTTGAAATGTTTCAAATCAAACCAGAAATATTGCATAAATATTTTAGAAATATTTCATGCTGTGTGGGACAGCCAGAACAAAGATATGACTAAACTTTAATGATTAAATGAATCCTATATTGTACTAAATTAGGACTTTTAGAAAACAGTTTCGTCAAATATTAAACAAATTCTAATGTTTACTTGCCTATATAATTTATATACTAGAAAAATAAAAAAAGAAAAAAAATGATCCGGTTATGAGGTTCCAACTTGCGTCAACACCATTAACATACTCGTATTACTACAGCCATAGCTTTTCGTCTGTGAACAATGAACCTTATGTTTGACAGCATGGCATTTATGTTAGGGAATTATCAAAAGCCGGAATGAATTTCAACATTTACTTAATTATATACGAATTATTATTATCAATTCCTTATTATAATCATCTAGTTAAAAATAATGTGTACATAGAAAACAACTAATATATTTTTCAATGGGAAAAACATTTTAAAATGAATGTCAGTTCGATACGCAGTAGTAAAATCAGGGTAAGGGATTTCTCCCCATCAATAAATTTTACATCATTTCGAATACCAAAATACAGGATTTCAAACTGAATTTACATACAATAAAACAAAACCAAAAAAAATTAATTTATGAAGGCTACTACTGAAAGATTTGATAATTAATAATTTCCTTTTAGATGGTTGAAAAATTAATTTAGGGCAAAATGGGAGCATTGAAAATTTCATGTAATATCAAAGGCACTGCAAAAAAATCTGATTTGGAGAAAACCTTAAAAGCCGTGAAGTTGAGATTCTTACCAGTTATTTACATCAGAAAAATGAAACTTTCTGCCGAGTATGAACGTTTTAACGTTTTTTAAATAATGACTATGAACTATTGAAAAAATGCGCATTTTTTCAATTTTTTCCAAAGAACTAATTATGCGTTCCGCTATATGATCCTATCATTTAGTAGCTAGTAAAAAAACGTATAAAACAAACCTACTTTTGACACTATTAATTTTCATTTAGTTGTTGAAAAGTTAAAAATTTCCAAAATTGAGATTTTTACAATTTTAAGGACCCCATATAATTAGTATATAAATTGGGAACCGTTTAACATTTGTTTTCTATTTGAGATAATGACAAAAAACTACATTCAAAATAATTTATTTAATATTAGAAAATGTCGATTTTTAAATTTATATTATTAAATTAAATTTAAAATTCTTATTGTAAAACTCAATATATTTTTCAGGAGGCATAGATGAGTGTAAGAAAAAGTGGACATCTCTTCGAGATCAACTGCGTAGGACGATTCAGAAAAGAAAATCAGCTTCCGGACAAGGTGTTGCTTTTAACCGAAAATATAAATATGAAGATATTTTAGATTTTCTGATACCACATCTTTGGGAACGGGATACAAGCTCTAATGTTTCAGTTTCACAAGAGTGTCAACAGGAGGATGACGAAATAGAATCTATAATAAGTAATACTCAAGAGGAGCAAACATGGCAGTTACTAAATACCAACAGCATAAAGGAAGAACCTGAAATTGAGGATCAAAAGTTCCTCCCTGCATATGTGGATGATAATTCTCTTTCTGCATTTTCATCCTGTTCATCTGTAGAAAAAGAACAGTTTTCTAAACCTGTACATAAACGAAAGAAATCTCGTGTAGCAAATTCATCAGATAACTCGGCAAATCAACTTATGACATACATATTAGCTAAAAACGAGAATGACTGCAGAATAATCAGGCCAATAGTGCAAGAGCCTGAAAAACATCCAGTTGATGCATTTTTGTGTGGACTTTCACCCACTCTTAAGTCACTAAATCCTATACTTCTGAATCAAGCCAAAGGTAGAATTTTTGCAGTAGTACAGGAATTTGAGATGAAACAGCTGATGAGTAATCAGTATGATGTTTCAGGTAATCCAAAACCTTCTAGTTCAAACTCCGTATCATTTTCACCACAACCTACATCACAATCTGTTACCACAAATAGCCCACCACCTGCGTTACATATCCAAACAGCAAACATAAGTGATACAAAATACAACTTTGGGAACCAAACGCAAACCTTGGGTTCTGGCACCAGCGATTTTCCAGATCAACCATAACTAAGAAAGTATAAGTTGTTCCATGGAGCAACGATAATTTTTTTTGTTTTTATTGCACAGTAATTAAAATTGTAATCTTTTTAAAATATAAGTGCGAGTGTAAACTGATTCTTGTATCCCCCGACTTGACCATACAATGTATGGCAGCACACTACACCCCAAATATCCTAGATATCAAAAGGGTTTAGCTCTATGGGAACCCATGCCAGGTTTTCAGGCCCGTGGTTGGAGTCGTGGCGGCAGTTTCCCATGAATTTTTTGTATTTGTTAGTAAAGATGTTCGTCCAGACCGAGGTATTTTAAATTGTTTAATAGATGTTTTGGGACTAGTCCTGTCGGTGACATAACAATTGGTACGGTTCGTGTGTTGCTCATGTCCCACTGAGTCTTTATTTGAAATTCCAAATCCCTATATTTGGTTATTTTCTCAGCCTGCTTGAAGTTTAAATTATTGTTGTTGGGAATTGCTATGACAATTAAAGTTGTTTTCCTAGAGACTTTATCTACCAAAACTATATCTGGTCTATTGTGAGCAGCAGTCCGATCAGTCAGTATCGTGCGGTCCCAGCTTGTAGTTGTTATTTTCTAAAACAGATTCTGGTTTGTATTTATAGTATAGTAATCTCACCGACTGTGATAGTTCAAGTTTGAGTGCTAGTTGCTAGTTCCTGGTGCAGTATTTTTGCCACAGCATCGTGTCGTTCTTTGTGTTCAGTTGCAGCGAACGCTTGACAACCTCCTGTGATATGCTGGATAGATTCAGATGTTTGGCAACCGTACCTGCATCTGTTATTGTTAATAGAGGGGTCTTTAACGATGTATTTTAGATAGTTCTTAGTTGGAATTACTTGATCTTGGATTGCATTGATTCTTGTGCTATTAAATATAACTAGCAACTTCGCATATCAGTTTTTTCGGCCGAAGGTGGCCGATGCCGAATGATCGGTGGGGCCTTACTAATAAATATATTAGTTCCAACGTAATAGTGCGGGAACTGTAGGCACTGAAAGTTTCAATCGCGAATTTGAAAATTTTCTATGTAATATAGCTGTTTGGAGATTCAATCATCTGCCAAATGAACAGCTCCATCACGCTAGAACCCCCGTTAAAAAAAACCTAACATTTTTTAAGCATATTTTATCTACAAACGATACTAATATATGTAGTATAGTTCATGTTTTTGTAGTTTTATCAGTAACTGAGAAAACTTCGTTGATAATGTTTAAACTAAGAAATATTAGTAACAATACTCTGAATGGTTTTGGAATAAGTTCTAAATTGATTGTAGTTTATTGTAGTAACAACAAAATATTACTTTATTTATATTCTTTTAAAGTGTAGCAAAGATGCTACAATAGCAAAATTTTAAATCATAAAATAACACTTATTCCAAAACTACAAACGATGTAGTTGATTGTAGCGGAATTTAGATGTTTATAGTGACTGTTGAACTCTTATCAGCGATAAAAGAAACAAAATCAAGTGTTCAATAAGTCGATAGACCACAAATCTGCAAAATGACCATTAAAATCGTTTATTAGAAGTGTTGAGTTTTTTTCACTAATAATCTCATTTCAACTCTTCAATTCTTTCTTTTTTTTTAATCAATTTTCGCGCCAGAATCTCTAGTCAAGCATGTTCCTGTAGCGCCACCTACATGTCCTTATAGCTATTATTATTATATCATGATTTAACACGCAATTTCTTGCATTTTTTATCGTTTATCCATAACTAATAAAACTACAAAAAAAATGAACTATACTACAAATTTTAATATCGTTTGTAGATAACATAGGCTTAAAAAAACTGATGGAGCTCAAATGAACTTAGGCATCTCAATATCTATAAATATTTAATTTAAAAAACTAAAGCTTGGGTTAGATAAAATGTATTAAAATAAATTTACTTTTTGGCTGAAATAAAAGAATCAAATCATAGGCGATTTTGTGGCAAGTGACTATCAGTGCTGGGCAAATGTATGAAACCAAGCAAATATCTCTGGAATTATTAGAGATATCAAAATGAAATTTGGAAGGTGGATACTGCAGTAGATTGCCTATTTGTTTCCATTTTTTTTTACAATTTTGAACTTCATGTTTTACCGGAAGTAATGTCGATTTTAAAATTTGCAATGAAACACCCTGTATAGTATTTTAGTTTCTGATGAAATATTTTATTGCGAATACAAAAATATCGTGTTTGATCTTGTTTACTTCAATACCTAAAAAAGTAACTAAGGAAAGGAAACATTCGATGATAGCTAAACTCGGTTCAGATTTCATTTACGCCCGATATAAACAAACCGCTCGGTAAGGATTTGTATTTCTATTGGCTAATCGGTGGCATTATACCGTCACAACCAACAGCACTGCTTGTTTTAAATTAAATCTGAATCAAGTTTAGTAGTCAATGAAATTCATTGCAGAAGTGACAGGTAGTTGTCAAAATAAGTTATTAGTTTTTTTTATTTGAACGTAAAAAGATTGTATTGTTTTAATTTGATCGTAAAATGGCCGAATTAAGTGAAAGAGAAAGAATAGAAATATTAATGATGATTGGGTATGGGGAGAGGAAAAGGAAGCATCAAGAAGTTTGTGACCTTTTTAACATTGTTCATCCGAATACACAAATATCCCGTTCAGTAGTGATGAAAACTTTGCGAAGGTACGACACAAGTGGAACGGTTAGCAATTTACCAAAAAGTGAACGGTCAAAAAGTGCAAGTAATGAAGGTGTAGCTCAAAATATTGCTATATCTTTGGAAGAAAATCCTCACTTATCCACTACCGACCTCGCCAATATGCATGGAATTAGCCGTCGTTCAGTAAGAAGGATATTAAGGCGAGAAAAATATCATCCATACAAAATTCGCCTCGTTCAAGAACTCTCCGAAGACGATTTTGACAGACGTTTGCAATTTTGTGAAACGATGATGGATATTTGTAACCGTGATAATAATTTTATAAGAAATGTGGTGTTTTCAGACGAGGCTACATTTTGTTTAAATGGTACGGTTAATAGACATAACTGCCGCTACTGGTCGCAAAGTAATCCTAATTGGGTACAAGAGGCTCAAACACAACATCCCCAAAAATTGAACGTTTGGGCCGGCATTTATAACAACAGAATCGTGGGACCCTTCTTTCTACAAAAAACTTTAAACGGAGATAGGTATTTACAGCTCTTGGAGACACAAGTTATTCTGGCATTGGAGGTAAATGGACAATTACCAAATAATATCTGGTTTTGGCAGGATGGAGCACCACCCCATTACGCTCGCATTGTTCGAGATCATTTAGATAGGACATTTCATCACAGATGGATTGGAAGAAGGGGTACTTATGAATGACCTTCACGAAGTCCCGACCTTAATCCACTAGACTATTTTCTGTGGGGTTACTTAAAGTCTAAGATTTATGTTGATAGATCAAATAATTTGCAAGAATTAGCTGCAAGAATAACTCGAGACATCCAGAGAATTACACCAGAAGTAATAGCTAATGTTACTAGAGAATTTAAAAACCGACTTGCTTATTGTCAAGAAGTAAACGGTGCTCAGTTTGAACATCTAATACATTAAGTTTAGTTAAGTTTCAATGTTTTGAAAATCACTTTGATTTAGTTAATAATTATGATTATGTATTTCTTTAATGGATATTAGATTTTTCCTTTCCTTAATTACTTTTCTGTTATTATCTCGGTAGGTATTGAAGTAAACAATATCAAACCCGATATTTTTGTATTCGCAATAAAATGTTTCATCAGAAACTAAAATACTATACAGGGTGTTCCATTGCAAATTTTAAAATCGACATTACTTCCGGTAAAACAGGAAGTTCAAAATTGTTAAAAAAATTGGAAACAAATAGGCAATCTACTGCAGTATCCACCTTCCAAATTTCATTTTGATATCTCTAATAATTCCAGAGATATTTGCTTGGTTTCATACATTTGCCCATCACTGTATATTCTAATAATCAAAATAGGGATATAAATGGGTCACCCTGTATTTGTATACAACATTTATTATTATTATACAGCTTTATTATTATGTACCATATACTTAATACACTGAAGAGCCCTTCAAAACGGAGTTTCTGCAAATAAGGAAGTTGACGCGCTTGCCAGCTGAAGTCATTAGATTCATTTCACTTTTGTTATCAGATCTTCAACACTACGAATTCCCTCATTTAGCGCATTACACATTTCTTATTTATATAAAAATATAATGATGTTTTCATTAGATGAGTGTGTCTTTTCAGGTTGTTCGTTGTACTGTAGTGGCATGTTAAAAAAATACCTTCACAGCTCTGAAATATTGTGGAACTTGTTACGTGGTTCGTATTCATTATTTTAATTTAGTTTTACTCAACATTATGTTTATTATTTTTTGCTGGAAAATATTTGCTGAAAATTTGCAAGTAATTTCGAATTGGTTGTGATGACATACCTTGTTGATCATTGTCATTATTCATTTGGACATTTGGTTGATTAGTCTTTCTGTCATTTTGAAATATTTTAGGAAGTTGAATTATATCTGATAGCTTACTTTTATACTTATATTTGGATTAGCCCTAACTGTTTTCAGGTTTAAACGGCGATCTGGAAATCTTACATGATACATTCTCAATGTCTTACGTTACTCGCATCTCGAATGTTACATGCGTGAAGTGTCGACACGGTTCGAGGTATCTCGTGCTTTCATTTGTAAAGATGGTTTGGGTAGAACAAGGTGTTTGTTACTTTTATGTTTTTTTGGGCAATAACACCACAATAGAAATAAAACGACGTATATTGCAGGAATACCAAACGTTTCAAAGTCTATTCTGACTTCGTTGTCAATGGCTTTATGATAAAAGTAATCAAGAATATGCCACAAACAACGTTTAGAAGACAAGGTGTTTGTATTATTAGTTAAATGTTGGATATATTAATTACAAGAAAACTGCAACAAAAAGAAAAAATTCAGAAATAGAAGGGTGTGGGTTCGAAGCTGGGTAAGCAAGCAGAAAAAATTTGGTGTTTCTCATCAATATTATCACTAATTAAGTAATTGAAGATATTTCGTCATTATAAAATTTTTTTTTCGACTTAATCGAGAACAATTTGATATTTTATTGGATAAAGTCTGCTCTTCACTCCACTTTGCCGTAATTTAAAAAACACGTATTTTTGGCAAAGACATAACGTTCTCGTACGAAACTCGCACATCAATTAATTAACATGCATAAACCGATTCGACCACGTGCGTGGTGGCTTTCGAGCACGCACGTGAATCATACACGATACGAGCTTGCATGCAACTCTTATGCGAGACCTTCTCGTTCGTGATTTCTCCCAAAGTGTACACCAAGCATTACTGCTAGCAAGCTATTTTTATGACATTCACCTAATATCCAGATGATATCGATCAATTTCGCATTGGAAAAATTGATCATTCACCAATTCCAATTGTATACAGTATAGACAAAACAGCAAAAGAACCGAATCAGAACCAAAGAGGTTTATACGTAGAGTGAATTAGGTATGGGCGTTATTGTAAGATGCAGTGTAATAACAGTAGAAAGAGAAAGACAATATCAGGGAGCGCTTGCTATGTCTCTACCCTACAAATAGTAGGCGTCACCACTGACACTGACCAATCAGGAAAGACACGCTTATTCTCTCTCTCTTTCTATTAATATTGCATGAATTTCGCTAGTTCACGTGCTCTACACTATTAACCTCTTTGATCAGTACTCAAATATTAACTGACAGTTATTTAAGAAACATAACATTACTAAATACGTTCTGTCAAATACGGTAGTCATGGCAAATTTTAAAAAACTTTCAGGTATCTGCCAAAAATATCATTTTATTATTAAACATCGAAATAACTACGACACATTTAACTATAGGGAATGCTTAACATAAGTAAAAGTATTTTGTAGGTAGTTTATGATAATCATTTAAGATTGGTTTTACATCACCATGTATCAAAATCATGATAAGTTTCAACAAAACTACACTACGACGAAATTATTCTGGCCTTGAGTCCTTGAGATATTATCCCTCAGTTGTTGATTTTAAATAGTATAAGGTGACATAAATGTGAACATAAAAGTACAGGGTAAAACCCTATACCTACTGAAGGGATAGAGAAAATTCGAGATAATATACAGGGTGTTCCTAAATTGGAGGTACAAACGAAAAGGGGAGATTCCTTAACTAGTTTTAGGAAGAAAAAGTCCCATAAACATGGGTCCGCACAAGTTTCGTTTACAAGATACAGAGTGTTAAAGTTTGAATTTTTTTCAAGTTTTTTTCTCATAGTATCTGCACTTCACAAGATATCCAAATGAAATTTGGCATAGATATTACAATTAAGAGTTTACACCTTGTGACATGCCAATTTCGATTTCAAATCTACAGGGTGATATTTTTTCGGGAACACTGTCCACTGTTGTCCTTCAGAACTTTTTTTTGGTGAGCCACTGGTACTTTCAAAATTCTAAAGAAAAGCTTTGTTGTTATAGCAAACTTTATGTTCTCTTGTAGTTTTGTCGTATCTACTACCGATTTCGAGAAAAAAATTTTGAATTATTAAACTAGCAATGATTCTTAAAGATTCGATAAACTGGTATAATCATCAAAAAAATGTATTACTGCAAGAAACGTACAACTCAAAAATTAATCATAATAAAAAAACTAAATAACAACAAAGGAACTAAACTACAGCAATTGTTGAAAATGTCCTCCCCCAACCCTTATACAAGCTTCTGTTCTTCTTCTCATAGACGATCGAACTCTTTCAAACACTCCTGGAGTATTCCTAATTGTATCAAACGCGCCTATTATACGATTTCTCAGTTCGTCTACGGTATTCACTGGCGTTATGTATACTAGAGATTTCAGATGGCCCCATAGAAAGAAATCTAAACTATTTAAAACTGGGGATCTGGCGGGCCATGGCTGATGTCCACCTCGTCCAATCCACCTGTTTACATAATTTTCGTTCAAATACTCCCTAGCCAAAAGTGAAAAATGAGCAGGAGCACCGTCGTGCATGAACCACATTTCACGTCGCATCATAAGAGGTATATCATCCAATAACAAGGGCAAATCGTTCTCTAAAAAATGTCTTTATGATTGACCAGTAAGTCGCCCTGGCAAGAAGAAAGGACCAATCAAATAATCGCCAATGTTACCACCCCACACATTTAATGAAAATTCATCTTGAAAATAAGCTTGTGCAATTTCATGTGGATTCTCCTCAGTCCATATGTGTTCATTATGAAAATTTATGATTGAAGTCCTTGAGAAACAGGCTTCGTCAGTGAATAGGATTTGGCATTCAAAATGAGGATTGTTCAATAGTCTGTTGAGGTACCACTGACAAAAAATAATTCTTGGATGACAATCTCGAGTTAAGAGCGCCTGCACCCTCTGAATGTGATAAGGGTAGAGCAAAGAATCCCGCAAGATCCGCCAAACAACTTGATGACTTGTATTTAAGGTAACACTAATTTTTCTTGTACTGGTTCCTGGATGTTCTTCTATTTCGTTCAGCACTGCCTCTTCGAGTCGTGGTGTTCTCCCACTTCGTGGTCTACCTGCATTAATATTTTTCGCAGAAAAACATCCAGTTTCTGAAAGACGCCTATGAATATTAGAGAACATCCGATGACCAGGCATCACTCTATTGGGATAGCGTTCCATGTAAAGACGCTTAGCTTCTCTTGAATTACCATTTGCAAGACCATACATGAAATGCAGCCATTTCGAAATTCGTAAAATTCGGCATGTTTTGATATTAAAATGCAATCATCTTTAATTTTCAAAACACAGGAGTTTAATTTGATGTATCAAAACTAACAATAAATTTATTCATTCACCACAGCCTACTAGGTAGGTGACTAGATTTCTATGACAATTCGGAATTTTCTGAGGATTTCAAGAGAATCATTCAAATTTTTTTTCTCGAAACCGGTAGTAGATACGACAAAACTACAAGAGAACATAAAGTTTGGTATAACAACAAAGCTTTACTTTACAATTTTTGAAAGTACCAGTGGTTCACCAAAAAAAAGTTCTGATGGACAACAGTGGACAGTGTTCCCGAAAAAATATCACCCTGTAGATTTGCAATCGAAATTGGCATGTCACAAGGTGTAAACTCTTAATTGTAATATCTATGCCAAATTTCTTTTGAATATCTTGTGAAGTGCAGATACTATGAGAAAAAAACTTGAAAAAAAATCAAACTTTAACACTCTGTATCTTGAAAACGAAACGTTTGCGGACCCATGTTTATGGGACTTTTTCTTCCTGAAACTATTCAAGGAATCTCCCCTTTTCGTTTGTACCTCCAATTTAGGAACACCCTGTATATAGAGTCCTCTATTAAAAAAACATATCTTTGATATGCTATGATTATATGAAACAGAATATATTACGAAATAATTTTAAAACGTGGAGCTTGACTCTATAATTTGGATTTAAAACTTTTTTCGTATCCCTCAAAACCATAGAGATAACAAACTCCGGAGTATAAGTTGATCACCCTGTATAAAAGAAAATGTTCATATATTATTTTATAAATTTTTAGTTTCAAACCAAAATAACGCCTTAATTAAAAATAAGTGAATTAAAAATAGTAGTAGTAAAACAGTGCAAAAATATATTATATTGTACCATTGTATACGATAAAGGTATCCTTCCTACATTTTAAGTTTAAAAAATGTCAAACATATAGATTTGGCAGCTCTTGAGGATTTTAGGATTTTTTGTACCGACAAATGAATAGTTGCTGTTATAGTACGCCAACCGACAGGGGCATACCTTTTCATTGCTAATGTAGTTATTAAATCAAAGTCAGAAAATTACTGTATTCAAATAAGCATTATTTCGCTTGTCAGTCAAAGCCATCTACTTCTTCTAGCTATTCTTTAGAGTGCATTCATGACAATATTACGTTTTACTCAAAAGATCGAATTGATTCCCGAATGAAATAAAACAGGTTAAGCGGTTATTAAAGCAATATAAAACATTTAAAATATATATATAACCAACTTCTACCTACAACTAAAAAGCTAAAAATAATTATAACAAAATACAACTCTAGCAAATAAATAACACATTCAATGTTGTTAGGTACCTACCCAGGAAGTAAAAAATGTAAACATTAAAAGGTGCTCATTCTGTACAAATTAATTACCTACCAATCCAGTATATTTTGAAGCCGGTGCCAAGCAAATCTAAAATCCTTATTGCGTAATTATCTACTAATTCATCAAACTTGATTGTTGCTTGGCACCGACTTCAAAAATATATTAGATTGGTAGGTAATTTGTACAGAATGAGCACCTTTTAATGTTTACATTTTTTACTTCCTGGGTAGGTACCTAACAACATTGAATGTGTTATTTATTTGCTAGAGTTGTATTTTGTTATAATTATTTTTAGCGTTTTAGTTATAGGTAAAAGTCGGTTATATTTTTTTTTAAATGTTTTATTTTCAATATTTTAGTTTTTTTTAACTCAGGCAGTTTTCATTCTTTATTTTTTATTTTGTATGTATAACCTTAATAGACAGAACCAGGTAAAATTGAAAGCCTCAACATTACACAATGATACTTTCTCATTGAAAGTGACAGGTAAATCTTTACGAACAAAATGTACTAGTACGCGTTGACTTAATAAGCCCAAAATGTATTTATGCATTATGGACTACGCCATGTAACTTTTTTTCAACTTTTTTGACAACCCTGTATAACTATAGATAATTCCACTCCAACCTATGTACCAACCATCCTGTACATACGACTGCCCACGGACAAGCATAAATTTGTTAGCTGCCTTCTGTAAAGTATAGGACGGAGTAGAATCCATCCCATATTTACGGAGTCAAATCCGTCCTATATTTCAACCATAGTATATAACTCCTTGTGGGCTACCCCATAAATTATTTCATTTTTAACATTTTACATTATCGCCCTGTGTAACATTAATTCCTCTCCACACTTTATGCAACTTCTTATGGGCTATAAAAGAAATAATTTTTTAATCACACTGTATAAATAAAATTCAACTCCAGCATATATTTCAACCATCCTGTATATGATTTGCTTATGTCCACATCATATAACACTTTTTTAATCACCCTATATAATTTTAATTTCACATTTTTTCCAACATTTTTATACCACCAAACGTCAAGTCCACCCTATATTCCAACCATCTCGTATATACGGGGCTGCCTACGGTCCACTATCATTCTAATCCGTCCTATATTTCAGTCGTCATATAAATGCAACTCCTTCTACCACTTTACTTTGTGATTTTGTTTGCTATAACTAAACACCCTGTCTCTAAACCCACCAAATAGCAGTTTAAAGTTTGACATGTGTTGTCACTGAATTTTCTATTAGGCCGGGAGAATGTGACAACCAAATGCACCGTCTTCACAAAATTGAAAAATTTGCATTTAAATAGGTATTTGCCTGGTATACAAACAAAATGAGCTTGGTACTCATTGATTTAAGGAGCCGAAAATACTATGCTTTACTATCTATATGCTTGAGATGTACATAGAAAATTTTTAAATTCGCAATTAAAACTTCCAGTGCCTAAAATTACCGCACTATTTTGGAATTTTCGGCGATTTTCTGCAAAACTGCAGGTTGCACGTCGCAGAAAAGTATATGAGATCACCTAGGGATCTTCCTTAATAGATTAAACGTTAAAAAACTATACACATCCATAAGGAGTTATCGAAAAATCGTCTAAAATATTAGGGATATTGGTCGATTTCCATGCACGCATGTGTTCATTCACAAATTTTATCACTTTATCAATAGAATTCTGTTCCACAGGAGAAGAAATCAGGTAACATACATACAAAAAAAAGCGTAAACATATATAAAAAAAAAATCTTCGCGTTCATAAATTGTTCTTCTTCGGCTAGATCCTAGTCTTCTTCTTGAGATCAAAACTTCCTCCTTACAGCATGTGTTGGCGATAAGGTCTTCTTCAATATTTAAATTTTCGAAATGTAGTGTAAATTTTTCATACGGAAACATCTCACGGCGTAGTGGTATAACCAAGTTTGTTTACAAAAGATATCCATTTTTGGTGCAGCTTTTCATCCTGGATCCAATATGAGTATTCACTCGACGATTATTGCTCGAAAAACTAACTTTAACCAACAGGTACATCTGCTGAAAGCATAAATAATGTGCAAACTAGTTTGCAGGTATCTCCAGTTGGAAACATGTTGACCAAGATGCTGAAGTTATGACGGACAAACTTGAAATGTTTTTCATAATAGTAAAACCTTCCCTTGGGTTCAATTATAAAATGTTTACACTCTCTATGTACGTTCTTATTTGACCGAATTAACTCACAATACTTAATCAGAAAACAAAGATGACTAATACTACATAGTTAATCGCTTCGATGTTCGATATTTCGATTCAAGTCAACTCCTACCCGAGTTGTATTGCCGTCCCCTTCTTATGCCGCCACCGCATTCGAAAAACTTCCCGCTGTGCTCTAGCAGTTTAATCGTTTATAATTTCTGCTTCCGGAAAGACGTCGAACCCATTTATTTATTGCATTTTATGGAAACCCTTTCTGGTTGCTGTTTATTTGATTGGTTTTTTTCATATTAGCAAGTTTAGTTTTTATTTAGGATGATTAATTTCTCAAAGGATTCTTAATTTTTGGCAGCATAAAAGGAATGTTATAGCAATATTAATAAACCGACCCTAAACATTCATTACATGTTTCTCATGCAATAAGAGTGGTCGAGCAAATGCGTGGAAAAGTATTATTTATACCATTGTTACCACTGTGCCGCTTGGACAAAGACGCGAAAAAACTCCGTCATATTATCAGTAAGGACAATGAATCCAGGACGAGAAGCGTCACCAAAAATTGATATCACAACTGTTGGAGAACAACTTGAGTCACAGTACGTCCTAAGGCATTTTTGGGTGATATCACAACCTTTGGGGGCAAAATTGCCATTTACATGTGAAGGGCAGACAAACGATTACCGGGAATCGACTAAGTTTATAAGGTCTGCGCAAAGATAAATTTTAAATACAAAAATTAAGGCATGTTATTTAGTGGTTAACTTTTACAAACACCCTGTGTACTACGTATTAGAAAAATCAACTCTTAATAGTTTTTTTACTAATATAAACTATTTCGGGATCTACCTTAAACAGTTTAAACTATATATATATATATATCTTCTTCTTCTTCATATTCAGCTATATTCTACCAGTATATATATAGTGTAGCCTCCCTTATATATTATTTTCTCATTTCTTCCAATTTGCTTCTTTAATTTAATTTGTGACATTTATTACATTGGTTTTATTTCTTATCCAATATTTACGAAAACTTGTTTTAATACAAAATTTCAAACAAACCCGTTAATCTTTTGCATAATTCAGTAACAAACATCCATCCAGCCAAACATTCCTTACATTATACCCCCAATATTGCTAAAATATCTCATTTGCCGATATAAAAGATATTCTACATATTAATCCAGGTTACCAACTATCTATGTACCAAATTTCATCCAAATCCATTCAGCCGTTTTTGCGTGATTGAGTAACAAACATCCATCCATACATATATCCATCTATCCATTCAAACTTTCACATTTATAGTATTAGTTGGATAAGATAGAAATATTTTGTAAGTATTTTTCAGGTTTTTGTTCAATCAGGGCAAGTACCTACTTAAAAGGAAATAGAAAAAAAATATATGATAAAAAACCTGGATAGTGGATAATAATGTTCACCATATTTTCCTATTTATTACATTTCAGATTGTTTTGAAGGAGGGACTAAATTGGCTAAAAATGGTAAAAATGTGGTAGAAATTGATCAAAGCCACACGTCTCACTAATATTGTATGTAAAACTGAAAAGGTAACGTTAAAAAATGTACTCTGGTTGCCGTAAACGCATTACTCTATTGTTATGTCGCAGCTATCGATGACGCCGTCACTGGTTTGAAAGCTCTCCAGCAAGCGTTTACGAAGCAAATTTCACCGTCACCGCATCACTGAGCTACTCTGCCCTGCATACTGGTACCGCTGTCCTTTGCTAACAGATAGAATTTCAACTATCTCCGTCTCTTGTTTCAGGCGAATCATGGCCGTCCTGAATAAAACGAACTTTTTCCTCTTCTACATCTGCCAGCCGCGTGTGGAACGTTTCTCCGGGGAAACATGACTAACCCATAATTTCGAATGCAGACGAATCTGTGCTTTACGTACAGATCACGTAAGGACGTCATTTCAGTGAAGAGCATTTCTTTGTTTGTCACGTTTTTTTTCTGTGGGTTCAGAATTTAGAAAAGGGCTTCTTAACAAAAACAGAGTCGACTGTGTGCTCTGGCTCTGCCAAATACATGAAAATATCTACGAAAATCCACGATGAAACTCGATTCGTTCGGCGCCAAATGTTTAGGGAAAACGAAACGCTGTAGCTGTTTAGAGCAGTTTCCACAGAATTTAAGGTTCAACGGATTTTGGAGGGAAATGAACTCTGAAAATGATTGGGATTTTCTCACAAAGCAGATTATTGAAAGAATGCCTGAATTTATAATGCGCGTTTTGAAAATATCCAGATATTAGACACGTTTTCGTAATTTTGCCATAAAAAAGTTCAAAATAAGTGAATCAACTTAACATTAGTTTTGATTTCATCAAATGTCTTCTAAACGTAAAAATATGACAACTTTCTTTTTAACGCTCTATCGGAGTGGCGGAATGTCTTTTTTTGTACCTTTTTACCGATTTCAAGTAAAAATAACTAAAAAAAAACATAAAAGTAACTTCACACCTGCAACAATTAAATATTTTTTTGAAGTAGGTGCCAAGCTGAACAGCAAAGTTGCAAAGTACAACTCGTAAATGCAGGTCCCAAATTATTAATACTTTCGGTTTTTGTTTTTTTTTAATGTAAATACTTACAATTTTTAGTGATGTTTTTTTCCATATTGCCAAAAATAAGGTATTTTACTTTTAAGTAACATTCATTATTTTAACCAATCTCGTTTACTGTTGAACGGAAAAGAAAGTTTTACATATATAATTCCAACTTAGGTTGTATTGAAGACGGTTCGAGAATCTTCAACTTTTTTAGGTCTGACAGACATTTTTATTTAATTCCAAATTTTATAAAAAAAGTCAGTTATTTCATAAAAAAATCATTATACAATTCTTAGTGATATAGCATAATTGCACGCAGTTTTCAATTCTAATAAACTTCAATAACTGTTTAAAATATTGTAAAAAATAAAGGTACTTCACGTTTGAGCAAAACTGATATTTTTGTTAAACCTGGTGTCATTTGTTCAGTGACATGAATATTTATGATACTATTTATAGTGATATGGCATAACTAGATCCAGTTTTTAATTCTAATTACTTTCGTCTGATAACAATTTTAGATAAGAAAATTCATATTTGCTGACAAACCTTGTATACAATTGAAAAAGTGACATGTAATGATTACAGTATAGTTTCAGACCATGCAAATCATTTTATGAAGAATAACTTTTTCTCTAAATATTATTCATAAGAAAATTTTCCATTTGATTCCAATATATGTCCGGCCCATTTTAAGATTCCTAAAATAATACCAAGTTAAAAAATGGAGAACCCTAGTAAAAAAATTATAGGCCGATAAGTCTAATATAAATAATTTTTGAAAAAGGGTTAAAAAAACAGAATAATAAATTTCATTTGAGAAAGTAACCTACTATCCAATCTTGAAGTTGATTAACTATTTTATTTATCATTTATCTTAATTTAATTCCAATCTATTTTCAATTTATTGCACCCCAAGCATTTCATGTTTTTAATAATAATGCCTACACCAAAGGTTACTATATAACAAATAATAAATATAAAAAAGTTTTTGGCGATTAAAAAAGGTATTAGCATAAGCCACGGGGACGTTTTCAATTCTTCCATATTGTATTATTGTATATTCTCTATATGCCTTTTTATGTATGTCCAGCGAAAATTCAGGAACAGCTGGATAATTCAAACAGCATTTTATTAAGGAAGATTCCGAAAAAAAATAAAAATATATAGTTATTACACTAAAATGTGGTGGATGCGCTAATATTAAATCGTTAATTATGGTTATTCGAAATCTCTGATGAAATTCAAAATGGTAGGAAATTGAATAAAAATAAATATTGATTAATCGACTTTAAAGAGATGAAGGTTCTCCATTAGTCTATAAATACAGTATGTACTCAAGTTGAATTCATATGGAACACTTAATTTTTATTAACATTAAGACAAAAGTTAATCTTCACAAAAGACCGGCGTTACCGGAAAACTAAAGCGAAAAAACACTTTTTTAATTGGGTTTCTCAGAACCTATGAATTCTGTTTGAAAGTAAAATATTTTTGTTTACGCCTGTATCGAAAATGTTAAGGAAAAATTGATTAGAACTGAAAATGCCAATTATGGTACTAAATCTGTATATCACAGAAAAAAATCTGTTGTTATTTTAAACCCTAAATAGAGTTGAGGCCAAATTTACTGAGATTGATGTACTCTATTGCCTTTAGTGTTTAGGCTAACAAATTCTAAATTCCCATGTTTACAAGATAAGAGAGACCAAAATTGTGAAATCTAATTCGGTTGAGTATATCTTAATTTCATTGATATTGGAACTTGGACTACGAACTGTACAATGGGGCTCCTTTGAATCATGTGACCAAGCCGAATGAAGCACACTGTTCTTCAGATGCGCTGATTAAGTTAATTATCGCGTATCATAGTAAAGCGGTAGTATCATTTTTAAATTTATTTAAGCTATAAGCTCTCATTTCCGATAATCTTTTTTAAGAGCCTGTGGGATTTAATTTATATTTCTTGTTTTTTTTAACTTTCCCTTTTTTCATCTTTTGAGATTGAGAGTTTCTGTTGGGTGGGCTGATAAAAAATCTGAAAGAATCAACGTTTCTAAATGTATAGACCATACACAATTTCGAATTAGTAAAGAGTTGCATTAAACATATTTCCCTGCAAATGTCCACCGTTTCTTGTGATAAGAGTTTTAATAAACTAATGTTAAGTAAATGTTACTTAAAATCGACCCTCTCACAAGACCGTTTATCTAATCTGTTACTTTTATCTATTGAACATGATGTCGTGCAACAAATAGATTTTAATAATTTGATTCATGCAAAAAGCAAGAAAATTACAATTTAAATAGAAATTAAAAGAATAATAATTTTGTATTTATTTATTAAAACTGTTATACCAGACTTTATCGTATATATATATATATATATATATATATATATATATATATATATATATATGTTTATCTCATTTCATTTTGTTTTTTATTATTTTTTACTAAAGGACCCAATTTGAAAATTTTGTCCAGGGTCCACAAAAAGCTAGTTACAGTCTAATCGCAAAACTAATGAGTTATATATGCTCAATAAACTCATCATTATTAATATATCAAAATTTGCATTTAAAATAATTAAACCACATGAACATAATTCTAAATTTCTGAAGAACGCAAATGATCTTTATTAACAATATTTAAAAAAATATCATAGTAGGTATTAACAACAATGATGTGAGTTTCGATATAGTTTGTCTCTTGCAACATATTTTCAATGTGAATGAGACTTTCAAGAGAAATATGTGCATGGGTTCTATAGATTATAACATATTTCTGACTCATGTTGAACAAGGGACGAGAAATATTGTGAAGATATGTAATTTGGACAGTTTACAGACAAGAACATTACCAAATGTACTTTTAGATAAGTCAAATAACACCATAAATCCAAGTATAAATCGCAAATCGACAAACACTAACTGATATTTAAATTTTAATTATAACTAAAGTTTGAAAATAGTGAAAGCTTTTATGAACAAAAAACATATTTTAATGTTTTTATTTTCACAATCGGGTTCAGTTCTTAGATTTATTTAAAAACACTGTCCAGCTCACTCTAATTTATTTTCACTACTTTAACACAATTTATATTCACAGAACTATTTACAATTAATTTCTACATAGCTAAGTAGAAATAAATTGAAAATAGTTCTGTGAATATAAATTGTGTCGAATACTGAATGAATCCATCGCCAGTTGTCCGTATTTATATATTTCTCTCGTAATTATTCTGGCTAGTCAACGAACCATCGGGAAACTTCTTTCATGTGTACTAGAAGCTTCAAGGGAATTTTCAGTAATGGCAGCGGTCAGCCTGTTGAGAGACAAAACATTTCGGATTCCCAGAAGTATCGGAAGAATGTCCCTTCCATGAATTGGATGATGGCCGTTGCACCAGCTGTCGGATGAATTCTCGTAACAATATGCAAAGCAGTATCTAATAACAAAGTATACACTATTAAATACAATCTTTAATACCAACCAACCACAAAGACAAAACAAAATTAAGAATTCAATATCATATATTCCTATTTAATCAGAAGAAAGTTAAAGCTTATCAATTAATTACGAAGTTAGAAGGTGTTTTAAATTAAATTGCAATCTATTGTTTGACAAAACATAAAAACCCTTTTACGTAGGCCAAAATTCCGAGAACTGCCTGCGCAGTGTTTGTGGACTTACATATATGGGTGATATTTTGAGACTTCATACTATGCAACAAAAACGCTCGTATCCGGCATTACGATAGTACACGAAGTATATTCCATTGAAAAACAAATTGGTTCGATTGTACACAATCTTCGAGAGTACTGATTTCTGTTAGTTTTCATTCGAATGACAACCTTAGAGACATGAGGAGATGACTTCAAACTCTCAGTCTCCTTCATGAGCAAAATCCAATTTTGGTACCCAAAAACATGGTCAGTAATTATAAAAAACTGTATCGGACAGAGTTAGCAAATTCTAAAAAAGCTATCCATGACAATTTCATGGCTAATGTATCAAATAAGGTGTTAACCATGTAGAGTATCATAAAATCTCATAGCAAATCCCCTCCAGTCGCCTCAATGCCAAGGTTTCCAACGATTTCTTTCTGTCAATTGCAGGCGAGCTGATTAAAAATCTTTCTACTTAAATTTCCGACATTAAAAATAGTGGTAGCAGAGACTGTTATGAAATCAAGTCTAAAATCCTTAAATATCTCACAGATATAGTTAGCAAACTTCTGATCACTTGTTTAATCTCTACATCCGAGAAAGCATATCTCCATCTGTGATCAAGTTGGCAAAAGTCTATATTGCCACTAATGTCTGAAATTCTCGAATCCTTACTGAAAGACCAAATGATTAACTATTTTGAAGTAAAAATATCTTTATACGAAATTAATTTGGTTTTTGGTAATAAAAAGAGTACAAGTATGGCTATTAATCGACTAAGTGAGTTTGTGGTACAGAGGGCTTTGAAAATAAGCATAATACATATGGTACATTCCTGGACTTAATGAAGGCATTCGATTGTATAGGTTTTGAAATTTTTTACCAACAGATATCTCACTACAACTTTGATTCGAGCAATATTACCCTTGTACAGTCCTACTTAGAAGCGAGAGAAGAGTTTGTACTTTTTGAGAATCAACAGTTGACGAATCGAAGGATTCGTCATGATGTATCTCAGGGCTTTGTACTGGGTCCTACGTTATTCCTCATATACAAAAATGACTTGGCAAACTTATTGAATCTGCTGATAATCCTGTTTGCTGATGACACCACAACATTGATACGCTATCAACCTTCAGACCCAATATTGCAGTGGACTCAAATCAAACAGCGTGAAATAGAGAATTGTTTTTTAGCCAACAGGCTTAGTCTCAACAATAGTAAGACACAGAACATTAACTTTACATTGCCATCTTCACCATCGACACTAGAAAGTGATGTATCAGTTCTTATTTGTATACATTTATCCTGGGTTGACCTGGTAAGCCCATGTTAATTTCCTTAGCTCCAAATTATGTAAACTTTCCTTATAAGGAGCCTGTAAAAAATGAATCTAGGGACACATTACTGACAGCGTATCCTGGATACTTTAGCTCTAATATGTTCTTCATGATTTTAAACTGAGGTCATTCTCCGTGCTCTGCAGGAATTACAAAGTTACAGCGCCGTTGTAGAGATGGCTTTATGGGACTAAAACTACTTACCTTTCCTAGCACTTTTATCCTTCAGTGTCTTGTCTATGTCAACCAGAACCAAAACAGCTACAGAACACACAACGATGTTCACTCCTATTCAACCAGGAAAGGAGGAGACTTAGTTCTCAGCTACCACAGATTGAAACAAATGAGAATGGGTACTGACTGTTATGCTATTAAATTAAATTTTTAAGGCACTGCCAGCTGAAATAAAAAAAATTAAACGTATATCATTTTAAACCAAGAGTGAAAAATATTTTTTTAAATAACGCCTTTTATACTTTTGAGGAGTACTTAGGAAGTGTTTTCAATGTATAAATTTTTAATGTATAAGGTGTTTGCCTCTACAATGTACTTTGTTATCTTTATATTAGTAAATAGGACATTTTATTTCCTACCATTTTAATAACATTTTATATATTCTTTTGTATACATTTTTAACACATTTCGTATTTGTGTAAAAAAGACACAGTTGTAATACTTTACCAATAAATAAACTAAACTAGACTGACGTCATCCATCGAGTGGTAGAGCGCTCTCGCATGGTTTCAAGAATTTAGGAAAAGCAAATGAACACCAATACACCATTTCCTGAAGACACTTGAAAAAAATCAAACTTAGTCAATTACGTAATAACTAGCGCTGATAGTCATTGAGTAGAATGGGTCAATGTCAGTAGTAAGATCTTGAAAGAGAAAAATAAAAAAAAATAGGAAACTTATGGAACACCGTCTCTAGCTCAGAACCGATAAACTGATACTGTCAATTTATTCGACAAATACATCCAATATTCAATAAATAACGCATAAATATTACATACAGTTATTGTCAATGACTCCAGACTTGGAGCTGAAACGTCTTCACAACAGATAAATCGATAAATACACCTAAAATTTGTATGTACACAGGAAAACCTTTTACTCATTTTGGGGAGAATTCTTACTTGAAGACGCGAGATGTAAGACCGACATCTAGGATTTTCAAGAGAATCAGTACACAGAGGTTCCGAATCTGGAGCCGTTCCGTGTAATTGCTGTTTTCTCTTAACTCCTAGGACAGAATGTCACGATAAAATTTTCAGGTTACTTCACCTGTCAGAGATATTGAATACTCTCTTCGAGGTGTCATTCCTTTGTACGCAATTCTGTATTCTGGGCAATTTTTCTAGATTGCCCTATTAAATTTTATTTTCAACACAAATTTTAAAAAGTTTTCACTTAGAGAAAAGAAGAAATGAGGAAAGAAAAATTCTAATGGACAGTCAGAATAATCAAGAAGAAGGACCTGCTCAAGAATAATGCCGTAAGTATTGTGATATCCTAGAGTGGACTGATTTCTGGTTTCATAGCATTCCCACTGTTTTTATCTATTAGGTCTTTTCGATATAGAGTAAACAAAAAAAACATTTAAAAAATATTAACTGTCTTAGTAGTAGAATAGTAGAACTAAAAAGTTCAAAATCATTAACAAAACATAATACTATACAATAAGTAGCACACTCAGTGTTGTTGAATACATGCATACAAAGTAAAATATGTAAACAATAGAAGGTGCTCATATTGTACAAATTAATTACCTACCAGTTTAATATATTTTAAAGTTGATTCCAAGCAGCAATTAAAGTTAGATATGTAAGAAATGCAGGATTTTTTATCAGTTGCACTTCCCACGTCCTTTCTTCCATTAACATATTTATTTTTCTGATGACGTACATTTTAGAATTAAATATTACTATAAATATTAAAATTCACAATCTCTGGTTCCATTGTAAGTGTTTTTTTTTTTGTTCAATGACTTTGCTACTCGTCCTCTAGCAGAATTGTTGTTGGTCTCTAGAAAACAACATATTTCCGATTATAGTCCTCCATTTTCCTTTACATACCAAGCAGCATTCGTGATTCTTCTAAATATGTCATATTGTGTGAAGTTTTGCCTTGAGTGTTCGGGCAGCCTGGTTCCATGCAGCTGTTGCTCCTACGTGGCCTTATGCAGTTCTTGGAAAGAGCAAGCTAGTTCCCTATGTTAAGTTTATTCTTTCTCGCTAGGCACAAACATATCCTCTCCTGCATATCTCTTTTATATGTGCAGCCCATGTCAGTCACTCAGTATATCAAATGTTATTGCAAGGTATTTGTGAAGTAGACGGGTTTGGTTCTGTGTTTATTTATACTATGTATTCCGTGTTTCTGCATTTGCTTGAAAAAATTATTGACTCTTGTTGGGGTTGCACTTTACCCTCCTTTCTAAAGCCAGATTTCTAATTCGTCCCTCGCTCTTTGTAGGCAAATTGCATGTTGTTCTTGGAATTTTGAACTAGCTAGTAGTGCTGTGTCGTCTGCCAATATCATGTATTCGGTATGTGGTGCCTTTTTGGGATATCGGATGCATATATTAAATAAATCAATGATGAGAACATTTCGCCTTAAGGCCCCGCAGTTCACTAAATTTCTGCCCATGATACAGTTGTGGAGGAGTTTAATTATGGCCTGATTATTCATTTTCATGAGGAGTTTCTGATGTCAAGCTCTATGCTTGCATGATATCTAATAACAGGGTGTTTCAGTGGATGCTGTGATTTTCCGTAAACGCGAACTCTTCTTTTCGAATGATGTTTCTTCATACTCACTGTTGGGATGGGCAAGTATTATTTTCTCAGTTATTTTGGGGAGAAGACAATAGACTAATAGAACGGTATGTATCTGGTCTCTTGACGTTCTGACCAAGTTTCTGAATAGGAATTTTTAGGGATTTTTTTATTGAGAGGGGAAGTACTTGGTTCGCAGGATGCCGCTGATGAGATTAGTAAGGAATTTTATTTATTTTTTGGGAATGTTACGTAATTGTCTGTTTAAGATTCTGTTCTGCGATGAAGCTTTTCAGGGTGTACTGTTGTCAATCCAATCGTTAAATATATGGCGTGAGATGTAATGTTAGACCTTAGAGCATATACCTTCTGGAGATAGCCTGCAATGCACAAATTCGTGGCAAGGATCGAAAGAGAGGACAACAGGGAGGGAAAGAGGCTATTTCACTTGGTGAGTGGAAGCAGCCAATGAAATAATGCTGATCGTATTTCATTGGAAGCAGCTGCCCATCGAGTAAAATAGTCTCTTGCCCTCTCTATTGCTCTCTCTTTCTTAAGTCTTACCACAAACTTTGTGCACTGCAAGCTATCTCCAGAAGGTACAAGCTCTAAGTGTTAGACATGCAGAATTTTCAGGAAACGAGCACACAGAAAGTCTGAGTCTGAAGTCGTTCCATGTCATTTCATTAACCCCGTAGGTTAGGATTTCACGCTTAAAATTTAACTTCACCTGTCAAGAGATATACAATACTCTCTTCGACTTGTCATTCTTTTGTGTCTCAGAAAAAATTTACAATATGTAAGCCACGGATTATGGGAACTGCTCCATATTCGGAACCTCTGTGTGCTAGTTGCTTGGAAAATCCTAGATGTCTAACATTATATCTCAGGTCAATATATTATGAAGTCATCCACTGTTGTAAGCCGTTGAGTAAGTAAGCAAGGACCCAATAATAAACTGCATCATTAAATACACCCTATTCAGATGAGTGAATTCCATAAATTTTATAACATCCGATAAAAAACTCATGTTTCGGATATTGTTGTGGTGGAAACTCATTACAGCTATGATATGCAAAAATTTTCATTAACGGCAATAAAGAAATAAACATAAGGAAATTATAAATCATCATAAAAATTTAAAAAATATTCTCAAGGTCTACCAAATTTTTACATACAGAATAAAATTTAAGAATTGTTCCAAAAACGGAATAGTATTTTGGTAAAACACGTCTTTTAATACAAAAATTAGTTCGGTATTAAATTAATTAAATATTTTTCTTTCAGTTGTGGTACAAGTCACGGATGCGTGTCAAAACCAACTACAGTATTTATTTGTTATACAGTGCTGAAGGATACCAATCCGTGACGAGACGATTTGTTTAGTTTCAAGCTTAGAATTAAATACAAAACAAAATAAAAACAGTAATTTTATTCTGGTAATAAATTTTAAGCAGTAACTATAACAGTAATTTAGCAATAAAGTAATTATTTGTTCAAAAAAATGAGTAGAATCTTGGTAGGTCAAAATTCGAGGGACCCATGAAAAAGTTCCTATTATATAGATTTTGGAGGCAGCTCCATGTACGCTTGAAGTTTAGATTCTGTCAATCTGTCTCACCTGATTCTGACTTACAGAAATTAAATAAATAAAAATTACTGTGGTAATATTTATTATCAACTTAACAATTTGTGTTTTTTTTTTCAACAAATAATGTAATTAGCAATCAGAAGTCAATTCGGTTTTTTGGGGAAAAAATCTCGAATGCAATATATGTATAGTATTACAACATCAATTGTTTAAAAGTACATAAATACAAAAATATTGATAATGAAAATTTGGGTATACATAATATTAGCTGATTCTGCTTTTTCCGGATTTGGACCGCGGCATTTTTTCGAATTAATTTCATTATATAATTCCGCGGTTTTTTAGGGTTCCGTATATACAATATACTCAGGATTTCTGCCTCTGTCACATCACAGCCATTTTCTCCTAAACTACTGGACGGAAGAGGTTGAAATTTGGTATCAATGTGTAGTTTGGTGACCCGATCAGGAGTACATATCGTAAAAGAAAAAAATTTGATTTTAGGGGTACTTTTGGAGGGAAAAACTAAAAAAATTGACCGGTCCCCCCCCGGATCTCCAAAACTACTGAGCCTAAAATTTTGAAAAAAATAGAAAATATAGAGCGTTGCCCGAACTTTACAGGAAAATTAAGGAGAAACCATTAATGTTAATTTTGGGGGCAAATTATAGAATTAAATAAAAATTTAAAAATAAAAAATTTTCAAACGCATCATGTAATATATCAAATGAAAGGTCTCATTCTGAGGAACACAAATATATTTTTTTCATATTTAAAAAAATATTTAAAAAAGATATTAACGAAAATATACCAAAATTTACCCATTCCCCCCCTTATCTCCGAAACTACTGAGCCTAAAATTTTGAAAAAAATAGGAAATATAGAGCGTTGCCCGAACTTTACAGGAAAATTAAGGAGAAACCATTAATGTTAATTTTGGGGGCAAATTATAGAATTAAATAAAAATTTAAAAATAAAAAATTTTCAAACGCATCATGTAATATATCAAATGAAAGGTCTCATTCTGAGGAACACAAATATATTTTTTTCATATTTAAAAAAATATACCTATTTAAAAAAATATTAACGAAAATATACCAAAATTTACCCATTCCCCTCCCCCCTTATCTCCAAAACTATAAAACGTAAAGTTTTGAGAAAAATAGATTTATAGGTTCTGACCTGAAGTTTACTGGAAAAATAAGGAGAAACCTCTACTTTTAATTTTGGGGGGCCAATTACAGAATTAAATGGAAAATATAAAATTAAAATTGTTTCTAACCCATCATGTTATATATGAAATGAAAGGGCTCATTATGAAGAAAACAAATGTATTTTTTCATATTTTTAAAATAAATTAATTAAAAGATATTAACAAAAATATAAAAAAAATTACCCATTCCCCCCCTTATCTCCGAAACCATAAGCTGGAAAATTTTGAAAAAAAAATGGAGGTATAGCCCCTCACCTGAACTTTACTGGAAAATTAAGGAGAAACCCCTAATATTTATTTTGGGGGGCAAATTATAGAACTAAATGGAAAATTAAAATTGTTTCTAACCCATCATGTTATATATCAAATGAAACGGCTCATTATAACAAAAACAAATATATTTTTTTCATATTTTTAAAATAAATTAATTAAAAGATATTAACAAAAATATAAAAAAAATTACCCACCCCCCCTATCTCCGAAACCATAAGATGGAAAATTTTGAAAAAACAATGGAGGTATAGCCCCTCACCTGAACTTTACTGGAAAAATAAGGAAAAACCCCTAATATTTTTTTTTGGGGGGCAAATTATAGAGTTAAATGGAAAATATAAAATTAAAATTGTTTCTAACCCAGCATGTTATATATCAAATAAAAGGGCTCATCATGAAGAAAACAATATATTTTTTCCATACTTATAAATTAAATTAATTAAAAGATATTAACAAAAATATAAAAAAATTTACCCATTCCCCCCCTTATCTCCGAAACCATAAGCTGAAAATTTTGAAAAACTGGAAGTATAGCCCCTCACCTGAACTTTACTGGAAAAATAAGAAGAAACCCCTAATATTCATTTTGGGGGGCAAATTATAGAATTAAATGGAAAATAAAAAATTATAATTGTTTCTAACGACTCATGTAATATATCAAATCCCAGGGCTCATTATGACGAATAGGTACAAATATATTTTTAATATATTTTAAAATATATTAAAAAAATATTTTAAAAAAATTACCCATTCTCCCCGTTATTCCCCAAACTCTAAGACCTAATTTTTTTGTTTATGGGAAAAATATGAAAAAAAACGGAAAATAAATTACTAGAAAATCCCCATAGAAATTTTAGGGACAAATTACACAATTAAATGGAAAATAAAGATTCAATTTTCAAACGCATCATGTAATATATCAGATAAAAGGCTCATTATGTGAATTACAAATATATCATATTTTTAAATCATTTGTATAAAAGATATTAAAAATATTAAACATCGACTTAATTCCCACTTTAGAAACTACACTATTTAAAATTTGGAAAATATATTTTATTTACATTTTTAAATAATTTGAATAACAGATTTAATAATTTATAATTTAAACTTTGACCTATTTTGCCGTTTTTCTTCCAATCTACAGAGGCTCAAAACTCAGACAGTAGATTATAAAAGGCATTTCTGAAAGTTTATTAGTAAAATAAAACTCTAATGTTACTTTTTGGGGGCCAAAAAAATTAAGCGAATCCTAAAGCAGATAAAATAAAAAGTCTATGTGTGGAAAAGCAAAGTGTACATTTTTTATAAATTTAAAACGCTTCCTTTAAAAGATATAAGGGTAAGTATAAGAAAATGCACTCATTCCCTGTCTGAAACTGGAATATTCGAATCTTGAAGGTGGTACGGAACCCAAAGTATGCGAGTCCAACTCGCACTTGACTAAATTATTTTGTTTGTATTGATTGAGTTGGCTGTCGTTGCTTTGCTTCTAATTCCAACTTCTATAACTCTAAGATTTAAAACAAAAACTATGGTACTTCTAATTTTTCGATTAAAATATAAAAGAGCTTTCACAAATAAACTTACGTTTGAAAGCAAAAACTCAATTTTCACTTTTGGGAAGGCAACACGAGTAAGTAAGTAACATAAAATACTGTTGAAGTGGCTCCTATAAGAACTTCCATCATTTTCTTGAACAATTTTCAATATTCCTAACAATTTTTAAATTGTTAACATTGTTTCAATTGCTTCTTGTCAACTTCAATTTATTCAAAACTTCCCTGTTATATTTGATTTTTGATTTTATACTCTTAATTGTGTAACCGCCTGGCAGTCGCAGGATTCTTTCCTCAAGAGTAGTCTCAAAATCGGGTGAATATAAAAAGAAGATAATAATGATAATAAATAAAATAAAAGATCTTAATTAAAAAGACCAACATTACACGGACCGGAATTAAACATATTGGAGAACAAAAACCATAACAACCTTTTGTATATTCAACTATTTTTTTATGACTGATCTCAAAAGAAATATTTTTAAAAAATCTTACCGTTTTTAGCAGTTGTTTACTTTTGTCGCTCAAAAACAACAATGCTTTTATCATTATAATTCTGATCAATTTAAATTTATTAGTAGATTTCGATTGTTTTGGATTACTTTAGATTGTTTTGAAATTAAAAGGCTAGGAATTCGTGTCCATTACCTATTTTGTTATTTAAGTGATTTCGTTGGCTTTGGTTTCCTGAAAGAATTAATGCCATTCCATCACCATCAGTGGTGTTACGTGTGAGTAGGTCGCGCAAGATCTAGACGTTCTAGACTATTACCAAGCCGTGATTTAGATCATGTTAGACTTCTTGCTCACAGAAATAGTGTAAGTCAAATGAGGGACGATCTAGTTGCAGTTACAAGAGGCATATTCTCCCAAATGACAGTAATATTTTGCTGGACAGTGACTCTTGGGGAGTAGGCAGATTGAGGCCCCGAGTTCGATCTAGTTTCTGAAACTCGTTTTCACTTTTTGGCTCTTGATAATGGCTTCAAAGCAGAAGTCGGGTATTTAATAAATTCAGACGACGCGGTTCTCACCCAGAAACTAGCCTAGTTCATATATATAACGTGTCCCAAAATTCAACGTTAAGCCGAAACCCAGTAGTGCACCAACTGGACCAGACCATGACTAACTAGGGAAAAATTGGAATAATTTTTTATACGGATATAAGCACTTTATTAAAAAACATCCAAAAGAAAACCCAAGACTACATTTTTTAGTGCTAAAATTACAATTTTGAAAATAAATGCTGAAATGTTTTTCTAAGTATCTATATATAAATAGACAAAGACAAAACGGTTAGGTACCATTTTCTCCTCTGTCCCTCAACCGATTTATTTTATTTTTGTTTTGTTTAGTGGCTATTGATGACCTTCAGTGCAGAATGCTAAAATATATTTATAATATTGATTCATTCATTAAATAAAGTAAATAAAAAAATCATAATTTACGTCCACAGTGGCGCCAGATTGCGTGGAGAGAAAATCGTAAGACGGATGACTCGAATGAGAAAAACAAACTAAATTAAACGAAAAACTAACAAATTTTGTTTGCTTCTGAAAGTTATTCTACATTATCATGTTATTGAGAACTCACCCACAAAAAATTATATTATAGGATAATGACAATTTATTGGGTACTCGCAAGTTTTTCTAAATAGAGTTTGTCAACTAAAATCAGACATTTGTATTGCGTGGCAACTGAACAATGTTTTTCTGATAATATTTTATTATTTTAACATTATACTATTAATTTATATTGTTTCTATTTTAAAGGCTAATAGTTTCATACAATTTAACAAAGATTACAAAGCCTATGATATAAATACAAATAGTGAATTTGAAGATAAATAGTTAGATCTGACATCATGGCAATGGTTCTAATTTCTCGACCAGTTCACGGCCAACTACAATGTAGCAGATTGAATTTCAATTTGACATTTCTTAAGAATGTAAACCGCTAGGTTAAGGTACCTTCTCAATGCAATCAAAAAATTATCAATGTATAATTTTCAAAATTTCAATTTCAATGAATTCAATTTCAATGAACTTACAAAAATTGTCAACAAATAAAGGTATTATTTAACATAAATTAACAGGTAGTGCATTGCATTTCGTAAATGTTTTGATATAATCCCCCGATGAAAACTTTTACGTAAGTAAACTAAGTATTGAGAGATTATAAAGCTAATTGATACATTTGATTTCAGATCCACTCAAGTTGAATATGCTTTTTTATTTTATGCCATGTGCAAATGAAAATTGAATAAGTATTAGTAATATGTTGCTGTTTTATTCGATATAAAGTAATCTTTTAAATTAATTTTAACATGTCGTCTAAAATATTAGCAGTCAGTCAAAAATTGTTAAATATTCTTTTAACGAGATGTGATATACTGCACATATGGTTTTACTTATTCATCTAACAATATAATACATATAATGTTTTGTTTATTTACAAATATCTTATTATATGTAATTCTCGCAAACTGCACTATGACTGTCGAAATTTCATTTCGGGGTTTTGGCGTCTATAAATCGATTGCTCGTATTATCGAGAAAGAACGAAATTATGACAATAATTATGACAGCTGAGTTTTGAAATTACAAGAGTTTCAATACAGGATGATTTGGTAACATACTTGAGGTTGAAACTGCTCTTGAAAAAAATTTCCAATACAAATTGATGTGTAGAATCTTATAAGAATTTTATCGTTATTTAATATTTTTAAAGTCAAAATCGCCTAAGCAGCAATTTTTGGCTAAAAAGTTATGTGTTCTCATATTCTAAATTGAATGAGATATAAGGCGTTGTATATTATAATTACACAGGGCGATTCCAGATATGTTAGAAATCATTTTTTTCCTGGGTGGCACACAAGAAGTTGCATATATAGGGTGTTTAAAATATAGAGTAGAGTGCAATTATAACTAATAAATTAATTATATAGGGAAGCCCATTAGCGGTTGAATTTACAGGGTTCTTGCAATAGAATTTCAGTTATACAGGGTGGTGCAAAAAATATTATACAGAGATGCATATACAGGGTGGCGGAAATGGAAATGCAACATTTCATAACCCATAAGCAGTAGAATATAGAGGGTAGATGAAATATAGGAATTATAGATATACAGGATGATTATAAAAAAATGTTAGAAAAGGAAATGATATATAGAGTAGCCCACGATGAGTTCCATATATATGATGATTGAAATATAGATCGGAGTAAAAGTATAGTTACAGAAGATAGTTAAAAATTTCATAAACAAAAAGAGTAAATATGGTGGCTTATAGGCAGTCGCATATACAGAATGGTTTACCGGGTGGTTCAAAAATGTTAAAAAATATTATGTGTGGTCCATGAGCAGTTGCATATACAGGGTGGTGGAAATATATAATCAGATGGGATTATTATAATGAGTATTTATATATAAATTATATATAAATGTTAGAGAATTGAGTGCAATTATAATTATACAGGGTGGTTAGAAAAAATAATTATGTAGGGTAGCCCATTACGAATTTGAACAAATGAAGTCCTATTAATTATATCTGAAAAAGAACATGAATTTCGTTACTTATTTGTAGAAGCGAGATGTAAGACCGACATCTAGGATTTTCGAGGAAACTATCACACAGAGGTTCCGAATCTGGATCCGTTCCGTGTAATTGCTGTTCTCCCTTAAGTCCTAGGATAGAATGTCACGATAAAATTCTCAGGGTACTTCACCTGCCAGAGATATTGACACAATTGGTCGAATTTCGACCACAGGGCGACAGCTAGTCCTAATTAATTACTTTATAAGGTACAATCCGAAATTAAATCGCAATGTATGTTGTCTTATCACAAAAAAATTGTTTGTTACATTTATTAACAGAAATTTGGAGAATTTTTTTCAGATACGTTTGACACCTCATTGTATAAAAGAATACCTAAACTACTATGGCAAGTTATTGCAAAAGCTGGCACCACTAATAAAGTTTGCAAAATGGTATAATACTTCTTCCAGACTTCCCATATAAAAATTCATGTGGGTATTTTTCTGGGCAAGAACCAGCTATTAAAGTCATTCAAAATTCTCGACGGATTTGAAATAAAACGAATATGACAGGTAAAATAAACGGTTTTGAAAACTTTATTACTGAGTAAATTTTTAAAAAACTGTTTGCCACCAGCATTAATACAATTGGGTACAACGTCGGACCACCGTCATTTTGGTACCACCTTGTAGGTAAAATGTTTAATGGCACATCTTCTATCAGATTTAGCACATGGTTTTGTAGAAAGTGTAAATAAATTTCACTATTCAAATGTCCTGGCAATTCAAGAGATCCAATAATACGACTAGCGAATTTGAATAGTTCAATTTATCTAGACTTTCTACAAAACCATCTGTTAAATCTGAAAGAAGATGTGCCATTAAACATTTTACGTAGAATGTGGTACCAATATGATAGTTATCCTGGTCATTATGCCCAACCTGTGCGAGAATGTGAGAACCAAGAGTATGCAAACCGTTGGATCGGGCGCCTTGGTTCAGTTTTATGGCCACTACGCTCTCCCGATTTAAACCCATTGGACATTTTTACTGGGATTTCCTGAAAGATAAGATTTATTCGATACCCATATTAACAATTGATGAATTACGTCAAAGAATCTTGGATGCTGCCGAACACATCAGTTCGCGACGTTGTGCACAATTGGTGAAAAGGTTGTTTCTAAAACAATGTCGTGCTTGTATTAATGGTGGCAAACAGTTTCAACATTTACTCTATCGTTAGTAATAAAGTTTGCATAACCGTTTATTTCACACGTCATGTTCGTTTTATTTCAAATCCGTCGATAATTTTGGAATGACTTTAAAAGCTGGTTCTTGCTCAGAAAAATACCTACATGAATTTTTATGTGGGAATTTTGGAAGAAGTATTATGCCAGTTTTGTAATAACTTGTCATAGTAATTTCGGTATATTTTTTGATAAAATCAGGTGTCAAACGTATCTGAAAAAATTCTGTTAACAAATGTAACAAAATATTTTTCTTGCGAAAAAACAACATACATTGCGGTTTAACTTGAGATTGTACCTTATATAATATAATAGTTAATTAGGATACCTCTAAAAACATTTCAGCAGTCATATTTTCAAAATTATAATTATAGTACTGAAAAATGTAGTCTAAGTAAGGTATTCTTTTTGGACGTTTTTCAATAAAGTGCATCTTTATAAAATATAGGTATATTCCGATTTTTAAATTTATTTTTCCTTGGATAGTCACTTCGGGGTTTCGGCTTGACGTTGAATTTTGGGATACGTTGTACATATATCACGATATTTTGATAAGGTCTGCTCATCGAGTCCGCAAAAACGGCTTAATCGATTTTCATGATTTAAACTGGAATATATTAAGGAATATTATGAAAAGGTACCATATAATTTATGGTATACAGAAAATCGGAAAAACACTTATTAAGGGAGTGCAGTTCAATGAAACTTCACTGATTTCACTAATCACAATTTGAATATTCTAAATTTGATTCTAATAAGATATATTCCGACTTAATTTCGTATATTATCTATGCGTAAAAACATACCGTTTTTCAGAAATTCGAAAAAATATGTGCAAAAAAAAGGATAAATGTCTAAGTAAAAATCAAATAAATGTTTTGTACAAATCTCTAAAATGAAATGTCATGAAATGTTATAGAATATCGTTAAAGTTATTTGAAACTGTTTTAATTTTGATTCATTTGATGTCAATTCATTTTAAAAATAAATTATAAATTGTAATGTATTAAGGTGGATTTAGAGAGGATTCCATACATTTTTCTATTACGTACACCCAGGCTCGGATGTAACTAATGGGCGTCCCTGGGCACTGGAAAAAATGCCGCCCCATTACTGAAATTTTATTCAACCTTATAATTTATTTATTTTTTAAATAAAATAAATAATTAATTGCAGAGAGTTTATTACATAAAACATAAAAAAATATTTGTTTTTTTTAAGAATTATAAATTTTACACTAAAGGTGACTTTTGGAAAAATGCAAATATAGCTCGAAAATATTTTCAATATTTTTTAAAAACTATTAATTTAATTTCTTCAAATCCAGAAAATAAAAAAAATCAATATTATTTCAAATCTTCAAAGAAATAAATTAATGAAATCCCTTTAATTATTAACTTTTACTTTTAGTGCCAAAAATTATAATTTACAAATAAGCACAAAGAAAACAATTAAAAAAATTAGAACAAGTAAAACTGATATATAAGATGCAGAATAATTTAATCAAAATTAAAGAGAAATTACAGTTAAATAAAGATCAACATTATTACAATTTAAGAACAAGAGAGCAGATAACAAATAACTATTACCGAACAAAAAAGTCCCAGAATTCTCCCATTTCCAAAAGTATAGATGTATACAATAAAATCGACATCAATATATTTCAAAGAAATGATACTATGTAATCTCAAAACATTTAAAAAAAAACAGAGACTAATGTTTTATTGTATTTTATGTTAAGCTTCTGATGTTAAGTAATTAGGGAATTCTGTTGTAATAATTATAAAAATGAAGACCTTGGTGCCAGTTCCTTTGTAACTGATTTAAGGTCTGTAATAAATTGTAATTAAATAAAATGAATTTCTTGATTTATCAATTAAATAAAAAATAATTAATTCAAAGAATTAATTAATTATATTGAGCAATCTTGATAAGAGTGAAATTTTTTTACTTTCCAAATTTTGCCGCACTAGAAAATTTGCCGCCCCTACTGCCTCTAGTGTAAATCCACCGCTGCGTACCCCAAACTATTTTTCAACAAATTGGAAAAATAAACACATAAGTCTGTAAACATAAAAGTAAATTTCCAAATATATCAGTAAATAATTATTGATTGCTGTAAAAATGCGTATAAACTCCCAAATGGGGGATTTGGGAGTTTAAATCCCCCCCCCCCACTAAAAAAAGCTAAACATTATTCACTATGTCTGCATTTAATGTTAATATTACTAAGTAGTCTTAACGAAAAGTAATTCTAGTCCTTACGGATTGAGAAGTACTTTACAAAAATCTTTTTTCTGTGAAGCGTTTTTATCAAACATGCACCGACCCCCGCCTCCCAAAAAAAAACCTGGTCGGGGTATGACCTCCAAACACTGACCTGGGTAGGCCTATGTATTACCCTCTATACCTAAAACAATAGCTTTTCTTTTATTTTGAGACATATAGTTTTGAATTTCAAAAAATCTATACGAATAAACTAGAAGATCCCACAAATAATCGTCAGAAAACATTCTGAAAATTATTCTACCTAAGATAATTTTAAGCAATTCTTACAATTGCATATAAAATACATATTGTTAAATTTCAGTAAACAAATTTATGTACAAAACAAAAACACTTATCGAATAAGTACACGATATCATTATTGCGACAAATAATTGTTGAGATAGTTCAAAAACATCATACCCACTAATTATGTGAATACAGCGACTCGTATAGAAATATATTTTTAGTAAATTAATTCCAGGAAACGCCAATCTAACGCATGCGTAACCAATTTTATCGAGCATTTGAAAGTTGATATTCACGTAACAACAACATACACAGGTTTTGTTGATATATCGATATAAATATATGGCAAAACAAACGAACTAACCGACATTGAGAAAACTTAAATAATAACAGCAAAATTATTTAATGAAAAATCTAAAGCCACCATTTGAAATTTCTTTCTGATCATTTAAACTGGTATTCACAAGTTTCATCATATTTCGAGCTAAAAATAACCATGGGAAGGCATGAAATGAGGGCCTTGGAGGTAACGCCCTCTAGCGCATGCTGGATGAACCGGTTCGAGTTCAAATCGCAGGAGCACAACTGCAGGAATTTCGAATATAGTGGCGCGCATTTCTTCCAATTTATTGATTAACGCTTTATACCTTCGAATGAGTATAACAAGAAAAGTGAATAATTAATGATAATTAAAATAATCCATATGTAGGAAAGATCTTCAAGACAATTATATTATTATATTTGTAGAAAATATATCAACCTTTTTTTTTAAATTCCCATGTTGACTCAACTATGAAAAATAATTTTATTGGGTGTACATTGAATCAAAAATGCAACTATTAAGAAAATGAGAAATATTAATTTAATAAAAATATACTCTACATGCAGAATAGATTTAAAACAATCTAATATATACTTGTAAGATATACATAAGATATTTTTTAAAAATTTTGATGCCGATGTAGATAGTCGTCGATGTAGAATACAAATTACCAGTATTTATGCGACTTCCAAAAATAATTCAGGAAATGAAGCTCAAAAATGGCAAAACTTCGCATTTTTTTCATCCACCGTCGATTTGTACAAAAATTTTGGATTAGGCTCATTTCACATTTTAGTTCATTATCTATATCGTTCTATTGTACGTTTTTGTTTCTTAAGGGTGAAAACTAACCCTAATTGTAAAAACTTATAAAATAACATTTTAAACCTTAATATGGGTAAAATTTGGTTTGGTTTAATTAAATAAGGATTGTTTCATGCTTTAGGATACATTTTCATAATGTTTCAACCCTTAAAAATCAACCCTTGTTAGAGCTTAATGTAAAAAAAATTATATATCCTAAATCATGTATCGATTCGCACAAAAATTGGAAATTAGGTAGGCTCGTCTCACTAGTTCAAATTCTATACATGCCTATGGGCACTGTTAATTTTTTAAGGGTGAAACTACCCCTAATTGGTTGATTCTGCTTTTTCCGGATTTGGACCGTGTCAATTTTTCGAATTAATTTATTTATATACCTAAACCGGCATCTAAAGATAGTTTTCCGACGTTTTGCCCACACTTATAAGGGGCTTTTTCAAGGATGAGAAAACACAAAACCTTGCGGCCACTCCATTCATTTAGTCTTTTTCTCACAAACACACTTTTGAAACTTCACTTTTATTAAACTTGTTACACTGACGCCCAAATTGTAAAAGACTAATAGGTACGAAGAAATAATAATGACCCCCCGAAATTTTCAGGTAAAAGAAGGGTAGGAGGTTCCTAATGGGATTATTTTGGATTGTTTTATGATTCTGATGATATTTTTGTATACGTTTTTGGAATTTTATTAGTGGGTAATGTAAGTGATTTATTTTGTTGATGAGATTTCTGTTGAAATGTTGATGCAGGGTTGCCAGATGAGCGAAAGTTCAAAACCTTTGTCTCCATGAAATTCTTGGGATTTTTGGCGATTTCAGCGGCCTGACGAAATTTTCTGGTAAAATAATACGGAGATTTGGCCACGACAGAGGAGCTGTCGAAGAGGATTTGGTGGCCCGTTTCGTGATGATGTTGAGCTACAGCAGAGTTTGAAAGCAGGCCCGTTTTCAAACAACATTTGTTTCACCGATGTCTACTGCCCTACACGAGCGTGGAATGGAATAAACACCCTTAGATGAAAGAGGATTTTATTTATCCTTTAGAGATGGTAACATTTGTGAGATTTCGGATAGTGGTTTGTAGACTATCCTATCCGTGAGCTTGCTGATATATGGCAAATATGCTACTGATTTACTAGGTAACAATTCTTTCATAGGAAGGGAGTTTTGATGACGAGAAATGGAATTGCGAATCTCTCGTTTACTATAGCCGTTGTTTAGTAGGCTACCGTCTACTCAAGCTAATTCCTTTCTCAAACTTTTGGGTTTGGAGATAGCTCAATACACACGAGGGTGTTCACGACTGAGCATTTCTGAGATGGATGATGATGAGACCGGAGTGAATATATTTGTCTATATACAGAGTGGCCCAGGCGACCATTTGGCAACTGTGAAACCAACACGTCCAGGAAGGGCAGGGATCCATTGGACTCAATTTCCATCGTAAATTTGATATTTGAATGTTGGGTATTAATGTGGTTAAAGAACAATTGGAGAGCCTCTTGTCCATGTGGCCAGATGACAAAAGCGTCATCAACATATCTCAAGCAGGTTTTGGGTTTGTGGCTCGAAGACTCCAGAGCCACTGCTTCAAAGGCTTCCATAAAGATATTTGCCACTACCCGTGATAGCGGCGAACCCATGGGGGTACCAGAAGTTTGTATGTAATATTTATTTTGAAAAAGAAAATACTTCGATGTAAGACATTTTTCAATCAACACGAGTAAATCCAAGGAAGACGTACAAACCTTGGATTTACTCTGTAATTTCTTATCGGGAATTTAAAAATATAGATAGTATAGTATAACCATTTTACTTTACATACTTTCGGCTCATTAAACCAAAGTAACATTTGATGTTGCAAAAGTCAGAGTATGCAATTTTATTTTGTTGTAAATTCTCTATAACCTTGGTTCTATAACTTTTACTCGAAAATAAATAAAGCCTTTTGATAGAGAGTTTTTTTAAAGAATAACTCCTTATATTTTTTTAATTTTATTTATCATCACGGTTTTACAGTGATACGAAACTTTTTATTCTCCATTACTCGTAAGTATACATTAATATGAATGCTTAGGCATAGTTTTCTCTCATTTTTCCATTATTTTGATAAGAACCATTTTAATAATTGATATTAATTCAGACTTATAAACTTTACTCTCTACTACAAAAATTTTAAAATTACTGGCTTTTACAGTAATTTCCAATCATAATGTATCTACATGTCCTAGAATTATTTGCAGGTCAAAAAGGCTCTAGTAATCATTCAGGGATAAAAATCATCGACATGATATTATTATTATGACTGGGGCTGGAATAAGTATGAACAGATATTGATGTCTGTTCAAAGTTCAAAACATCAAGCACCCCCAGAGCTTCTACAGTTGATATTCTAAAACGTAAATTATAGCGTTGATAGAATTTTTCTTGTTTGCCAAAAAATATTTACAGTGACAATTTGGCGGTTGGTCATAATGGTGATCAGTGGATACTGAGGGTAACTCTTCTACTAATAGATATCTCCTTCCCAAATCAAGGTCAATTGAAGGTTCGCTGACGTTGTTTACTATCATACAACTGGCGTGCTTAACTTTTCTGCTCTTTAAAATTTTGTTTTTTTAACAATATCTTTGTTTGCTCCCAGTCTATGCTGCCGGTGCTGGTTAATACATGATTGGCCAAATTTTATTTGTCTAGATGTCTTCTGGAAATCTTATACTGTTGTTCATTTTTCCTCACCTCAACTTACTATTTTTTACATACACTCAGAACATATAAAAATTTAGAAAATAAAGACGATGTTCAAACGGTTTTAAAACCAACAAATATTTCATTTTTGTTCACTTATGAATTATTCACAAAACGTGTTTAATTGTAAGGAGTTTTTTTGTTACTTGAATGTCGAATTTTTTGCAATAGCTGATAATCTGATTTTAAACGACATCAAAAAAGGAGGTTGTTCTAAATAAGATTGTTTTTTTAAGACTTTATTTATTAACTCAGTACTTGGGCAACGATGAACCTTGTTAAAATATCATACTATATGGCGAATGCGAAAGTATTAAAAGACGAAAATACTAGCCTTACTCGAAATCTACGTAGAAATTAAATGATAATTGCAATTTCATCAAAATATATGTTAATTAACCGCTTTGCAGATGAAGGTTTTCAATTTGTCTTTGTATAAATAGTATACACTTAAGTTACAATCATATGGAAAACATATTAATAATATTTAGAAAATAAGTTATTCTTCGTAAAAAAAATCTGATTCATCTTAAACCGAAAACGAAATCATCACATTTCACTTTAATCAATATCTGTACACGAGTTTTGTCAGAAAAGAACAATTTCCCTTAATAGTGAAGTACCGACCATTACTTTTGGTAATATTGTGTAACTGATAATGAATTAAAGTTAATTAAATTTTTCAAAGAAAAAAATGCCAAGCTGGCGATTTTTAAGGTAAAAACCTACAAGTTCGCATGTTAATTTGAGGCACACATCGAAAGTGAGTTGTTCCGTGTGTCGATATCATTTCATGTCGATACTATCGTTATTGTTATACAAGGTGGTTAAAAAGTTATATATAATAAGTAAAATAAATAAAATAATGGAGCACCTCACCTAATTCTACAAAGACCTGTACAAAGCCCCACAATACAAATACAAATGTTGGAAAAAGAAATACCAGAAGTACTCGTGGCAGAATCAAGAAAATAAAAAATGACAAGACTGCTGGCAATGATGGAATAAAGAATAACATATAAACACACTGCCTAAGAACAAGACACATACCAGAATAGCGCCGTCATAGTAATAATCCATAAAAAAGGTAGCAAGAAGACATTCGAAACTACAGACCGATAAGTCTTCTACCGGTAGTGTACAAGGTATTCACTAAGATCATACAGAGCAGAATTCAAAGTAGACTAGACTCTGCTCAACCACAAGAGCAAGAAGGATTCCGCAGTGACTTCAGCACCATTGATCACAAACATACTGTCAAATACCACGTACTTTAACCTTTATTGACGGCGAGCAAGCTTTCGACACCATCTATCCGAAGGCAGTGATGAATGCCCAGAGTGAACAAAGTGTCGACAAACCATATATAGAAACAGCCAACATATACAGGCAAGCCAAAGTCAAAAAGAGAATATAAAGAGGCAGCCCTGAATTTCCCACTAACAGAGGAGTCACAGAAGGCGACGCAATTTAACCAAAACTATTCACAGCGGTGCTAGAAAGTATCTTTCGGAAGTTAGACTGGAATAACAAAGGATTAAATACAGGAGCAGAATATCTCAATCATCTGAAATTTGCGGATGGCATTGTCCTAATTGCCAAAAATTCAGAAAAACTACAATAACACAACTTAACGCAGCAAGCAACGAGATAGGCTTCAAAATGTACAACGAATTGGTAGACATTCAAGATATCACAATAGATAACACAATCCTGGAAGTAACAGAAGAAGACCTGGGTCAATTAATACAAACTACCAAAAATAAATAGACGGATTAAACTTGCATAGACGACATTCGGAAGAAATTCAATCATCTTCAAATCTCGAATGTCATTCCACCTCAAGAGCAGCCGTATGTCAGTGCTGGCAAACGGTTGCGAAACTATGATTCTGAAACTGAAAGCAGAAATTACACATAAACTCCAAGTTCCTGAAAGGTCAATGGAAAGATGGAAAGATTCATGATAGGAATAACAAGAAGAGACCGAAAAAGAATAGAGTGGATACGAAATAATACCCAGATAATAGAAATAATAACAGAATAAAATCCCTGGCAAGGCGAGGAGACAATAGATGGACAACAAAAGTCACTGAATGGTATCTCACGGCTGTCAAAAGACCCAGGAAACGCCTTAATTAAGGGGCTATGAACTTAGAAAGACCACAGGCATAATGGTCCCAAAAAGCTAAGGATACAAAAACATGGAATGAACTGAAAAACGAATAGGTAAGAGAGGCTACACCCAGAATAATGGTTGAATATAGCTGAGCATGATGATGATATAGATAATAATAACAGCTTATTACTAATGATAGTTGAAAGATAGGGCGGAGTAGAACTATTGTTAAACAGGGTGGTTCAAGAAAGTACTGTGGGTCGCCATTGGCAGATGCATATAGAGAATGGTTGACGTATATGCTAGAATAAAATCATAGTTATACAGCGTGATTTAATAAATACTACATTCGGTAGCCCATATGCAGTTGAATATACCTATAGGAGGGTTGTAATATAGGGTAGAAAAGAAAATGAAATTAATTACTAGATGCACGTATTCGATGGTTGAAATATAAGGAGGAATAAAATTATAATTATTGCAGCATTGCAGGTGATTAAAAATTTTAAAAACCCTTTTAAAGGCTGGGCTCATTTGCATAATGGTTTGAATATAAAATTTTATAGTTATACATGATGATTTGAATATGAAGTGTTATTGTTATACAGAGTAGTTCAAAAATTTGTATAATAAAATGTTATAATGGGTGGTCCATAAGAATACAGAGAAAGGTTGAAATATATTATGAAGTGGAATTATTATAAATAGTGTCTGAATGAATGTCAAGGAATTGAAATTAAACTGATTCATTTCATTCATTTATGGGTGAAGTTCTGTAACCCAGATAGTAACATATTAATATTTAAAAAATATATTCTGCAAGTCTTCATAGAATGATTTGCATGGTCTGAAACCTACAATAAACTCGTAGCATGAAAGTATTTTCAACAATTGGAAAATGTATCCAATTATGCAATTTAATCACTAAAAAGCCGAAAATTAATAGCTTTAAAAAAACCACCGACTTGAATGCATAGTAACAATAATGATACTAAAAAGTAATAAAAAATCAATTGGATATTTTAAATGAAAAGTATTATATGTTCTATAAAACTGTGTTTGAAGTTGGTGCCAAACCTGAAAAATATATATTTAACATAGTGTATAAATAGCTTTCTTAATTAATAACAGAAATTGTTTAATTTAAAAGCTGTTTATATTCCTATGTAAAATATATGCATTTCTTAGGCTTGGCATCAAATTCAAACCGTAAACTCTACGAAGATTTTAGAAACAGTCGTTTCAAACTTACTTAATTTTCTAGAAAACAAAATAGAGACTCATCCTAAGGCTTTTGAGACCTTTGTCCTCCTCACACATTTCAGAAATGAAGACTATAGCAAACCGTAGGAAAAACTAAATACTTTAGCAACATATTTCAACAATACTCTCTTCGAGCTGTCATTCCTTTGTACGCAAGACAATATATATTATATATAATACATATTGTTTCTGGTCAGGGAACCTTCATCAGTTGCGCTTCCCACAATTGAATGTCCTCTCGAACACTTCTTTATGTATTTGATCCGTTAAATTTGCGTACAAAGGAATGACACCTTGAAGAGAGTATTCAATATCTCTGACAGGTGAAGTAACCTGAAAATTTTATCGTGACATTCTGTCCTAGGCTTAGAGCATTTACTTTCTAGAGATAGCCTGCAGTGCACAAATGTCGTGGTAAGACTAAGGAGAGAGAGGGCAATATAGAGGGCAAAAGGCTATTTCACTCGGTTGGGAGCTGCTTCCAATCAAATACGTCCAGCATGTTGTTCATTGGCTGCTTCCACCCACTAAGTGAAACAGCCTCTTACTGTCTCTATTGCTCTCTCTTTCTAGCGTTCCCACGATTTTATGCTTGATAGGCTATATCTAGATGGTAAATGATCTAAGGTCCTAGGAGTTAAGAGAGAACAGCAATTACACGGAACGGCTCCAGATTCGGAACCTCTGTGTACTAATTCTCTCGAAAATCCTAGATGTGGGTCTTACATCTCGCGTCTTCAAATATTTCAACAACATGGTTGAAACGTTTATACATAAGCAACGTTATCAAAAATGACATCTTTAAATCCTTCATAGCACTTTAGGGTCATCTAACTACAGTACATTATACGATTCTAAAGTTCTTGGATAAGAATTGTTCCCTAGTTTTGCTTTGGCATTATTTTTATTTATTCTTATACGGGTATCCCCAATTACATAAAATACCAAAAAAACAAAAAAAATTGTGTAAATAACATTAAATCTAAAAAACATATAAACCTAAAGTTGACACGTCTAAAATTGGACTGAAATTTTAGAAACAATGCATAATACAGAATAAAATAAAGTTAATTAAAAATAAAATTAAAATTAAAATACATGTTGTCGCGAAGAAAAGAAAAGAACACATCAAAAGAAAACAAAAGGCAGAATTAAATATTATGATATAAGGAGCGCTGGATTACATTGTTATAAAACACGTCAATATGCGAGGAGTACTGATTGGCTGTACGCAATACCCTAAACATTGCTGAACAACATCCATAGTTGTTTCTATCAAATGAAACATGGAAGAGTTCTGAAGAACGAGTTCTCATTGTCGTATTCAAAGAAATTCTATCTAGTAAGGAAGGGCAGCCAAGTTCACCTGACAACAACTTGTATAGAAAACAAATATCAGCTGTTTTGCAAAGATTGTAAATGCATTTGTAATAAAATGTCACTATATTGATAATTGTACACTCAAACTCATGTTAAATGCTACTATACGAAGAAAAATATTTTAAACTTTCTCAATATTAGCTAATATTCTGTTATAGTGGGGGTTCCATATAACAGAACAGTACTCCAGAATAGATTGTACTAGTGAACAATATAGCAAACGAATCCTATTATGAGAAAATGTTTAGATGAACGATTGATAAACCCCAATACCTTGTAACTCTTGGAAACAACTAGATCAATGTGTCTACGAAAAGTCAGAGAATTATCGAAAACGACACCAAGGTCACGAATTTCACTTTCTCGGTGTATCGTTTGTGAATTAATAGCGTATCTAAAAATATGAACTTACTGAACATTGTATAATTACATACAATTATGGACAATTTGTCCTGTTGTCAAAACATACATATTGCCAAATGAACACGCCACATGCATCGAGAATTATAAGGCCACTTTACAGCTACGTTCCACTTTACGATATGCTTTCAATTTTCCAGCGAAAAAAATAGTTCCAGAGGTACTTCCACTTGGTAGGCCTTTAATGAATTTAAAACACAGCAGAGAATCAAGGCTGGAATACCTGGGGGTATCACAGAATTGATAGAAAAAACGCTTGTTTGAACTAGTAAAACTTGCTAACTGTTCACGCTTCATAAATAGGATACAAATAAACTCAAACTAGAAATTCATAATTATTTCACTACAGTTATGAAATGGATGAAAAGAGACTAATTGTTAGTTGTGGTTCTATATTGCTTTATGGCATTGAAAAACAAAACTGAAGTATTCCGTTTAAAATCTGTCTTTATCGACATTCTAGATTATTAACTCCACAACTGGAATTTGTAATTTTTAATTTTCAAGTTAAGTTAAAAAGCTGCGCGGTCTGGTTTGCAAAGCAAAAATAATACATTTTTACATATGTGTAACACTCTACCTATTTTGACTTTGAATTAGTATTAATTATTTATTTTTATTAATAATTAATCCGTTCGGTCAATTTACACATTCGAAGATGCAAAAATTCAAAAGAAGCTGTAAAATTGCCCATATACAATTATAAAAGAAATCTCAATAGTGCTCATCGTTCCGCTCTGAGCAAAAAAGTGGCTCGAGGTCAAAGGTCAAAAAAATTAGTTTTTCGCGTTTTTCTGCAAAACGTTGAGTTTTCTCGCAAAATTACCCCACAAATTGAAGATCATAAAATTCTCTACAAAAAATCTATTAACAGTTTTTTTCTAACAATCCACTGTTTTAGAGACATAACGATTTAAAAAGTTTTAACGTGATTTCCCCAGTAGGCCTATTCCACGAGTCTGTTGTGATTTTGATTGTTTCGGAACTATTGCAAAATAATATTTACTAATAAGAGTTGGTAAAAATAATAGCGGTGTAATTACAAAAAAAGTCGCTAAATCTACTCATCTGATTCATAATTTTCGAATATTTCTGTTTCCTCTTCTGCTTCTTCTCATTCTTCTTGATCTTCTTCTCGTTCTTCTTCTTTTTCTTCACTTTGTGTGCAAGTTAATTGCCCCAATAGCGATTCCTCGTTGGGATCATAGGAGTCATAGCAGTCCTCTACAATTGGTGACACTGGCGGATCCAAGTGGTTAGTGGGCTGAAGCCGATATCAAGCCCCCCAAATGGCCATTATAGATTCCCCTGGTTGGTGACTCAACATTAGAGCACGACCGACCTTGACAATCTGTACACCCTAGGGAACAGAACAGTCCAACTTTTTTGCAACCACATTTAGCATGACATCTCCTTTTGCAGTTGCAAAATATTGTGTTCAGCAGTTTCTCTGGCGCTGGTGGAAGTAAAGAGTGTACTGGCTCTAATGTGTTGTCGACCAACTTCCAACCCCAGTCTTTAGGGTCCAGCTGACACTTGAACTTGGTAATATACCGGGAAAAGATGTTGATGAGCAGCTACTGAGGTTGGAGAAAGACAATCTAACTATACTTGTTTTTTGTTTCAAATATTTATAACGAAACACACGTATTGCAACATCTAAACAAGTAGTGTTTTTTTAGGAGTTCCGTACATACTAAGAAGAAAGCGAATTCCATTGGTGATCTTGTGAAGTACAATTACTGTTTTTAAAAACTTCAGCACATTGAACTAAATCTTTTTTTTAACATTTTGATAACTGTTCTTTTTCCTCTCCTGTAAAATGCAGATGCCGTAAAAGCAGCCAGTTATTGCGTGTAAAAATAGTCCATGATTTGGACACTTAGCAAAAGTAGACAAACTTTTTGATTAATATACTTCTGATTGATGTTGTGCTTTTCCGCGTTAAAAAACAAATAATTTGTTCAGTTGGAGTTTGAGCAGTAAGTAAGACGAACAACAATAGTTGTATTTGTCACATTAAATTGCTCTATTGCTGTTTTAATAATAAGTACCTCAGCATCATTATTAGCTTGTTTAACTGATATATTCAACTTTTTAAAGAGTTATATGTCCAGAACGATCGCTCTTAAGAAAAAAATATTAATACATTTTTTGTAGTTAAAACTCACCGGAAAAACTCATTATTTACCTTTGACCTCGAGCCAATTTTTTTCCATAGACCGGAATGATGAGGACTTTTGAGATCTCTTTTATAATTGTATTTTGAGCAATTTTACCCAGTTAGAGCTTCTTATGACTTTTTGTAACATTTTACGCCTAAATTGACTGGGCTACTATGAAGTTTCACTACAATTAATTATAGATTAACACCACAACTTTAAAAACAGTTAAGAAAAAATAATATATTTTAAAATTCTTTTGTCCAATATTGTTAATACTACTTAAATGGATCACTGGCAGCATAATTCAAATCAGAAACACATTATGATCCCAAGTTTATTAAATGCAGAAACCTGAATTTAGCGGTTTTAGCAATATTTTAACTTCTTTAAATAAACCATTGTTATGCAATCACAATGGTTTATCATAAATGGGCAGTTAATAAATTAATTTGTAAAAAATGTGTTACAGTCTTCTCAGAAAAATAAACTTCACTCGCCAAGAAAATAGATGATATTGTATATGTTGGCAGAATGCTGCAAAAACGCACTGCTAGAAGCTAGAGCTTATAACGAGCGGTTTCCAGAAAAGCGACAACCTACTAAAATGAGTTTTGACAAATTGATGGATTGGTTTAATCCCACTGGAAAACGGAATGCATGTGTGCTTGCAGTTAATTAAATCCTCTAAACGAATGTACGGTGTGTTAGTTCGAGGGTAGTACAGAATGTAACTTGTTGCTAGAAATTTTCTTAGACTTCAGTCGTTTTGAACTCGGTTGATTTAACATTTTGGTAGTTTTTCATATGCTATATCGTCAGCTACATGATGTGGAATTCAGATGATCCGTCGTATTTATATACGTTAATCATTGTCTCTGAATGTTGGTTAATAGCCATCGCTCTATGACGTCGGGTTTCTGCTGATTCGTAGTAATAATGGAGTGAAGTGGTCTCAGAATGTTTCGAGGGCCTTGGTCGAAAATATTCGTGTTGACAATTATAAACGCTGTTCTCCTTGTTGATTATCTTATCATGGTTTAGGTCCAGGGTAATTGGCTTACAAAGAGTTCTCTATCTCCCTCCTTTGAACAGCCATTATGTGCAATGTGCATGCTGACTCTGGTGTCCAAAGATCATTTTGTTAGTCAATGTTAAAGTATCTTGTAGATACAAATTTGTGGTACTACAAGTGTTGCCGCTCTTTTCAATCACCTTGGTTTCGATTTCGGCGACCAGTTCACTGGAGTTTTTTTTTGTAGAAACCTTTGACATAGGGTATTTAATATTAAAATAGATTTCTTGGTTTCGTCTTCCTGCTTTGCTGGCTCTTTGAATTTTTCGAATGGCTTACTTATGATGGCCACCGAATGTTCATTCGTGAAAAGATACTGTCTGAGTTATACTCTTTTATATTTTACGTTTTCTGGTGGTTATTTATGTACCCAATAGTTTAACCGACTTCCAAAAAGGAGGAGGTTATCAATTCGGCCAGATATTTTTGATGGTTGTAAACCATTTTGAATAGTTATTATTTTCTTTAATAGAGTGTACATCTGGATTGGTGAAATTTCAAATAGGAGAAAAGAATTCTACCTGTAAAGGGAATGTATTGAAGACATACGTGCAGGGTTTTAGGTATAATGGTTGATTTCTCCAAAATCTCTTATCGATTTGGATAGTTTTTTAATTGCATTCTATTAAGGAAGATCCTGAGGTGGCCTCATATAATTATCTATGACTTGTAACATGTAATTTTTCAGAAAATCGCCGAAAAAAACAATATTTTGAAGTGTCTTACTGATATGTCCGAAAAATATTTAAATTCCAACGTAATAGTCCAGGAGCTGATGGCACTAAAAGCTCTTAGCCACGAATTACTTATAGCTGATGTTTTTACCGAAGTTTTAAAATAGGTGATTTTAAAAATTTTTATGTGCTCTTTCCGAATTTCTACTTTTGCCACTTCGTATTTTTGACAGTTTCACCGCCATATTGGGAAAATAGCTCTTAAAAACACTTTTGTCCAAAAAACTTATTATCACGTAGTACGTAAAGCGTTTTTTGATCATGGTATCTCCAATTGGCCTAAATCACACTTTTACACAATTTAGCGTTTTGTCCTTCGCTTCGTTAGTCTTGATGGAACAGGTGTTGCTATTTCATCTTTAGTACCGATGAAAATTTCTTTTACATCTTTCGCGGTGGGAATATCAGGATTATGTTGTTCAACTACATACCATTGCTGAAACTGTTGATACGTTCCATTGTTGTGCTCCTTCTGCCAGTGACGATACAGTATTAAATTTATTTTGGTATATTCATTTTTAAGGGGGATTCAAAGTCGATCCTCACCATTAGGAGTATGTCCGGTGAAAAACTAAAGTTTTTTTTCTAGTTTTAATTTATCAGGGGTTTCAAAAGGAATCTCACTATTACATTGTCACTTTTTCTCTGCTACATAATGGTGTTTTAAGATTGGCCGTTTCATCCTCCGGTCACCATCATAACTTTATTTTTTTTTATAAGCAACTAATTAGATTTTTTCTGTTTTGAATAGTACCAGTTAGTTATTACCGTTGCAGGGACGTACACAAGTTATCATTCATTTTCGAAAAATCAAAATTATTACTAGGGAAATTGTGGTTCTTTAATCGACCTACGTCACTATTCATATTTTAATATTTTGTGAGTTCCCGTATTATTAGACAAAAATAGCCCTCACTAATAAAGAGAAAAGTGATACGATTATGGAGTTATATGACGAACGACGACATCAACATCGAACTATGTTAAAGCTATTGCATGAATTTGCAATTAAAATAAACTTTGAACGAACAAAAATGTTAAAATAAAATATAAAGGATAACAAAACTCTGCTCTTCTAGGAATATTATTCACTCCAAGATTAATTTCGCTCTTCCTCAATCTTCCGGTCATTCTAACAATATTCTGCTGATGGTCCTCAATATCTTGATATTATTCTATTTTTTAGTGTAACACTAAGAATGTATCTAGAACATTAAGGTCTGGCCACCTTGCTGGCCAACTCACCGGCTCATTATTTGCTATCCATATTACCAAACCTTTCATTCAGATGCCCAGCTACTTGGTATTGTGAGATGGAGCACCATTATTTTAAAACCAAATGTTTTTAAAATTGGCTAAAGGTACATCACCCAAATAGTCTTCAAAAATTGGCATTTATCTATTTCTATCTTTGTGAATTCTTGTCTATACGTTTATACTGTAATGTTTTTTATTTACACTTAGGGTTCTTGGATTTATTTAAAACACAGTCCAACTGACTATAATTTATTTCCACTACTTTAATTTATGTACACAGAACTATTTACAATTTATCTTGAACACGTGATCTATGCTACAAGGCAATCGAATACTGAATGAATCCTTCCGTCATCTATTTATATGTCTTCCTGGAATTCTCCAGAAGGTTAAAGAGCCGCCGAGAGATTTCCTGCATGACCTCTAGAATTCTTCGACAACTTCATCAAAGCAAGCCGTCGAATTCAGTGTGCCATACGAACAACATTTCGGATTCCACGAAATCGGATGAATGCCGATTCCACGAATTATCGGATGAAATCCCGTCTGACTGAATATCCTACAATTCGTGAAAAAGTACTATCATCCGTCCAAATTACATTTTCTAGGAAAACAGGAAAGTCAGGTTCTCTTATTGACCAATTAACAAATTCTAACCACCATTAGAAACCCTTTATTTGAGTTGTGTCCAAACATTTGTATGGAAAACATTTGCAACGGAGCAAATATGGCATATAGACTTCCTCAGGTTCACATTTATCAGCAAATTATACAGAATTTTCATGTATATGTGATGCTATTCCCAACAAGTATTTAAACAGATAGAAGTTCGTGTAAGAGGTTCGATAGAGAATGGCACAAGTTGCATAAGTTGCAAGGAATTTGAATCACACATCGACAGCCAAAGACTTAGCTTCAGAATTCATTATAAGGAGATATCCCATCAGACAGTTAAGAACAGAATGCGAGAAGCCAGATTGAGATGAAGAAGATCTATGCTAAAGCTGGTTTTAAGTCCGTACTACATAATGTGTCGTTTAAATTTTGTTTATGAGCATTCACAGTTCAATTACGATTTCGTTTGAATGGTTATGATGGTCGAGTACGTGGAACCGATGTCCAATGTGCACGGTATTTTCCAGCAACAATACAAGAACTTGAACAATTTGGTGTAATGGTTTGAAGCGAAATTAGTATTGATTAAAGAACAGGTTTTGTGATAGTTCCAGGAAAATTAAACACAGGACGGTACATCCATCTCAACCTAGAGGATCATGTTGTACCAATAACTTTTAGTATAGCCCCAATTTGGTGTTCACGCAAAATAACGCAAGACCCCAATTGCTGCCACCAGAATGAACTTTTATCCGTCGCACAGAATTCAGACCATGAATTGGCCTTCAGTAAGTCTTGTTTATTGAACATCTTTGGGGATTGTAGGCAGACTTGGTCGGAGGTCCCAAAACAACCTCAGACTCTTCAACAACTAACAAATGCCCTTATAGAATAGTACCGTATAATAAAAATATCCGAAGAAGATATCTAAGAACACAATTTGGGGATCTTCCATTAGTTACGTAAGGAATTTTTTGAACGCAAACTGATGCTTATTTCAAATAGAGGAGTTCCACAGTATTTAATTAAAATAAAAAAACAATACTATCTGCCCGTGGGTGTACCGAGGGGGGTGGTGGACAGGCAGCATCAATGGTTTAATTTGTAAAATATTTAATGACGCCATAGAAAGCAATAAAGTAAGTAACAATATTTAAATAATTACAGTCAAGTCATATGCTTAAACTGGGCATCTATCATTTCTTGACAAAAAAATGACTGTGTTAAAATTCTTCGGCAATATCTTTCAATATCACTGCACTGATCTGACTAATTTCTTGACTTGCTGGGTGATTTAAATCATCAACACTAGTTGGTTTACTCTTTTAGATTTTTGATCATAAATAGCTTCACAAAAAATAATCCAGTGGAGTCAGGTCGTAAGGTCAATTTCTTCGCGTTTACCGATCCATTTATACGGAATTTTTTTTATTGAGATAAGCTCGTACTGCTGCAGGGTTAACAGTATCAGGAAAAAGTTGTCTTCAGTCAAGTGTTAGACATTTTGTAAAAAATCCAAGTAACTCGCCACATTCTAAAATTTGCTCCAATTGTTCTCTTATTTATTACACCATCCCAAACGTTCACGTTAATAGGATACTGAGTATGACCTTTCGTCATCCACCGCGAATTTTGCGTACTCCAAGACCGACAATTTTTCTTGTTGACCGTTCCATGTAGGGTTAAACGTTGCCTCATAAGATAAAATAATAAATTTGGGAACCACCAGATTCCCTTGGCATATATTCGTAAATAAATAAATTCACTTAATTCTAATATACGATTAGGATCATCGTCATTTAGTTCTGAATCATATTAATTTTATATGGATGATATTACTTTTTTTTTAAACTCTCAATACAGATGTTTAACTTACATCATTATCACCAGCTACTTCTCTTGTCGGTTTTTTTGGGTTTTTCTCACCATTTAAAAATAGATCCAATTTATTTACGTCATTCAGTTTTGAGCTCCCAGGTTTGGGAAGATCTTTGACAGTTCCAAATTGACGGAATTTGAGTCCTATTCTACTCATCTTAGACCAGGTCTTAAACTGAGAAATGTCATAGTCAGGATACTTCTTATTAAATATTCTACCTCAGAATGTGTTCTTGTTTATCACGCATTCCCATTAATATCAACATCTTAATTATTTGTTCCTCAGGGAGGCTCAGTAGAAAAAATTAAATAAACGACTAATAACTAAAAATTATTAACGACCTCTAGTGCACCAATTAAATTTTAAATACCTGTTAAAGGTCACAAAAACATAATTTCAAATAGACTGTAAATGGTGATATGTATTTGACTCGAGAGCTACTCGTTTTTATAAAACAAAATTACTTTTTTCTTGAGTATCCACGTCCAAAAATCAGAAAGTTCTATATTTCTGAAGAGAGAATTGAAAACCCTTTTAAACGCGGTATCACACCCTACCCCTTTTCATTTAAATTTTTTGGCGGGAGTTATTACCCCAACAGGGTTAAAGGGAGTCCGGTGAACTTAACAGCATTTTTTTCTTATATATTCTAACTTATTTTTTCACAATAATGGCTCAGTTTCTCAAAAGTAATAATGTCAATACGATACTGAAATCTTGATAATTTCCTCTAAATTTCACTTTTTTCTGTTGAACGCATTTTTCGGTATCACATGTATACACTTTATAGTACCAGCAAATAACCTTCAACAGTGTTTTTTCATAAAATTCATTTTTGGCTCTTCATTGCCAAAATTACAGAATTTTTGTGGGTTATTTTTGCGCAAGGTAATGTTAATCTGTTCCATATATTACAGTTTTAGTATGTGAATTACTAAAGGGAATTCATGGCTACATTCAAATATTTGACAGCATAAACCCAAATCCCGAAACACGATAAATACCAACAGAACAAAGTTATTACAAAGTCAAAGCATTATATTCATACCAGAGATTCCAGTTATTGTTCAGTAACTTAAGAGTCAGTTTGGAATTGTAAATTAATTATTTAATAAGCTCTTTAATTATTTTAGTTTGCCTTCGATAACAGTTTTTCAATATACATTTAAACCGTTTGCTGATATCTTCTATTTAAATATTGTAGTTTATTTAAACTTACTTTTTCACAATGCAATATGTCTCCATTCTCCTTCAAACTTAATTAATTTCTCGAATAATATTGGATCATGGGCCATTTTTTTGTCAATATACTATATACAACATGTATTTTCTACTCCATGTTGAAATAATCAAAAATATGGGTTCACTGAAGTACACAGCCACCCCGCTACTTTAGGACCTCACTGTATATGTCCAATCAATTTTTTTCGCAGTGTATAATCATTTTAAGCTGCTAGCAGAACCAGATATGCGGGACTCGTCGAGTGCCGACTCGATTATTCGTCGAATCGGCCGAATCCCCAGTATTGTGGATGGGTGCTCGCAAATGACCGAACAACGATTGTCAGTGATTGCTTGCCTAGCTGAGTTTATTGTTGGTACTTTCCTCCTCTTCAAAGTATTACGAATAAGGACATTGGTTTGATTAATACTTCTATTCACCCATTCGGGAAACTGCTCGGCAAACGGTAAGTGTACATATATTAGTATTAATTTTAGTCAATATGTTTACTATTTCTGAATAAATTGATAAGACTTTATATTTATTCGTTTTGGAAATAGTTATTAGTGAATATAATTATCGGCATCTATATAAAAGGTACGTACCATATAGGTATGTTAAAATCGACGAATTTTAAATGAAGAAACACATTACTAAATTTAATTGAAGCAATCATTAGAAAAAATTGCTTTTTAAGACTAAAAATGAATATTTAAAGGTGTCTATATTTGCCATGTGGACAAGATTATAAGAGCTTAACAACTAAGAACGGTATTACAGCATTGTAAAACACTTGTTGAAAGGTATTCGGTTTTGTATGTTTTTTTTGTGTTGGTTTTTACGAAAAGTTAAAATCAAGGACATTTTCAGTGATGTTAACGTTTAAGAAAAACATTCCGATATCAATTTCAGTGGTGAAATGTATAGTCCGGGAGCTGTGTATGATCGCTCTGAGTAGCAATTTTTGGAATTTAATTCATAGCCTTACCTGTTTTAACAATGGGGTTTCTGCTATATTGTTACTAGCCAGGAAACCGGTGACACTAATAAACCTCCCATCATGTATTTGAAAATTTTTCATATAACTCGTTATAGGAACCAAATGAACTGTATACGCGTTGATTTAGTGAGCCTAAAATATCTATATGTACCAATATATAAAGACGTAATATTTATTTGAATGATTGTTTTTATGTTTGTAGGGGGTAGTCTCTGGAATAGTAATATTTTCTAAAAAAACTATATCTTGGAAACAAAAAGTGATACAGGCGAAAAATTTATGCATATATTCTTCAATCCAAATAAATATAAACGGGTTTAATGATTTTGCAAAAATGGGGGTAGATGGGGACATGTGTTCTTGAAAAATTGCTATTTTTCGTGAACCAAAATTAATATGGTCATTAGAATCAAGAAGCTGATTGCGTTCTTTATGTGAAGTAATACGTGGTTCGTTATTTGGGAAAAAATGGATTACTGAATGGGGAAATGGGTGTCTTTACAAAGCATTCAATATCTCCGAAAGCAATACTGGTTTGAATCATGATATACATATATTCTTCTAAAATAAAAAAGCGGGTTTTATCATTTTGCGAAAATTTATTAATGCGATAGGGGTAGGTGGTATATGTTCTAAAGAAAACTCAAAACTCACTACTTCTCGAGAGCCGAATATAATACATGTATGAGAATTATGATATCAATTCTTTGAATTATTAAAATGTGTAGAACTGAATTTAATCACAGCAAAATTCGTGAATCAGGTAAGTGTTAAAATGAATATTTGTTCATTGCATGAGAACTATAAATTACATTTTCCTTTAAATGAGAGACAGTATTCCCTATTTTACAATAATGAATTTATGCACTGGTTACTCTCAGATGAAATCTTAAAAAATGAGCAAATATGAGAAATTAAAAAAATATTGAATGAAAAACATTTATGAAATGAAAATAAATTCCAAAAAAACAACAAAAAAATCTTAAATCTCGATGTTGTGAATATTAAATAACCAAATATCGCAACAATATAATAATTCACAAAATTTTCAATATTATTAAAACTTTAAAATATACAAAACGTCAAAAATGCTAAATACAGTAGAAATAACTACTATAAATATAATGTGAAAAAAGTAAAAAATGACAAAAATGTTTACAAGGTCAAAAATGCAAAAAGTATCAACAATTTCATAAAAATGTCACATTCAAAAAAGCAAAAAATGTCCTAAACGTCAAACATGACAACATTGTCAATGACAATACATGTTTAAAAAACCTAAAATACAAATTGGCAAAATCAGAATATCAAGTGCCAAAAACCTCAAACACGTCTAATTTGTCTGGCTCTTCATATTGAATATTAAACATCCCAAAAAATTGTTTTATTTTATTTTATTATTTATTGCATCAGATTTACATTTAAAATAAAATACAATCAACAAAATAATATACAATAGTAATTATTTGTAATAATAACATCCCAAAGGTCGTAGCCTATGTATGGGACTGGTACTGATTACTTAACTAAATTACTTGCAAACTAGCGTATAGAAGTGATATATGCTTTTATAAGGGATTTGTATTAAAGTAACTATAGCGTAATAGCAGTTTTATACAGGGTGTCAATTAAGTCCCGGGACGGCTGAATATTTGCTAAAGTACTTTATTTCTGGAAAAGGTCAGCGTCATTACTTTAGTAACTTTGACCAAGGAATCCGATGGTGACCTTGGATTTGACTTTGAACCTCATTTTTGAGGTTATTTTAAGGTCAATCTCTTTTTTTTAATGAAAATCTCTATTTTTATTGCGGAATCGGAAAGAGCGGTAAATTTTACGTCCGGACATGTATTGAAGTATGAGGTTGAGACAACCACTAGAGGTCAAATATAGGTCAAGTAATTATTTGTTTTTTCACTAAAATTGCTTACATTCAGAATTTTCAACTCAAGTTGCAAATTTATTAAATGTATTTGTAGCATCATATAGTACGTTTTCCTGACCTCTAATTTTTACTGCACTAGTAGGTTTAGGGTTGCCAGATACAGGCTTATCATTTCAAAGAAAACACAAGTTATTTTCAAATATAATAACTATTTAGGTAAAAATACTACATACTGTGTCGTTTTATAACATTATACATACAAGACTAAAATTGAGCATCTCGCTTTTCTACAGTGATTAATCTAATTTGAAAGACAATCAACATACATCTGCAAGGCCGTAGCCAGCGGGGAGAGGTTAGGTTAGGCTCAACTCCACCAAATTTGGGATTGAAAATCTAATTTTAACGAAGTAACAACTTTTTTGATATTCTATACATTTCTTCTATATCGGAAATACATGAATATCTTTAAAAAAATTCTGGCTACGGCCGTGTACATCTGTATCCTAAAACGTAAAAAAATGAACACGTCTTTTGCTTATAATTAAATTGTTAGATAATCAATACCAATTAATAATAACATTTAAAAAAAGATCACCATTCTGGCTTTTGATTAGGTAAAAATTGGTACAAAATCACTACGAATTATCTCCAAAAAAATAAAAACTACTTATGACTAGGTTTTTGCCATTTGTACTGGTTGAAATTGATATGAATTTAGTTGTTTGGTCTTCTAAAGTTCCTAAAAGTGCTCCTGACTTTGCTTCCAAAAAAATTATCAACCAACCACTCTTTAATCACTTAAATCACTTTCCTATATTCCGGCAACAGATTGCAACCTATAAAAATAAATCTGTATGAGGTTATAAATCGGTATGGAGCAAGAAGAAATTATTTTCATTTTATGCTTTTTAGTTCCTCTTAAAACTGTGGTGTATAAAATAAAAATAAATATATAATATACAGGGTGTTTCTGCTGTGTATAAAGCTTATTAAAATAAGCTAAAAAGTCCCTATTAACATGTGACCTAAAACGCAGCCTTAGGAAGTTATATGCCCTTAAAAGGGCTCAAACAAAACTGTTTTTTTTTCAGTTATTGGCAAAACAGTCGAAAATACATAGTAAAATATGTATGGGTCTTACTTAATTTTTAACGTTAAATGACAAGTGGTACTTCGTTTTTCGACATGCAAATCATAAGCGTCCTATTTAGGTTGTTGAAGGGGGTTTACAGCAAGTAAATTTTCAAACTAAATTTGCTCTAAAAATGTTGAAAATATCGATTTGGACGATTTTTACGAAAAAAGTTTATTTTCGACCGTTTTGTCAATAACAGGAAAAAAAACAGTTTTGTTTGAGCCCTTTTAAGGGCATATAACTTCCTAAGGGTGCCTTGCCTTTTAATGGGGAGTTTTTACCTTATTTTAATGAGTTCTATACACAGCTGAACCTTATTTTAAAAACACCATGTATATTAAATTACTTAGAGTAAGTTCGAAGAAAAACCTGCCGGACATAATTTTTCTTAATTTAAAGAAATGGACTGGGCCAACGAAACTGTTTTGGAATTCCTTGATTTATACGAGAGTGAACCAATTATTTGGAATCCTTCTCATCCCAATCATAAAAATCGAAATCAAATGCATGATGCATGGAAGCGAATTGAGAACAAGATGGATCTGCGGTACTCTGTAGTCGATTTAAAAAGAAAAAAAGATTCTTTAATGGCATCATTTAGATCGTGTTTCAGAAAAGTTCAGGACAGCATTAAAAGCGCAGCAAGTGCTGATGGTGTTTACAAGCCCAACTGGTTTGCCTATGATAGAATGGCTTCTTTCCTGAAGTATAAGGACACAGCACGAGAAACTCTCGGTCTAGAGGTAATCAATTTATTTTATTCACACAATTCACTACATACACGTTAATATTTTCTTTGTTATATTCTGCATTCCAATTTATAAGACTATATATTTTGTAACATGTTTTTGTAAAGAACAGAAATACAGTGCCAGATTTCAGTTATTTCTTATTAGTCCAATCAATGACGGTATTGACACATAATTTTGTCAAACAGCATCGATTTGCATGACAATTTGACAGTGGGTTCTGCTTACCCCCTACTTAAAAGCTGACCTTGTGTCGGGGGTTGCTTTTGTCATAGGGGTGGATGTCACATCTTCTCAGGGGTGGAAATTTTTTAAATATAAGTCCGGAAATCGACAGATTGGGTAATTTTAAGCAACTTTTTTCTTTAATGTTATTTCAAAAAGTCATTACTTTTTGACTTATTCGTGATTAAAAATGTCAATTTTTTCAACCAAAATTCCGAGTTTTTCAAATGTTTTTTTCACGCATAACTTAGAAACTAAGGATTTTATTGAAAAATTATTAGTAGCAATGCAGCTTGTATAACACCAAAAAGAATAGTGGGTGTTTGATCTCTGTAGACCTAATACAAACCGAAGTTATAGCTTTTTGAAGCTTGATTCTTATTCACCAAATGCTAAAATTACAAGTTTCAACGTGACATAACCAAAAATACTGCATTTTTGAGGAAGACTTATAGAACCTTCAGTTTTTTTATGAATTGAAAATAATTGTTGCTACTTTAAAAATCTCTTTATATACGTACTTGCAATATGCTCGTAAAATTTGAATGGTTAGAGTGCTTGAAGTTTCAAAAAAATGGACATAAAAGTTAAAAAAAAAGACTTTTTTAAAAATAACTCAAACTAGTGATACGCAAAATAAAATTGTAGGTATTTTTTTTCTGAACATTTACGTCTTCTTTTCCTGTAAAATAAAATTAAGTGAGATATAGCCGCTTAAAAGTTTCCATATGTTCGTCAAAAGTCCCTTTCAGCTCTGACCCTTTAAAAATAAGGGTTAAAAAATAATTGATAGAATTTTGTAGATGTTGAGAAAACCAACAAAATGGCGTCTAGGATTTCATAGTTTACAAATTAAGCTAGTTATAATCAAAAAACCAATGAAATATTTGTTTCTGATATCATAACACGTATATTGAGCATTGATGGATATACATTATGTGAATATTTTAGGAAGGAATCAGCATAATTTAATTTAATTCTTTTAATTAATTATTTCTGAATATATTTTTTTTGTTATTAAAGAAAATTTTATAATAAAATTAATAAAAAAATAAAATAGACTGAAAACAAAATTTTATTTTTCCTTATTTTTTATTCCAAACTTTAATCAGTACAGATTGTTTTTTAGGGGTCGATAAAATAAATACATTAAATTTTAAAAAGATTGAATTATATTTATATTATAATTTTTAAATTTTTTTGCAAGGTGTGATTCTCATAAGGGCTGAAACTTTTACATAAATGATAAAAAATTAAAATGATAAAGAAAATTTATTTAATATTACATTTGATTAAATTACTTAAAATTACTCAATAAAATTTTTAATAATTACTGTCTCAGGGGGTGATTTTCACCCCTAAAAATAAAAACCAAGCAAGGTCACGGGGTCGATTTTGAAGCAAAGGTTAATTAGAAATCGGCAGCCGAATGTTTATGCAAATCGGTGCTGTTTGGCAAAATTATACAGTTTCGCTGTATTTTACCTTCATTGATTGGACTATATTCGTCAACTGAAATCAAATAGTGTCCATCAGTAGTTGCATTGCCACAGAACATTTTCTTGGTCAGAAAAGTACTCTGTAAATTCGTCTATAATTTCTTTTAATTCATACTGTGTTTCCGAGAAAATCTGGCATTGGTAGCAGAGACGACATATCATTTATAGTTGTCACCAACAGTCTTGCACAATATTTCCATCTTCTTCAGAATCAAAAATGCGTATGGAGCGTTCGGTAATGGTAAAGTACTGCTTGATCTTCAAAAATTAGTCACTATCCCAAATACATCCTCTACAATTCGTGAGCTCGTGAGAGGTGAAATTTAAAATTCTGGATTTGTTACCTTTGTCGTGTTGTCCAGGGACAGGTTTTATAATTGGGTTACGCATCATTACGGATTACTACATACGACATTGGTTTTTGTCGGTCTGTTATTGGCTTCATTTCATCTCTAAGCCACAGTCAAAGAATACTAGAGCAATTAATACTATGCTGAAGAAATTCTTGTAATTGTACATCAGAGCCTCTGTTAAAGAGCGTTAATAGCAACATACTTTCCGTTCATAGCCCCTACACAATGAGGAAATTTCCATAGTGCATCAAACATCTGAGCAACTATTTTTCATACGTCCACTGTAGCTTGAAGCTGTAATAATGAACATATAGTAATGTTAATATCAAAGAAGAGGTATAGCTCAGCAGATAGTCACGAACTCAGAAGTTCAAGACTTTAAAACATAAATATCTAATACTAGAGAACATGAAGAAATAATATAATTTTATTTGTCATTAACCTCCCTGATCAATGTAAAAATAACCTAGAATCTGCTTTAGACAAGCTAAATACGATTTTAGAAACGGATCTAAATATTGCAGGGGTAAACAACTATTATTGTATTGGTAAACAAGGAGTAAATTTTCTTAAAATTACAACAGCGAAAATCTTAGGAAATAAACTTATTATTGATGACCAAGAATATCAAATAGAAGCTCTATCTAGAAAATATAGAAAAAGACAGGGAACAGGAAAACGTAACCGAGGAGAGCACTGAACAGAGTTCGGAAGACGACACACGAAACATACGTAGAGGGGGAAATAAAAAGAAGACCAACAATTCAAAAATGTAAAACTAAACAACGACTAATGGTGGAAAATACTACGAGTCCGAAAAAACTTACGCGAAATATGTTGTGTATAAATGAAATAATGTTCAAAAAACAAAATAAAATAAATAAAAAAAATTAACTAAAAAGCATGAACATTTTTTGCTACAACAATTAAATACTTTTTATGAAGTCGGTGCCAAGCTAAAGCGAAACTAACTATTTTGGGGAAGTACATTTATAAGTTGTACTTTGCAACTTCGCTGTTCAAATTGACACCGATTTCACAAAAAGTATTTAATTGTTGTAGCAAAAAATTATTCTATGCTTTTTAGTTAAGTGTTTTATGTCGGTTTTTGTTTTTTTTTAATGTATTTATTTTACTATTTTTAGTGATGCTTAATTGGATGCAGTTTTCAAATCTAATTAACTATCTCGATATTGCCAAATATTTTACTTTTAAGCATCATTTATTAGCTTGACCAACCTCGTTTACTGTTGAATAGAATAGTTTGCTTTCTAAATATAGAATATATGTATTAAGAAAATTTTGTATATAATTCTAACTTAGGTGAATCCACTCTATTGTAGACGATATGAGTATCAACATTCTTTAGGTCTGTTAATTATACTGATATTCATTTAATAGTCTCATCTCTGCGGAATCATATAATCAATCGTTATACAATTTTAATTGATATAGCGTGATAGGACGTAGTTTTCAATTCTAATAAACTTTGATAACAATTTGAGTTATTATTAAAAATAAAGGTACTTAACTTAAACAAAAGATCTATTTTACAATTTTTAGTGATGTGGCATAATTAGATGCATTTTATAATTCCTATTGTCCCTGTTTGATAAGAATTGCATATATTATGAAAAATAAAGTTATTTTACTTTTTTAAGCCTTTTAGTTATAGGTAGAAGTCGGTTATATATTTTTTTAATGTTTTATTTTCAACTTTTTAGTATTTTTGAACTCAGGTAGTTTTCATTCTTTATTTTTTATTTTGTATGTATAACCTTAGTAGACTGAACCAGGTAACATCGAAAGCCTCAACATTACACAATGATACTTTCTCATTTAAATTGACAGGTAAATCTTTACGAACAAAATGTACTAGTACGCGTTGACTTAATAAGCCCAAAATATATTTATGCCTTATGGACTACGCCATGTAACCTTTTTTCAACTTTTTTTGACAACCCTGTATAACTATAGATAATTCCACTCCAACCTATGTACCAACCATCCTGTACATACGACTGCCCACGGACAAGCATAAATTTGTTAGCTGCCTTCGGTAAACTATAGAACGAAGTAGAATCCATCCCATATTTACGGAGTCAAATCCGCCCTATATTTCAACCATAGTAATAACTCCTTTTGGGCTAGCCCATAAATTAGTTAATTTTTTACATTTTACATTATCCTCCTGTGTAACATTAATTCCTCTCCACAACTTCTTATGGGCTATAAAAGAAATATTTTTTAATCACACTGTATAAATATAATTCATCTGCAGCATATATTTCAACCATCCTGTATATGATTTGCTTATGTCCACATCATATAACACTTTTTTAATCACCCTATATAATTTTAATTTCACATTTTTTCCAACATTTTTATACCACCAAACGTCCAGTCCACCCTATATTCCAACCATCCTGTATATACGCCTGCCTACGGACCACTATCATTCTAGTCCGTCCTATATTTCAATCTTCATATAAATGCAACTCCTTCTATCACTTTACTTTGTGATTTTGTTTGCTATAACTGTCACCCTGTCGGTTATATATATATATATATTTTTTAAATGTTTTATTTTCTCTTTTTTTAAAAAGCCTTCTAAAAATGGCCAACAATCTTCATTGTTACGTACCAACATAAGAAGTTTACAGAGAAATTGACTGAACTTAAGGCTGTGTTCTACAACGTTGACAACCATTTGATTTTACTTTTAACAGAAACCGGGCAAATAAAGAATTTAGATCTTTTCAATTTAAATAATTACAACATATTTTAAAGTGGAGGAACGTGTATATAGAATTTGAATAAAGAATACTGTAACAATTAAGTATTAGAGCTGTTCCCGACTTTTTCGGAGTTTTGGGTTTAAAGATTCAATTTTAATGAACTAACAACGTTCTTCATACATCAATATTTTATATTTATACATTTTTAAATATCCTGGTAATATGGAACAAAATTATAAATTTTGCAGTCCTAATCAATCCATCACCCATCAAAAAATTAAACTGATTTTAGATTATTCAATAAGTGGTTATCAAAGTGATTAATACAAAGCTCACTGAAGTTGTGAATTGTTCTTGAGATGGTCGGCACTAAATTGATTAATATATTTCCCTTAACAAGAAATCAGAACTTCAGAAAACCGTTTTATTTCCTCTCATTTTTTACATTATGGTTTTATCTTTATATTTTAAAACAAGCTGAGTATGTTCCTTTTTGATAGAGTATTTTATTTAAACAGCAATTTTATCTAAAACTCAATGTAACTCAGTACAGAATGCAGTTAAGCATAGTTTTAATAATATGCATTTTGTTTAGTTGTACATACTTAAAGTGACTTTCTATTGAAAATATTTAAACCATATTTGTCTTTGTAATATATTTATTTATTTTGGAAATCTGATTTTTTGTAAGATTTTATTCAGATCAGTATAAAAAATCTATATTTTTAATTTGAATTTGAAGATAAGATTTAGTTATAAGTATGCTTTAAATGTGCACATTACTATGTTTCAGGACATTCAATCAGAAAATGGCGAAATTGAACATGAAGATATTGCTGCAAACGACAATCCTCTAGAAAGCAAAAATGTTCAAATTAATCCAAAGCCACAAGCATACCGTATGTTTTTTATTTGATTTTTTTGCATTCGAACTATCTATGTAAGTACTGACTCTTGTCATTATTTTTTAGCCGTCACAATGCCTTCAGGATATAAAGATTCCTTTAAAATGTTTCGAAGGAAAAAGAGAAAATTTGACGATGAAGGCGAAACAAAGAGAAAAATATGCAATGCCTATTCAGTTATGCAACCTTGTGGTCAGAAACCTGTAAAGAAGAGAAGTGTATGTGATATTTATGGAGAGCTAGTTGCTGAAAAACTGAAAGCAATGGATGAAAATACCAGGGAGTTATGTATGCATCGTATCGACAACATTATGTTTGAAATGAAAATGAACACCAGTTTAGTGTTTGCTAACAACATTAATGTTGCCGAAAATCAGTCGTTTATTAATTCCCCGTCACATTCATCATCGTCCTCCCATTCACAATTACCATATCATGTATCTTCAGAGCACATTACTTCGTCTCCATAGTACACTTGCCCACCGTCAGAGCAGGCTCCATTTCGTTCAAAGGCCCCTCAAAGCCAAAAGTACTTTGCAAGTATACACAGGACAATTCGGTTAGAAGGCAGTCTATATGTATAAACTAACACATTATCAATAAATGTAAATATTTTAAAATAGTTTCAATATAATTTTTTAACTGTAAAAGTTGTTGGAGTTTTTTTTAATTATTTATCTAGTAACAATATAAAATTTGGGGAGAACTGGAAAAGGTTATTAAAAGTTCAATTCATTAATAAAATTTAAGAGAAAGATTATTTTACTGCATAATAATATTAAATTTTAAAATAAAAATATATAAAATAAATGATTATGAAAACAGGGACTTAAAAACTAAAAATTCAATTCAAGTAGCAGAACAAATTCAATATGTGGAACACGATCATATAAAAATTTGACGGAAACGCGATGGAGAAAAGAAAGATCATAATCAACAGGATATTGCAGATGTGGATGAAGGCAAAACTATTAAACGCTTGTTTCTGATGAAACGATAGCGAAGGTTCATTCACAAAGAAAAACTTGAGAACCAATGGTAGCTTTGGAGAGTGTACTAGCTTATTTAATAGAGACAAAATAAACACAAAACAAAACGAAACAAACAGAAAGTTTAAGAATAGACCTAACATTGAGCAGGTGGAAGAAAATTAAAAAAAAATGTAATGAAACAGTATGGACGTGTGATGGCAGGATGTCATAGTTAATTACGGAGAAAAAAATAACTAGAAAGTAGCACCGAGAGGCTGAACAAAAGAAACGGAAAGGAATTAAAGGTCTATATGCTGGAGGAAACAAGTTTTCCAATCGTTATTATCATGTATCCTAGTTCAAAGCTTAGGGAAAACATCGGGAAAATACAGCCAAGCATTATTATAAAAACCCTACGAAATCAGGTAGGATTAAGAAAATTGGAGAGCAAATATGATCGATTATTTCCTAAGACTTCTGTCAAAAATGGGACTTCTTCCATGAAACAGGAGGAAATTGTTTTAAATATAGCTCGAAATATTGAGAGGGGTGTTTCAGAAACAATACCGGTACAAAATATGTAAACTCTGGAGTATTATTTCATAAATTATTTAAATAGAATAAAAGATCTAGGGGCAACTCTAGACAGGAAATCTAATTCAATTGGAACATCAGAAACATGATTGGGGGATAGTTTTTAATGGAAGTAATGGCAATATTTGGACGCGAAAAACACACTATCGAATAAATTATGGAATTGGTAATGGAGAAAATCAAAATTAAAGGGACTATTGATGATATTGTAATAACAAAAACTATGATATAATGTAGAATATATGATACCAGTAATAACTAATAAATAGTAAAGAAAATATGGTGACAATTGGAAAAGCTTGGATAATTACAAAGGATTAAGAATTTAAAAGGTAAATAGAGGATAGTACTCGTAATAAAAACACAAATTGAAGGTTAAGCAAAATTAACAAACAGAAATGGGTTTATAGATTATTTAACAAACCCAGGAATTAAAGACGTATAGTAAACAACATAATGGTTGAACAATTTCAATTGGAGGTGGAAGGTATTCAAATATAATTAAACAATTCTAAAAATAAATCACTTATATGCAAGCAATAGATTAATAATGAATGAAGCAAATAAAGAATTTCGAATAAATCAGTTAAAAATTGAATTTGGGTTACATCTTAACCGAGTTATACTACGAAGTTACCATTAGACTGGACCTAATAAAACATTCAGGAGACTATAATGGAAGAAAAGTTGTTAAACATGAAGAATAAGCCGAAATCACATCAACCAAACGCCTCCTAAGAACAGTCGAGATCAGAACATTGCAAGCAACTACCGGAAACAGTTTACACGATAAAAGAGGCAGTAAAAACATAAGAGAACAGTGTGAGGTGAAGGACATTATAAGATTTATAAGAGGAAGAAGAAGAAAATGGATCGACAAGGTAAACAGTTTGATGGAGGACAGATTACCCAAAAAAGCAAAAGACGATGGACAGTCACAAACAAGGTAGTAGAAGACCTGGACCTCCGAATCCCAAGTATAGGGTAACTAGATTCTACTATTGCTGAAATAAACGGGACTATAGCCCAAAGGAAACGCCATCATTTTTGTTTTCATGGTTCTTAGGTTATGATTCGATAGAAAAATTGCTGGCTGGAGATCTTCTTCTTGTAGAAAGGGAAGAATTAAAACATGAATGAACGAATTCAAGAGGTACTCTACGACATTTCATGCGCGAATATTGATTCCAGTTCTAGGAATTATTAGGTACATATTTCAAAATGGTGGTCATTTTGAGTGATTGTGAAGTTATTGTTTTTAAAGTGTTCCATGGTTTACGAAATAATTTTAATATTCTTTTGGCAGCTGGTTGACCTTAAATACGCTCCAAATTTGATTTGGACTAGACAGACTACCCGTATAATAAAAAATACCCAAAGAAGGATAAAAGAAAAATAATGATAACTGAAAATTTTCTTAAATAAATTACAAACTTCATATTTTGTATATTGTAACTTATTCAGAAGTTCCTTAGACCTGTACATATTTTGCTAATTCGATGACCTTACTATACTAAAAATGTACTTATCTCTTGTACCTTGAGAGTCTGGTGATTTATTTTCTTGGCTATTAAAAATAGTTAAAAAAAACTTACGGGTACATGTTTTATCTAGTAGTAAAGCAGATAATTTACGAACCAATGTAATAATAGACGACACATGTCACTTCGGTATATGTGCGTATCCATTTTATGACTTTGACGCAACAAGTTCCTTCAAAAATCTTAACATTTCCTTTCACTTGTTTTATCCTATCTTTTACTTGCATATTTTAAGCATATTATACTTCGGTTAGTTAGAATAAATTAAATCTCATTTACAATTTTCTTTTATTTGTCAACGAACTTTACTATGTACTAAATTTCTGTCAACTTTGAAAAACCAGTAAACTAATAATAATACTATTACTATTGCAGTAATAGGATCATAGACATTAGGTACCTAACAAATAGATTGTCAATTTGCACACCGGCGCATTCACCACCTACTCGTATAATATGCATGCCACTCTTCTATTGTTTAGAAAATTAAAATCATAAAAAGGATAAAAGACGTTTTGTTTTGATAAGGTTTTATTCTGGATATTTTAAAGAAAGAAATGCGGATCATAAAGATATTTCCGCATTCCATTCTTTAAACTGCTTGGGTAAACAAAAATCATAAAATTGGACTTTGATTCCATGACGACTATCTGAGTCGTCACAGAAAAAAGGTGATTTGGTGACATAATTAATAATAGAACAAAACCACTAATAATCTGTTCTTAAGCTAAGATGTGACTAATTGACATAAATAAAATTATCTATGCGGTTTTTTTTGCTTTTCTCATGTATACACTTTTGTGTATACTAGCTGTCGCCGAGTGGTCGAAATTCGACCAATTGTTTCAATATCTCTGGCAGGTGAAGTACCCTGAAAGTTTTATTGTGACATTCTATCTTAGGACTTAAGGGAGAACAGCAATTACACGGAACGGATCCAGATTCGGAACCTCTGTGTCGGCCTTACATCTCGCTTCTACAAATAAGTAACGAAATTCAAGTTATTTTTCAGATATAATTAATAGGACTTTATGTGTGTTCAAATTCGTAATTCTTAATTTAATATGACAACAATTCAACCGCTAATGGGCTACCCTAGATAATTATTTTTTCTCACCACCCTGTATAACTATAATTGCACTCAATTCTCTAGCATTTATATATAAATACTCATTATAATAATTACATCTCATTATATATTTCCACCACCCTGTATATGCAACTGCTCATGGACCTCGCATAATATTTTTTAACATTTTTGAACCACCCGGTAAACCATTCTGTATATGCGACTGCCTATAAGCGACCGTATTTACTCTTTTTGTTTATGAAATTTTTAACTATCTTCTGTAACTATACTTCTACTCCGATCTATATTTCAGGCTACTCTATAAATCATTTCCTTTTCTAACATTTTTTATAATCATCCTGTATATCTAATTCCTATATTTCATCTACCTTATATATACTCCTGCTTATGGGTTACGAAATGTTGCATTTCCATTTCCGCCACCCTGTATATGCATCTCTGTATAATATTTTTTGCACCACCCTGTATAACTGTAATGCTATTGCGCCCTCTATTCCAAGAACCGTATAAATTCAATCGCTAATGGGCTTCCCCATATAATTATTTTATTAGTTATAATTGCACTCTACTCTATATTTTAAACACCCTATATATGCAACTGCTTGGGTGCCACACACGAAAAAAATGATTTTAATTTCGAGTCAATCCGTCTTACGATTTTCTCTCCACGCAATCTGGCGGCACTGTGGACGTAAATTATTATTATTTTATTTTACTTTATTTAATGAATGAAGCAATATCATAAAAAAAATGTAAGCATTCTGCACTGAAGGTCGTCAATAGCCACTAAACAAAACAAAAATCAAATAAATCGGTTGAGGGACAGAGGAGAAAATGGTACCTAACCGTTTTGTCTTTGCCTATTTATACAATATAGATGGAGCTTATATATACTGTTGTGTGGCATCTACAAAATAAATTACAATTAACTCAACTTTGCTAATCTGTTGCTTAGATAGTTTACATAGAAGAGTCTTCTATAATTTTTATAATTTGATTATTTTTACATATAAAACTCTCTTTGTAAATAAACGTAAAACTTTTCATATCTAAATCGAAATGTAAATTAAAGATTCTGTAGTTTTGCATACAGGGTTGGAAAATACAAAAGATGCCCCTCTTTCAAACAACTGTCAGTGGCGTGTATATACAGGGAGGGGCAACAGTGTGTAGATGAAGGATTGTGGCTATACGGATATATATTTTTAAAAAATCTACTGCCAGGCGAGGGTGAGGAGGGGTAGTGAGAGATACAAAGAAAAAATACTTTCACCGGAATTCCCAGACACTCCCTGTAGCAATGAATCTTTCCAAATGATTTTTAATGTTCATTGGATGACGCTCTCGATCAGGATATATTGCTCTGTATTTGCCAATAACTGATTTTTAGGGCATTCTCCAAATATGAAAACCATATCGCTCATTTCATTTTGAGTAAATTTCGCTATCTTCAGTAACGTAATTTAACAATGAAAACTAAAAATATCATAGAGAAAAATTAATATTGTCAGAGTGAAATTAAGGTGACAGAACTTTACTGTTTGTTTTCCATTGTCAACTTTAACCTAAGGTTGTGTCCCACGTAAACGAGATTTGCGGGGTGTCAACGTGACAGTCGCTAACTATAGCCGATTTCTAGCGATCTACCGGTTATAACTTTGGTTTTGTCCTTGGTTGACAGTGGTTGTACTTTGACATAACCCTTTTGAACACTGAAAGTAGAAGCAAAACTGATTCGCTAAAATGCCATTTGGTTCAACCGGAATACGTCAAAATCATGTTTAATTACTTTTGTTTAAGTATATTCACGTATGTGAATAACTTTGTAGCTCCTTTAATAACCAAAGTCGTTCAAGTGATAATTTTGATAAAATGGACAGAAATTTATTATTAAATATTTGTGGTGACATTTTTTGATTATGAAGATTGGACTTTTTACCTGTATAGATTTTTGTTTACATATAATTTAAATAAATATATAGGATGCCTTTTTACAAGAGGACATTCCATGGTTCCAAAACAACTGTATTCAGAGACCTGGCTGCTCAGGTAGAATGATTATCATTTTTTTCAAGTTCTTTAGAATGCAGAGAAAAACTTTTGAACAATTGGAACTGTTGTTAGAACTCACAAAAATAAGGTGTTGTATAAAAAATATAGTGGAGGACACCATCCCATTGATATTATTATTCAAATATTGAGGTTCTTTTCTGAACGATATTTGGGGCATATTTTTCAATGTCTAAGTACTTCTTGGGAAATAATAAGAGCAAAAATTGAACTAGAAAAACCTATGCATATAAAAAATAACCTTTCGAAAAATGAATTACATTCAGCTAAATACGGTTATTTTAAATAAAATTGACTACGATTCCAAAATTCAAAACACAATAAACCAAGGACAATATACAAAATTAAACAAAGATCCAACAACTTCTATAGAAAACAAAATATACCGCTTACTTTACAATCACAAACATGAATTTACAGAACAAGAACGTAAACATCTTACTCCACACTATTCTAAACCGCCCCATTTATACGGGTTACCTAAAATTCATAAACCCAACATTCCATTAAGACCAATTGTCAGCTCCATAAATTCTCCATGCAGTGAGCTCTCAAAATTCCTTTTAAAAATTATTTCACGACATACTGTTAAGTCTAATTCTTATCTTAAAAACAGCGTACATTTCGTAGATAAATTATCACATATACAATACAAAAATACTTTCACACTAGCAAGTTTTGACATTGTGAATCTATGCAATAATGTTCCTGTCACCAAAACACTTCCCATAGTAAAAGAACGATTAGAACAAGATTCTTTACAACGTACTCAATTGTCCATTAATACAATAATGGAACTACTAACATTTTGTACAAAGACAACATATTTTCAACTTAATGATGACTTCTACCAACAAGATTTTGGCATGGCAATGGGTTCCTGTCTGTCTCCCGCTTTAAGCAACATTTTTTATGGAAAAATTTGAAGAACAAACAATTTTCTCAAAACAGATTAAAACTTTTATTTTGGTGGCGTTATGTTGATGACATATTCGTTATTTGGGAACATAATCTTGAGGATTTACATGCATTACTTAACGACATAAACAACACAGAACAAACTATTCAGTTTACACTAGAGCTTGAACAGAATAACAAATTACCACTCTTAGACATTTTAATAACCACTCATACGGACAGGTATCTCACCTTTAACTCTAATCATCCAAATTCAGTAAAAAGAGGTATCATTAAATCTCTATATGACAGGGCAAAAACCAACTGTTCTAACATCAATAACTTCAATGAAGAAAAAACGTTTATAAAAATGTACTTTCTGCCAATCATTACCCAAATAAATTTATTAATAACGAGTTAAACAAAATCGAATACCAATCAATCCATAACAACCAACATCAAACTTCACCAAGCAACACTGACTCTCAAGATAGTCACATTAATACAATAAGTATACCATACATACAGGGTCTATCAGAAAGACTAAAAAGAGTGGGAAACAAATATAATATCAAAACATCATTTTAAACAAAAAATACACTAAAATCAATTGTATCAAAAACCAAACCAAATAACACAACTCAAAATACAAAAAATTGCATTTATAAAATCCCTTGTGAATGTAATAAATTCTATATTGGAGAAACCTCTAGACCTCTGAATGTTCGAGTAAACGAACATAAGAATTACATAAAAAACGACAATTTGAAAAATCCAAAATTTGCGAACATGCTTTGGACCTTGGTTATAAAATACAGTTTCAAAATTCAGTTAAATTACACAAAGAAGAACACAACACCAAAAGAAAAGAAAAAGAGTCTGCTTTAATTTTGTTAAATGAAAATGATTGTATCGCTACTACCTCCATAGAATTCAGTCGTTCCTGGTTGCCGATGATTAAGGAAGAAATTGCTAATGGTCATGTCCTTGTGAACAACCCAATATCGGGATAGTTCATAAGGTTTTTCCTAGGTTTTCCCTTATGATTTTAATGGGATCACTGAATCAACAAAGTTCTTTGGTCGCATTTTTGGCGAATGCACATCTTATAACAAAGTCGCACCTAGGAGCGCCACATAAAATTCTGAAGATCTCCCTTTCAAATTCTTCCAATTTGAAAGGAACTTTATAATTATATGATCTTTAGAAATTTCTGTGCTATCCTGTATATTACAAATAAAATTCTCTTAGTTACGTCAGAAATCAAATAAGACACATGGTCAAATATTTTAATTTACATCTTAGAATTGTGCCTTTTTTATCCATAGTTTCTTAACCATTGACAACGGGGTCTGACCTAGACCCCGAAACGTTTGGAATATACAGCAATTTTTCTTTAATGAGGTGTTATTTCCCAAGAAGTACTTAGACACTGAGGTTCTTGTGGTACATGACTACTCAAGATAGTTTAATAAGCATAAGCCAGTGATAAGATGAAACTTACATGTAGTAGATTTAGCTTAAATATAAACATATTCGTGTAACTGTCTAACAAATTTCCAAAAATGTAAAACATCGATTACAATTGTAATAGCTATCCAAACATTGTATATAAATTAATATTAATTTCCTTGTATTGAAATTTTATATGTATTAGAAATAAAAATAAATACATAACCTAAAATGTCATTTAAGAAGGAGACAGACAATCAAAAACAACTATTGCTTTGGGTTATTACCGGTTGAAGATATTTCAAGCAATGACGTAACAAAGGGCTCATTTGTGACGTTTTCGTGATGTCACTGGTATTAACCAAGACCGCTAGAATGTGTTTGGTTCAAACCACTTACGAACAATTATAACCGGTAGATCGCTAGAAATCGGCTTATCATATTCATAAAAAGAATTAATTTTGTCCTTACTGGAAAATTAATTCTTGGGGTTGTAGCGATTTTGTGTTGTCGCATCGTTTAGTTGGTTTGTTTCAGCCTTTAGTTGCAGTTAATAATTGGGGCTGTCAGTTTTATGCTGTGTCCCAGGTAAACATGATGTACGCACTAAAGGCGGTGCTTTGCCTCAATGTTACAGAAAAGTAAATTCGTACATTTCCAGCAAATTTAAATTGTGGCGTCGCCCAGTTGGTTTGTTTTCACCTGCAGTTGCGGTTTTTAATTGTCAAATTGACTTATCGCACGGCCCGCACCGCGCAAATCGCGTTTACGTTGGACTAAATCTTTTAATGAAATATTTTATTTAAAACAATTTATTAATTGCAAGAAATTTTACATATTTCGGACAAAGATCTCATTTCCGATGCCTCGTAATGGTTAAGGCCGCTGTTGGATATACTGTTATTAGTCAAACTTTTAATTGTATTAATTTGATCATTGATAAATTTATAACATTTTGAAATTAACAAACCTGTATATGAAACATATGTGTTGAAATAAGACTACATTAGATTCCGAGATTGGATTTCCAATATCCAACAATCTATAGACACCGAAGAGGTCATTGTGTTAGCGTCGGGCATTTGACGAAAATTTTTATCTAACTAACGAATTTGTCCATGCCTCACATATATAAGTAGAAGCCTTCCTTTAATATATGTCACCTGTAACTTTCGACAGTTTGTTGATGTTTATGTCCACACTGTATATAACGTAAAATGCCCTTTTATTCAACTAAACTGTTGGAGTTGCAACAAATATTATGGAACATGCTGTTATTGTCGAAACTTTAAATACTCCGAATGGATTAGATCTAATTACGGGTTTTTTCCAAAATGGGGAATAGATCTGTTTTTGTCGAAATGGGTTCTAGACAATATATATAATCAGTGTATCTATAATGCGCCGTGACAAAAAGTTGTGGCAAATTATTTATAAGCAATTAGATTTAAAAATTGACATTTTTCTTTTAGAATGTTGATGTCATAAGATATTTCAACATTAACGCATTTTCTCAGAAACTGGGATTTTTCCGAAGAAATGAGATTTTTTTTTAAATTCAAATTTGATAGAGAAAATGTATTCCAGTGTTATCTTAATTATGAAAAAGAAAATTCCTTTAAAGTAGTTTATCCTCCCGTGATTGGGTCTATATCAGTGCACTTCCAGGGCAGGAATTAGTTGTTTGCTTTAACAAAAATCTGATAAATCTGCCAAATCTGAAATAATGATTAAGTGTTTGTGTGCATATGATTTTTGAAACAGAAAATTAATGGACTGAGAAAGATTTTAGTTTTCCATTTTACAAAATTAGAATATATTAAAAATTTAACACATAATTGCAATTTATCTAGAGGGATTTTATTTGTGAAATGAAAAAAAGCTGAAATACAAAAAAATGTAATTTTAAATTTTGTAAATGATAAAGGTGTTCTAGTTTTTAACCAACTTCAAAAAGAAGGTGGTTCGGAATTCGTCAGTAGCTGTTTTTTTATGTTTGTTTCGCAATTATTTGCAAACGGCTTAAAGAATTTCGACCGTTTGTACTGGACCCCGTTCCGGGGGATCGCGAAGTTGTCCCATATTTTTTTCATTATCATAGCCGTTTCTTAGAAAATGGGGGAAAAGTTGTATACCAATTTTCTTATGCACCATGCTTTGGTGGAGTCGCCTGTAGTAAAAATACGAAAATTTTTCTATTCGGAACATAGGATAAATTGAAAATAAATTGGATTAGTTGCGGAATATTCCGAAGTGGTCCCATATTTTTTTTCAATAACACAGCTTGTACCGTTTCTTAGAAAATCGGGAAAAACTTTTTTATCGACTTTCTCATACAGTAAGCTTTGGTGGAGTTGCTGGTATTGAGGTAAATTGTAAATAAATTGAATTAAAAAAAATAAATGTCAGTTAATATGTATATACAGTGTGTACTCACATATCAAACGATTTCTTTTTATTAATAATTTTAAGAGAAAAAATTATTCTTCATAAACAGATTTGCAAGGTCTAAACCGTAAACAGTAATCATTCCATGTCACTTTTTTAACTGTAAAGATTTGTCATCAAATAGAAATTTTTATAACAAATTAAAGTATCTGTATATTTATTTTTGTTAATATTTATGTCATTGCACTAAAAATTGTGTAACAAGTATTTATGTAACTTTTCCAACCATATACTCGGTTTCAAAAAATATATCAATTTTATTTTAAAATGAGGTACCTTTATTTTTTATAATATCTCAAACTGTAATCAAACAAAGTTTATTAGAATTGAAAATTGCATCCGTTTGTGCTGTTATATTAAAAAATGGAATTAAATTGAAAATTGATAGGAAATAAATCGAATCTCAGTTGGTGTCTATATACAGCATGTCGTCATATGTTGAATTCAAACGGAAAACATTCTTATGAATATTATTAACAGAAAAAGTTATACTTTAAAAAAATATTGCATGGTCAGAAATGTATGCTGTAATCATTACATGCCACTTTTTTAACTGTATACGAGGTTTGTCAGCAAATATGAATTTTGCATAAAAGTGAAATACCTTTATTTATCGTACTATATACAGTTCTTATCAAACATGGGTAATAAGAATTATAAAATGCATCTAATTATGCCATATCACTAAAAATTGTATAAGATGATCTTCATGTCACTTTTCCAAATTGTTTCATAAAGAATATACATTTTGTTTGAGTTAAGTACCTTTATTTTTAATAATAACTCAAATTGTTGTCAGACAAAGTTTATTAGAATTGAAAACTATGTCCTATTACGCTATATCAATTAAAACTGTATTGATTACAAGATTCCGCGGAGAAACGAATGTCAGTATAATTAACAGACCTAAAGAATGATCGTCTACAATATAGTGGATACACCTAAGGTAGAATCATATACAAAATTTTCATAATACATAATATATATCTAGAAAACAAGTTATTCTGTTCAACAGTAAACGAGGTTGGTAAAGTTAATAAATGATGCTTAAAAGTAAAATACCTTATTTTAGGCAATATCGAAAAAGTTAATTAGATTTGAAAACTGCATGCAATTAAGCAAATGCATCACTAAAAAATGTAAAATAAATACATTTAAAAAAAAACAACAACCGACTTCAAAAAAAAATTACTAAAAAGCATGAAATAATAATTTTTTGCTACAATTAAATACAGCGAAGTTGCGAAGTACAACTCATAAATGTACTTTCCAAAATAGTTTCACTTTAGCTTGGCACCGACTTCATAAAAAATAGGTATTTAATTGTAGCAAAAAATTATTTCATGCTTTATAGTTAATTGTTTTTAAGTCGGTTTTTGTTTTTTTTTTAATATATTTATATATGCACAATTTCAATCATTTGCATATGTTATTTCAGATTTGGCAGCTCTTCCAATTTTCATTTTTTTACAGAGATATTAATTGTTGTTGCTCTCGTAATGCACAAATAGTGACCGACTCAGACTAATTACTATAGAAAATATCTGCTATATTCTGGAGTTTCGATAAAATAAGAGTAACTCTTCTGCATCACATATTAAATGTAAAGTATTAACGTATTTTCTAAAATTGTTCCAATATTCGACAAAATCTTAAAAGTTTTCAAAATTGCATGTCTTATGTCTTGCAAAAATTTCACTTCAAATAAACTTTTTTTCTAAAAGCTAAAGGAACGAACATAAAAAGAAAAACTTCAAAAAATCCTTTTTGCAACTTTTAATTGTTTATAAAAAAGTCTGCACAACTTTGTGAGATGGCGCACATGGGTAAAACTATTATGCATATTGTTAACATTTCTACATATTGCATGAAATTTTGCTATATCTGACTAAAATTGTATTACAGGATTGTATTATTATATTTTAGATTCATAAATCAGTTTGATCATCAATAAATTAAAAACCTTAAAAAAAACTAGGTCTGAATATGAAACGTGGGTTGATATAAGATTACATTCGACTTCGAAATGGGGGTGCCATTTCCCAAGATCTAGAGAACGAAGAGACCTGGTGTCGACGTCGGGTGTCATTTGACGAAAATTCTCATTAAACATTCCAACTTGTCCATGCAACCCGTGTATGAGTGAGGGACTTTGTTAACACGTTTTCGTATTAATAATGTGCCTGTCACTCTTGACAGTTTGTCGATGTGTTTTAGGCACACACTACATAACGTAGAAATGGCCTTGTGTGTGATTCTTTATGAATATGCAACATCAATTTTTCTTGACGTATCTGTACCAACCTCTCGGAATTTCAACAAATATTATAAAACATGCTGTTAGTACCAAAACTTTTAACTGTATTATACAACTTTATAATTTAGATAACTAAATCAGTTTTATCGTTGAAATAATTTAAAACATTTTGAAAAATCAAGCCTGAATATGAAACGAGCAAAACTAAAAGTACATTAGATTCTGAGGTGGGAGTTTCAATTTCCAAGAATCTAGATAGCGATGAGACGTGGAAACGCAGAAACGTCCAATTGTTTGTTTCGAACCATTTAACACCAAGACAAACAGCAGTATTAAAAAAAAATCCAAAAATCGTCGTGCTTCTTCCGTTGACAAATTTGAATTTTGAAATTTGTCAGGCGTACTTCGGCGAAGGCTCTTTATATACGCGCAAATTTTGATTATCTTATTTCCATTATTATGCTTGAAATACAGAGTAGAAGTTTCGAAATTATCCATTCCATGGTTATATGTAACTAGTGGCGTAGGCCGTGGAAACAATCGACGAGCTCGGCTTTGTTTGTCGGTGACCATGCTGCAATATTCAGTTGGTCGACTGCAGAGAGAAATAGACTGGAGGGTCGACTGTGTTGTAGCTTTCCGTGAAAGCAGCACAGTGTAGCGTACAGTGGCGGCGTTAGAATTACACAATTAAAGAAACAAATAATGTATCGCATTATCTTTTAATAGGGACTAATTACTGTGGGGACGAGGCTTAAATTTGAAAATTAGAAACTTTGTAGTTATTGTATGAGGAAACTAATTAAATTGAGATTGGACGTAGTTCGAAAGGCACAATTTTGTAAGCGGACAACCTTTTTCATATAATGATAATTACTTGTGCAGATATCGATGTCTAAAATATCTAGAAAATGCGCCTAACGTTTTTTTCGATTTCAAAAAATTAGACGGTAATATTGGAATTTTCTCTCCCCACGTCTTTTCTGTAAAAGATAAGTATTAGAACTTGTAATGATAATTAAAGCATAGCAGGAGCAGTTTCTCCGGATTACTGGTTTTCTCTACACTTGGATTAAAGTTACAAATTTCAAATACTTAGAAATTTGTAACCTAACAGAAGTGAGGGAAGGAAACCCTATTGAGCAGACAGAATATTCAAAGACCTCCTCAACAACCATTTCTATATTACTGAATATTACCTGGTTAAGTTAACCACCTGGTAGATGCCACCCAATGTTATTCCCTTCAATCCTGCGTCATCCACCTGAGGAATTAGTGACCGAATATATGCATAAGGTATACCAAACCCTCTAATGTATTTTTTAAAAGGTGTATGGTTTCTTGATTTTTAATAGTTTCTATAGCAACCGTGTGATAACACAAACTAACTCTTTTAGTAAAATAGTAAAGTAAATAACAACAGAAATCAACATTAATATATATATCCTGAATAAAAATAGTAAGCACATAAGTCTTAGTCTTATCGACAAATGTTGGTATATTAAAATTATGTGGTGCTATAACAAAGTACTATTAGGTAATCAAAAAATATTTTTTAATGAATACCGTAAAGTTTTGATAATATAATTTTGCTTATGTCATTCATATCGCAGTGTTACAATCAGCACAGCTATACTTAGATTTTCTATAGAGGCTTCGAAAACATTCTTGGTATCACACGTATCTTCTAACTATTAAATTGATTTTAGCTCATCACTTTCTACATTTCGACAGCTCATCTTCGAAAACAGCCTGAATTTGTTTACCAATAACTATTTAGGTCGGAAGACCTACATTATACTCCATAAGATTGTTTATCGAACGATAAGGTCCAATATCGCAATTAAATTTTTGCGTCTTTCAAATGTTAGTTCGGCACCGATAATTTGTTTTTCAAATGTTGAACTTTAATTCTCACTCATGATGATGCTTAATGTTTGAAATATTTGGGAAAATAAATAAAGGGTGCAACTGTATGAGTGAACAGTATTGACACTCATACTGTCTTTTTCGTCATCACTTCCGCTATCAACAAAATCATCCACAAAATTAGTTTCAACCAGATTTCGTTGATATATGTCTCGTAATTTCCTGCTGTGTAGAAAGTATACCAACTGACGTACATTGAACTAGAACATTTTATTAACTTACCATTTTCATGTCAAACGTAGTACCAAGTACCTACATGGGGTGTACTATACCCTCGAGCAACTCTGACAGGTTTAATTCACAGCAAAGTTGCTTTTTCTTAGTAAATGGTACTAAACGCACCAAAGATCAATGTGTTCGAAGACGTTATATATAGAGTCAAAAGTAAGAGAAATATTAGGAATTGGAATTATCTGGTGTATGCCATACCCCATAAGTACGTTAATTAAATTTAATAACTAAATCTTTGTTTCTGAGAAAATTGTTCATAAATATTTTGTTGACATCACTCCATGTTGCCAAAAAGGAACTCAATAAAAGCCAAGAAAATAATTTAAATATTTTGCAATAAAGATCTATGTATACATATAATTGGGCACATTGTAATGTTATGTTATGTTACCCAACTGACAAACATCAATTAATTAGTTTTTTCAATGATGTTTTCAAAAGTTTGTTATTAAGGATATCTATTTCGAATAATTTGGTATCTCAAAAGTAAGTTACGTTACGTAAATACCAGTTACGTTTATTTGTAATTTTATTTGACTGAAAAAAATATTGTGTTTTTATTAACATGTTGCTGAATTTCTCTAAAAAATTTATCTATACCTTGCAGCTGCGAAGTAACCTTACGTCGTGGTGTAGCAAAAACAAATTCTAGTCAAACAAGGCGATTTGTAAAGTGATTATCAAACTGTGGAATCATTCACAATCATAAAGGATGCCCGAGTCCTTTTTGATCGTAAAGATATTTATGCATGTCTAGTGTCTAGTGCACTCGAAATTAGGTTGTTGTTTGTTATAATAATTTTACATTGCTGTTTAAAAGTTACTAAATGCAGTACAGATCAAAAAAGTTGTTACAATTTCTCGCCATTCACATTGCCAGCTCTTGCTTTCATAGAAAATATGAACACAAACCTATATTTGCCAGACTCGATATGAGGTTCCTAAAATTGCATTGTAGCATTATTAGCTTTTCACTATTATTCAAATTACTTCACCAACATTATGCTTCCACATAAATGGTATTGACAATCTCAGTCCCTCCTAATATGATAAAATTTGGCACTTTATTTTTGGCAAAACTACATCTGCTTAGTTAAATGATGAAGTTTCGTAACTGTCAAACATGTAACATCAGCATTTTTTTCCGAATTAGTGATCTATACATACCGGCAATTTCTTAAACAATAAAAATAGATTATCTTTAGTATATGAAATCAAATTTATGTCCACAGTCTAAATCAAATAATAAAAAAGAAAGTTGCTGTTGTTTTTCGCTTCACCTAGAATAGGCAGCAAAGTTAATTGGCTTTATCCGAATACAGTTGCAACATTCAATCTAAGAGATACTTGGCGCTGCTAAAATACAGTGTTTACATTATAATCTGACGAAGACAGTAGCCAGTTATCTATGTGATATTACGGTCAAGTTGAAAATATTTCAAGAAACTAAAATTATTTTCATCCAGTAAAGACCGAAACAATTAAGTTCACAATATGCGAGTGACTTTTGAAACTGGGTTATATTATTAAATGTGTAAAAAAAATAAAAAAGTACCAGTATAAGTAAGTTGTTTTAACCTTAAAGTCGAAAGAGATAAAAACAATGATAGTAACAAGAAAGAAAAAAATTAATTTCCATTTTATAAATTTTTCATTATTTTCATGTCATTTTATATCTCAAATACAAGAATAATCTACCAAGAATACATCACTGGCAATACTTGTAATTATTGGGAAACCCTTAATGATGTCGCTAAAAAAATTAAACGTTACTTGGAGATAATCTTACTCAATCCTCAAATGCACTAATTTTAAATTGTCTATAGAGCTGCCCTAGCCTAGGTACACCAAAAATTGCAGTCAGTCAGAGAAACGTTGATGCTGTACACAAGATCATATATAAACATCAAAATGTGTGTCACAACATAGAGGCTTTATCTAAAAGAACTGATTTAAAAGATTTGGCATGGAGAATTGTGATTAACAAAATTATTTCCCCTTGGGTATTGCATCTATTGACAGAAGAACAGAGGGGAGCTAGCGTCAGGAAACCGAAAACAAAAGTTCGTTAAAAGCAACAACAAATCGTTTGCAAAATCAACTTGATCCTACCCTGGTATCACATATTTGTTTACCGTAATCATCGTTAAGCTTCAAAAAACAAGAGAATGCCAGTTTGTTCACAGTTCGCAAAACAATTGATTTTTTATAGCAACAAACCGTCGATTTGTTATACTATTCTGTCCCAAAAATGTTGTACCTTTGAGAAAATCAAGATCAGACTGCATTGCCAAAAAAGGTCTTTAATTGCCATCCCATTTTATTCCAGCCCTACAGGCAAAACAGAAAAAACGACCATTGTAATTATGTGTAAATGCTAAGGTTCATAACATAATCGACATTAGTCTTTCTTCTTGTTCCTGTTGGTCTTCGCTGACGCATTCAACCAGCTACAAGTTAGAGAAGGTGCATAGTAAAATGTATATGAGATAAACTCATCCTCCTCTATATCACCTTTTGAAAAATTACCTTGGACTTCTGGATATACTTAATTTTCTTAATTATACTAAACTATTAAACACACTTTGAAGAACACAATAATAATTTACACAAATTTCTTACTCTAACATGCAACTAATGTTCACTAACTTGAAGTTGTTGCATCCTTGGGTAGGTAGGTTTTGTCTTTCTTCCACAGGGGGCGGCTAAACTTATAAGTGTTAGCACAAAAAAATTCGATGGCGTATATATTAGTAGTCAATGTCACAATAATTACAACATTTGTTACGATGTTGGTTAATAACAATTTGATAGATTTCAATCTCACTCTCAAAAACCCAAACCTACCATCTATTTCGGAAAATCTACTTGTATTCTGTGCTTGTTTTGTTCCTCTGATAGTTTTAACCCATTTCTTCATGTTGGTGGACGTCCCCCTTTTCCCATTCTATGGTTTACAGGGAAGGATTATACTATTCCATCTTTGCTATATGCCCGGCGTAGTTCCATATTAGGCTGGTAGTGGTTTGAGTAGCATCTTTCAATATATACTTAGAGTATGAACCTTCTGAAGATATCCTGCAATGCACAAAATCGTGGCAAGGCTAGAAAGAGAGGGCAACAGAGTCAGTAACGGCTATTTCACTTGGTGGGTGGAAGCAGCCAATGAACAACATGCTCATCGTATTTCATTGGAAGCAGTTTCCAACCGAGTGAAATAGCCTCTTGCCCTCTCTCTTACCACGACATTTGTGCACTGCAGGCTATCTCCAGAAGGTACAAGCTCTAACCATAGATATACCAGTCTTTTGTTTTTCTTTGTGTGACCGCTATTTGTCTGTTTGGTCCAGGCCCATGTATGACATCCATAGGTAAGTACGGAGAGGATGCAAGAATCGAAGTCTTGATCTTATTATTGGGGGAATGTTTTTTGAGTGTGTGTCAAAATTTTCCAAAGGTATACCAAACAAATCTTGTCCTTTTATTCATTTCTTTCATCTGATTATCCATCCCTTGTTTTATTTGACCTAGGAATATTATTTGATTGTTATTAGTAGATCCTCTTTATATATGATTTTAGTTTGATTTAAATTCATTTTGAGTCATATTTTAGATGATTTTTCTTTTGGCTCACCTAACTGTTCTGGGTGTATACGTGTGTGCTTTCAATGTTCACCTACAACGTGTACACATCATGCGCTAAAAGGCGCAAAGGATAATAAACTGACACTGAATCTTTAACTATGTATTTGCCATTGTGCGAAACAATATAAATTTAGAAAGATAATTCTGTAAAGTCGACTTTATGGTGATCCAGTAGCAGAAGTTAAAAAAAGTGAATCTTGTCAATTAATCTAAATTTGTAAGGAAAGTGAGCTACTTCCTAATTTCCCCCATTGCGAATTATTCATCAGAAATTATGCTATAACACTGAACTTTAGTTTTCCCACGGTCAGTGTGGTACATATCCAGAATCGCGTCATGACAACTAAAAGTCTGCAGTCAGCAAAAAATTTTTATTTATAAAGTAGATACCCTTTTGTCTTTATCAACTCCGAGGAGTTAAGAGGTGAATAGCGGAGACAAGTTGATTCGCGGTATTCGTTTACTGTACAACACTGATATTCGCAGTTGTGGAGATAAATATTATCGTATCTATATTGAAAGTATTTGTCATTATTATAACAAAAACTCCCTTTACTCGATTAAAACCTTTTTAATAATCATTGGTAAAGGTGTAACAACTTCAAATATTTCTATAAAAAAAGTTACCCAACATTTAAATGTAATCTTAAAAGCGTTCATACTCATTTTTCTGAAAACATAATGGTTGAAGAGCGTATTTATCTTTCTTTTGATAACCCCGTTCCCTGAATCGACGCACATGGGCCGCTGTGAAACACTGACGTCAAGGAAAAAGACCGGCACCACAATGCCGCCGCGTGCTGAACAGAGACGAGCGAATAAGAACTTATTAGAGTAGGGAGAACGAGCGACCCAACCTAACCGTACCCCAGCCAGTTCACCGATCGACCCGAATGCCGGAATAGAGAGAGACAGACTATGTTTTATGCATGGTGACGATCGGTGAACGGGCCGGCAAACGGCTGAGTCACAGTAATTGATAATAACTTAGACATTGCTCTTTGGTGCTCTCGCTTCACGTTCGAAAACTGAAAATCACCTACCTCTCTCTTGATGGGCATAACAGTTTTCTGTTTTGTGTGTGCATTCTATGACCGATGATGGGACAGAAAGTTAGATCTCCCGCACATCACACGCACACACACAAAGTCATGCATCGATATGTTGATTAAAAATTAGCGATCACGATTTGTTTATTCAGAGCGGCGTTTATTTCATATACCGCAGTTACGTAGTTGACTTTTTCAACGTTGCGGTGCTTACAACGGCACACACAAAACGGCGTTGCTCGTAAAATATAAGTTTTATGAGGACGAAACGTCCTCCGTCAAACTGCTTTGAATCACTTACAACTTTTTTGCTTTTTGTTAAATTATTTTACGCCATTCTCGGAAACGGTTTACAAGTTCCAAGATATTGAGATAATTTATTTGTGCGTAAAAATTCGAAACGCTTGATATCCAGTAATTAAACACTTACCTGTTTATTTTCCTAAACTGAGTTTAGTTAATATAACTCACTGAGACACTGACAAAGAAATCGCAAGACCCAGATGGAGATGTTTAAAATTAATGTTTTGGTAAAGCATAGATGCTATAGTAAGGAGTAATAAATTAAAACTTTTTTTATCCATTAATATTGTCCCATTTTGCATTTTTTTACCAAAAAACAAACTGATGGGATCAAAAATCGATGTTTAGTAGTATTAAAATGACTAGAATACGTGTACGCCGAAAATATCGCCAGCTAAGTGAAATTGAAAAAGTTCGATTTATTGGTTTACGAGAGGCGGGCTTTTCATTTCGAGAAATCGCTAACCGCCCGAACAGAAATCTAAATTTTATGAGATGTTGTCAAGCGGGCGTCGAAGGGACAAACATGAAGTTCAAGATCGACATCTAAGACTGATAATGTTCAGAGACCCATTTTCGACAAGTCGAAATTTGGCTGATGAGTGCTCAGGAGAACAAGACCGTCTTGTAAGTGTCCAAACAGTTTACTGCCATATTAAGGCAGTCTTTTGGACTACAGCATTATCGACCCCATCTTGTGCTACCTCTGACCACTGAGCATCGATGGTAACGACTATAGTGGTACAGAGAACAATAACATTGGAATGTGGAATTGCATTAAGTCGTCTTCTCTGATGAATATCGATTCTGCTTGGGTTGACTTAATGGCCGAAGAAGGGTTAGGCGACATGGACGAGAAAGACGTCAAACTTAATTTGATGTTGAGCGACATTTACACACAAGTAGGCATTATGGTTTGGGTTGCTATTGCACATGGAAGTAGGTCACATTTAGTCTTTGTTCGGGGCAACATGACAGCACAATGTATTTTCAGGAAGTAGGGGAGCAGTATATATTCCATTACCTGATAGGTAGAAGGCCCGGAAATTTACCCCAGACCCCATGGACGTTGGAGGTTCTAAGACATGAAATAGATAGTATTCCTTAAGAAGAAATAGACCACCTTATTGAATCACTGCCAACACGTGTTGGATAGTGTATAGATAACCGAGGTGGACAAACATATTATTAATAAACTTGCGATTTCTTTGTCAGTGAGTATATTTTTATCCATTGATTTAGATTGATACTTAGTACCTTGAAAGGGTTATAACCTTTCTATACTGACATGAAGTTTGGCAGACTCTGAATATAGAACACAGTGTGTAACAGCCAAATGGAATAAATTTGATACCCAATAAAGGACGGCGTGTTGGGAAAAACGCTTGGACACGTCGACTTATATTTTTAGGCTAGGCGCAAATTGAGACGAGTATAGCGCGTGTGATATGACAGCGCAGCGCTGTCTTTTGTAACCTATGACATTGAATAGAACAGCGCAAATTGATCACAAAGTGCTGTAGTTGAGACACTGGCTGTTTTCCAATTACCGCACAAGTGCGCACAGTGCTAAGCACTAAGTGTTCCAATTACAGGACTGGCTCGGACAAATGGGCACAAGAAATAACTGTGCCTTTGGGCTGTTTTATGTAAGTTTACTAAGTAAACATAAAACTTAATCATAAAACATGAACTATATTCCAATTAACGCCCGAAAATTACGACACAGAGCAACACAAAAACACTTTGTGCTCTAGTAATTGGAAAACAGGCACAGGTACTCGTTCCGTGCGTTTGAACAGGTTGTCAAGTTTTTGAAAAATGGCCAGATGAGACTTTAATAGATACCAAAAGGAGTTCTACGGTACAAATGATACTTGAAACTGAAAATTTATTTTTTTTTTTGTTAATAAATCCGACATTTTCCGGAGTATTTGGCTACGATCTGCGTTTCAATATGCGGAACACCACGCTACGTGTTTGATACGTTGGCGTCGCGCCACTCGTGTCACATGTGCTATACGCGTCTCAATTTGCCCTTGTCTTAAATGCTCATTTTTTCAACAAAAAAAATTATATAGGGTGTGTCATGTGACAGTGGCCAATACCGACTTTCTTATTTTAAATGCAAGCCCCTGTATATTATTTATTATTTGGATTCTCCAGAAAATTCTAGAAATAATTCATGTACGTACAATCTCCTACACCTATCGTCACCTGTTTCGAAAATATTAAGTGTTCTCAGATTTATTACAAAAATTAATATTAAAAAATATTATTAATAAGTAATACTGATTATTTCTAAATAATATAAAAAAAAACAAAAAACATTAATATCAATGTAGGAAATCTTCAAAAAATTCTTGCCGCGTACGTCTTGGCAACATGCTAATTTGGTGTAAAAATGTCTTCTAACGTTACTCAACGTCTTAGTCCTGACTGACATAATCGCAAGCGTGATTCGTCTTTTTGGTAATCTAACTTAAGGGGTTTAGTTTTGTATACAGTAGTTTTGACATATCCCCACAAAAAGTAATCCAATGGCGTCAAATCAGGAGATCGTGCTGGCCATTCTATCGTCCGCGCCTCCCAATCCACCGATTTGGAAAAATTTGGTTCAGGTACTGCCAGACATTGATTTCGTAATGGGGCGGTGCTCCATCTTGCTGATCTAATTTCGTTTTATCACTTAGAGCATTGGCAGCTAATTTTTTATCTGTCTTACTTCCATTTGTGTCCGTGTGTTATCTCCATTATCAATAATTTGTAGAATGGTTATTTTGTGCATTTCTGTTAACTGAACCATTTATCTGATATTGAGTTTTGACGAAAATATATTTTTTTTCTAATCAGTAAAAAGGAACGCGTTTTTGCTTACTAACTCAAAATCAAGAGCTAAATGGGAATTATGTGTTGAATGTAATGTAGCAAATTTGTGAAATAAAATAATTTTCTTTTTTAATGTTAATTTTTGTAATATATTTGAAAACACTTAATTAATATTTCCGAAACAGTTGAACATAGGTGTAGGACATTGTGCATGAATTATGTCTAGAATTTTCTGAAGAATCCAAAAAATAAATAATAAACAGGGGCTTGCATTTAAAATAAGAAAGTTGATATTGGCCACTGTCACATGACGCACCATATTTTTTTTGTTAAAAAAATGCGCATTTAAAAATACAAATTCAAGCGTTTTTCCCAACACGCCCTCCTTTATTCGTTATCGAATTTATTCCATTTGACTGTTCCACACTGTATGTTAGGTAAAGTTGTTTAATTAATCGCCTGTGGTTTTCTTTACCTTGGTAAGTATCACATTTTAAATCGTTTTTAACTGTAAACCGGAAACTTTGTAAATTTATAGTTCTCAAGTAATACGCATTACATGGTCTTGAAAACTACCTTTTTCCTGTTATCCGGTACACCCCTTTGCGCGAGCGCAGACACTGAAATAGCCCTATGGGAACTACCGAGGAACATTTCCAGCTCCTTTACCATCCACCCCCTGAGGCAAACTTCTGGTTCTCACGCTAAAGCAGTTTTCCTTCCACAGCATCGCTGTCTTCTGTCTGGATAGCTTGACTTTAGTTTGCTTTCGTAACTTTACCATAGTGGTACCCCAGCTAGTGACTTTTATGTTTCGTACTTCGTTTATTGCTGTGTAATATAGTGTTTCTACCCTGTTTCTACCAGGTGTGCACGTTGTCCCGTTTTTGTGTAGGTGTATGCCCTTCTTGCCTTGTTTGGTGTTGGTCTGATTTGGTTTTCTCCAGAGTTCCGCCATTTGTCTCCTGAAAGTATAATGTTACTACTTTTTTATATTCACCTGCCTTCTGCAACTGGACATCTTCATCTTCGCCTTACCTGAGGTAAAGCTGGTTCTTAGGTCAATGAACCTGAGGTCAGAATCGATGACGTTTTGGCTTTTTTCGATGAGTTTGAACTTGTTTGAAAGTCCCAGCTTGATTTCTCTTCCTATTAGAGGATAAAGTCTGACACGAGCCGACTTTGTTCGGTGGTGACTCCAAACTCCAAGGTAATTGATTTGGTTTTTCCATGGAACTCGTCTGCAATTGACGGTCAGTTATCCCGCCGGAGTCATCTTTCAGCTTCTTCCATTCACGAACGTAGCTTGTGTTTGTCCTCCTTGATGGCTATTTTGCACTAGCTGGGTCTAATACTGACTAATACTCTGTCACGCCATTTGTGGTCAAAGGTTTTCCTACATCTAGGTTGCCTCTCATTATTTGAAGATTTATATTACTGTGTCTAAATCTGGTACTTCCTACACCATAAATGCTAAACAGTTATGGGATGGTATAATCATAAACGAAATGGATTTGTGTGTTAATCATTTGAACCTGCTGTAAAAAGCTAATTTCAGTGGTCACGTATAAACTGCAAGATTTATTTGTATTACTTATTTTTCTGAATCATGTTTATTGCAGTGCAAGGCTTTTGGTACAATTTTGTTTCTCGTTGTTTTACATCAAAAGAAACACATCTAAAACATATTTTAAGTACTACTTTTTTATTATTCTTAATGTTTATTTTGAGAATAATAAAGATCTTACTAATAATATATATTACTAACTTATTTTACATTTTATTTTACTCTTAACAACATATTTTTTGAAGAAAATCATTCAGGTCTATGTCATATATATAAGTGTCAATTCTTGAGGGTTAATTGGTATTACTATTTATTATGTTCGTTATTCAAAATACATTTTGATTATGTATTTATCCGTTGGGAATCACTCTCCCTTTAGGAACAAAAAGTCCTAGACTAATATGCTGTACAAAAAATGATAATTTAAACATATTTCGGTTTATGGACATTTTCATTAACAATAGCAGATATTCAACAAATAAACTAGCTGACCCATCCCGGCTTCGCACGGCTTGACAAATAGGCGTATTTGACGTATCTTGAACATAATTTTGCATTTGGTAATTTTCTCATCTCGTACATTATATGGCTACAACGGCTTCTAAAAATACATTATTTTCGGATTAAATATGAAGAGATTTTTGATATTTGATGTCGGAGTTTTCCTGTTTTCCATTTTTTTTGTGACATGTATTGTTATTGCGATTTTTGTAATTTTTGGTGTTTGTGACATTTTTGTAATTTTTGACAATTTTCGACGTTTGACAGTTTTGACAGTTTCGACATTTTTGTCAGTTTTGACATTTTTGACATTTGGTAGGTTTATAATATTTGTGTCATTTCTTTGGAATTTATTTTTATTTCATAAGTCTTTGTCACTTAAGTTTTATTATATTTCACACATTTTCTATTGTTTTTCAGATTCACCTGCGATTAATCAGATATTGAACACTTTTCAGTCCCCATCCCTTCCATAAATTCAATATTGGCTAAATGTCAAAAATCTCAAGAAAAGAGTCAGTTGATCTATCAGTTCTCATCCAATAAATATCGGGTACACCTGCATTATTTTTTGTTCCCTACAAATTAATGATACCCATCTCCTATTCAATAATAGGAATTTCGCAAAATCTCACATCGACTCTATTAATTTAACGAATTATTATCATAATTATCATATCTGTATTTTTTTCGGTTCCCCAGCTAGTGATTTTTTTCTTAAAAAATACCCCACTTACCCCTATCGGAAAAATGAATTTTCCTAAAGTGTGGGCTTGAAAGTGATACTTTGGGTAATGCGTCAATCTAATTTATATCTATGTAAATAAAATTGGCATGTGTCTGTGAAAGCGGAAAAACTTCTTTAATATTGTACTAAAACCCACCTGGTCAGGATGAAGTCAGGTGAAAACCTGATAGAGGTCCGTGCAAATCGATCGTTAGAACTGCCTAAAGGGACGAAAGACTATTCGAAATATCTAGAAGCTGGTTACCTCCAAGTTTGCTATAGGATAGCTGGCGCTCGTTGCAAACGAGTTTCATCCGATGAAGCGAATGATTAGGGGCATTGGGGTCGAAACGACCTCAACCTATTCTCAAACTTTAAATTGGTAAGATCTCCGGAGTGCTCGAACTTATGAAGCCGCTGGAATTTCGAATGATACCAAGTGGGCCATTTTTGGTAAGCAAAATTGGCGCTGTGGGAACCAAACGCTGAGTTAGAGCGCCCAAATTAACGCTTATGGAATACCAGAAAGGTGTTGGTAACTTCAGCCAGCAGCACGGTTGCCATGGAAATCGGAATCCGTCAAGGAATTTGTAACAACTCACATGCCGAGGTTACTAGCCCTGAAAATGGATAGCACTGAAGCCGCCGTCGGTGCAGATCCTGGTGGTAGTAGTAAAATCTGTCTTGAATAAACTTCGAAATAGCTGGAATAATTTTGATGAGGCTTTCACATTCTTTTATTGAATAATCTAAGGGATGTTATAAGCTACATTTTTTCCGCAAAGAAGGTTAGGACATGTATATGTACAAAAATAACATCGACACGCATCTTATAGATATTACTATACATTCCTAAATATTTGTAAGTGCAATAGTTGTCGAATCATGATGATAAGTAAGTTTCAGTACAGTACAAATAGTTATCTCAAAAGTTGCATTTCATATTTAGCAAGCCATAGTAATTAAGTTAAGATTTTGAATTACATGTTTTTATTTAATTATATTCGCAGGGCATTAACAATTTCATTCGTAAAAGATAGAAGAATATCGTTACCGGTTATTACTGAAAACTCGCGAGTAGATGAAGTTATGTGTGTAGGGATAAACAAACTTCTGCTGTGTATAGAACTCATTAAAATAAGTCAAAAGGTCCCTATTAACATTTGCCCTAAACGGTATCCTCAGGAAGTTTTTTTTCTTCTGTAATTGACAAAACGTTCGAAAATAAATAGAGGAAAATGTATGGTTGTTACATAACTTTTTACGTTAAATAACTCCGTTTTTTAAAGAGCAGAGAGATTTTCAAAAATTTACTCGAAAACCATTTAACCCAAATCATTTACGAAAATATGTGACAAAATTAATAGTAGAACAAAAACCAACATCAACGTATTCTAATGATAAAACATGACTAATTGACATAAAATTCAACATTCTTTATCGATGCGATTTTGTTTAAAAAAAATCGCGAAAAGTCGGTAACAATTTAGTTTTTTACCTTTTACACAAAATCCACCCATGAAACCGTGTTTGCTACTATGGGCAATGTTGAAGAGAAATGAAAAACCTACAAAATAAGCTACTAACGCTCAACTTCGTTAATTAATTTCTTAAATGGAACCTTTACCCAGAACTCCAAAAAAATAAATAATCGTTTATATATTTTTTATTTTATTACTAAAACAATCTTATTGACTGAAGCAATAGATCTTCTCATACCCATTTTATGTTAAAAAAAATACTGTAGCACCGGTAGTTTTTGCAAAATTTCAGTTAGTTCTATGGAAGAATTTTTTTTTGAAAAGCCATATTACCTCACCGGATGACCCTATCATTATGGATAAACCACCATTGTAAAATACAAGAGTTGACCTAGAGACCCCTCATCACACTTTTACCAAAATTTAAAGTACAAATATACATATAAGTATTGAAAATATTTGTCCACTACGTATCAATTTATTTGGGCGAGTGCATTCGAAAAATTGCTAAATTCATTAAAAGATCAAAACAGATATAACTAAAGAAATTTGGTTTGTCATTAATTAGTATTTATTGATATAAAATTTCTTAACACGAATCTGAATTGAACAACATAAAAATTGCACTGTTAACCAGTTGAAGAATAACATTTTCCTATTATTAACTATTATCAGTTTGTAGCAGCGTTTCATTTTTATATAATTATAAAATAAGAAATGTACTGAGAGTGTAAACAAAATAACCTACTATTATTTACTTATATTTTAAAAGATCAGTGAATAGAGAAGGTAAAGTTTCGTTTTTTATTTAAACTAAAATAGGTACGTTTACGTATTCCATTTTGCTAAATTTATTACATAAATCCATAATATGCTAGAAATATAAATGTGCATCTGCTTAAAATTAAAAGTTGTATTATGGTTTTAAATGTACCACCCCTTAGCAATTTCTGGAATGGACACGTCCAAATAAATTGATACAGAATGTCAAAATATTTTCAATACTTATATGTATTTGTATTTTAAATTTTAGAAAAGTGAAATGAGGTCTCTAGATCAACTCTTCTACTTTCCAACCGTGGTTTATTCATAATGATCGTCCAGTGAGGCAATATGGCTTATAAAAAAACATGTCTTCCACAGGATTGACAGAAATTTTGCAAAAACTCCTGCAGTTATAGTATTTATTTTTAGAACATAAATTTGGTATGGGAAGACGTACCCTTTCAGTTAATAAGAATGTTGTAGCTATAAAATAAGAGTATATGTAAACGATTATTAAAGGTTGCATCAATTAAAGAAATTGAGTGTATAGTAGCTCAATTTGTAGGTTTTTCATTTCTCTTCAACATTGCTCATAGTAGCAAACTGGGTTTCATATGTGGATTTTGGGTAAAGGGTAAGAAACTAAGTTGTTAGAGATTTTTCGTGGTTTTATGTCAATTAGTCATGTTTTTTTCATTAGAACACATTGATGTAGGTTTTGTTCTACTATTAATTTTGTCACCAAATCGTCTTTTTCTCCGTAAATGACCTGAGTTAATTGGAAATATCGATTTGGACATACATAATAATTTTCGGACTTTTAGGCTTATTTTAATGAGTTATATACACAGCAGTTTGGAACCCTATTTTAGAAACACCCTGTATACGATGTATATAGTGTATGTCCTTGGATTTTTTTTAAATTTTGAACTAAAAATATTAATATTAAAGAAAAATTTATGGTTACAAATTATAACAGAAATTGTATAATAACTTAAAGTTTTCTATTTTAGTAAAATGTAAATAAGTGATACCTATCTACCAAACAATGGAGTTAAATTAAATTATTTTATACAACAAAAAACAAAATTAAGGTATAATATAAAATATAAGGTAGGTATAATAATAATAATATCAAGTCTTAAAGGTTAATTTTATTATAATATTAAAATAATGATGAAAACTTCAATACATATTTAATTATACAGTGATGGGCAAATGTGTGGAACCAAGTAAATATCTCTGAAATTGTTAGAGCTATCAAAATGAAATTTGGAAGGAGGATACTACAGTAGATTGCCTATTTGTTTCCAAATTTTTTTACAATTTTGAACTTCCTGTTTTACCGGAAGTAATGTCGATTTTAAAATTTGCAATGAAACGCCCTGTATAGTATTTTAGTTTCTGATGAAACATTTTATTGCGAATACAAAAATATCGGGTTTGATATTATAGTGTTTACTTCAATACCTACCGAGATATTAACAGAAAAGTAGCTAAGAAAAGGAAAAATTCGATGGTAGCTAAACTCGGTTCAGATTTCATTTACGCCCGATATAAACAAACCGCTCGGTAAGGATTTGTATTTCTATTGGCCAATCGGTGGCATTATACCGTCACAGCCAACAGCACTGCTTGTTCCATAGTCGAATTCACGTGCGTTTGTTTAAATCAGGCGCAAAAATAAATTATTTTAGTTTTTTTATTTGAACGTAAAAAGATTGTATTGTTTTAATTTTGATCGTAAAATGGCCGAATTAAGTGAAAGAGAAAGAATAGAAATATCACTGATGATTGGGTATGCGGAGAGGAAAAGGACACATCAAGAAGTTTCTAACCTTTTTTACATTGTGCATCCGAATACACAATTATCCCGTTCAGTAGTGACGAAAACTTTTCGAAGGTACGACACAAGTGGAACAGTGAGCAATTTACCAAAAAGTGGACGGTTAAAAAGTGCAAGTAATGAAGGTGTAGCTCAAAATGTTGCTATATCTTTGGAAGAAAATCCTCACTTATCCACTACCGACCTCGCCAATATGCATGGAATTAGCCGTCGTTCAGTAAGAACGATATTAAGGCGAGCATCAATACAAAATTCGCCTCGTTCAAGAATTCTCCGAAGACGATTTCGACAGACGTTTGCAATTTTGTGAAACGATGATGGATATTTGTAACCGTGATAATAATTTTATAATAAATGTGGTGTTTTCAGACTACATTTTGTTTAAATGGTACGGTTAATCGACATAACTGCCGCTACTGGTCGCAAAGTAATTCTAATTGGGTACAAGAGGCTCACACACAACATCCCCAAAAATTGAACGTTTGGGCCGGCATTTATAACAACAGAATCGTGAGACACTTCTTCCTACAAGAAACTTTAAACGGAGGAAGGTATTTACAGCTCTTGGAGACACAAGTTATTCCGGCATTGGAGGTAAATGGACAATTACCAAATAATATCTGGTTTTAGCAGGATGGAGCACCATCCCATTACGCTCGCATTGTTCTAGATCATTTAGATAGGACATTTCATCACAGATGGATGGAAAAAGGGGTATTTATGAATGGCCTGCACGAAGTCCCGACCTTAATCCACTAGACTATTTTCTGTGGGGTTACTTAAAGTCTAAGGTTTATGTTGATAGACCTAATAATTTGCAAGAATATCTCAATACATCCAGAGAATTACACCAGAAGTAATAGCTAATGTTACTATAGAATTAAAAACCGACTTGCTTATTGTCAAGAAGTAAACGGTGCTCAGTTTGAACATCTAAACATTAAAGTTTAGTTAAGTTACGTTTCAATGTTTTGAAAATCACATAGATTTAGTTAATAATTATGATTATGTATTTCTGTAATGGATATGAGATTTTTCCTTTCCTTGATTACTTTTCTGTTAATATCCCCATAAGTATTGAAGTAAACAATATCAAACCCGATATTGTTGTATTCGCAATTAAATGTTTCATCAGAACCTAAAATACTATACAGGGTGTTTCATTGCAAATTTTAAAATCGATATTACTTCCGGTAAAACAGGAATTTCAAAGTTGTAAAAAAAATTGGAAACAAATATGCAATCTACTGCAGTATTCACCTTCTAAATTTCATTTTGATATATCTAATAATTCCAGAGATATTTGCTTGGTTCCACACATTTTCCCATCACTGTATATAAAGACAATAGTTTAATTATAAAATTACAAAAAATAGAGAATGCTGCTTTCATACAGATCTGCAAGTGGAGAATTGAATAAATGTCACTTCGTCACGTCATGCGCAACAACGTACTAGTGTGGAGGTGAGTTTAGTTTCTCTTGAAGAAGTATTATGGGTAGAAACGATGGGAAAAAACAGAATTTTTCACATATAAATGGTAAATCTGACTCCTTAACTGTAATCTGTCTTCATTCTTTTATGTAATAAAAATATCTAACTATCTAGTTAGGCTTCAGCTTAGATAGCAAACTCACTTTCTACATTGTAAATTTTGCATCATGTTAGTGGTAGTGAATAAAAGTTTAAAGAATCTTTCGACATGGAGTTTGTGAGATTATGTTTAATTCTTGGAATTTTGGTGTTTTAATTGCCCACCTTGCTTTCAGCTTTATATAACAAATCACCACAACAAAGAAAACTAGCAATTAAGACATTTTGGCACTAATCGGTTTACTATTTAAGAATATACTCTGTATTTAGGTACGTATCATAAAACAAAAAATTGATAGTGCAAAAAATCAGAAAACAGAAATACATACTGAGGAAAATAATTAAATCTTAACTAAACAACTCTTTTTGTTTTTACACTGTATATAAATATGGTTACTATGATCTATTTGAAATTGAATTGTAGAACAGTTTTTATGGGATTGCGGGAGTCACAAAATTTTTTTTTTTTTCAAGTTAATTAAATATATCATTGTCCTAAAATTTCATTTTGCCCAACAAATAATTTAGGTGAGTATGAAATAACTACATGTGGAACACAGGCATTTCCAATTAACCTAGGTTGTAATAATGATATTGTTATCGAAAAATTAAAAAAAAAATTTCGTATAAAGGATAAAGATATCGAATGGGCAGAAAATCTTACGCAGATTGTGAATTATTTTACTTAAGATAGACATTTTTTTTAAACACATGGATCTATTAGTTTTGATTTCATAAGTCATAAATAGTTATATTCATTACGTGAAAAAATACATAATTTTACTTCTGTGAAACTTAAGTGTTATTTAACAGTGCATTTGAAAATTGTTGTGTTAAATTTACATGACGCTCTGTGCTATATTAACATTTCGCTAGATTTGTCCGGAGTATAGTGTTCAACCATCACAGAAGTTGGAGATGCAACCATTTATAAACTTTTGAAGCAACAAAAGAATGGAAATACCTACTGTGAAACAACGAAGAAAAGTGTGTTCATTTTATTTTAAAAAAATACCTACTTTGGACTAATTTTAGGTAGATATTAAGAGAGATGACATTTTTACCAAACTTGAAAATTCTAGAAGAATAGAATATATCTGCCAAGGGCACGATGGAGAATCTGAAGTCGCAGAGAAAGTGAAAATTATTTTTTGGAGGAGGCAATATGTAAGTGAAATTCCAAAGCTGAGAAGAAATGACAATTTTTTTTTATTTTGTCTAATGGACAAAAAAAAAAGTTCCAACTTGTCGTTTGGTTATCGTCTATATTGGGGACATGAAGAATTTTCAAAATATATTGTCATGACGTCTGATGTTTTTGAAGAATATTTTAGAATATTGCAGTTTAACCATTTTTGTACTGTACCTCCTATACGCAAAAAATAGGGGCAAAAGAAAGATGATTCCAAAAAGAGCTTTGCAGATATTTAAATTAAGGTGTTTCGATTTACACCATATCACAGGGAAGTTAAGCCCATTAAACCAAACTGTGCTCAACTAAAGGGATATGTCACGAGGAACAATACTATTTGTAAATACAAGATGATCATCAACTATTGTATGCTTCAGTATTGTATTCTGGAAATCAATATGTTAATAGAGGGTACAACAGAGTCAATTATTATTTCTGTGAAAAACTGCATCCTTTGAGTTTATAATAAGTTTATATGTCTGAACTTAATTTTTACAACGTTTAAAATAATTGGGAATAACACCACATAAACATAAAGTCTGTATATCTCAAATAGTCCAAACGTTTGAAGGTCTAAATGAGACCCCGTTTTCAAGAAAATTAAGAATTAAAAGGATTCAGAAAAAATAAAATCCCAGAGATGCCAGAACTATCCTTCAGAAAACAAGTTTAAAATAATTTTTTTATAAAACTAAATGATAGTTAGTTACTTTTATTAGTTTTTGCTATCATGAATTTTGAAATACACTAGAAAATGTGTAATTTAATCCTTAACTACAGTTGCCATACGAGGTAAAGGAATCAGTTTAATAACAGAAACATTGTTTATAATTAATAAAAACTGAAAATATTTACTGCATGGAGTTAGTGAATATTTTTAAAACGTTGTCAAATAATACTGTAGCTAAAACAAATAAAGGCAAGTAAACAATTAAATATGTATCACGCAGCAATTACTACAAAAATGTGTCGCCGTTAAAAATATATGTAAATGGTAATGACTAAATGGAAATGGATCGAGTAAACACATTTATCTTATATTTCTCTCCAAATTCAAATGACCTTCTTTCCTAGAAGCTGACAAATTAATTTTTACTGCTACATTTTTTTGCTACAATGCTTATTTTTAGTACCCGTTTGTTTATTCGCAGAATTAGTTTTTATTGAGGACGATTAATTTCTAGAAGCGTAGTAGTAAAATAAAATGTCTTTAATTCTTATCGTTCCAAACGGAATCATCCTCTCCATAATACGGAGCCAATAGATCCAAATTAACTACGCTTGAAGGGACCATCCTAGGTTGGTGTTAGCTTTGGAGGCCTGCCTTTATTCCTCTTCAGGTTGTATAACCAAAGCTTATCTTCCCGTTTGAACCTCACCAAATTTGTCGTCAAATCGCAACGTGTTTTCATCCGATCCCTGGTAGCCAGCATCTGGGTTTGGCCTAGTTCGTGTGTGGCCAGCATGCTTTGTCGGAGTCTGTCGGCATAATCGTTAACTTGATGGGCGGTTCTTCTGGTGAGCCAAATCACATGGTAGTTTTAGTTCTTTTTCGAATAGTACTCTGGCTGGATTAAGTCCTGTGCTGATGTGAACGGCTGAGCGATAAGCCAACAGGAACAGAGGACTATGCTCATCCCAATAACTCTGGTTGTTATTGACAACCTATTACAAGGTAACATTGTAGAGACATCTGGAAAAAGGTGGATTCAAAATTCCGCCGTTGGTCCCAATGTTATTCCAACGGTACACTAAGCCTGTTGAATAGTTGTTACACCAGCACCGTTGCCATCGTGGTTGTCTCTTAATTGGGTATGACAGATGCCTCAGGACATTTGTTAAAGTAATCTAATTCTTTCAAATGGGAATTGCTGCACTTTCCCTGGGCCCGGGTTTTCAGGCCCTTACGAACTGCGCATAGGTCACATTTTCGACCCCCGATAATCTCATTTTGTACTTCGATCTGGACTGCACGTTGCGACTGATTTCTCAGAAGCCATTGGTATCCGAAATTATTTTCAAAATACCATTCTCTACCTTTAAGGAGTCCCATTGAGCCCACAAACATTGCTCGATCTTGTCTTAATTATTTTGTTTATGCGGTCAGTACTTCCTGGAGGGTTGACTGACGCAAACTACTTGCACATTTGATTTTTTTGTTTGTTGCCAGAATTCGTTTTTATTGGAGATGATTAATTTCTCTAAGGGTTTCTATTTTGGCAGCGTAAAATAAAATGTTATAACAATAAAAATTAAGACTTTTGTTTGATAGTAACATCTATCTCCCCACATTGATGTATCGAAGAAATGAGAAAGAATGAATGAATTAATGTATTCAGCAAATCTTTGGTGATACCAAATAACGATGGTTTCTTTTTACTGGTCCAAAACCGTTATTTTCTTATTTCACTTACTTTCATTAGCTCCAATACGGTAGTCAGTCCTCTTGCTTGTATTATATTAATAACTACCACTCATAATAGTAATCCGTTGAGATATTTCGATTGGAGTCAAATATAAGATAAACGATAACACTTTCTACATGTTTCAAATATAATTTATCCTTTTATTGTTTGAGGTTCACTATTTTTTCTCGTCTGTGCATCCATTGTCAGTTTTTTGAATTTCTGGGTTATTTAAGCCCGCATTGGATTTCCGGACGGCCACAGACAGAGAACTAAGATTTGAGTTAAAATGAAGATAAAACTTCGAAGAACAAAGTACCTACATTATTATTAATAGGAACCTGGAATGTCAGAATAATGAATAAAGATGGCAAGATAAAAAACTTGGAAAAAGAAATGAATCAATGTAATATCAATATTCTAGGATTAGCAGAAAGAAGTAAGATTGAAACACCAAAGAGAAAATTGGGGAATGCAAGATGATTTACATAGTTATATGCAAAAAGGGTTTAGTCTTTAAACAGGAATTTTATTAATATATTTAAAAATAATACCGCAGAGTGATAGAATAATTGCTACGAAAATAACATCAGAACCAGTCGACACTCTAGTAATTCAAGTTTATATATCACATCTGACGCAACTCATGCAGATATAGACCATAGTTAGGACCATTATAAAGGCAGATTTTAATACTATGGTAGACCGAGAAAGTGCAAAAGGTATAGATGGAAAATTTCGATCTGGAATGAAAAAATTGTCAACAACAGTTTTAATGTAGATATAAGTGGTTCCCTAGATAGGTTGTTTTAGTTCATATTCGAAAAAATTCAAAAATTTCAAAGGCTTGTTCTGACTTCGTTGTCAATGGCATTAAAATTTGAATTAATACAATGTAAATTTGAAATTGAAAATTTGATCGTTTTGACATTTGTTGTACATATTACAATATACTTGAAATACACCGGATTGGCCACATTAACATAGACACTCGGTTTGTTATGGTGAATAATAGGCTATATTATTTGGGCATGCACTTTATAATTCGCTAATATTTCGTATTAATTAGTTCTAATTATCGTGCTGTTAATTATTGAATTAGTGATGACAATTGGCCATTTTCGGACATTTTAATCGATAATTCAACAATCCACAATGGAATTTAAAAAATAAATATGTATTGATTAAAACGGAAAGAGCACTTAAAATCCGATATATAAAAATTATTACGTTTTTTTACTGCATGCTTATAAAACAGTATCTGAAAGAACTTTAATCTGCTTGATCAGCCCCTCTAAATCTTAAATGTTTTTCATAATTTCCTTAAATTAACCAGTAGAGTAGAATACTAAACGGGCCCTGTAATTTTTGTTTTTTCTACTCCCAATATCAAGTTTAAATTTTAAGATTTCGTAAATGCATGGCCCTTTGGGAATTTCTAAATGTCAATAAATCATAAATTAATCATAATTAAGATGCAATTGAAGAACAAATGCTTAAAACTGTCGAGTTACTGCCGTAATATAAGTGTTTTTTAAATGTAATTATTTTCATAGAAAACTATTGATTTTGTGAAAAAATGTTTGTAAGCTTGCGTCCGAATTGCTTGAATTAGCAACGAGGTCCTAAGTGATAGAATCTTCAAAACAATAATAATAAGTCAGCCAAATTAACATTATTAATCAATAATATATATACATATATTTACAAAATTGTCAAACCGGATTTAAGTCAATATATCAGTGGGCTACAAGAGGTATTATAGAACTAATATCGCTCTGTAAAAAAGAAATAATTAGAGGAGGGGGGGGGGGAGAGAGAGAGAGAGAGAGCTTCCATTCCTCATTCCAATGACTGACTTTATTTCACTGCTATTCACAAATTATGTTGACTCTATCTTAAACCTCAGCTCTATAGCTATCTTGTCCTTTAAATTAGGGTTCCAGCTATATTACAATAGCTTTATTATAGGAAGAACAATACTAGTCCAATCCAGAGTATAACCATAGAACAATTTCCAAGAATACTTGTGATTCCCTGATATTTCTAGATGTCGTTATTTAACTCGCGTTCAAATAAATTGTCATGTTAATTAAATGTCTCAAGTAAAGGAATATTTTTTTTAAAATTGCTGTCCATTAAGTGTAGCTAAACTCAAACGCTTTAAAGTCTGAAAAGGCTAAACATACTAGCTTTTAGTTAATTTTTAACAGCAACATTACTAGCACGGTACCTAATTTGGAACTTTCTGTTGGCTCATTCTCGAGAACCTTCTAGATGTCGTTTTTAAATAACTTATGGTATCAATCATATAGTTACAACGTTCATTTTTGTAGGCTAATGAAGATAAAAACTAATTTTTCGGTACAGGTGGCGACGCAAAAAGTAGATACACTGTGCTACGTACTTCGGAAAATGAGAAGATACGAGATTATTCGGAAACATTCCAGAATTCACTCTCGAAGTGAAAACTGTGTAGTATTTATTATTAATATTGTGAATTATTACGTTGTGATGTCGGAGTATACAGAATGTTTCAAAATAAATGCGAAAAACTTTAAGGGGCGATTCCTTGTTTGTTGTATTAACGTTAGGTCAAAATTTAATCATTAGAGCGATTCAAGTATGGCAAAAAATATTTATTTTATTTTTTAACTTAAAAACCAAAGGCGTTAGAATTATGAAAGCTTCACCACTATGAAAACACATGACCTGCATACTTTTTCACTTTTTTGAAATGAATGAGATAGACCACCCCTATTAATCTTGTCAACTAAATTTAAAGAAAAACTTACGCAACGACTTGGAATAAAATATAAATTATAAATTAAGATATCTCGGAACACACGCAAAAGATTATTCCTTTTTAGACCAGTTGTTTTTACAACGATAACAATTATACTGTTTATCAAAAAATTTCCAAATCATAATATTTAAAAACACAATTAATTGACTTACTTTCTTTCAAACTAAATAGCATTTATTGTCGTTTTATTTCATTTCAGTCTTTTGATCAATTTTTTTCTGGGCCAAATATTTAATACCAAAAATAAAATGTTCCACTCAGCATTTTCATGTTGTTTTCCTTATACAAGGTCGTAACTAGCCTAAAGTTTGTCTTAGAAGCGTTAGCAGCACCGTGCTGCCATTTTATTTAGTGTCAGTGCATCCTTTGTTGCTGGTAATTAATTTATTGATAATTTATTTATATATTAGCTAGGTTCCATTTAATTTTACAATAATTTATGTACAAATTTCTGGACAACTCACAAAATTAAGTACATTATGATGGTTTACCTGATATTTTAGTATTTAATCAAAATACACAGTGTCCTGGTAATAATACCCTGCTTTGTAAACTGGCAGTGGACTGTTTTTCATTCCAGGGGATTGTGTAGACAATAGACAACCTTTTGAAGTTAGTTTAGTTATTGATAATAGTAGTCATAACAATTTGTTGCAGGCTAGTGATTCTGTTAACATGGCTCCTAACAAGCAAACGCTATCCAGAAGAGAAGGGAATTCTTACAGAAAAAGAGAGTTGTGGATTGTTTCAGGGACCAATGTAGTAAAAATGATCCTCAAAAGACGAAATAGATGAAAAAAAGAGAGGATGAAATACTAGAAAACAAAAAAGAAAAAGTTGAGAGAAAATTTGACAAAGATATGATTACTCATGAGCAAAAAGGTGTATTTGAAGACGCGAGATGTAAAGAGCTGCATCTAGGATATTCCATGTAATTACATGAAACGGCTCCAGATTCGGAACCTCTATGTGCTAGTTTCCCGGAAAATTCTAGATGTCGGTCTTTACATCGCGTCTTAAAATTTAACGATATGTATCAAATACATAAAGAACTGTTCGAGAGGACATTCAATTGTGGGAAGCGCAACTGATGAAGGTTCCCTAACCAGAAACAATATATATATATATATATATATATATATATATATATATATATGTTTGTGTATACTGTTTCACGGATGGAAATATGTGGTTGATGATTTATTCCGGTGTACATCCGTTCGTCTGTATTCGTTTGAAAGATCACTTGACGTTTGGCCAAAATCATATTTGGCTTTCTCAAAAGATACTAAGTAACTGAAGAATTTCTGGTTCTTGATCTCAATTTATACCTGCCCTGTGAGCCCTCATTAGTACTTAGTCTCTCAGGTACTTTATCTTGTTTATTAGGTTGGGTTAACTGATGGTCAATTAAAATGCAATTATCGTGTTTGTGGCTTTTGTCGGTAATTTGGGTAATCGGATTATTTGTGTTTATTGCTGGTTTTGTTGTATTGTTATTTTGATATGGGATTACTGCTTTCCAAAATGGTGATAAACTCCATGGTCTCTAATGGCATTTTATCCTTTGGGTTCCCTAGCAATTTTCTGATTGTTGTTTGGGGTTTGTATGTAGTTCGAATTTTGTGTTTACCCAGAAATCTCCCTATTCTATTCGTTGTACCTCTGATGTATGGTAAACTTACATGGGCTACGTAGTCTTGGTCATCATTTTGTTTCTTTTTCTCATCCTGTTGTTTGTTTATTGCTTTTCTGATGGTGTGGTTATTGTAGCCATTTTTTCTGAGGGTGGTTTTCATGAAAGCTAGTTCTTCTTTTCTAGTTTGCTGGTCTGTGAGACGTACCGATCGTGCTATAAGGGTGTTTGCTACTCCTTGGACCTGTGCTGGATGATGGTGTGAATTGCCGTGTAAACATCTATTGGTGTGTGTTGCTTTTCTGAAGACGGTGTGCTGGAAGCTTAGGTTGTTTCTTGTTAGGAGGACATCTAGGAAAGGAAGTTGTTAGTTGTGTTCTGTTTCTAGGGTAAATTGTATCTTGTTATGAATGGAATTCATATAGGCAAGAAAATTATTGAGTTCTAATTTCCCGTGAGGCCATATAATGAAGATGTTTGGTTTTAATGCTGCGTTAGCTATGGCCTTTTCTTCCAGATATACCATAAACAGGTTGGAAACAACTGGTGATAGAGCCGATCCCATAGGAGCACCCTGTATTTGTCTATAAAAATGGCCGTCGAAGGAGAAATACGTATTTTTGAGGCAGTGGTCAAACAAACAACAAGATGAGAAAAAGAAACAAAATGATGACCAAGACTACGTAGCCCATGTAAGTTTACCATACATCAGAGGTACAACGGATAGAATAGGGAGATTTCTGGGTAAACACAAAATTCGAACTACATACAAACCCCAAACAACAATCGGAAAATTGCTGGGGAACCCAAAGGATAAAATGCCATTAGAGAACCATGGAGTTTACAGCATTTCATGTGGAGACTGTTCCAAGTTATACGTCGGCCAAACAAACAGGCGAATATCGTCGAGACGAACACAAACTATACATAAAGAACAAACAGACCACCTCTACTTTATTCAGACACGAACAAGAAACAGGGCATAAAATAGAGTTTAATACTGGTAAAGAAATCGCCAATGTTGAAAATTATAAAATCAGAACAATACGAGAAGCGATTGAAATTGAAACCCGAGACACCATAAACAAGAGAGACGAAGCTTTAAAATTATCACCATTTTGGAAAGCAGTAATCCCATATCAAAATAACAATACAACAAAACCAGCAATAAACACAAATAATCCGATTACCCAAATTACCGACAAAAGCCATAAACACGACAATTGCATTTTAATTGACCATCAGTTAACCCAACCTAATAAACAAGATAAAGTACCTGAGAGACTAAGTACTAATGAGGGCTCACAGGGCAGGTATAAATTGAGATCAAGAACCAGAAATTCTTCAGTTACTTAGTATCTTTTGAGAAAGCCAAATATGATTTTGGCCAAACGTCAAGTGATCTTTCAAACGAATAGAGACGAACGGATGTACACGGGTACACCGGAATAAATCATCAACCATATATATATATATATATATATATATATATATATATATTATATTGTCTTGTGTACAAAAGAATGACACCTCGAAAAGAGTAGCACAAAGCTGTCCTGAAATATTGTAGAAAACACTGTACTGCTTACCGGAACAAAAAAAAACAACTGAACGGTGTTACCAGTAACTTTATACATGAAAAGATTTGGTCTTCAGATTATGAACGTATCACTCCAGCTTCGGGGCGACTAATTACACCAGTTTCAGTACAGCAGGTCCAAGTTCCATTGTCACGAATACTAATACGTAGTGAAGAAGAAGAGTTAAAAAACAAAGAGATGAAAAAAAAGAGAACTGAAAAGATTGCATTACTGTAGATTAAGCTAGAAGGCAAAAGAAGGAAAAATATTGAAGATACACCAAATACTAAAATGCAAAAGATATTAACGATGGTAGGGAAGAAGTTGACAAGAAGGCATTATTTGGTGACGTCCTTTATAAACAGCTAAATGAAAATTGTTCAAGGCTAAAACGTAACGAAGATTAAGAGAGTATTTACAAAAGCAGATGCAAACATGCAAAAGAATGGCTGCTTTTGTTGTAAATGCTGGTGATGACATTAATGACATCGAGCAATTTGTACAGTGCATTCAAGGATGATGCCCTAGCATTAAATGGCCGCCAAGACATTAAAAAAATAATCTGCAACATTGAACAAGAAGCCGACTAAACAGAAGAGTTTCTAATGTACCTTGAATGTGTTTGAAGTATATTTCTAAACTTTATCCTCGGTCGTATTAGCTGTTCAACTCTACCGATGAAAAGCCTGAGCTGCTTTTGTAATAACAACAGTGAGCATTTGAAAATACCTACGAGCCCAAAACACAGGTGGAATGAGGATGAAGTGTATATCGAATCAGAAGACGATCTTCATTTATCTGAATCACGCCAAGCATACTAATTGAAACACTGAAAGAATATTATCTGAAGCTGGACCTAGTGTCCAACAGCAGTGATGTGGCAGACTACGTTCAAGTGAGATTCACAGCAAAAAATGTAGAGTACCGACATGCTGCTGTTGCTGTAATTAATTGAATTAATGAAGAAGAGAATGATTTGCAAGTTACGTTTTTGAAGAGTTGTGATGTCAAAGTACAGACCTTTAGAATAGATGACATTTCAGTGACAGTGACATTTCAGATCTGTTCTGAATTTTTAATAAACAGTCTTTGATTATTAGGGTATCTACCTACTGTTATTTCGCGTGCCTTATTTCCATTTAAGATGAAAAGTATACTTCTTTATATTAAATATCTCTACATTTGAAATTACAATACCTAAGTAGTGAACTGCTACGAATAATTACTTACTGAGCAAAAACTAAAAAAAAGACTTTTATTTGAATTCTCCATCTGTTGTAAGTAAAGTATTTAGAAGTTAATCTCAGGTTAAGTTCAAAATTTTAGCTGTAAGTTATTTCATTATAATTTGCTCTTTTTTATTTAAGGTACTGCAGTAGTGAGGTTTTAATTTTTATTCTATTTTGGCTTAAAACTGAAGCAATATAATTTTAGTAATGCCCATCATTTCTTTCATATTATTATTATAATCCCCAGCAACCTTTTTTAGAATAATTTGGTCAAGTGCGAGTTGGACTCGGATTGTAAGGGTTCCGTACCACCTTCAAGATTCGCTGTATTTAGTTTTCTAATTTGGCCCCCAAAAATTAACATTAGAGTTTTATTTTAATAATAAACTTTCAGGGAAACCTTTTATAATCTATTGTCTGAATTTTGAGGCTCTATAGATCGGAAGTTAAAGGGCAAAATAGGTCAAGTTTTAAATTAAAATTATTAAATCTGTTATTCAAATTATTTAAGTATAGTTTCTAAAATGGGAATTAAGTCGATGTTTAATATCTTTGCTAATTTTTTTTAAACAAATCATTTAAAAATATGATATATTTGTAATTCACATAATGAGTCTTTTATTTGATATATTACATGATTCGTTTGAAAATTGAATTTTAATTTTCCATTTAATTGTATAATTTGTCCCTAAAATTACCATGGAGGTTTTCTAATATTTTTTCTTATAAATTTCAAGTGAGCCCCAGTACCCCATATTATTTTCAAAATTTTAGGTAGTATGGTTTCAGAAATAAAGCGAGAAATGAGAATTTTTTATATCTTTATATTAATATCTTGTAAACAATTAATTTAAAAAATATGAAAAATATATATTTGTATTCCTCATAACGAGCCCCTTCATTTGATATATTGCATGACACGTTAAAAAAATATTTTTAATTTTCCGTTTATTTCTATAAATTGCCCCCCATTATTAATATTAAAGATTTCTTCGTATTTTTCCTGTAAACAAAAAAAAATAGATCTTATAGTTTGGGGAATAAAGGGGGGAATGGGTAATTTTTTAAATATTTTTTTAATATATTTTAAAATATTTATTTAAAAAAATATATTTGTATTAGTCATAATGAGCAATGTGATTTGATATATTACATGATACATTAGAAACAAGTTTAATTTTTTATTTTCCATTTAATTCTATAATTTGCCCTCCTAAATGAATATTAGGGGTTTCTACTTATTTTTCCAGTAAAGTTCAGGTGCTACACCTATATTTTTTTCAAAATTTTACAGCTTATGGTTTCGGAGATAAGGGGGGGATGGGTAAAATTTTTAATATTTTTGTTAATAACTTTTAATTAATTTATTTTAAAAATATGAAAAAAATATATTTGTTTTCGTCATAATGAGCCCTTTCATTTGATATATAACATGATGGGTTAGAAAAAATTTTAATTTTATATTTTCCATTTAATTCTATAATTTGCCCCCCAAAATAAATATTAGGGGTTTCTCCTTAATTTTCCAGTAAAGCTCAGGTGAGGGGCTATAGCTCAATATTTTTTTTTAATTTTCCAGCTTATGGTTTCGGGGATAAGGGGGGGGATGGGTAAATTTTTGTATATTTTTGTTAATGTCTTTTAACTTATTTATTTTAAAAATATGAAAAAAAATATGTTTGTTTTCGTCGTAATGAGCCCTTTCATCTGATATATAACATGATGGGTTAGAAACAATTTTAATTTTATATTTTCCATTTAATTCTGTAATTTGCCCCCCAAAATGAAAAGTAGAGGTTTCTCCTTATTTTTCCAGTAAACTTCAGGTCAGAACCTATAAAAGTATTTTTTTTCAAAACTTTACGTTTTATAATTTCGGAGATAAGGGGAGGGGAATGGGTAAATTTTGGTATATTTTCTTTAATATCTTTTTAATTATTTTTTTAATATGAAAAAAATATATTTGTGTTCCTCAGAATGAGACCTTTCATTTGGTATATTATATGATGAGTTTTTTATTTTTAAATTTTTATTTAATTCTATAATTTGCCCCCCAAAATTAATATTAATGGTTTCTCCTTATTTTTCCTGTAAAGTTCGGGCAACGTTCTATATTTTCTATTTTTTTCAAAATTAGCTTCAGTAGTTTCTGAGATCAGGGGGGGGGAACGGTCGATTTTTTTAGTGCCCCTAAAATCAAAATTTCTTTTTTTCCGATATGTGCTCCTGCTCAGGTCACCAAACTATACCTTCATACCAAATTTCAACCTCTTCCGTCCAGTAGTTTAGGAGAAAATTGCTGTGATGTGAAAGAAGCAGAAATCCTGAGTGATGAAAATGCTAAAATCCCGAAGAAATTCAATGGGCTTTTTAGTACTTATCATTAAACTGTTATTTTTCTGGTCTTTAGTAGGTTTTTCTTTAATAAACGAATATTGTTATGACCGGACAATTTTTACCAAGCCCCATCTATTTAGAAATTTTTTAACTCTAGCATTTTTTCATAAAACTTACCGTCTTGAAAACAAAACATAAAATGTAACTCATACCTGGCGGAACGAGGACATTTTAGAAAAATAATCTAGTGGGTCGCTTTTAAAACAATCACATTATAAAAATAGTTGTCTAAAAAACATCTTTCAAACTAACCTATGTCATTTTTATAGCAAGCGTTAAAAATGCCTGCGATGCAAGACATTCATATTTATTCTACGTATCATTGAGGCTCTAATAGGCTGAAATATGCCAGTATTATTTCTTATAATATGATACAACTGTGGTCAGGTCAGGTCTTCAATATCCTTTACTGGGGTACTGTAAACTAATTGTATCACATATCCCCAAATATAATAATCCAAAAGATCTAAATCTGGGGATCCAGGCGGCCAACGATAAGGCCCACCTCTTCTAACCCGGCCGTTTTTATAGGTAAGATTTAGATGCCCCCGAATTTTTAAGCTAAAGTATGCAGGGGCACCATTGGAAAAATGATTGTCGGTTCGAAATCTCTTGGTAAGAAAGTTTAAACTCTCTCTCTATATGGTAAGGACATAACTGTTGTTCTTTTAATACCCTCCTTACAGTTGATGCATCAGTATTTAGTTCGGTTGCAATTTTCCTGGTACTTGCCTCGGGTTGCACTTCAATAATATTTGGGATAGCAACTTCTAATTCGGTTGTTCGTATTTCCCGGTCCAGTATTAAAACTTTTTTATTCGAAAGTTAAAGATTCGTGTTCCCTTTGATGAAGCCTGGTAAATGTGCTACCATTAGGATACGCTTGTGTATAAAGACGACAAGCCTTCAAGGAATTTTGCATATCTGCAATTTCTGCATTCGCGAAATTAACATTGCTGTTCTATTGATTGACTTAAACCTCTTATAGTCCAGCCACTGACCGTTTTCCCGGGTAATTTGTCCAAGCAGCACCGATTTTCCGGAGTTACGCCTTCTCGGGGGTGAAAAATATTACATGAAAAAGTGTGAAAAAATTAACTACTTTTGTTCCATAAATGAAATGTTCAGTAAAAATTCGAATTTGTGAGAGTAACAGCACGACTCCTGAATTGAAGTTTGTGGTGGCTTGCTACACAAAGCAAAACAAAAGCTAAAAGTTTGGTTCTGCTCTAATTTTATTACATGAAAGCGATTGCATGACTACCATTTCGTTAAAATTCAGTCGTTCCTGGTTGTCCATAATCAAGGATGAAATTAATAAAGGTCATGTCCTTTTGAAAAACCCTATTTCGGTTCCCAAAAAATCAAAATACAAAGTAGAAATGGCACAATTAGGGTTGAGAAAACTATTCAAAAATAGTCTTCTTGAAAATAGGCATTTTAAACGATTTAATTCCTGGTTAAACTTGCCGATTATTATTCAAAGTAAAGTAATAGGGTTGTTTTATATTCAGTGGATAAGTAATAAGTACAGTTTGTTATTTTTTATTTTCAAAATTCTATTTTCGAAGTTTTGTAATCAGTTCTTGCAGGTTCCTCGCCAAGTTATTATTCCATAATTCAATAAATTATGCTGCGAATTTGGGCTAAATAAATAAATATTTTATATAGTTTAACAAAAAAGTATATGTGGTTTTATTGGCAATTTACTGAAAATTTGATAAAAATAATCCCTCAATACTTAATTAAGACTTTAAACTCTACTAATATTGTTATTTTGTTATATATACAGGGTACGGCTGATTTACTCAGTGGGAATGCATTTTAGAGGAAAAGTTAAGTGGAAAACTTTTAGTATTTTTCCCCGGCTACCCAATGGCCATGTCCGCTTTGACGTTGACTATGAACTTGAAGGACATATCAATGTAAAGTCGATTTTTTCAAATGGGAACCCCATTTTTTTATGCGAGCGGAAAATTTCACTTCCAAATTTGGCCTTGATCGTTTTTTTGACATAACCTTGATTGATGGTCACTGAAGCTCAAATTGAGGCAAAGCATGATTACGCTCCGAGCCACGAGGACTATAGGGCTTAGAAACATTTCATTTATTACAGAAACTTAGGATTTCTACCCGGTTACTCAATGTTCATGTCCACTTTGACCTTGATAAATTTCACTGTTTTCTCGAATATCCAAAAATTTAATATTCGCCCCAGGGGATGAGTTTTCAGATTTGTCATCAGCATCTTCAAAATTTCCCCGTATTGTCGAATTTCCAAAAACTTGGGTTGTTTTTAGAAAGGGGATATCCACGCCGGGATGGTGAGATTTGAAAATCTATCCCCACATTCGCGATCAGTAACTCAATAATCCCGGTGTATCAAGTGTTAACTAATTTTCACCGTCATGTCGAAAATCCAAAAATTGGGGTGTTTTAAGGGGGGCATATCCACTCCTGTGGATGAGTTTCCAAAATATAACCTCAGATTTGTCATCAGTAACCTTATAAACAGGGTATATAAATTTTTTTCATCGAATTTCCAAAAACTCGGGATGTTCATGGGGGCAATATCCACCCCTGGTAGGTAAGTTTTCAAAATCTGACCTTCGTAATAAGCGACCACAAAAAGACATTTCCAGAAAGACCAGATCCACTTTCTAATAATACCGTACAGCAGACGCATTAACTTAACGGGTAGCGTAAGGGACCGTCAGAGATCACGTCGTACTGCAACAGCTATAAATGAAGACACTGAAGATCCTCATAGCATAGTCAGAAAATAGCATCAGCAACACAACCTCAGTGTTTGATCATTTCACAATATTTTAAACAAGAAATTAAAGTTTCATCCTTACAAAGTGAAGCTCGTGCATGAAATCAATGAGGATGATCCGGATAGGCGCAACGAGTTTTGTGAACTAAACATGGATCGAATCACAACGGCTGAAAACTTTTTAGGACGAATAGTATTTTCTGACGAAGCTGCTTTTGACTTAAAAGGTCATGTCACAAATATAACATGAGATATTGGAGTGGTAAACATCCAAATATTGGACAATTTTTTATTGAAGGCAATTTTAATGGTTTCAACAGGATGGAGCTCCTCATCATTATGGACGCAATGTTCGGAACTGTTTAAATACTGTGTTCCCTGCAAGATGAATCGGAAGAGGCGGTATTGAATGACCACCTAGATCTCCAGATCTCACCCCACTAGACTACTTTTTATGGGGGTATTTAAAAGTTTATCGAACAATTCCCATAAACAACGAGGAACTCAAGCAACGAATAAGGGAAGAGATAGCAAGGATTGATCCACAAATTATTTGAAAAGTAATAGATGCTTTTTATAACCGATTGGCACATTCTCAAAATGTTAACGGTAAACATTTGCTTCAAATAATAGAATATTTGGGACAAATTGAAATCTTGCTTTCACTGGCCGGGTTGCTTCCCGACCTTGCCTTCACTTACCCCGTTTCTTTTTCGAGAGTGAAATTTTCCGTTTCTATTTGATAAAATCACCTTGACCTTGATATGACCTCCAGGGTCATGATCAACGGACCTGACCACTGGGTAGCCGAGTAGAAATCCTGAGTTTCTGTAATAAAAGAAGTGTTTCTAAGCAACATAGTCCTCGTGGCTCGGAGCCTAATCATGCTTTACCTCAATTTGACCTTCACTGACCATTAAGGTCAAGTTAAGAAAATGGTCAAGGCCAGATTTGGACGTGAAATTTTCCGCTCTTTTCATTTCCGACATAAAAAAATGGGGTTTCCCTTTGAAAAAATCAACTTGACCTTGATATAACCGTCAAGGTCAGAGACAAGGTCAAAGCGGACATGGCCATTGGGTAGCCAGGGAAAAATATTAAATGTTATCCCTTTAACTTTTTTCCTCTAAAATGCTTTTCCACTGAGTAAATCATCCGAACTCGGACTTTTTGAACACAGTGTATAGTCAACTTCCCAAGATTTGGCCGCTGAGATAACCACAATATTATCTTCATACTATATTATACTGAATGTCATTAATGTATAAAATGAACAATAGTGAACCAGAATGGTTATCTGGGGAGCTCCTCTTTTGGCAGTCAAAAATTCATTATAATCTTTATCTATCTTACCTCTATGTTGCCTGTTACAAGTTTATTAACTTTGTCTCTAACATCACGTCTCTCCAATTATAAAGTACAATTTTATGCCTGACGGTCAAAGGCCTTCCGAAATCAAGGAATGTAATGGATATTGGCTAGTTCTTATCTAAGTTTTCTATTATTAAACTGGTTATAGTTACCAAACGTTGGGCATCTTCTGTTTACTTTTTTATGAAGACAAAATTATTTATAAAATCAGTGATTTTTAATTTTTTTTGACCAAATGAGATATCATGGAAATGGGTGTATCTATAATTAGATGTAAGCTGTTAATTTTGTCATTGGGTACATTATCTGCCTTCAAAACCGTAGCCAGAAATTTTTTTTCGGCTGGGGGTTGACGACCCTTACAATTTTTTTTGAAGATGGGTGAAATTATTAGGACCGCAAAAGTAATTTTTCTATTCATATTTTTCCAGTATATAAAAAATGCATAGAATAAAAAACATTTTTTTATGAATATATTTGTTACATTTATAAAATTGAACCTTCAGTCCCAAATTGAACTACCCGAATCTCCCTCCCCCCTGTATACGGCCTTGTCTACTTTTATAAGGGTACTATGCCAAATGGTTAATTCAAGACTCAACTTAATAAAATGTAGATACAATTGATTCGATTAAATATTTTGGTAATACAATTTTATATATGTATAATTTCTTAACATATCTCTTCGTTTGTCCTATGTATATTTTTCAAAAAACATTTCAACTAATTTCGGAAGATTCAGTATATTAGTTAATTAATAATTATTATGAACTTAAATCATTACACAACTACAACGAAATTTTCTAAATTTATAAACTCGTATTCGTATCCATTTATTTATCTAATGTTTCCTTAATCTATTGATTGCAACAACTTTTTTAAATTAGATTTTTTTCATTGGTCTAATTTTTTTCACTTATCGTAAACTATCTGTGTCAAGGAGTTTTCACAAAAACTTGATGTTGAAAACATTTGCTTCTTAAAGGACTAATGTTTCCTAGAAAATTAGAATTCTCGACATTTTCGAAAAAGGCAAAAGTACTGTTAAAATAATACCCGATCGAAACTCTAAAAAATTACGAAACTATTTGCATCAAATTCACCCTTAAATTGGGGGTTAAATAGTACGACAGTGGTAACATTTTGGAAGTTTTCTATACAGGGTGTCTGATATATGAAAGGATAAGATTTCTATCTAAGAAACGGTAAGAGATACAAACATGATTAAATGAAGAAAAATTTGCGTATTTTAGAGCTTATTCGACTACTTAAAGGAAAAATACGCTGTCTCTTAAGGGCCCCACTCACCTCGTTCTTCTCTGTTGTTTTTAACCGACGGTTAAGAATGTTCGGGTAAAGTGCCATAAAAACGAGATGTATGGACAAGAACTTCGGTTTTTCACGTCGTTCCAAAATTTCAAGCGAAGTTTGAATTTTGACGGTTATCGTGCCAACCGTTCGGGTAAACACGAGGTCTGTGGTTTCAATAGCTAAATTGGTCGGGCAGTTTTCTGAGGTATTTTTATTGTTTTGTTGTTTATTGATTAGTAAAATTTCTGATATTAGATATTGGACTAGTGACTTACTATTACTGTTTATTGAACTTTATCAATTATTTCCTTGCGTCTGGAGATTTTTTTCTTTTCTTTTTCTTTCCTAACAAAATCGCTGCCATTGCTAATAAGCGTTCCATCGTGATTAACTGGCGCAAAACAAAACTGTTGTGTGTGGACTTTCCAGTCAACGTGCTTCCTTCCAGAATTTTTAACCGTCGGTTAAAAACGGCAGAGAAGAACAAGGTGAGTGGGGCCCTTTAAGGTGCAAACAAACTGGTCACGTCACGTGAGCTCATGTGATTTCACATCCGCGATATCTCACATGCTGTCATGTCTTAGAAACAGGTAATACTCACGTCACATTTTTTATGTTACTTTGAGTGTCATGGAAAGTGAAGCATGTAGGTCGACGAGTTCCTTAGAATTCGAAGAGGAATCAGATAACGTAGCTGCGTTTCTATTACTTGAAGGACAAGGAAAAAAATGGGTTTTTACGAAATAAATATCCGCAGGTAAGAACTGGGAGAATATCACAGATTAGTTAGAGTTAAACGAGCGTCCAGATCGTTATCACATGTACTTTCGGATGACCAAGGATGAAATTAATTTTTTGCTCGAACTTATTAAAGAAGACATTAAAAAGCAAAACACTCAATTCCGAAGAGCGATTAATTAGTACCAAAGAATTAGCTGTGTGTTTAAGGTAAGCTAAAAAATCATAAAACTTTTTTATTTCGAAATTTTAGTGTAATTTATTCAGATAAATAATTAGGATCATACACAGTAGCCAATTCTAAAAGTATTCATCTTCAAAGTTTGATGAATTGTCACAATAATTCTGGGGGGAACTTAACGGTGTAGAAGCACGTGTTTCTTGAGGACTTGGTGGCCTTGCAAAACTTCGTTTTTCAGCTTCGAATACGGCCTTACTCACTGCTAGTTTCACACATGTTTGTTCGTATTTTGGTAGCTTTTTAGTCATTTTTGCCATACTTAGGAAATACAAATCTATATCGTCCATATTTTCCAAGGACGATTTCTTTGTTTCTTTTTGATTTTCGTATTTTCTTTTTCTTGGATTTGCATTTTCCTGCATGATATGTACTATTTCTACCGCAGCAGTTGATTCGCTGCACTGTTTATGCTTTTTTATTTGATGTAACAAGTTCATATTTTTACCGCGCTGTGCATTCTCTTGTGGATTCATTTCATTTCTTCGCGCTTGTGTCTCTTCTAGATACTCTTCTACATCTGAAACCTCTATCTTTGGATTGACTTGAACCTCTCTCTCTGGATTGACTTGACATTCTTGTGCATCCGCGTTGTCTATATCGGATACGAAATTGCTACAGGTCCTTAAAAAAATATGTATTATGGGTATTAAAACACACCAATTTTTTTGTTTATCATACTTTCGACTTTCCAAATAGGGCAAAAGAAACGACATTTGTTCTTCAAATTTCCATGCCGGTATATTTTTTGTAGCCTGGCCACTTCTTGCTGAAAGTCGCCTATTTCTTGCATTATTGTAACATCTTCGAAGCTTGTCCCACAGTTGTTTTGCTTTGTCCGCTAAAAAGTTAAATTGAAAGTAATGTTAACAATTATTTTATATGTTTAATCATGAGAAGAAGTTATTACCAGGGCTTTACAACAACTAAAACTAATATATTTTTTACTTGTATTACCAAGTTTAAAAAACAATTTGATATAAAAACACAAAACATTATGGTAAACAATTTTAAAAGAGCTAACAAACGCCATTAGAGAAGATATATATATATATATATATATATATATATATATATATATATATATATATAGTAGGTACGTAAGTATGTATGTATGTATGTTAAAAAATATTTTTTTGTTGTTGTAGAGCACTGAGGACGCCTCATGACCCAATAAAAGAGTCGAAACGTTAACTAAGGAAAAATATAGTTTTCTTTATATACCTAACCATTCCCACTAACTATCACTTCTGATATTATGTTATTTTTTTAGGTTCCTTGCAACAGGTAATTCATTTAGAAGCATGGGCTTTAGCTACAGACTAGGATTCAGTAAAGTTAGAGAAATAGTAATTGAAGTTTGCGATGTAATATGGAAATACTTGGGACCTATTGTCATGCCAGTACCAACGATAGATACATGGAAGAAATCTGTAGCAAAATTTAAGCAAATATGGGATTTCTCAACTTGCATTGCTGCCATCGACGGGAGGCATTTTAATATTCAATGGCCTACAAATGCAGACTCTAGATTTTATATTTATAATAAGGGTAGCCATTCAATAGCCCTTTTGGCTTTAGTTGTTGCAGACTAGAAGTTTATTACAATTGACGTTGGCTCCTACGGGAGGAATAGTGATGGTGGTATATTCGAGAAGTCAGACCTCGGTAAAAAGCTTCAAAGTGGAACATTAGGTGTACCTGAAAATGCACCACTGGAAACAAATGGATTACCACAGTCACGTTATATATTTGGCAATGTAGCGTTTCCACTTAAAACTTATTTGCTTTGTCCATACGCAGATTTCATTTAGAAGTAAATAAACCTAATAAGGTATATAATTATCGTTTATCTTAAGCTAGACGCTGGAGTGTTTCGTAGACATTTGGAATTACAGCCATGATACTTAGTAGATAAAATTGTTCTGGGCTCATGCTGCCTACATGTTGTGTTCAGACCCTTTAGAACCCTTATATTCATACATTATGTTCACCAGAGGCGGCTCTCCAGAATCTCCAAGGGTTACGAAGAAATTACGCGAACGATGCCTTTAGAAGTCGAGAAGTTTTTAAGGGATATTTTAATTCACCTACTGGTGCTGTACCTTGGCAAATAGACATGGTTCGTAGAGGAAGAATACATCACAATAATGATTGAAAATGGGTTTTTCGAATCAAATAAAATTAAATAAGAAGGAGAATAAAATTTAAGTTGATTTTGTTCGTATTAGCGTTAATTGTTTTTGGTTTATATTATTTTTATTTTATTTAGTTGCATAAACATTATAATAATACTCTAATAAATTCATAAAATGATCACCTGGTATCTTCAATTCCCTGCCAATTTCTTCCCAGGCTTCCTGTCGGATGCGCTGATCCCGATAGTCATGGGATGATTGATTATACAAAACTTCATGTATTCTTACATTTTCAATTAAAATTTCCTCCATTTTAAAAATAAATCACTTAAATTCCGCGGTTGTAATCAAAAACACAAATGCGGAAATCTGAAACAAATAGATAACCTGCGTGACCATGGGTGCGAAAATTAGCATTTATTATATGACAGAATTAAATTTCGTTCTGGTCCCTATATAAAATATAAAGTAATAATTATTAAATCACAAAATTCAAATTGTTGCATATACTCCAATTATTTGTAGGCTTCCGGGGGTACCGGAAAGTAAAGATATATCCGTTTTACAATAATTGTGACATTACAACACAATGACCTACGTTACTAGGTCTGTTTTTAACTAACTTTGTTTACAGTCATTATCAATTATCACTTAATTGTGTTAATAATAGCTCTTATATTAATGTATACTTTAATATTTATGTATTAAATTTGTAAATATTACAAAGGAAATCATTAATAAAAAAGTATTTACCTGTCAGTAAAATTAAACAAAATTAATTGTTTACAAATAGCTCAGTCTCACATATTAACACAAAAAATTACTGAAAGAGGCGACGCCAGCTTCTCTAGCACGAGTGCCGAACGAAAATGTAAATTTGCAGTAACGAACTCACGCTGTCACGTATAACTTGCCGTGAGTTTCATAAGGTCGCCATAGTGTGCCGCCTATTTATAAGCATGCGTAAATTGTATTGAAGATATTTCCAGCGTATTGTGACATACCGTAATAACATCTGATATCACGTGACGTAATGATAGTCTGTTTGCCCCTTTGCCGTTCCCAAGTTATACGAGGAAAACAAAAAATAACATTTTTTGTTTTTGCCTTTACCTCTTTTATTTTAAAAAATATCAAAAATTGGTTATAATGAAAGGTTTTTGACACATTCTTTTGCACAATAGGGCGTCATCAAATCTTCACTACTATATTTCGTTTTTTCTGAGCCATCATCAACTGTTTTTTTTAATATGGACCTGTACCTTTTTGTTTGTTTTGTTGTTGTATATCATATGTTAAGTTTTACAGGACGTTTTGAGGGAAAAAATAATCATCAGAGTAAAAACTTTGAGTATGGTTCTACTTATAGCCTAAATAGTCTAATTACATTTTTTGCATGACAAGAAAACGTAATTTTTTTTCGGTTTTCTTGTCTGGTAAAGCGATGTAACTGGAAAATAAGAGGTATCAAAGAATTTCAGTTTTTGTTTTTGTTTGCAAATTAAGAAGACCCGTGCGATAGTAAATTTAATTATCCAGAATCATTTACAAGCACGCAGTCACCAGTCCTGAATATATTATCAAGAAATTGTTTAGTTAATTTAACAAATAAAGAGCTAGGTATTTATTTAAAAATATATTTAGCCCATATATATTGATTTTCCAACTTCTTCTTAGTCGTATTCTCATGTCTGAGAAATGAGGTACCTAGCAAGACCTTTGATATTGAAAATTCAATTTCAACGAAGTAACAACTTTTTTATAACACTATATTTTATTATTCTATACATTTCTTATGTACTGGAAATACATGAACGGAAAAATAACTTTTGTGGTCCTAATCATTTCAGTTATCTTCAAAAAAATTTGTATGATTCGTCAACCCCCCCCCAAATTTTTCTGCGATCTTGGTGCCTACTTTTCTATGTTTGTCGGCCCATTGTCTTT